>OY747129.1:84734515-85934515 GCA_963556465.1 Berberis vulgaris
AGCAGATAGCGAAGGAGAGCAAGTCTTCTTCGTTCTTCAATCCTTCCTTTGTTGTTGGAGAAAGGAAGGACCAAAGAAGAAGAACAGAAGACTATTTGTGAAGTGATAAGAGTGGTTTTTGCGGGACTTTTGGTGGTGTTGAGAGTGATGGAGTCTTCTGCAGTAGCAGCGATGGTGGTGCAAGAGAAGGAGAAGGAGGTGCAAGGTGGGTCAGCAATTGTGGATCCGTTTTTGAAGGAGGCGCTTCAGAACCCTCGGCATCGGCTCACGAGTGAGAGTTTCTTATTTTTCTATTATTGGATTTGATGTTGTTTTGGTGAGTTATGTGACCCCTTTGATTGGGATTTGGAATTGAGGTTATGGATTAGGGTAAGGGTTTTTGGGGAGAATTCAATTTTAGGGTTTTTTTGTTTAGGGGTGAATTAGAATTGGATCTGAGTTTTGGGTTTAATTTGGTTGTTTTCATTGTAATTGTGTTGTGTAGATTTCATAATTAGGCTGAATTTGGGAATTGTAAGTGTTGGATTTGATGTGTCCGTGTTTACTAGATTGATCCAGATGCGAAAGTAGTAATGGTTTTAACTTGAATTGGAAGGAAAAACTAAATTTGACTTGTTGCATATTATGGGACTTTGCATTGAAGCGAAGGTCCAGTGAATTGTTGATAAGCTTTGGTTTTGATGATGAGCTTTAGGACGTTTTAAAATTTTACTTTTAAGGTCAAAGCATAGTTCGTTCATACGAAGAACAGAGAAGAAAATACAAATACATAAAGAGATATTAGTTAATGATGCAGAGTATAACAATTAGCCTAAAATTTCTGTAAAGGAACCCCGAATAACTCTGTCCTTGATGACACCCGAAGCCATATAAGGATGGAATATTCCACGCATAAATGGATCCCTCAATTGCCATTCTTTATCGGAAAACCATTTTTAATAGAACACTGTTGTTACTAAGTACTGGTATATCTTGTAGCTATCTATGTTATGACCACAAGTTTCCAGGGAAAATCTAAAAATCTAACTGTTAAGATGATAAAACAAACTCAAGTTTTGTACTGATTTTTTTAGGTTGAGGTGAAGTGCTTGAAAATAAATCTGAAATGGCTTGTCACCAACATTGTTCTGAAATGGCTCGTCACCAACATTGTTCTGTTAAAGAGTTATATACGATATGAGCCAAAATAAGTTCAGTAGTAAAGTACATACTTAAATCCCATGAAACTAAAAAAAAAAAAGCTTTAGATAATTATACCATAAAAGCAAACGAGATTAATTACAATCTGAGTAAAATTAGAAACTATTTCGTCTAGAACTACCTGTAATCCACTTTTACATGTTCAGGTATATAGTAGTCTATTGCGAAGAGATTTCAAGTTTTGCATATAGGGTGGTGCTTTGATAGTATATTAGTTTGTAGTCCTGACTGCATTTTAACTCTTGCATAAATGGGGTGCTTTGCAATGATATAGCAATTTGCAGTCCTGAATTTTTGTGAATGTCAATTTTCTTGAAAATGGCGGACAGTGGAAACCAGTTAAATATGTATGATGTGATGAATGGTCAGTGTATCAAGAGTTTAGGAACCTTTCTTCCCTCTATAGAGAGGTGGAATTTTACTCCATGCTATGTTATAATATCTAACCAGTTTTTCATTTGTCTCAACCCTCTCTAACTGATTTTATGTTTACCTTCTTACTGTTAGTTTTGCGAATGGAGTTGGATATCCAGAAGTTCATGCAGAACTTGAATCAACAGCAGTTTGAGTTCCCACATTTTCCTACCTCATATCTTCGGTTGGCTGCTCACCGTGTTGCTCAACACTATGGGCTGCAGTCCATGGTAGTAATGGATAGTAATTTGGATGGCCCAGGAACAATAGTGGCAAGGAAAACAGCGGAGAGCAGATATCCTGCTGTTTGTTTATCTGAAGTTCCTGCCGAACAACCAGAAAGTGATAAGCTTGAAAAGGTTAAGATTGCCATCAGACCAAGACTGCACAAATCAGCTTCGGATTATGCCAATCTAAATGGTAATAAACACAGTCCAGTGAGAACCATGGAGGAGAGGAAAGAGGAGTATGACAGAGCTAGAGCCCGCATCTTCAGTGACTCTGGCAGTCCTGATATGGAAGGTGAGTCATCTCAGGGCGCAATAGAGGTGAAAAGCTTCTGTTTTGGAAGAGATGAGAATGACGTCTGTAGGACTAATATCATTGATCCAGATAACACCCATATCATCAGGGATGGTACTAATTCCAGAGTTGCAATTTTAAGAGACAGAGAAAAGGACCGTAGTGACCCAGATTATGATCGTAGTTATGACAGGTATTTCCACTGGCAGAGATGTGAATAAAAATAAAGAGTTTGTGAATTAGACAACATTAATGTGCTGTTTAATATTGCTGCAGGTATGCAAGAGGGCCATCACCTAATCAAAACTTTAGCTTGGGGAATTTTAACACACATAACTTCCAGCCTCCTTTTATGCAATATGAAACAGGTTTTCCTCAACTTATGTTGCCAAGGACCCAAACATCACTTAGCTACAGGCCTTCTTCAAGTCCAGTTATGAACCCTTATTGTGCTGTTGGAGGAGATTCTCTATACATGCAGTCTCCTAGCCTAGCAACGATGTACGCACAGTCATACGAGCAGTTCAGACATGCTGTTGTTCAGGTAAATATTCAACTTTATTGTCCCTGCATAGAACTGGCATTTATCATGTAGGACACAATAACTCCAATTTGCAGCCCTACATTGGCATTATAGGTGATATTACTAGCTTAATATTATATAATAATCATATCTGCACAGTTTGTGGGACCATTCAGGTCAAAATTGGCTTTGGTGAAACTCTGAATCTGACCTAAACGAACACATGTATTTCTAGTTTCATCGCCATTTTAAATTTATAATAGGCCCGAATAGGATGCAGTGATGAATGATATGAACCAAAATAGAAGTATAAGCTTAAGATGATTTGTTGGATCATTTCTGGATGATGATGCACAAAATGTTCTGTTTCTTTTAAATGCGTGTGTTATTGCTCAGGCAGTATTCAATTTGTCAACATGGGATTGTTGTTTTATTGTCTAATCATTTGTGACTATGGCACCGGACCTGGGCTAGAGCTATGTTTTTTTAACCATTTTTGTTGCAATAAAACATGTCTATTTTTACAATCATTATAGGCATTACACCTTCTGCTGTAACATGTCATTTGAACTCGGCGAATTTTTATTTTCTAAACAATTATTGTGTCGTATTCTCAATGCAGGCTCCATTCTATCATCAACCGCTGAGCTTTGCTTACTCTCAGAACTATTAGGTGGGGATAATTTGTAATGACCTTATATGTGAATTTTGAACCTTTTTGTTCTCCTAGGTTTCCTTAGGAGTAGGTTGTGGAAGATTGGCTTAGACTCGTTATGATCAAAATAGAAGTTTCTGTAATCCTAATGTTTCCTTGTATGTTACATTAATGCAGACTCATTATTCAACTGTACTACTGGAAGGGATGAATGGACCTTATTTTAGGTTTTTTGTTAACTGGGATTTGTTGATCAGATTATATTCTGGTATGCTAGGATGTTTGTTTTGCTTTATGTGGCAAGTATCTCTTGGTTTTTATATGACAAGTTATTTTTGAACTGCATGATAGCTCTTCCTATCGTTGTGAGCAGTGTTTCTATGAGGGGTACCTATACATATCACCATTCAGTGATAGACCTGCATGGAGACATTATTGCCCTCTTAGTTGCATCTTATGCAAGGTATCATCAGCTTCTGTGTTGCTCTTTACTGTGCCAGTGCTAATGACAAGAATTTTGGTTATTCACAAACATGCCATCCAAATCTCGGACGATATGAACATGGAATCACATGAGAATAATAGGATTTTTTTGTTCACGAGACTTTCATTTCCGTCATTAATGTAGGTGGTTCCCTCAAAGATTCACATAAAATAAGATTTTATGCAATTAAACATACTCTGTTGCATGAAATTCTATATCATGGGAATCCATGAGGGGATTCATATATTTTAAGCTAAATTGATGTTTCACTCTACATTCACCATTTGATTTTGTGATCAATGGTGGGAATTAAAGTCCCATGAACATGAGAATCACGAGTAATTCTAGCCAATCTTGCCTCCCGGCTTGGTTTGCCCGTCTGGTGGGGCAATTTTACACTTTTTGTCCTTCATCTTTAAAACACAATCACAAACACTTTTTGGAGAAAAGGATAAAAATGTAAAATTGTCCCACCAGGCAGCAAATCAGGTCGGGAGGTCAGGCTGGCTAGAATTTTTGGAGAATCTCATGTATTCATGGGATGTTTATTCCAATCATTGATCACAAAATCATGGAGATAATTTTCAAATTAGTTTAAAATATAAGGGTCTTCTCATGAATTCCTATGACATAAAATTTTATGCAACAAGTATTTTAGTTATTCATTGACATGCAAGCCAAATCTCTCAATCGCATACACTCACATTTGTGATTAGAAGTAGAAACTAAGTTGTGCAATCATGAATAACACAATCTGGATTTTCGTTTGGTAAGCATGTGGTAACAAACTCTTCTTGATACATGCTTTTTGATGGATGACATGGGAAAGGTAGGGAGAGTGGGTTTGTATATGGTTATCACACTCCTTGAGAAGAGAGACCGGGCATAGTATAGGCGAGGTGAGAGGAAATGTTCCTAACCAATGTATATGTGAACCAAGTTTTTCTCTCTAAATCCTTGAAATAGGAAAAAAAAACCCCACAGACACTAATTCTACCCCTCTCCATGCTGGTGGAGGTGAATACATGGGTTTGAAGATAGAAGTAAAATTGGAATTATGTTTGGCCAGACACTAATCAGTGCTGTCTGGCCAGGCTGAGTAGAATTCTTCATTTTCTCTTACTCTCCCCCTTCACTGTGATATTGATTTTTTTTTCAATTTACCATTAGTCTCTCCTATAAGAGCTTTTGTAATTCCTAATTTTAAGATAGATGGTATTACAAGTTCAAGTTCAAACTCGGTAAATGACATTTACTCTATTCAAACTCAGTAAAAGACATTTACTCTATGATCCAGTAACACGAAAAAAAAAAAAACATTGCCAATCATTTTCAACCTTTATTTATTAGATATTTTCCCCTTTCTTCTTCTCCATGCTATAAAATCCAACTCCCCCACCGTCCTTTCATATCCATCATAAAATCACGCATTTGAGATGGGTGGGCAAACGAGTTAAGGAATCGCGGATCCAAGCCGAATATGCTCATCTTGCTCTAAACGGTCTGGTTCTTATTGTGTATATTAGTAAACGGTTCGGATTGGTCCGAGACCCGTCGTAAAACAGTTCGAGTTTGATTCCAAATGTTTGAATTTAAACGGTTCGATTTCAACCTGTTTTTTATAACATTATACACGTCTTACCCTGATTGTGGGTAAAATATATATATATATATATATATATATATATATATATATATATATATATATATATATATATATATATATATATATATATATATTGTGTGCTCAACAACATCACATCACTGGCAACTTACAAGTTTTTTTCCTTAAAAAAACCCTTTAATCAATTAGTGTGTTGGTTTATTCTTTTCATTCTTGATTTGATCACACCACCACCAGAAAAACAATATGGCTTCGTTTTCATTATTACACCCTCCTAGGAGAGTCGTGGAGTTGCCATGATCAACAATCTTACTCGCTCCTCCTCAATCTCTTCTGGTGCTTCCACCACCAATGTTGCTTCTCCTTTGAACAACCTCCTCCTATTCCTAACTATTCCTCATTCCTTCAACACAACATCGTCTTCTTCTTCTTCAAGATCACTCTGACAATCACTATTTCTTTCCTTTTCATTTTCCTGTTTGTTTTCCATGAAAAAACTAAAAGTTTGTTCAACCTTTTCAACAGGGGTTTCTTCAATTTATGATTTTAATTACAACGTTGTCTCCTTTGTGCTTTTAAAATGCCTATCTAAGTTTTGACTTAAATCTGTTAAGTCAAAAAATTCAATGGAATCATAGGAACCAAACCGTTATAAAAGGTTCGAGTTAGGTTTGGTTCAATCTTCAAAATGAGGGAATTCGGACCAGACCTTATCCATTAAATTGAAACGGTTCGAGTTATGTTCTTCAAAATTTGGAACCGATCGGACTGTGTCCACCCTTAGTTTTTAGGATGCCAGTACTAAGATTACATGCTACCAAACACACCCCAATTATACAACAAATGATTTATACCCACAAAATGTGGATATCATTAGGGATAGGCATGTTCATCCCTATCCCATCCCTTCGTTCGGGATCAGGACGGGATATACCTCATCCCGACCCATCCCAAACGGATTTGAGACGGGATAGGACATGATGAACATGTACTATAATAAAAAATTTGCATCTCACATTGCTCACACACCAATAATGTCTAATTTATGAATATATTTTCATCATAACAATATAAAATGTCATATAAAATTTCATCTCACATTGCTCTTAATTGTATCTTGTATGAGTTATATAAATTCTCAAGTTGTCTTAATATAAGTTAAAAAATGAAAATATTGCTCATTAACCAAGTTTCCAACTACATAATTTATAGTGTTAAACTAAATCAAACAATCATTTGCCTTTATTTTCTACAAGAATAATTGTTTTATAATCAATATAATATATGAAAAAACATAAATTCTCATGGGTTTTATTTGATCTAAAATAATTTATATCTAAACAAAGAATATCAAATCAATCAAGTTTTCAAACAATACATATTTTGATTTAATTCAAACACATCAAAAATTTTCTTTTAAAAGAGTAGTTCGATTAAAATTAATAACCCCAATTCTAGCTGGCCTGAGAAAGGGGCGAGATTGCTGTGGGGGAATGGGGGGGGCAAAAGTGTATTTTCAATCCCCCCACAGCAAACTAGGCAGCTGGCCCAGGCCAGCAAGAATCACTCAATTAATAATAATCAGATTTGGTTAGAAGTCAGGAGAAGGACAAAAGCAAATAATTGATTGCAAGAACAAACATATTAGGGAGATCAGATTAGGTTCTACCTACCTATGTAGCTTAATAAAATGGGAAAAAACAAGAGATGAGAACAGAAGATAAAATAATAGTAGCCTAGTGGTGGCCTGATACCATTTGGGGTACTGAACAGATAAAAAGAGAATTGCTAAAACTTCAATTAAGATTAGAAAATTGCATTATTAGCTGTACTTGCACTTGCACTTCATCATTTAGTTTAGATTAGGGCATGCATGTGATGTAACCTACAAACATGGTATGGTCCCCCTGTTTTATTAAGGAAATAAAAAAGAGCATTAGCTGTACTGCTGCATATTATTTATATAAAATTTCCATTTACTTTGTCTTGTCCTTTGTCCTTTATAAAATCCCAAGTGAACTCCCGGTGTGTTTTAGAATTGTTGATCCTGTATTGGATGTTTGGAACAATCCCATCTTCTGTAGTGATCTTCTTCTTTAATGTTATATTTTTTCCTTTTTAGTTGAATGAACAGGGACCTGAACTGATAATGGTATTGATCACATTTCTTGGAATTGACAATGAATCCATTTTTTTTTTTTTTTTTTTGTTGAAGCTTGGGTCCTCAGTGTTTACCAGCATGGGAATGAAATGCCCAATTTTTACATTTTATGTTGTTCTGATTTTGTGTAAAAACTCGGGTTAAGTAACATGCTTATCAAGCTTGTAATCATCCAAGCACACTCCTTTAGATTCACCATTAAGATTCATCTATCTTTCAATGGATTCTAGGAAGAGAGGGCAACCAAAACTAATAGAAGACATGGTTCTCAGCGATTTCTGATTGCCAACAGACTAAACAGTGTAAATAAGAGAACACGCTGCCTGCAACATGAATGTTAATTGATTCACATAAGTTCAGAGCTCAGAATATGATATCAACGAATATAATATGTGGACACTCGATCGAAAGGGAAAACCGAAATAGCATCAATATAAGGAAAATAGGATGAGAGGTTAAGCCATGGTTGAGTTGGTTTGGTAATCTGCATTTGAAGGCTCAAATGGACAGTATTGAGAATTGTACTTCCTTCAGGAATATTGATATGCCAATGCAAACATCTTTAACAGAAATAAAACAAGTTCTCAAATTTGGATTCCAAATGAACAATATAGATACTATAGTTCACAAGCTTTACACTGATTCCTTGCCTCCCGATTCTGCAAATTAAATGGAACATAACTTCATGATGATATTCCACAGGACATCCAATGTTACTCATTATTGTGTCCACCACTAATCCCGTAAACTTCCAATCAACTCTAAAGAGATCATGCAAGGAGAGAACTACGATTTTGCACCATGTACAACAATCTTTGACTTGCATTCCTCTGCCAATGAACGAGTCTGTACTTTGGAAAGAATCTTCACTTCATACTCTAAACCTGGAATGGAAACTAACTCAATTACTGAATCTATACCTCCATGATACTCTATGATATGCTAGTTACTCTTAACAGAACCTCACAAGAACAGTCCGCTCTTCGCTCTTCAACGTGTTCCCTGATCACGATTGGATTCAGATTTCTATCAAATGAGAAGCGCTTCAAAATTCCTATTACTACAAGGTCTCTCAGTCCCATTCTCAAGAAAACATGCTCACCTAATATGCAAGTTCCACTCAGTTCTGTCGCTCCCAAGAATCCCAGCAGTGCAATCTGAGGCTCTGCTGCAACACCATACATCCCCCCAAATTCAATTATGGCACCCCGATTTGATACAATTCAACTCCTTCCTTGGATTTGCATACTCCATATTCCTTATACTTGTCCAGACACTAGTTCCATACATGGATATTGGACGCTCTCAGAGCCAATCCAAAATCACTTGATCATAACTTTGTTCCTTTCTCTGCATAAATTTCATAGCAACACTGTATTCATCAACTTAAATGGTACTTAACCAAACCTCCCTAACCCTTTTTATGAGGCAGTGCAGATCCGCTTAAGCAAGCGCATATTCTAACATGTAGACCCTTTCACAAGTATTCCTTGGAGACACATTCTATAATGTTGGCTAGTCCACCATCATGTTACATATTGCAGCAAAAAAAGACAAGAAAAAGGAAGGCAAGCAAGGTATTTTTTATGTATCCCAAAATCATTGATATGCCTTCATCGAATGAATGTAAGAAATAAAATAATAATAGTATAAAAATAGACATCTATATCTCAGAATAGTAGAGTGAATACAAGAACACTCCTAACCAAAATCAACCAAACCCTTCAAATAGCACTTTCTTTACAAACCTAAAGCCTTTTCTCTAGGGTTCTATAGTTCACGAATAAATTGCAATTACCTTGGGGCAAAAACATGTATCACATCATATCATATCCATGCATTTTTAATATATCTCTCCGTGTTCTTGCTGAAATTATCCATAATCCCAAGAAAAAAAAAAAGAGTAGTGAACTCAGTTTTAAAATGTTGAGAACGTAACCTACTGCTTCCGAAGAAGATAGTAGCACTTGTGAAATGTAAATGTGTAATCTCAGGAGCTCTCTTCTTGACCTTGAAACTTTTGATTAGCTTTCTCTTAAAATCTTTGCCTAAAAAAATTATGATTATAGAACAATCTTGCAGGATTGGTCTTAACCTGGAATTATTAGCGGAAAAATGACCTTAACCTCGAATCAATCACTTTTCTCTTGTTGCATGCTGGAGACCATGACCTCAGAACTTTTCTCAATCTTCAAGCAAGGGCCAGAGTAACAACTTTATTCATTCCCCAGTAAACCTGCTGGACCTGTAGTAACTATCATAAATTTATACAATTAAAGTCACGGTTTCTGGCTACCAAAACTTAACAATAGTTGCTCTCCCATTTCCTTTTCAAAGTTTGTTTCCTCCATCCAAGCCCTCGAATCCCCACTAATTCCAAAACTTTTGCATTGTGATACTGAGTTTCAAGAGGTTATGCCCACCCTCTTGCATTTGCAAAGGAATGATAGAGTTTACAGTGTTGCCCTCATTATACCATACAATTATCAACCTCCACTCCATTCAATATCAATTGGCCCAAGAAATTTATGATTTTCAATCTTCCCAAAGGATTCCTTGTCTTTTTAGTGCTATCTACCCGTGAGATCTCCTTCACCAGTGCAACAACCCTATTCTCAAAATGCCCAGTTATCTGTGACTCCACACTCTAAGCTTCAAATTGAATGTTTAGGCTTTCTCCACAAACGATGCTTCAATGAGAAGAAGTTTTTCACTCAATTGTAAACATTTACTAAAGTAACACATCACCGTCAAGCAAAATGGAGTGTGGTACTTAGCCAATCGTGGGCAGAGTGTCTAGACTAGCCTTGGTCTCTAGAATAACTATTTTACTAAAGCAACATATCACCATCATTACGAAAAAAATTCACAAACTTCTGCAACAGCCAGGGTAATTCCACGTTGTTGTTCTCTCTAGACGTGTATCTAATAATGTTGCAGTCTTTTCTGATGCTCCAATGTCCCTGCGGAATCTGTTCTCTGATTGGTGCATGCACACTTATACCTAACTCTTGAAACTCGTCCAACATATTGTGAATCACCCTTTCTTCCAAACATAATGCCTCCTGATGGTTCTGTTACCACACTACTTGTATGCCAATGGCTCAATGCCAAAACTCGTCTTCAGATTTTCTATTTCACCTTTCTGGATCAGGTAAAGCCCCAATATTTGTGACTCTTCTTTTCCCATAAATCATATGGTTTGGACCCCGATCCCAGTACAAGAACATATAACTATTCCGCATTTACATTCCTAGGCTCCTAGTATTTGGATAACAAACATGATACTGTGTTCAAGATTTTTTACTTATTAGCAAAGAACATATGCGCCATAAATATTTCCCTATGTACACTATAAACCATTTAGAAGTTCGGAGCAAACTAAAGAAATTACGTGCGCTAAAGAGTATTTAGAAAGATGTGACAGTACATATAAAACAAAAGAAAGTAACTGCTTCAAGTATAGATTGATCAAACTACTATTCTTCTGATAAAAAGGAATCAATGAACGTAAACTCAAGTTAAGTTCCATATATTGATCATGCAAAAGAAAACATCTGGAATACTGTTTCATACTTCACATAAGAGAATTTACATGACTACACAACTTATTGGAAAAACACTAAACATCTGTTCCCTTTCTGAAACATTCAACACATTTAAACATACCTTAAAGCTTTCCAATACATGTAATGCCCCAGTACCATCAGAGTTTCCTGACAAGCTTCCTTAACATTAGAGGATTTCATCCTTGTACTCGCACTTTGAATCACACAATTTACAAGTAGAAACAGCACCGTAATTCACAACCCTCTTTATGTAAAAATGACCTCGGTATAGTCATGAAATGGTCTGGATGTGAACACTCCGACATTATGACATATACTAAAATTGCAAATTGACCCCATTACCACCATTATTGGGAAAGATATCGCCACTACTTCCAGTGGTACTGGAAATGCCAATACCATCTCAAAAGGAAAGACTTCAATAAAGAACCTCGGCCATGGACACTACTCCAACTATCGAGCCACAACAAAGGCCCTTTGTAAATTTAGACAAAAGGAGACACATCATTGCTATATCTATTAGTCATTATGATGCTTGGATACTCCTACGCCACCTCAAGTAACGTCACGAACCAAATCAGTCACTACCGGTGACTAGTAGCTTTGATCAAGGACCGAAGAATCTCCAGATTGCCATTGTTTATCAACTATGACAACAAGAGCTGGAACCCGACAAACTCATTACCTTGACTGAGAATTAGACTAAACTCGACTCACCCCAAGACCTAAACATATGACCAACATTACGAACAGAACAACAACAAACAACACTGACATGGACAGACATTCTAGAACAACACCGACAGTGACAGACATGAACAACAATCACTAACAGGTACTACAACAACTAACACCCTAAATCACAAATAACCCACTTCGACATCAGGTCTTGTAAACAACTCTTCCTAGCACGAATTTAGCACTAACCCAACAAGGAATTCGATAGAAAGACTAAAACAAATTAACAGGAGGCGAAAGGTACCGAATTTAATCATCCCCAGTAGGGAAAAGAGTTAGAACTTTCCTTCCACCTCCTCCACCCGCCCCACTCTCCAAATCATCCAGAAAACTCGGCTGACGAGCTGGAACCGGTGACGCCGCTGCTGCATTCGAACCCATCCTATGCACAGACTGTTGCTGCTGCTGCCCTGTAATAAACCCATGCTCAAATTGCCTTCCTGGAGGCGAACCAAACTGCCCAACTTGCCTGTGATGATACTGCTGCTGCGCCACCACAGCCGCAGCCGCCATCTGCTGCTGGTGGTGATGCTGCAGGTTTGCAGCAACCTGCACAAACGGCAAGTAATGATCCGACGCTGCAGGCGGGCGTCCGGGATGCAAGAAATGATGGGGCACAGGCGCGCTGGCAAACAAGTGATCAGTGGCAGCATCAGCTGGAGACAAAGCCCCATTACCTCCACCACCTCCGGAAGACAGCCCCTGCATCCTCTTCAAATAAAGTCTATACTTCTGCAAATGACTAGCCACATTCTCTCTAGTCAATCCATCCACACTCATCAGCTGCATTATAGTCTTGGGGACAGCATTCTTGATACCCAGATGCGCAACAGCATCCACAAACCTCTTGTGAAGCTGTGGGGTCCAGACCAAGCGGGGCCTCTTCAGGGTCCGGGCAGGCTCGTCGCCCGGGGCAGTGGAGACTATGTCTGTCGAATCGAAATCTGATGAGTGGGGTTGTGAAGGGGGCGGAGATGGGGCCGCTGATGATGAACAAGGTGGTGGTGGTGGTGGTGGTGGTGGCGGTGTTGGGGCGGCTGCGGCTGCTGCTGCTTGAGCTTGAGCTTGAGGAGTGTTTATGGTGGTGGAATTAGGGTTTCGGATGTCAAAAGCGAGGGCAAGGTCTGGGGTGATTAGGGTTTGGGAGAGGGGCATGAGTTCGTCTGGGGAGGGTAGCTCTTCATCCCATCTCGAGAACCAATTCGACTCCTCTTCTCTCATTCTCTTCTCTTCTTCTGCTGGTGGTGGCACAGAGTAATTTTGATTTCTCTCTTCTCTTTCTTTTCACTTGTTCTGCTTCTGCTTCTGCTTCTGATGATGATGATTCTTTAGTGGGTGGTGGTGAAGAGAAGGTAGAGGAGAGAGGAGGAGGAAATGAGGCGAGGAGGAGAGGTGGAAGTGGTGGTGGTGGTGGTGGTCATCGAAGTTTTGCTTTTGTAGAGATGAAAGGAGGAGGTGGTGGTGGTGGTGGTGGTGGTGATGGTGGGGAGAGGAGTTCGAGGTGGATCTTGTTTGGTGTATTGTATTCTTCTTATTCTGATGATATCAGAATGAGAGAGGAGAAAAATTAAAATTTGTAGTATTTTATTAAAAAAAAAAATTGGATTTGTTTCCGGGTTTTGTGGGTCTTATTATTACAGTTGTGGAAGTAGGAGGAGACTGAGACAAGTACGTGCAGACAGTGCAGTCAACTTAATTTTGATTCTCAGGTCAGGCTCTTGATAGATATTACCACCTGCCTAATTCTGGATAGCACCCACCACAATGTGACCGACGCATACCGACCATCTATATGTAACAATCAACTCTACTAGTACCACTCATATTAACTTCATCTAATGTATACAGAAATTCTAAACGTCGAGGAAGTGGGCGAGGAAAACAGCAAGGGGAGGAAGGTGGAGGGGGTGGGATCATTCATCTTCCTCGGGATGCATGCCTCCATTTTTCAAACACGCATCCTGAAGGTATGGATGGTCCCACCCCCTCCACCTCCCTCTCCTCGCTGTTTTCCTCGCCCACTTCCTCAACGTGTATAACTTCTCATATATATATATATATAGGGTAAGAAATGTGACTTTAGTTAAAACCAATCAACTGGGCTTAATTAGTTGAGATCGACTCCCTTATTTCTAATACATCGAGTTACATACAAATGCCCTAATGTTATAAGAGTGCAGGTCAATATTTAAGAATCTTCGCTTGAATGAATGACTGCCTAATTGGCGTCTAAGACAATCTGCCATCACCTCCTTTTGGGTTAAGCGACTTTCCAGTATACTATCATAGGGATCCAAGTGTCACCCACTCTGTTCGTCTCTGTTTTCTATCAACCATATACACCAGTACCCCCAACCCTCTCATCTCATAACACCACAAGTAACAAACACTATCATAACACAAGTGTCTAAGACAATTAATGTTATTTTTCTTAATCCTGTCTTCACCTTCACCCATTCTCTGTCGTCGACCTCCTTCTCTTTCTTTCTTTATCCCAACAATCACAACCATTGGCACAAAAATTGTACGATTTTCATGTCTTCATCAAGACATCTATAAATTTTTAAAATTTTACATGTCCTTAGCTTTTTAAGCCCTGGAATCTATAGATTTTTGGTTGGTACTTGTAGGTTCTTGGTTGAGATTGACTTTAAGAGAAATGAATCAAAGGGTGCATGATATAATGGGTGTGTTTGGGAGAGAGAGTGATGGACCAATTTTTTGTTGTACCGATATTTTGGAAAGTTTGAATTTGTTACACCATCTTAAAATGTGTAACATCAACTTACTATTTTTATAAAAATAATTTGGTAATTAATTTTTTATTATTGAAAAACATTAATAGGCTCTTCAACGAAAGAAAAAGGGTAACATGTGTTTATAAATCTAAAATCTAATCATACACTCATTAAATTCCACACCTATATATAAAAAACATCAAAGAGAGACTAATCACCATCACAAGAACTTAGGAACCAAAATCTCATTGGCTACATCAACTTAGCTATTGAAAGTTAAATATCATATTTCTAATATCTAGACTAGCTAGTTAAACCAATATTGTTGTATTTTTCTTTTTTTTTTTTTTTTGAAAGGGGAGCAAGGTATCAATAGCCCCTTGCAGGAACATGCTTTGTTTTACATTAATAAAGTGCAAACACCTAAACATGATTATGCAGTTCATCAACTATATGAATGGGCTGAAAAACCTACACATATTAAGATCAAATTACAAAAAATAAAATCTAAAAATTAAGTCCTCATAGAACCCAAAAAAACTGTACATTAAATTTCTTAAGAATAAAAATAACAAAATGTAGTTGGTTATACAAAGCAAAAATTAAAATTAAATATAAAAAATAAAATTGAGAGCATTGAGCCAAACACGAGTACACCTAACAATTCCCATCTAGAAAGGAACACTATGAGGTGCGGTGGTGTGTTGTTTCTACCGTCGAGAAAAATAGAAAGAAAAATTAACGTGTGACAAAGATTGAAAAAGAATGAAAAGACATAGATAATTAGGAAAAAAAAATAAATAAAGTAAGAGGGTTGGGGATTCTAAAATAGAATCCAATTTTGAAACCCCCGTATGAACATACACTAAGAATGTCTTTGGTGGGTGCCATTATTTGCTTGACACTAATCTGCGCGTCATCTAGTTCTTCTTCCCCATTCCCTTCCAAGCACCATATTTCCACTCGGTTTGAGCCTCTTTGCACACTCATTTTGAATAGGATTTATCTGATTTTCTGAATGTTTTATTTGATCCTATTATTTATTTGAAATGTACATAACAAAGAAAAAAATGTTTCTCAAAACGACATACTCAAAAGGGAAAACACCTATGTAAGGAGGGACAGAGCTAGGAATTTCTTCTAGGTAGGGCACTTCCTACCTGAAGAAACTACCATGTCTTTTTCTTTCCTATGCTACGAGCATTGTTTTCAAACTTCTCAATTTAGAAATGATTAAAACAGAACCATTTTTTTTTGGGAAAAACAGTGTAGGGAAAGGGATTAATTAAACAAAACCATCACCGTTAAACATACACGATCTATATTAGTTAAAAAAGAAAAAGAAAAAATTTAGAGAAAAATTTAAGCTGTTTAGCTGTATTCTAGTCATCATGCTGTACGTTCACATAAACAAAACAGTCTCATTAATGAAGGAAAAATCGATTACATAAAAGGACCAATCATGATTAATGCAAACTAGCTAGTCATTGGTACTCATCATTTCTGGGTTGCAAGTTGCAGAGCTTATTCATGCATTGAAGGGCACCTAGCAGCTAGCTAGCTTTCATACTATGTAGAAGCTAAATAGACAATCAACACAAACTATACAAAATACCATAATAACTACATGCTCAAGATACTTTTAATTCTAGATTCACTGTCGAAGAACTTAGTCATGGTTCACCACCTCATATCATAACCTGGTTTCAGTGCCTGTACAACTTGTTGAAGAGCTGGAAATCCCATTGGCCATTGGCTCATCAAGCCTAGCCTTTGGGATTTCGATTCTCCAATGTCAACTCTTTGGGTTTGCACCTGCAGAAATATTCAAAGAAAATTAGCCTAGCTCCTTGCAAAAAAATCTGGTCTTAACAAACTTGTCAAAGCACAAAGAATAGAAAAGAATTATATGTGATTTACTTCTGTTAATTTCATTTTCTAGTACTACTTCCATTTCTTATTCTGCTTTTGTTTTTAGATCTATTCCATGTCCCAACGTTTTCAATCCACACGACACTCTCGCAAGTGGGTGTACTATGGACCTGCTCTATAGGTAAATTCTCAGAAAACATTCCCACATGAAATTCAAGAAGATCAGTATCAGAGCCTACTTCAATCCTTCTCACAGGAACCCATAAGAACATTTTCTTGACTTGAATACCTGAAACATTTGCAAACACACCAAATTTGAGATTCCCATGGATCTTCTTGCTGTAGTACACGAACTCATTGAATTGTAGGTAACCAGTCGCGATCAAGTTCAACTTCAAGATCTCCATTTCGATCGGGAGAGTTTGTAATATTTGACTGTGTCCGGGAAGAGACACTATGAGAATCCGAAGTAGTGGGTGCGGGAGGAAGCTGGATGAAGAGTGAGGGAGCAGAGGAGGAAAGAGAGAACACTCAGTGACTGAGCTGCTGAGTTGAGGAAAGTTGCCATCTTTGAAGGTTTTGTTTAGTCTGTTCTCAAGGTTTAGCATGGTTTGAGTGGAAGTAACATATATTGGAGGGAAGTGAATATGTTAAAAAGTTGTTTTTCAATTTCTGCTCAGTTACTACTATTTATTATTGTTCAATTTTGATCAAAATCTCTGTAATAAAATCAATCTCAATATATACGGAGATAGTAAAAACTCATGAGATAAGTTGATCCTTCTTTCTGTATCATTAAATTAGTACTGGTGGTGAAGGTGAGTATTATATTAAGAAAATTTTCTAGCAATTTAATTTAGTGAGAGTACAGACTTGAAGATCCCAACTTAACAGGAGAGACCACATGATAATAGGGATGGGGGTTCCTTATCCTTGTAGCATAAAAATACAGTAAAATCTTTATAGGATTAAAAGATAGATTGGTCCATGGAGAGAGTCGTTGAGAGATCCGCATGTCATGTGGATATAACAAGGTGGTCTCAACTCTCAATGATAAAAAATAAGCTGTCTATGTCTTATCTTGTCTCGCTTTTAACAACAAACAAGAAGCGCATGATTCGATTCGATTCGATTCAATCGGTTGTTGGGCGTTTGAAGTATATTACAATCATATATCGGTGTTATTGAGGATGAACAAAGATTCCGTATGAATTTCCATAGAAAATCCTGTTGGGTGGATTGTGTGGGGATCCCATTTTTGATCTGCCGAAAAAAAAATTCCCTACACCGGTGCATGGATGCCTGAAATACATGGTTGAATTCTAATTCGACGTACATTTTTTGTGGAGTAAGGAGTTTGCGCCCTACACGTGCATAACTACATACGATGTCAAAAAGGGAGTCAAGGTATGGTGGGGGTTACTGCAGTAAAAAGTTAATGTTATGGACAGATTACAAATCCAAGGAAAAGTTTTATGAGCACATCCAATCCTTGAACTAAAATCTTCCCCAACCAAATCAAATTATAGTTATTATTCTTGAACTTTTGTTTATCAGTGAATTTGATTAAAAGTTGAAACAAAAAGGATAAATATGCAAAAATGTTATCACAAAATATAGAGGATATCAATCCATGGCAATATTAAATTACGTCAAATTTTTAATATTCATAGAAAGCGGACTTTTTATTTCTAGATTCAGCGAAGAACTTCATCATGGTTCTTTTATGATCACATAACTGTAAAACCGGAATATCTCCGCCTGGTTGCTATGCTTCTGCATTCATGAGAGATACCACTGTTTCCACGTCTCCCAACTCTTTCTCTCCATAGGACTTTCTCTTGCAAATGGGTGAGCTCTGAAATGGACCTACAAGCAATGTCTCAGACAAAACTCCAACGTGAAATTCAAGAAGACACAGATCAAAATCGGAGCCTACTTCAATCCTTGTAACAAGAACCATAAAGATTGGTTTGTGGACTTTAATACCAGAAACATTTGATATCACACCAAATTCAAGCTTCCCGGTGATCTTGTTGGCATAACGGACAACATGATTGAATGACATGCAACCAGAGTAACGTAGTTCAACTTCAAAGTCCCCGCTTTTGGAGATATTGTAGAATTTCACTACGTTTGGAAGGAGACCCTCTGGGAGTCCAAATTCATGGAGGACATCTTGAAAGGTTTTGGGTGAGCTGATTGGGAGTCCTTTTGCGGGACTGAAGGTGGTTGGGAAATCTTGATGAGGATAAGTGAAGAAAGAGAGGAGGCGAAGAGAGAAGAGAATAAGTGAGCGAACTGCTGAGTTGAGGAAAATTGCCATTTTCGAAGGTTTTGTTGATAGTTGCTTTCAAGGCTTACTTACATGCATGGTTTTGGAATAGATGCAACTTATACTGGAGTGGAGGGAATAATGTCACAAAAATTGTTTTTCATTTATTTTTTCTGCATTTTGATTTTGGATGTCAAATTTAAATGTGTATATACATCCCTTGCCGAACTAGAATTGAATATGCCGGTTTTGGAACTCATTTTCTTGAAAATATTAAAACATATGTAGCAATTCAGTATCTGGGCCATTCATGAATATGCCGGTCTAGGCTGTCTTTGTCTTTTGCTTGATCACTTTTTAACAAGTGTAAGATTCTATCAACTTTACTTTGGGGTTGAAGAATACAATCATATTGTTGCGCGCGGAAGCATATCAAATACTGAAGTGTGAAGTTACCAAACAACAAGACAAATCATGGAGACAACAAATTTTGCATGGTTCGACAAGTTTGCCTATGTTTACGGGGTAAAGAAAATAGCTTCACTATTAGATCGAATAATACAAATGGAAAGAGTATCCTACACAACGTCAATGACGTTAAACGCACACGTACACTCACCTCCCTCACTTGTTCACTAGCTTATACAATCCTATGGGAGATAGTAATATTAAGAATTATTCTAAGTTGCACACGTTAGAAACCCCACATTCGGGTGCCGCGGGTGACGAAGCTCTACATATGATACTCGAAATGCATGTAGGATTCTTCTAATAATCTTGAATAATGCAGGATAAAATTAATTTAACAATATATTAAGAATGACAAGAAGAGGAAATCAAGAAATCAACCTAGGTATTTTCTCCAAGTGCAGGAAGTCTACACTTCGCACTCTGCATAATCCACTTGGTTCAGTCCACGTCTTTAGCCGAATTTCACTTAACAACCTTACCCTTGACGCGATAATGATTTCACCAAACCAAATACCCTGCCTTCTTCATTGCAAACACTCACCTCCCTCACTTGTTCACCAGCTTTAGATGAACACGGTTCTATATGTATAAACAAGTGAATTGATTGAACTCCATCACGACAATCATATGTACATGCACATTAACATCAAACTGCTAAATAAATACGCAATAAAAACCAAGAAGAAGAAGAAGAAGTTTACCTTCAAAGAAGAAGATGATGATATGCAAATTCATCCTAATATGGTTTTCGAAATGAAATCTGTTGGAAATATGGCTTTTTAAAATAAAAGAAAATGAGTGTGTATCTGGTTTCGATCTCTGGATCTCTCTCTAATTTTAGTCTTACATCTTCTACACAATTCATTGTGGTAGAGTTTATGAGGAGATTGTTTGGACTTGGGTTTGGACCCCTTAGGGGTACCACACTTTTGTGATGAGGGGAGAGATAGACTCTCGCACCCGCCGCCGCCGTCCGGTCAGGTCATTAAGAGAGCAACCCATTCTTTTTGCTAATAATTTATTTAAATGAAAATAAATTTTGAATTTCTGAAGAGGGAATGAATCTAGACGGGATTCTATCTATGTATCTAGACGTATTCCTAAATCACATGTTTTCCACGTTTTTTAAGTGCGATTTCTTTTGGATTTTCCCCACGTTTTCCATGCATTTATTGTGCCAATGAATCTAGCCAAGTCTTTGTTTTGTCAATGCACTTATCCGGATTTTCGTATTTGAACGAATCTGTATTCTCCCTATAAATACAATACAAAGTTAGAGTTTAAAAATATAAGAAACAAGAAGAGAAAAATAAAGCATTTTGCAAAAACAAGAGTTCTTCTTTTGCAATCAGAGAGAACAAAAACATTTTCGTTTTTGCAATTAGTTTTTTCGTTTAGCATTTCAATCAAAGAAGAATTTTCTTGTTGTTGATTTATATACAATGTATTGGTGATTCCGAGCAAACAAGAGTTTAAGGGTGAATAGTATTACGTTCATCAACAATGCAATTGTTTGAACGAGACAGAAAATATTCTGGGCTGTTTTATCATGGGGACGACGAGGCTACTAGACTGCTTGCACATTTTTGGGCAGAGCCGCGAAACGTCTTAAAGAGAGCGACCTAGTCCGCGACTCAACCCAAGAACAATTGGTACCTTCGTTCCTATCTTTTAATTTGAATTTTTACAGCATTTACAACACCATTCAGCCAACATGGATTTTTCTATTGTTCATCACATGGTTTAAACGCCAAGGTTTGGAGTTCACCTTGATTCTTCCCTATACTATCAGACCACAAAATTTTTACAAAGCAAACACAGAACAAATGATTTGTTTCCCATTTTATTAAGCATTTCGGTATTAAGACCTATGCCATTACACCAAGGAGCTTTGTATAGCAAACAACCTAGCATTTAAGAAGATGCAGAGATACAAAGAGCGAGCAGCAGGGTCATTAAAATCTTACACTCCTATGGGAGATAGTATTATTGCTATTTTTTGATATTCTATTGCGGTGTGATAAAGTTATCATTTTATTGTTGTTACTGGTTATAAGAAAAACTAGTATGCCAACAGTGAACCTGTCATACAGTCATAGCATGTATAGACAGAACACAAAAAATGTCATATGAGGCCTTTTTTCCACACCACTTGCTCTTGCGTAAGCTCTGAAAAGGCCCTACAGGCAACTTCTCAGAAAAATTCCCTGCAGGCCTACTTCAATCCTTGTAACAGGAACCCACAAGTGCAGTTTATGGACTCGAAGACCAGAAACATTCCATATCACACCATATTCGAGCTTCCCATTGATTTTCTTGTCATAGATGACTAGATGATGTAAAATTCTAATTGTCGAGGGAAGCAGCGAGGAAAACAGCGAGGGACCCCACAGGGGGGAGGGGGAGCCGTCCATTCCCTCCGGGATGCACGTTTAATTCAAACGCGCATCCCGGAGGGAATGGACGGCTCCCCCTCCCCCCTGTGGGGTCCCTCGCTGCTTCCCTCGACGATTAGACGGTTCCTAGATGATCATGGTACCAGGATAATTGAGTTTGACCTCAAATTCCCCGTTTTGGGAGAGGTTGTAGGATGTTGCTATGATAGGGAGGAGATCCTTCGGGAATCCGAATTCGGGGTGGACATCATGGAAGGTTTTGGCTGAGCTGAACATGGAGAGTACTTTCGCCAAAGGGGAAGCATGATGAAGATCAGCAAAGAAAGAGAGGAGTAGAAGAGAAAGGAAAATCAGTGAGTGAGCTGCTGAGTTGAGGAAAATTGCCATTTTTGTAGGGTTGAATAAAAATCGATTAAATTGATTCAACCGATCTGTCCAGTTCAACTGTTTCGGTTCGGTTCGGTTCAGTTTAAGAAACTTTGAAACCGATTGGTCGGTTCGGTTTCAATTTTTAAGTTGTTTAACTTACAAAATCGAACCGACCAAATATATATATAATACATATAATATATATTACATGTAAAAATAATATAATATTTTAATTTAATCGGTCGGTTCGGTTTTATTTCGGTTTTAATAACGTTTTATGCTGTTTGTTCGGTTTTCGGTTTACATAAATTTGAAGCTGATATAGTCGATTCGGTTTCTTATATGTTTGGTTCGGTTTTGGTTGAAAAAAATTTGAAACAGATAATAGTCCGTTCGGTTTTCAACCCTACATTTTTTTTTTTAAGTTTTGTTGAGAGATTCTTGTCAAAGGCTTACCATGGTTTGAATACATGAAGACAACTTATATTGGAGTTGTAACCAACAGGAATAAATGGTCTAGAGTGAAGACTTTTGTTTCAACCGGATAAAGGAGGAGGGTTGGTGTTAAGCTTGTGATAGCCAACCGTAAAAAAACCATCACATTCTTTTTCATGGATATTGGTTCAAAAGAACCAAAATCCATGTAGCCGACCCCAAAAATCTCGGGAATGGGCTTTGATGATGATGATGATGATGATGAAAGATACAACAATGAAGAAAAGATTGAAGCAGTAGTAATCTCTTTTGAAGCAGATGCACTTCTCTGGTATCAATGGGAGAGTAAGAGGAGACCGATTTTGTTTTGGGAAGTACTACAAGAGTTAATACTCAACCAATTTCGAGCAAATCAAGAATGGATAAATTGGGGTTACATCTTTTAGTTGATGCAACAAAGTCAAAACAATGTAATGTTGGTTCAACAAAGAGATGTAAGCCAAACAGTCAGAAAAACCTAGCAACTCCCTTTTCATATTTTTAGGACGACAAGGTCTCTGAAAAGTTGACTAGGTGCTTTCTTTTCTATGATGCATATTTGAATTCTTGGCTAAAATGTCATGGTTCATTAAGTAATCTCGTATCAAGGAGTGACTAAGAATCATGCATTATTGTTCTTAACTTAGAGAAAAGTTAAAATAATAACTTGATAATATAATAGTTGCTGTTTTATTAAATTCCATTGATGGGGTAAAGGTATCATAAGAAGATCCGCTAACTTCATAGGAGAGACCACATGACATGGGGGGTTGGTTATAACAAATATCTTTTGGGAATCAAATATAGGGTCCATTGAGAGTTGAGACATCGCTATATTATGATGTAGGAGCATGTCTAAAGAGCCGGCCCCTAGCGCCGGGGAGGCTCTTTGGCAGTTTTTAGGAGAGAGAGAAGATTTTGAGTTCTCGAGGAGAATCCTCTATTAACATGCCTTAAAGAACACCATTAACAGGCCTTGAAGAACACCACTCCACGGAGTTTGATTTGAAAAGTCCTCCATTAACAGACCTTGAAGAACACCGTTAACAGGCTTTATCCTCTTCTCCCCCATTAAAGAGAAAATGAGAGTGAGATTGGAAAAAGAGAAACAGGAGCAGTGGAGTAATCAGGTGTCTCAAAATCTCCTTTCTCTCCTAAAAATGTGCTAGAGAACGTCCCCTAACGCTAGACACCTGGCTCTCTAGAATTTTCAATGTAGATAACAAGGTGGTTTCAGTGATCTCAATCTAAGCTCTCTGTCTTTTGCTTCTCTTTTTAACGAGTTCAAGATTCGATTGACCTGACTTTGGGGGTGAAGGATACAGTCACAACGGACGGTGATATTATTAAGAAAAGCTTTCCTAATAAAATAGTAAAACCCATTAAATCTTCAATGAGAAATAACTTTTACATAGTTCTTCAAATAACATTTTTGGAGTCTCATCTTTGACTGTCTATGGCTTCACATTGCAGGGCAGTTCTGGAATATAGCAGAGGGTTACAAAGCTAAGTCAATCAACCTCTTGGCTCTTTTGTAGAACCTCCAAGTCAGGACCTTTATAGTGTAAGAATTATGAAAAAGATATTCTTAGGCCGAAGAATTAACTGGATTAGTTTCCCTTTTTAAAATCACACAAAATGTTTGTTTTAAGTGGAAAAACTGGAACATAAAGCCGGAATAATTTTGAGTTTGTTAGCATGGAGATCTTCACCATTGAACAAATACCACGTAGCAATAGCATCGACAAGAAGATATAGGAATACAAACATGGAGAGAGCTGAAATGTTACTGTCCAAGCATATAATATCAGTCTTTGTCATATTATCATTTCCAAGATTTCCAGAAATTTGCTAGTTTGGAAATAGAACATTAAATAAGGGGCTGCTTCATTATATACAAATTGCACGACAGAGAACTTAACAATCCCTCTTTTCTTCGTGGTCACTATGCCTTGAGAACTCGTAACAATATCAAGCGAGGCAAATGGTTAGATGATCAAACGCCATCACTCTGTGAGTAGAAGAGACAACTCTCTTACAGGCTCCGGAAGCTGCAAAATCACAAGAACCAGAAACATTCAGTTTACAAACAAGGAAAACTGATCCATAGTATATTAATAAATCAGCGTAGGACAAATTTTCTTACTACAGATGAGTTTCTTTTGGGAGAAACATGAGGAATAGCTGTATGTACAACTCTATAAAATCTAATTACTGGTGGTTCCCAACAGCGCTCAGCTGGTTCAAATTCTACATCAGGAGATTTGATTCACTAGAAACTCAGAAAGGTTCCAGTTTGACTGACCATTAAGAGTATCTAGTGCATTCTATCTCAAATAGTCACATTCTATCGGTATAGATCTGTGATAATATTTTTTGTGAGTTGATTATTTTCTACATTTGTTGTCAAGCTTTCCAGCTTCCGCAAAGTTTAGCATCAAACTTTTGGTATATGAGAAAATACAATGATGATGGTGAAGCCTGTTCAACACACTTCTCCCAAGTCTTTCCCCACTGTTAAGGACTCGGATTCAACCAAAAAATCATGTGACTTGATCAGGTTGCGCGCATTCACATCCTTTCAGCACCACCATCCCTCTCGTATTTCTACGACCCTATGCTTTCTTCTTCTAAATATATAGGTTTTATGCCTCACCTCACACTAGCAAACCACCCTGGTATTCCCTCGACTTTAAAAACAGTGTCTCCACTTTCGAATCTGATGACCTTGTCTCCATCTTTCAAAACCGTTTCAACCTCCCAAGCTATCTCAAAGCCCATCAAAACCCTAACCTTACTCCAAAACCTACGTTAGTGTCAGCGACAATGATGTCCTATTGGCTTTCCTATAAAACATATAAACTTGATGACAATTAGAATCTTCTTCATCTTTCATCTTTCATCTTTCATCTTCCCCAGGCTAAAATTGAAACTTCATCTCTTCACCCTTCTTCACTCTTTCCTACGTTAACTGGAACATATATTAACAAGGGAAGGGATGCGAAACAACTACTAGATCAGTCTTCCTCATCTATATGAGCTTCCCTAATTGTTGAGCTGAACATGCAAAGAGCGGGTACATGTGTGAATCATCTCATCTAAAACAACCTACTGTTCCATATTTTCAGGAAAGTGGGTTTTTAGCTTCATTTTCAAAACCCAATTTCAATCCATACCAATAGAACCAAACAATGTTCATATCTCATCATAGATTAATCTAAACATGCATGACACAGTGTACAAAAAGAAGGTTCTTTAAAATTTAAAAGGTTAAAATCTTTCCACACAAATTCAACCTAAAAACAAAAAATTCCACTAAATCAAGCAAAAACCAAGGAATCAAAACCATAGGGGTACCTTAAAAATCTCAGATCGACAGAACCGCAACCCATTATCCCTGCAAGAATGAACAGTCTCGAACTGATCAACATCAAGCTTCTTATTAATCAACCCGACCTGAAAGTAAATCGACTCAGAAGGAGGCAAATCGACTCTGATCTCGTCAACATTGAGCCACAAGAAGAACCTCCGCACTTCAATCCCCTTGATATCGGTGATCGACCCGTACTTCAAGGTCCCCTTGATGGTTTTGTCGTAGTAGACCAAGTAATCGAATTGAATGTAACAGGGCTTCGCCAGCTGGACCACGAATTTCCCGTCTTCTTCGATCGAGAAGGACTTGACTGAGTCGGGTAGGAGCCCGCTCGGGAGCCCGAATTCGGAGAGAATCTCGTAGACTGTTGTGGAGTTGTTGGTTGAAAGGGGTGTTGAAGCTGAAGCAGGGGAAGACGAGAGAGTGACGAAGAGGGAGATAAGGATGAAAAGGAGAGATGGGGTCATCGTTTTGTGGTGTTGTCAAGATGGGTTTTGGTTTGATTGAGTTGCAGCGATGAAACAGAGAGATTTTTGGAGGAAAAACAGAGTCTATTGGAGAAGAAAGACAGGTGTTTTTTATTTGTTGTGTGACTATTATAGTCTTTGGTGTTCTGGTGCTTTGGGTGTTGACTAGTATTATCTTAAAACGATGTAATGGGAGACGTGGAGTTTGAGTAGGAAGTCGGATTGGTGAAAGTGGCACGTGTCGATAGATGTGATGGTTTAGTGAGTTAGCTAAGTTATATCGGGAGCAGTGGGTTTGATAGTTTAGTTAAGTATGGCGATCCATCTCACCTAACACTAACTCTGACAATTTTATCCTAATCTTGTTGTCTTACACGGACTTTTGGATTTAGTCCATTATTACTTATCAACCTTGCACATGTTTTAATATATTTATTTATTTATTTATTTATTTTAATTGAGAAAGAGAAATATTTGAGAGCTTATCCTATAAATTAGATGGCAATGTTAAGTTTTCCCCTCTCTCATTTGTCTTTGGATTTCACAATCGACTTTATGGTCTGCGTTTGTTTGTTCATCCATTTCTCATTTCACTTTCTATTATTTTGTCCTTTTTTTTTTTTTTTTTTTTTTTTTTTTCTCTTTTAATGTCAAGTTTTCCTTTCTTTTATTGGACTTTTATGGCTTGTAACATTAAGTAAAACATTGTGTCAATGTTCAATAGTCAATGATATGAACCTTATACACATTATTGATCGAGTTCAGTTTTGGTAAATCGCCATTAGAGCCGCAAATACTATATGGTTGAAGTAGTCATTCTTAGGGGTGGGTACAGGATGGGGATGGACCTCATCCTTATCCTATCTCATTTGTTTGTGATTGATATGAGATCGGGATGGAATAGACCTCATCCCGACATCGTCCCATCCCAAACGGATTCGAAACGGGACGGGATGAGCATATACTAAATAGTCTTTCACCAAAAAAAAATTACCTTTATTTTTAACTATATAACTCATAGTGTAAAACTAAACCAAATTATCATTTATCTTTATTTTTAACAAGAATAATTGTCATATAACCAATCTAAAATGTGAAAATAAAATAAAAACTTCATGAGTTCTATTTGATCTAAAATATTCAAATTAGAGTTTATATCTAAACAAAGAGTACTGAATCAAATAAGTTTTCAAACAATAGATGTTTTGATTTAATTTCAACACATCATAAACTTTCCTTTAGAAGAGTAGTATGATTAAAATTAATAATAATAAATATTAAATAAATAAGTTCAGAACGAGATGGGATGGGCAGGATTGAAAATCTTCATTCTGATCCCATCCCACTCTAAATCGGGACGAGATCAGATCATGATGAGTTTGATTAATCCCAAAAGGACTCGAAAAAATTGGGATGGGATGGGATGCTCATTCTTAGTCATTCCACCATCAAAGTTGAGCTTAGTTTCTGTAAACTCGTCCAACTAAAAAAATAAATAAGTTTTTTGGATTATATTGTGTTTTATTATACAACGGTTAACAGAAACCCAAAATAAAGGATTCCATTTTAATGAATATTACACACACCAATGGTGTGTTGGCCTAGTGGTTAGGGCTGTGTGGGTTTGACCCCCACGTCCTAGCTTCGAATCCCGCCGGCGGTATGGTTTGTTTCTAATGGGTGTTGACCTGTAGGTCGCCCAGTTGATAGGTTATGGGATCCTTAAAAACCCAGCTTGCCTTTCAAAAAAAAAAGAATATTACACACAATAAAATGTAAAAATCAACACGTGTTAGCCCTTTTACGTGGCCTAGTCTATTTTTATTTTTTTGGCTAATTACGCAGATGTTTATTAAAGATAAGAAAAGAAACAAAATACAAAGGGAATAATTCCTATATCAATAAATGCCAAGACACCATGAAGGTATAAAAAACCAAATCCCTAACAAATTATAAGCCGAACTCATCCTCCACAACAATTCCCTAATCTCGATAAAGATAGAATGCTCTGATCTGTTGAGCCCTTTAAAAACCCTCATATTTCTCTCTTTCCACACACATCACATGAGTACGTGAGGAACCCTATGCCATAACCACTTTGTTCATCGGGAATGATTAGCTTGGGACCACCAACTTAGCCAATCCAAAATGGAACCTTACAACATCAAACTCAAACCAAATTCTGACAAGATACTGCTCCAAATGAATTTGGAGAATCTGCAGTGAAGCATCAAATGATCCAACGTCTCGTCAATCTCATTACAAAGCACACCAAAAGTTTCTGTGTAGATTCATATTTTCCTTAACCTATTTTTAGTCAAGATTATGGGTGGGCAATGTCGGTTCGGTTCGGTTTTGAGCCCCAAATCGATTTTGAACCGATTTCATTCGGTGTGCCCAAAACCCAAACCGAAACCGAATTTTGTATTTGTAAACCGATGAATTCGGTTGAACCGAATTTCGGATCGGTTCGGTTCGGTTGGGCCGAAATTTCAGGCTCAAGCATTTGAAAGACTTTCATTAAAACATGTCCAATTTTTTTACATGCCCAATTTTTTTATAAACTCAATTTTTAGCCCAAAATTGAAAACTTTGAGAGAAGGGAGTGATTCAGTGCAACAGGGTGTACTGCAGTGCATTTGTTGCACTAATCAGGTATTGACACCTACCTGTTATTTAGTTATTTATATATATCTAATTAATCGGTCGGTTCGGTTATAAATCGGTCGGTTCAAAATCGTAAACCGATTTCGAACCGTTTATAATCGGTTCGGTTCGGTTTAAATTATTATCTTTCTACTCATATTTCGGTTCGGTTACCGAACCGAATTTGAAAATCGGTTCGGTCGGTTAACCGAATTTAAATCGGTTTTTGCCCACCCTAGTCAAGATATTCTCTCATGCAACACTGACCAACTAAAGAAATTTATTCGGGGAAATTTTTTTTCACCCAAACCAGATTCTTGTGAGAGAAAATAAAGGGTTTTGAATGAGTTTCATAATGAGAGGCATCCAACATATCAGAAAATTCTTTCACCGAGAAGCCCACACCTTTACCCTTCGACACCAAACTATCAGATCCATCCGAGAGAATCTGACTATCCAACAAATGCATTAAATTGGCGACCTCATCTAGCTCCCCAGTATTTAGGGGTATTCGAAAGGAAAGATCCCAATAATCGCAATTAAACAAAAAATTGCTGACTCTCCCATATTTTTGGTTGTTAATGATAAACAACATTGGAAAACAAATCTTTCAGATGTTAGTTGCTACACCAAGAATCATGTCAGAGAGAGATGAGATCACCAATGTCACATCGAAGAGAGGTGTGGGGGTAGAAAACACTTGCCCATCGAGAGATGGACTTTCACAAAGAACATCCATAGGGAGTGTACTTAGTTCTCTTACCCCAATCCCATCTATTGCGCCCATATTTATCAATGATGAGCGATCTCCATAAATTGTCATATTCTTCTGGAAATCGCCAAAGCCACATAGAGAGTAGTGCAAAATTGAAAGTGCTCACTTGGCGAATGCTCAATCCACCTCGAGATTTGGGATATCAAATTTTCTCCAAACCCACTAAATGCATCTTTTTAGAGTTTTGAGTGGAACCCCAAAGAAAGTCGCACATGATCTGTTCCATTTTAGCTGCTATTGAAGATGAAACTTTGATAAGAGACAAAATGAACACAAGGATAAAAACTAAAGTGGATTGGAAAACACATCATTTCAAGTTTTTATCCAATCCACTTTTGATCCTCTCGAAAGCAGGCAGATTAGCTATTGGATAAAAACTAAAGTGGATTGGACAATGCATCATTTCGATCGTCTCATCTCATACAACTTTACTTTTAAAACTAGCACCAAAAGGCATGCCCAAGTACTTAACTGGAAGGAAAACACACCCTTATCAATTTCAAGTTTAACATAAAGTTGCCACATGGCAGCCAGGGAAAATCCGAACACACCCTTATCTCCACCAACGTTTTTCAAATTAATTTTGTTCCCCTGATTTTAAGAAATATTTTGTTTTGTGTAAAAAAATCGTAAAAATTTCTATTGTAATTTTGAATTTAACAATATAAGTTATGTATTTTAAACTCTTAAATAATATATTAAAAAGTCTCACATGACCTATAGTATCATAAAGACTACATATTAAAAAATATTCACTCACATTACACAATTTTGATACTACAATAACATTATAGCATATTAAAATATATGGAGGTTAAATTGTTCTTTTCTCAAGAGAATTCCCTGAGAGAAAATTTAAATATTTCGGATTTAGAAAGATATTTTGGTAACTCCAAAATATTTCGAAAAATCACATTCCTTGATCTCTACCTTTTTAAAAAAAAAATAATTTTATATTAAAAATATAAAAAAAAAACTTGGAGCATCCAAAGTATGCAGGGCATAAAGGGATTAAAAAACTTTACAACGCAAATGAGGGTGTAAAATTTTTTCACTCACAGTGGTCGAGTTTGCTGCGCTATCATAGTGTTGCACCATCCCAAATAGTGTTGCGTCGTTCCTGATAGTGTCGGGTTATCTCAGATGGCACAGTAAATGTGGATAGTTTAAAAAATGCGCCAACATTTTCATCACGTTTCCAATAGACAACAATAGAAAAAAAAAGCTTTAGGGAGCTCTTTCGAGAAAAAAAATCGAGATATATTTAATTTCGATCCAAGAATTGCATTGTGTTCCCTCTCCGCGGGCTTCATTTTGAGTGATTCTAATTCAAGTGAGTTGCTCAATTCAGTCTTCAAAATCATGCACACCTAGTGTTCAACGAAAGTATTTAAAGAAAATTAATTGCAATCAACAATGTCTACAATCGTTTTAGTACAAAATTAGCAAGTTGGGCTCATGAATGAATATTCAGTTGAAAGTAGACAAAGAACAGTAGATTACATTAATGAGGAAGACAATCGAGTTCATTACCATATAGCAATGAATGTGGTGGATGGGCTTGAATATGTACTGCGAGAGTATGTTCATAGAAAGAGCGGCTGCTCATCAACAAATGTAGTATGATTATTTTGTAGAGAATCTTATTTTCAAAGAACAACAATTCTAGCCAGCCATGTTTTCTAGTATTTTTTGAGTTTTTACAATTTTACCCCTGCTATAGATAGTGTTTGTGATTGTGTTTTAAAAAGAAAGAGGTAAAAAGTGTAAAATCAAAAACAAAAACAAAAAAATAATAAAAGAAAGTAAAAAAAAACTACCAAACATAGGTGGCTGGCAAATTCTTCCTGGCCTGGGAAAACCAGCGAGGTTGCTGCCTGGGTGAGGCAAAATTACCCCCCCCCCTTTCTTTAACAACCTTTTTGGAAACGATGTTTAAAAAGAGGGGGCAAAAATGTATTTTTGCCCTTAGGCAGCAAACCAGGCAGGGAGACCCAGGCCCTGTAGAATTACTCTAGGTGGCTAGGCTTACTCTTCAAAGAAAGACTTTTTTTTAAGAAGATATCCAATGAGGATGTAGTTGTTTAATCGCTTTGTGGAACCAGTTGTACAATAATGCAGTCGGGCAAATGGAATTGTGGGGCGATGATGATGTTTGCATACAATGAAATTAGCTCATTTCATTGATTAAGACATATCTTGTTCATTATCTCTACTTTCATCTTCATCTTCACATACCTGTTGGCAATAGCTAGAGCTAACTTTAGTTTAGCCTTTCGACCTTCAATTACATGTTCCACCATGCATACCTTCACCACGTGCACTATCCCCCCCAAGTATAGTACATTGAGAACAAAGTTGAGTATTTATTAGTTAGGGTTCATTTTGCCAAATTTGAATTGGAGGGGAGTAATCACTCTAGGTTTGTGGATATCTTGAAGAATGGTAAAGATATGAATCTTCATAGCCGGATTCATTGTGGTAAGCACCATCGAGTAAGGTATGACTTGGGAGAAAATATAGAATGGGTTTGGTGTTTGATCTCCCATGGTGATGAAGGTGAAAGGAAAATGTAATGAAGTAGAAGTAGAAGATTCTTTATCAAAAAACAGAAAAGAAAAGACAATTGAAGAAGAGATGAGTGGTTTTGGAATGCAAATGACAGTGGAATTAATTTTATTCCATGGAAAGAGAGTATATATCAAAGATAGGGAGAATATCGTCGTTATTTAGGAAATTGGGGTTTAAAAATGGCACATCAACAACATAGTCGTTGCTTGAGACAAGATGAGGTCCATAGAACCAGGAGAACTAGACAAATGCGTGTTGGATGTGGCGCCCTTTAAATTGTAGTATTAAAAACTTACTTGCTCTGAATGTGCTTGGTATTGTAACTTTATTCCTCGTGAGCTCAATATTGAGACTCACGAGTTAGCTACTATTGTTAGATGCATGTTTTCCTCTCAGATTTAATATATTACGCTATATGCTTTACCAAAAAAAAAAAAAAAAAAAGGTCCTACTTTTTTGTGCCATCTAAGCCAATGCCTTACACACAATGTTATGAGTGTGTCAAACTTGAAGACACCTCATTAACAACAATGAACACTTTTTGGAGTTACTGTGGATGCGCTTATTGTTCAATATAATTTGGTGTGTGTTTTGGTTGCATGAAATCCAGTTACACAAAATCTATGGGAGGCCATTTGTGTTTAATACAAATCAGACCAAAATGTAACATTTGCACTTATTCTGATGTGCAGATGAGTTAAAAGACATAAAGGAAATAGTGCAACGAACTCATTTTTACCACTGTGTAAAACCTATATCATCTGAATGTTGGATGTTGTTTAAAACAAAATAATGTAATTTACATGGTAATGGGTACAGGGTTGACATGATAAGGGTGACCACTATTTGTAACTTACTATAGTGCCTGCAGTACAGTAAGATAATATGGATTTCCCTGGCTAGACCCTGAGATCTGTTTCGCCCCATCTTTAGTGAGGTCGTCAGCAGACAGTTGAAGGACCCATCGAAGATTGTAGTTAGATAGATTGTAGGTTCCCGGTGCAAACAAACAAATCTGGAGAGGAACCTCAGTGCTGCACATCGGTCCAAGTTCAACACTAGCAGAAGTTGATCCAGACCAAATGAAGGGAGTGATACTATCTGGAGGAGATGATTTTCCAGTTTGGGCACCAAGGACATCAGTAGTGACTCTGATTTCAGTCAACTGCGACACATCGTGCCATCCTTCTTGATTTGCAGAAGCAACAGAAGATTTAGGTGATACTGCTACACCACTCAAGTGACCAGGGCTGGATGATGGATCATGGGCATCAAGTCGAACAGATGCAATGTTGCTAGATGAGTTGTGAATGACCATACAAAGTTTAATTTCACAGAAAGATGTAGAGAAGTCGTGATATACAGCTCGAGGTCCATCCATTAACCACCAAACTGGGCTTGTGCTTGCAACACTAGAGATACATATCAGTGGAAAAACATCAGTATTTAAACTCTAGTAAAGAGAAAAGAAAATAAGAAACAAAAATTTCATCTAAGGATGAATCTTGCCTGCAATGGCATAGGTGATGAGAAAACAGCCGAGTGGTATCTGATGGGCCGTCCATATTTTCTTGCGGCTGTGAAATGATGATGAAGTCAACAGTACTGGAAGTTGCCTGATCCATATTAGAAAAGGCAAAGTTAAGATATAGAGAACAATGAAGAGAAAAATAAATGTAGCCCAGTTCTAATAGATTTTTGTTTTCTGTAACCATGCATGCTTTCTTCTTAAAAATACTTGATTTTTTAAGGCAAATTGAAAGCCCCACTTACATCAATGACAACACAAGCATCAAGGACAGCACAAGTTTGAAAGCGTAGAACGTGACTAGAAACGTGTTTAATGCACAAACATGAATTTTAACCAAAAGAAACTCAATATCTAATTTTCCTTTGAATTGCTCCTGGACTATGGTATTAATTTTCCTCCCCCCATTTGCTATATAAAAGCATTTTCGAACATTCACAAATAATGTCTTCTATCCATTTTGAAATCATCTTTCATAAAATACGCTATGCAACTTAAAACACAGACAATTAATCAACATAATGCCAACCTCAATTGACTTGTTTTGGTGTAATCTTTCGTAGTGGTGGAAATCTGCCAGAGGTTTTTTAGATATATCAAACAAGATCTTGTTGTTTCCTTGGGAACCTAATCTTACATCATGTCCCGACAGAGTGCTAAGAGAAGAAGGTGCGCCCTCTCTGGTTGATTTACTGCAATTCTGAAAGAACAAAACAATTCTGTTACTTGAAGGGAAATAAAACCTTAATAGGATTATGTTATGAAAATCTATTATTAAAATGAAGCTTCTAATACAAACCTCGATTTTAAAGAAACATGATAGTGCTTGACCAGCAATTAAAAGATTTGACGGAGAAATAGTGCCATCAGGTGGTAATGACGATACTTCCCATTGGTGTCCAATGGATGACAACTGATGTAGCTGGAAACTCTCTGAACTGGTCCTGTTCATAATATCCATGCGCACAAGGAATTCTCGCAAACTTGACGGGCAACGGCTGATTCGAAATGAAATTTCCAGTGATGGCAACACCTGTTAAAAATTAAAAATCTCTATTTATTAATACAATAATCAATTAAAAATGGAGAAAAAAAGGGACCAAAAATAAGGCCAACTCCACAATTATGCTACAAGGTTTATAATGGGTGAAGAAAAAGATGAAATGAGTTCATGGTAGTGGCAACTGAGTAAGTTGGCATATTCAGGTACCTTTGAGATCATGAGACTCCATATTTATGCAAACCAAAGACCATACAAGGCACATAATGTCCAGAAACACTCGCAATATTTACTTGGTTTGGTTTTAAGGGTGTGTTTGATTTAAGATAAAGTATATCTTTCAGGGACCTAAAAAAAGTCCACATGATATGCAATGGAACAATTCATGGTATTTCGTGGTAGGTAGCACAATTTCGAGAGCCATAACACATAATAATGAAAGCCTACCTCCAAATTGTAATGCATGCGCAGAGTTCGGAATCTTATTTCACTAGGTAAAGTTTCCAGTTCATAATAGATTGATATATACAAAGAAATGCTCCCAGGAATCCCAGCATGCAGCCAAAGAGGCCATGAGAACGTTGTTCCCCCTTGAACTCTCACATCCTACAAGATACAAAGATATTTACGAGAAGAAAATATTATCAAAACAGGAAACTAGAAATTTGCAGGGGAGAACAGGACCTCTGGAAATGAAAACAATAGACCATTAGACCCTTGCACATTATCAGCCTTCCCATTTGTGCATTCACTATTTATCTGTTTTTTGAGACAAGTGGGAAAATCTGTCTTAAGGTCTTCCAGATTCCCTGGATTTAGAAATCTAGGATGGTTGATCTTCATCTTCAAGTTCTGCCATCATGCAAAACGTAATTATAGAAAAATCCAATTACACTCATGGCTGGAACAATCTTACTTGCAATTTTGATTAACACATAATATCATTACCTTCACAGGAAATTCAGATGGGTTTTTCAACTCTAAAACAAGACGCTTTAACTCCCCAGCATATGCTTCATTTGGTAGGTGATGGATGCAACCCTCCAGCTTGGGTACACTCTGAGCATCAACAACAGCAAAAGAAAACACAGAGTAAATTGATGACTTCATTTATTGGGGAAAAAATGATGCTAAATAATAAGCACCTTGATAATGATGCTAAATGATAAGCACCTTGATAACCGTGAACTTCAGATTAGTGCTTGGAGACTGCCTAACTCTTCTTCTTCCGTTAACATTTCTTTTTTTCACTAGATTAAAATCAAAGGTACTGTAACCAACTACCGAGTCTGACAGCTTCCATCTCACACCCATTATGTTTATGATACTTTCCAATTTGGGTGTGACCACTAACTCTACCTGAAAGGTTTCAGAGATCAAAGTCATCATTAAGGGAGTATGCCACCTCTAAGAGGCAGATAAAAGTGCATTTGCTACAATTATCTTGAGCAGTCAGTAACCATTGTTAATTTGTAACTAGAATGTAGCGACAGCGAGCTGTATACACTGAGCTGATGCCAAACAAGATTGAATCTCATGTTGCAGAGTCTACCAACCACAGGCATAATATAAGCAAACAGGTGACAAGATATGGTTCATATTACAATGCTCTTTCCTCCAAATGGCACAAAAACAATATTATCTTGAGAATCCTTACTTCATTTCATGTGCTTAAAACCAACTTATACACAAGACAGACAATGGAAGATAAATAGATTGCTGGAAAAATAGCTAAAATTGAAATATGGGTTTTGATGTAACAAATACAAAAGACTTATTTTCTTTATTCTCTATATATTCTTTTTGTAATAAACACCAACGTAATCACTAAAGCTTGATAGTTTTTATGTGAAAGATTTCGACATTCCAATAACAAATATATTTTTTCTCTAGTTTCTTCTAATTTGGTATGTATTATGTAGATATAACTGAGGTCAACTCATTTTTATTCATCATGTCTAAGACCTTAGAATTATTATTGCATACAATTATTTCTGGTATTTTGGGAAGTGTGTATTTGAGAGGGAAAGGTACATGGTGGGTCTGGAAGGATGACATGGAGAGAGGACTCTAAACAGATTAGCCATGTATAATTTTCCTAGTGGTATATTTTATAATTTTCCATTGAAACTGGTTTGGAAAAAAGAGACAGCTTCAAGGGTTTCTTTTCACATGTTGATGGCAATGTAGAGATATGCTTCCAAGGTAAAACTGGCTCAAAGGGTATAGTTATTGAAGTGGGGTGTAGCTTTTGTGAAATTGACCCTGAGTTTGGTACACCTTCATTGCGGATGGGTGAACAGGGTGTAGCCGTGTCAGTGTATTTCTCAGATTTGTTTGGTGTGAGTTGTTGGGTAATGTCAGGTTCTATGGAGATGTTGCTAAGAAGTTGGAAGACTCATAACCATCTTTTTTCCGAAAGGAAGGCATTATGGAGGTTGCTTCCTTATGTAGCATCTTGGACATCGAGGAAGGAATAGAATAACAAAATTTGTTATTATAACTTGTCAGAGTTTGACTTGGTGATCATAGAGGCTCTTTGATGTGCGTTTCATTTGTCACCTTACGGGGATTTTCTTTGTGAATTGTTTGATAATTGGGATGCTCTAGTTTCGGGAACTTAAAAGCTTTTTAAGTCAGCGTCTTGCAATACCACAGTATTATCTAAATAAATTTCTTGCTATAAATATAATAAGTATTTTGCAGCTTTTAACCAAGCAAACAATGGAAACTAAGACGACAGATAATGAAGGTAAATAGATTCTTCTGGTTTTACATCATAAGCATTGGAGCCAGTTACCTTAGCTGTCTCACACCCTCCAAGTGAAAAATCAACTTCTGATGCTTCAAATGAAGAACTGCCAGCATTTAGCTCCCTACAATTATCACACACCATTTCTTTATCTATGTATAATGGGTCCAGGTCAATAAACTCAAAAAAAAAAAAATTATCATAAATAAAAATAAAATTGTAAATTTCTTTAATAGAATTAAATTCTTATTAAATTGAAGAAAAGAAATAGAATTGAACCCCCCTAAAAAACAGAAATGAGCTCCCAATCAAAAGTAGTCCTCACAGGGAGGTGCAGGCCAGCAGATGACCCCAATCACGGCAAAATTACATCACGGCCATCTCTTGACCCCGCACCCATGAAACCTAAGAATTAACCTTGTGAACCTTGCCCTCCTAATCTTTCTTGCCACCAGAAACCCATATTCAGTTAAGCCCAAGAATATTGATCATATATATGACAGCTTTCATAGTATAATTGAAGATTCTATAAAAAACGCATGAGGTTGACATAAATACCAACTACTTTTCAACTTCTCAAAGTTTAGATCATTATGAAGTTCAACGGTTGATAAATGTCCCACCGCTTCATTGACCTTTTGATCACTTGTTTCTGCAAAGAGAATATCTTCCGTAAGCATCTAAACTAAATGAAGAAAATAAGATGCACGAGAACATCTTGGTTACCAGATTCCATTGTCTCACTCTTCTCAGATATCTGACAGACGAGAGAAACCCCAGAAACTGAAACTGGTATCTTCAAAGGGTTTCGGAATTCGACGACCACTTTAATTGCCTCTACAAATTAACAGGACACAAAATTAATAATGCTATGCACAGAGCAACCTAATATATGGATGTATGCTTGATGATGTTTGACTCAACAGTTAGATGAGTTGGGTTTTTTATCAGCACTAAATAGGAAAACTGTGACTACACACAATATGTTAGAAGTCTTGAATTTTCTCTCAATTTTAGTATTTTTTTTTCTGTTAATTTGCGCCCAGTCTGTCATCAACAGTGGAAAAACTATTATACCAAGAGCTATCTTTAATCAATAATAATACAATCTTAAAAGATCCGCTATCATATGTTTTAGAACAAAACTACCTCATGATACATACCTCCAGCTATACAAATGTTAGAATCATTGAATTTCTTCGAGAGCTTGGGTTGTGATTCCAGCCAGTTAGTCCTCATTGTAGGTATTGAAGGAACCAAATCCTCCTCCAAGGTCTGCCACAAGCTTTCTCTAACCATAACCTGTTTTAAATAAGTGAAAGAAATGTCACCAAAGGGTTAATAAAATTAATAAGGTTTTGGATTACAAAAAATGTCTTGGGTTCCAAAGCTAATAGACTGTAGATACTAAGCTTCCTAAATTTGTTCTCAAAGTGGTCGGATGTTGAGGTTTTGAGCAAGGAAAGTATTGCCGAACCCAGACCAAATTTGAACATCAGGAAAATTCAAACATATAATCCAAAATTAAACAACAAATTCAGAAACTATGATTTGAAATCCGATTCTAATAATTATTTAATAAATAAATAAAACAGGTATGTTGTAGGCTCAATGGGAGTGGTCTTCCAATTAACTTTAAAGTGGGCTTCACGGAAATATTGATAATACTTTTTCTCAAAGATCAAATTTCATTGATAATAAGATCAGGCACCTCCAAGACTCCAAGAGTCACCTTCAACAAAACCAAATAGATTACACGCTGTCCCAATTCTCCTCCCCCATACATCTCATCCAAAGCAAGGTTCTCAAACCCCACCTCATCATTGACCCCTAGCTTCCTATCAATTTCAAAACCCAACACATCTTGAAACGACTAAGTGATCTCGCCATTAGATAATATCTTATATCTTTAGTCTAGTACTGACCAATAGAAATCAACGGGACCATCTCTTTTTGAACCTGATGTTCCAAAATCAACTAGCTTAGATTAACTGAAAGGCATCATTAAAAAACTTCGAAAGTTTAGGATGGCCCTCACGTGGCCTCACCCTTCCCCTAGTTTCCCTCTACTGGTAAGGTATTTGCTGTTATCAATCAGGGTCATTTTGAACTTGCTTCTGGAACAAAGTTAAGAGGACAAAAAGCCAATGCATTTTGCCTCTAGAGTCCACCGTGAACTACAAGTAAACATGGACCAGAACCACAAGATAGTGCAGGGAAGCTTATAAACTGCATTAAAACTTTCAAAAGGTATTGCAACATGTCAACCAAACAAACGATCTATGATCAGCAGGATGGTACGATCTATGAGCAGCAGGATTGTTTCAAAAGGTATTGCAACATGTCAAAAGGTACATGTCAAAAGGTATTTCAAAAGGTACGACATGTCAACATGTCAAAAGGTATTTCAAAAGGTATTGCAACATGTCAAAAGGTATTTCAAAAGGATTGTTTCAAAAGGTATTGCAACATGTCAAAAGGTATTGCAACATGTCAACCAAACAAACAATCTATGAGCAGCAGGATGGTACGACCTTTTAGCCATTGATTCCTCTACGGGTATTGCCTTTCTAGGATGGTCATCTGTCCAATAAAGTATTGTTTTTTTTTTCTTTTCAAAGGGTAGAGTATTTTATTGAATCACAATGGTTGTTACATAAAATGTAACCTTAAAAGCATTAAGGTACCAACATAATACTCTCCCAATTAGCATACAAAGAATTGAAAAACAACCCCATAAAAGAGGAAGACAAAGGGTAATTATTATTTCTACCACACCGTCCAACACAATGCATATAGAAGAAACTCCCACAAAACCTTATCTCACATGGATAAATGAGATAGAGCATATATTCCTAAACTTCTCAAGAAGTGGATCGAGACACTACTAACCCACCTGTACTGAATGAGAAGATGTACCATCCTCTCCGAAACTGCTAAGCAAAAGAGGAGCATGCCACATCAATATCCATTCCTCTATGTGCCAACTCAACTCTCGAAGGAAATCTACTCCACACTGCTGTCCACATAAAGAAAGATACTCTAGAAGGAATGCCCTTTTCCCAAACCAATTTCATCGTGAAATCATGTACCGCACTATGAGGCATATTATTTTTGACCAGGCTAGCAAAACATGAAGAAATTGAGAAACCCTTAATTCTATTTCTTTCCAAACCCATTTATCATCCTCAACTCGCAATCTAACTCCTTCCAACATATCAGACAAAGCAGCAAACTCAGTTGCTTCTCCTACCGAGAGGTAACTCCTTCTATAGAAAAAATCTCATTTCATGTTACCCCTAATCAACGTACCAAACTCCATCAACAAACCGTGCTTCCTCTCAAACAATGCGACTAACCTGGACATCTATTGTTAATGCCAAATTCCTTATCCATACATCATGTCAAAAACTACCTTTGCTCCCCTTCCCATTATCACTTCCACCCTTGCAAAAATTCTGACATGTGATTAGAAATGGTCCTCCATGTACTTGGTCCCATTTGAGTATGTCAGGTGTTTTGGGAGTCAATTCAATTCACCCGGATCATACTTGGACTTAATCACTTCCTTCCACAAACACTCCCCTTAAGTACCATATCTCCACAACCACTTACAAAGCAAAGGTTTGTTTCATCAAAAGAAGAGGTCTAATACTCAAACCAACCACTTTCTTAGGCATAAACACTAACTCCCATTGCCTGAAATTCTCATCTTCCTCACCTCCATACAACAAAAAGTTTCAAAATAACCTTTCAATTTTCTTAGCAACAGACACCGGCATATGAAATAATGACATGAAATATATAGACATGTTAGACAACGCACTACTGATAAGCACGAGTTTTCCTCCCTTTGAAAGCAATCTAGCCTTCCAAGTAACCAACCTTGTCCCATAATTTCCATCACTGGATCCCACAAATGTTTATTTATGTTCTTAGCACCCAAAGATAAACCCAAATAAATAGCTGGAGGCTCTCCAACTTGACATCCCAGAACATCTGCCCCTTTTGCTATCCGCTCCTTCCGCAACACTATAAACCACTCTTAGAAAAAATTATTTTGACCCCCGAGATCACTTGGAACAATAATAGATGCGCTTAAGATTTTCTAGATGAGTGATGTCATCATCCAAAAAGAATACAGTATTGGCATCAAACTCTAAATGAGTAATTATCCTCCCCAAATAACTAACCTGGAAACCAGACAAAATCCATGTTTTCATGGCTTTAGCCACCAATCTACTCAAAGCTTCTACCACAATATTAAACAAAAATGGAGACATAGGATCCCCATGACGAATCCCTCTCGAAATTCTGAAAAACCCCCACCTATCAACTAAAAAGTGAGTGAACTGTCGACATGCATGTCTTTACCTAACTCATCCATATTTTTCCAAAACTCATTTTTCTAAGAAACCAGAAAACAAAATCCCAATTTACATGATCATAAGCCTTCTCAAAGTTTATCTTACACAACAACCCTAATTTCTCAGATCTCAACCTTGAGTCTACTAACTCATTTGCAATCACTATTCCACTCAGCATTTGTCTATCCTTCAGAAAAGCTCCCTGGTTAGGCCTAATCACGGAATCCATACAGCCCTTTAACCTCCTAGCCATTGCTTTTGCTATAATTTTACACATGCCCCCAACTAATAGGTCTAAAATCCCGAATCGATCATGCACCTTCTTTCTTGGAGATTAGTGTGATAAAGGATGTGTTTGGTCTCCAATCCATGATAAAAGAATTTTGCAAATCTGATACGACTCCCATTACATCACCACTAGTAAACTCCCAACAATCCTTAAAGAAACCCATTGGAAAACCATCCAGACTCTGAGCCTTATCATTCCTACAATTCTTAATTGCATCTACAATTTTGTAGCTTCAAAAATTCCCACTCCAACCTTACCCTATCCTCCTCTGATATAGTATCAAAAACCAAACCCTCCAACTCTGGTTGCCACTCCCCTGGATTCTCATACAACTTTGTAAAAAAAAAACTCTACAATATGATTTTGAATGATGTTATGGTCATCTACTAGCACCCCATCAATCTTCATCCTGGAAAGATCATTCAAATTTCTTCTCAGCAATGCAAAAGCATGGAAGAACTTAGTGTTGCTATGGCCATGTACAACCATTTAATTCTTGATTTTCTTATCCATTTGGCTTTCTTCTCCCTTAGTAATTATTCTACTTCCATTCTCATAGATGACCTCACGCGAGTCTCATCAAAGGATAAAACTGCCCCTTCCTTCTTTTGTCCAACAAAATCTATATCATGGGAGCTATTATTATCCCAAGTTCAATAATAAGCTTAGCCTTTTCCAAAGATAAGGGAAGGGGTGTGGTATCTTATTGCTTGTGTGATTGTTTGGGTGATTTGGAGGAATAGTTCAGTCTTTCAAAAGTCATTTTATCTAGAAACCGGATTAGCATGGATGTATGTTATGGATTTTCTTTGGTACTTGTGTTCTTCACATGTTGTTTTCCGGGGTTTTTTTTAAATCATTTTGCGATAGAGTGGAAACAATGAACGAGGTCTTTATTTTTCTTCTAGCAATCAATATATATCCCATACATAAGCTTTAATGTCCTTGCATAGACTAGTCAGGCCTTTCTTGATCACTCTAAAGATTATATTGTCCTCTCATTCCAAAAGAGCCAGATGACTGCTAAAATTACCCTCTCATAGATCACCCATCCTTCTTCCAATTAGAAACCCAATGGGGAAAATAATCTCCAGAAGGAGAAGATGCTACAGATCCAAAGCAGATAGTGTTCCACATTTGCTTGGAAATGGTGCTTCAGATTCATGAACTTTCAATAAGGGCTCGCGTTTGTTCTTGGGGAGGGGACCCTTCATATCTTTTCCTTTCCCTGTACATTTTCTTTGGTTTTCATTAAAGAGTGAATCTTTTTTGAATAATAATAATAATAATAATAATAATAATAATAATAATAATAATAATAATAATAATAATAATAATAATAATAATAATAATAAATATTAGCTTTCCCTTTTTGACAACTTGAGTTGTTTTTGAGGAGAGTGGGTTGCTTCTTAATGTTTGTATTATAAATGTCACGACCCGATCCACATGGTATATTGTTCGCTTTGGGCTTTAACCACTCTCACGGCTTTAAAAAGTGTCGTACCAAGGGGATCCAAACTCACACGTATATAGTTCATCTCCATCCCTCACCCAAGCGATATGGGATTATAACACCTAACTGGTCTGCCAGCCTCTGAGCCCACTCACACATCAAGCTACCAACCTCAGAACTCGCCCACACAAGACTGTTACAATCCACCCCCTAGAGCCCAATGTCCTCGTTGACACACTTCCGACTGGGTCCGACTATGATACCATTCTGTCACGATCCGATTCACATGTACAATATTTTTCGCTTTGGGCTTTAACCACCCTCACGGCTTTAAAACGTGTCGTACCAATGAGATCCAAACTCGCACATATATTGTTCATCTCCATCCCTCGCCCAAGCGATGTGAGACTATAACACCTAGGTAGTTTGTCAGCCTCTAAGTCCGCCCACACACGGAGTTGCCAGCCTCAGAACCCCCCACACAAGACTGTTACAATCCATCCCTTACCCAGGCTATATGGGACTATAACACCTAGGTAGTCTGTCAGCCTCTAAGCCCACCCACACAAGGGAGCTGCCTGCCTCAGAGTCTGCCCACACAAGATTGTTACAACAAACAACCCTGGTCCAACATTCAACCCCAGAAGAGGCGACCTAAAGATTGGATTAAAATGATATGGTATTTTTTTATGAGCATAGTATTTGTCACTGAGTGCTTTAAAGGATGTTGTGCACGAGGAAGGGGCTACGATCTGGTCAACACCAAGTATGTCAACAAAGTTGTTGACTTTGAAAGAACGGTGGAAAGTTACAATCGTAAGACATTAACTTTCTTCTGACATCTCAATCTAACATTAATGAAACTTTGGTTTCTGAAGAAAAAATCAACTTTTCTTTGGAGAATAAAACATGGGAACATAATTTCTACAAAGGAAAAATAACATGGCAAAGAAATTGTTTCATAAAAATAATGAACTAGTAAGCTCGGTAGCATCATGTGTCCCATGAGAGGGCATCTAAGAGTATTAATTAGAAAGGCACAGAATATGGAAGAAGTTGACTTACAGCAGCAGGTGAGGCATATGTACGATGATCTTCAAAAATGACTTTCAGCGAAGGCATGTTGATAACAGGCAACTGAAGTCTGAAAACCTCAAATGGTTTCCCTAGTTTCTAAATTAGCCAAGTAAACAATGAGAACAGTTAAAACGAAGACAAATTAGTCCAAGTCCTCTTCTCTTCTTATTAACTATTACGAAGTCAAACTCTGCATCATTGAAGTCATTCGTGCCAATTAGTGGTTACCTGAACTATTTGAAGAAAATCTCTCAGGAATAATTCCTGTGTCGCAATAGACTGGTGACCACATGCCAGGACTTCTAACATATACTTGATTGCTATATCAAATATCCCAAGAAGTGCATACCATCTGCGTCAAAATGAGAAAGTTTGTCAAGAATATGGCACAAGTCTATGATGCGAATTCAAGCGGATTTCCAGAGACTCACTTTCCAATATTAAAATGAACATGATCGTTGATATAGTTCCATTCATTCCCTTTGTACACAGAAAGGGCACTACCATATGCCCGAATCGCATGTTTCCTCTGATTAGATGAAGCAATAAAGAAAATTTATTTCTAGGGTTAAAACGGCTATATACATCAAAATAAGGTAGTCTGCAATACTTTATTCATATGTACCTGCTCCGATATGTAGTACCGGCTACCAGCTAAAACAAGATGAAACCCATACTTGTGCATCATGTGGGGTTCAGTCAACAAGTAACAGTAAGATGCCTGCTCCAGCATTACAGCTGCATGTAAAGAAGGCTCCTGTGAAAGACAAGTCGTCAGGAGCAAAACATAATACAGATGTTTCAAGCTCCATTATAATAAATTGTGAACAACCTCATTGGAAATGCGGAAGTAAACACCAGCAGCCTCGTTATACTGATCCCTGGTCTTGAGCATTTCTGTCCACCAGAGACCACATCTTGTAACATTGCGCCGACCAGAAGACCCAAGTGTCTGAAAAACACAAAATTCAATGTGTGGAACTGAAACTTAGTGTCCTCGTGAGAAATAAATCAAGCCAATGAAGTCATGTGACCGAGGTTACAGAGAAAGGAGAAAAGGTGAAAAAAGATCAGTAGAGTGAAGTGAATCCATTTCAATTGCCATATACATGGATCATTGACACGACACTGTTACAACTAAAAATACAAATTCCAAAGCACTGACAAGACAGTTAACCTAAATAGCACCACCAAGATCCGCCTCACCTGAATCCATAAATAGGAACCGGAAGCTGCTACCAGAAACCCCATACCAAAAGAAACATACAGATATATTTTATGGTCAACCATCAAATAATTTTGACATATGACATGATTAGCAATCTCGGTCATGAAGCTAAAGCCACAGTTATAAATCCCTCTAAGCAAGGATCGGCAAGCGATGACAGACGACCTTCCAGAAAATGTACACCACAGACAAATTGCTCGAACCTTTAAAAATGGGCTGTGTGTTTCAGGAATTAATAGGGTAAAAACAAGATGTCTCAGGAGTAGAGCACCTTCTATTAGAGGACAATATCGTGTGGCACTTTTGAAGGGATAAATAGGGGTTTGAACCCCTGCTTGCCATGTGTAAAAAAAAGAAAGAGGAGGGGAGTAATGTTCAATAATCAGAAGCAGCCTAGACGATCCCACCCTGGGATGGGGCTAAAATGTGCAGGAAAGGGAGGGAGGGCGAGGAAGCAGCACGTGCCCCCAAAAGGAAAAAGATAATAATAATAATAAAAATCCTTCCCTCTGCTCTTATTCCTTATTCCCAAAACTGTCCTCATCTCCCCAATCTTCCTCCATTTTTGCTACACCCGCCCATATCAAGTCTAGCTAAAACTTGATTTAGATTGTTAGCAAGGAAGCACAGACTCTTTGAAAACATGACGTATCTGAGTCCGACATGTATCCTACATCTACACTCGCACGACACGCGTCGGACATTTAGTCAACGTGTCGACAGGTATCAGACACATGGTCCATGTGGTCAACATGCCGGATACGCCTCCGATGCACTCGGAACTTGGTCAGGACACAGTCAAGACTCGAAAACCAACTTTGTTCTATTTTGTACTTTTACCTCAATGCTTCCGCTTCTTCTTATTCTCTAATGTACTTCTTATCTCCTCTACTTCTCTACTAGATTTTTTTTATACTTGATTTTTTTCTTGCAACAGAGTGTTTTTTGCCTTCTTCAAGACACTCTAAGAAGACACTTTATTATTTATGTTTATATGACTTACTAAAAAAATAGCATGACATGTCAACGTGTCCCCAAATCCAAAATTTTGAGAAATTGTTGAGTTGGCATGGCGTGTCCATGTCCGACACGATGCATGTGTTTGTGTCCATGCATCCTTAATTGTTAGTGAAACTCATAGGTAGGAGCAAATCCGGTATATTGGTCTTAAAAATTTAACGTAGCTGAGATTGCAACAGATTCAAGTTGAATGATCTAAAGTTCAAATTTATTATAGAGAAACCCATAAACAAGACTATTTTGGAGAAACCAAGCTGAAAATAGTTACAATGAGACATAAACAACAGATAAATTCTTAATCAGCTCGATTTATGTAGATCGCTCCTTCAAAATTGCTAATTCCAACCTGAGTTTTCCGTGTGCTAATTTAAAATCACATTTACGGCAACAGTTTCAAGACTTACTAAGTATGTAGTTAAAGCATTTTCCATGCAATACTCTATGTCCTTTCTTGACTGATCCAATATGAAAAATGTAAGTCCCATCATTTCCTACATCAGAAGTTCACAACAGAGCAAATATCAGATGCTATAGGCGTTTATCTGGGTAAAGCCAACTACTATGGGCTACAATAAACATTGTACAAGTTATACGTGCATACAAAACCATAGACAGGAACGACAAATTAGCATTCATATATGTTAGCAATGTTAGTGAATCATAAATTGTATTGTAAATCGTAACGTGTAAGATTTAGATTTAATCGTAAATCGTAAGATTTTTTAATTATAATATATATATATATATATTATATGTTATATATATACATATATAGCTAAGGAAATAAGGGTTTACAAAGGGTTTTCTTTTAGGGATCGTTTTTTACTTTAAAAGATAAAAACATTGTCTAAAAAATAAGGGTTTAAAAATGATTATAAAGTTCTTTAAGGGTTTAATTATAATATTTAATAACAAGTATTTGTTTAGGGGTACAAAAAGAATTTCTCTCAACTCAAACACAAAGAGAAGGACGTTCTTCTTCTTCTTCAACAATCTGAAGGGCGTTCTTCTTCAACAATCGGTCGAAGTAGCTTGTTCAACAATCTAAAGGACGTTCTTCTTCAACAATCTGAAGGACGTTCTTCTTCAACACAAAGAGAAGGAGCAAATCGGTCGAAGGAGCTTGTTCTTTGAACCAATATGAAGCGAAAACAGCTCGAGAAGGAGCAAATCCGCGCGGATCTGAGGGATTGGCCTCGACAAGCAGTGGATCTGAGTCAGAAACGAGGGAAAGAGCTCGTGTCGGAGTGGATCTTAGCCTGATCTGAGCCGGTAAGTGTTGAATATTGATCTTCTTCTTCCCTTTCTTTGTTCTTCTTCTTCCCTTTCTTTGTTCTTCTTCTTCCCTATCTTTGTTCTTCTTCTTCCCTTTTGTTTTTTTTCTCTATTGGATTTCTCGCCTTTAATATAAATCGAACGATTGTCGTTCAATCGCACTTTAACAATTTCTTTCCTAAATCGGAGATGATTCACTCCGATTTTGGTGAAATCCGATTTGTTTGTCGATTCACATCGTTTGCATGCCGAGTCGATTCAAATCGGCGATTTGACTCGCGATTTGTACCGATTCATACAACACTGTATGTTAGAATAAGCAAATAATTTAAAGACACTAATAATATTGCTGAACTATTGTACTTAGTGATGTGCCAAAAAGACTTAATATGCTATGACAAAAACTCTATATTAGCAACCTAAAACAATTAATTAAGTAAACCTGAAATACTCCCTACTCCTAATAACAAAAAATATTTTCATATTAAACCCACATACTAGTTGAATCTGCCAATCAGCATGACAACCGTAATCTACATAAAATCAAAATCGAAACAAAACTGCTCTCTAAAGAACTTCATGTGGTCCGACCGATCTCTATTTTATTGTGCTATTTTTGCTTCTTTCTGAAATGCTAATTAGGGTCATTTGTTTTTCCAGCGCTCAGCGTAAACACTCCCCTAGGTGCAAAAAACCCATACTTTTTACTAGAAGCAAAAACAAATGCTGCCATAACCAGAACCAACAACAATATTATTAAGATATCTTTGTCTCCTTTATCTTTACGCTGCCTTAACCAGAACCAACGACACTATAAATATATTCACTGTATCATACGATACACGCGTCTTACAATGTAGGCTTGCATATGCTTGAAGCAGCTACATTTCCTATATCAAAAACCAGTTTCTTGAGAAATTTGAATTCCCTTCTGGGGTTTTACTATTGGATGGATCGGTTGGTTACAGTTACCCAACTAGCTTCAAGCCGTTTCCTTTAGCCAATAGTATTCAGAGAATAGTTTTCCATGAAAACAAAATAATAATAACAATAATAAAATAAAAATAAACGAACCTTGCGAATAGTTTCCCTCTCTTCAATAAAATCTTTAAAATGATTGTTCAAACATAGGAGACCATACGTCTCTTAGAGGTCTCTTCACGCAAATCAAAATTAATATAACACGGAACTGAAACGAACTAAGAAATACACATCAAATCAATACAAAAGACATGCCCATCTCAATTCTTGTCACATCTTGACTCGTCTCAAAAGGCCACCAGTCTCTTCTTGAAAATCAATAGAAACACGAGCCCCACACGGCCAAGTAAAATCCTTTTTGAAAAACAACCATGAAAATTGGGTAGTGAAGATGAGGGGCGACATGTAGCCAATTCAAAGAAGGGAAAACTGATTTCTCATAAAAAAATCATATTTACCTGCACTCCTGCATATCGTTTCCAAGCTTTGTCAAGCTTATAATCTGTAGAAAGCAGCCGATAGTTCGAAAGGGCAAGCTCATAATCCCGCAACATAAAGGCATAATCACCAAGGATTCTTATTTGAGACTCAATCGAACTAAAAGTGTACCTTCAAAGTGAAAGATACCAGATCAGAAAAAAAAAAAAAAAAAAAAAAATTATATACAGTAGAGAGGAATACAACTCAAGATGAGACCTAATGCAATATAAACCATCCTAGATTACATAGTGTTGTTGGATGCATCTGGAGTATCTTCTTTCCCTTTTCTCCACCACAAATTTTTTATTTGGTTTCTAAAGCCCTTCCTTGTTGCAGAAACCTATGGAAAGCAACAATTAATGAAAAAGATAAGTAGGAAATATAACAAACAGCATCTAGCTGAGCAAATGGGAGCAGAAGACACCTCCTGAAAATAAAATCAACTCAAACATTGAAAAAAAAAATTTGGTACCTGTTGGTTGAGTGCACGTATTTTTTGCTCCATATGAGGAATGATATGCTTGGAAGCCAAATTTTGCATGAGGTCCTTCATCTATTTACAAGATTCCCAAGACTAATGTTTTGGTCAGAATTTCCTAAATGTTTGTACAAAAAGCATATAGGAACATAACATTCTGAGCACTTTTCTGAAGGACATGTAACCAGTGATTAGAAATACCTCATTAACATCATCACCATTAAGTAAGCAACCAAGATCTTTATCAAGCAGAGCATCTGTTTTCTGCAACAGAAGTATATGTAACTTAAGCCAAGATTCAAAAGGGTTCTGATAAAATTCAACAGTATTAGTAACTTTCTAAAGGTCAACTCACACAAGGCACCCATGGATTATCGTGTGATCCTCCAAACTCACCCTGAGCAGAGTTTATGCATAACAACCCACAATCGTTTGAACCAAAAGTACCTTTCATCTCTGTTAAAATATCAATTGCTCTGCAAACAAAAAAAGAAGACCAAACAATTCAAGTATTGTTTCCGTGTGGAGCAGACTACATCGTCTGATATTTCAGATGAAGGATAGTTACCAACATGGAAGGATCGATCACAATTTAGAGCTTAAGAAAATAATCAGGAATACCAACATTTAAGATGTGCACCAAGCATCAAAGTTTCTTGGCAAGTTGCAGGTGTCAGGTGTCATAAAAGGTTCCAAACAATTTGGTTCAGTACATTATAATTGGCTAGCTTCATTCACCCATTCGACTATTTTTTTAATGCAATTCTTAGTGAACAATGCATGAGATTGGGCTCAAATCAAATGACAAACAAATGCTCACATTTGCTTAGGTGAATTGATGAAGAAAATGGAGACTTGAAATCACAGTCACCGACAATCAAAATACGGGAGATAGTAATAAAAGTGAAGCTATATTTATTCAAAGGAAGGATGACTTCATTTCCATTCCTTGCTCAGTACACGAAGACATAACAAGTGAATGCAATTGTGTGGAGACACCAAAATATTGAGTATAAACTTGTCTAAGACATGGGTCTCAATCACTCACCTCTAAGCACAATGCCGCAATGAGTTACGGAATTCAAAGGCCTCCAAAAGTAAGGTTGTATGTGTTTTATGAAAAATAATGCTGGAAGAGTACATTTATTAAGAAAACAAACGAGTGATTGATAGGGGTGAAGCGTAGAAGATGCAATTTCTATTAAACGGTTTTCCTTGTTTTCGCAATCAAACACACCTATTTATTAAGTAGTAGTTTCCCATATCATCAAGGGATTTTTGGACTGATATAAGGGTTTCTTTCATTGCATTTTTGCACTTCTATCTTTCATCAGAGAACACACAACAGCAGAGCATCAAGCAACAAGTTATACCATGTCTCCCTTTAGAGTTGCTCTGCTCTTACCTTCCAACGTTTTCTGTCTCTCCTTCTCAATCTTGCAGGGGTGAAGCCCCCCGCCCTTCTTTCTCCCTCATCATCTTCTCTCTAATCTTGATTCTTTTAGAAGTGTGTGTTTCCTACCATCAAACTGCATACTTTTCTTCTCTTGCGTGATATTAAGGACATGATTGACAATATATTATAAACAAACCGAAATACATGGAAGATAGAGATTTTCCGTTTAATTTCCAAATGAAATATTTCATCTTTGAAGCAAATACATATTGTTCATTGCTCGATCTAAATTATTAATAATGGAGGTATTTACTAGTCAAATGTGAAAGAATGATAAGTAACGATTACTTACTTGTCTGCAGTGCCATCTTGATTATCATGAATTAGCAGATAGTACTTCAGGATTTTGGGGTCCATTGCACCATCATTGAGGAGAGAGGGGAGCTGGTTGGTGTTAAAAAGGTCAACAAATTTATTGACGGGTTGTTCATCTTTAGAGGAAACAACCAGAAGGCCTGCAAGCCAATTTAGTTACAAACATAACTACAGTGATATTAATAAAACTGATAAAACTCATAACAACAATACATAATAATAACAATAATAATGGCAACTTCAACTCGAAAAAAGGTTAAAAACATGCAACACAACTTACATGCAACGGGATGATCAAATGCTTCGTGCTCTGAAAATGCTGAAGTGTTAATGAGCTCTTTATTGAATTTTTTAAACCATGAAGGGAGTGATTCTGATCCAGATGCTGCACAAGAAAGATGCAGTTTAACAATTTGAAAGATAATCATTGGCCAAATGCAGTTGCATTATCTAGCCAAAGTTCAAACATCCTAATAAAAGCACTTAACAAGGACAATCAAGTTTCTGGCACGCCAAACATGGCAAGCATTTCTTTGACAAAATCAGATCATCCAAAAGTTTTTCCTTGGAATTTCAACTAATGGTTATATGTTATTCATATGATTTTAATTTAGGTGATGCTAAACAAATATGTTATTTTGAATGTGCAGTTTGCTACATCTGTGGGGATCAGGCGAATCAGACACTTTGTACCAATCTCCAAGCACTTATGCTTGTCCTCGTCTCTCCTATTTGGCTTCAAATTTAGATGATGAAGATTGACAAAATAGAAACACATTGGCACATACAATAAGGCATTTCCACCATACTCTTTTCTAATCACATAACATGCAGCTGCCTAAGAACACATCCACGACTATGCCCAACACACTGCCTGGCACAATGTAATAGTTCAACATAATGTAAACTCACACCATCATCATTGACTCCTCTTTCTTACATGCAAATAATCCCATTTTATACAGATCAAGTATCAGTATAACATAGTTAACAGTTATATTCATCAATTCGAGTTTAAGTACAGATCCAGAACTTACTGTTGAGTTTACTCTCAAGCTGCGGCGGATCGGAGAGCAAATCATTAGCATCATCTTCACTCGCTTGAGTCACTACCTGCTTCAGACACTCCTCTGCATCCTGCAAAATACCAAACCAATTAAACCAACAAATTTAACCCTAAACACCAGAAAAATAATATCTTTTTCTATTCAAATTACTCAATTTCAAAGATTCTTTGCGTTAATCACAACTATTGAAAAATTTACTGTAATTGAGATAATTGTGACAATTAGGGTTTTGATGAAAACAACAACAATTACCTCCACGTTAGGTTGGCGAACGTCGGAAGCGTAATGTAAGCGAAGATTGAATTTGTGAAGCCTATAGGGTTGATCGCTCGCTGTCCGTACAGGCACTGAGAGGAGAAAACAAAATCCAGTACAACGAAACTCAGTTAAACTAATAAAAAAAGCGAACTTTGAATCAAGAAAGAGAGAGAGAGGAGGAGGAGGGTGAATTGGTACGGACCGTCGATGTTGTTGAAGATGCAGAAGGGACGGAGCATGTGAACGAAGTTTAGAGAGTTCTTGTGACAAGATTCTTCGACGAGAGGCGTTCGAAGAACCATCACCACTGGTGTGATTTCCTCTGACAACATTTTGTTGAGATATGAGGCTGAGGGATCCATCGATAGTGATCAGTTATGGAATCGAAAGGGTGAGATTTGGATCTGGTGGTGTTTGGTTTCGAAGAGGGAAAATGTGTTCAAGTGAACAGAGAGACTTTGAGAGACCAGGTGAGGCAGTGGAGACGAAGATGATGGGTTAATGACACCCACCGCTTGAACAACGGACACCACACTATAGAGCAATTAGCAATTATACCCACAATGTTGTACACAAGGAATGTGATTTCTCGATATATGTCGAAATTTTACGAAATATTTTCTATTTTGAAGTTACCAAAATTTCTTTTGAAATCTAAAATATGTCAAAATTTTTAGAGAAAATAAATAAATATTTTAATCTCTGTATATTTTAACATGCTATAATGTTATTTTAGTATCAATGGTTTGCTATGTGAGTGATTCTTGTATAATATGTAGTCTTTATGACACTACGAGTTGTGTGACATTTTTTATGTAATATTTAGTAGTTTAAAAATGCATAACTTATATTGTTAAATTGAAAATCACAATCGAAATTTTTACATTTTTCCTACTCGTAACAAAATATTTCTTAAAATCGGGAGACCAAAATCAACTCGAAAAACGAAATCAGAATCCTTTCTTGTACAAGAGCTACCATGACCACGACATATAATCTTTCTTGTTAATCTTCTATAATCGTTGATGGTTTAGTGTGGTTGCAAACAATTACACTTGTATGAATGTGTATAACATAAAATGTATGAGAAAGTTTTCAATGTAACAAGTGTGTTTTAGTATACAGACTATGTTACAAGCAATTATTGTAAAAGAGATGTTCTAAGAGCTTGTAAAAGAGATGTTCAAAACATGCTTCACTGTCTGGCAACATATGCTTCACTATCTTTGATATTCAAAACAAATTAAAGAATGGGAGGAAGAGCTTTCACGATGTGTGCATAATTTCGGAGGTAGTGGCGTCAATGCCATAATTAAGAAGGTGACTCTGAATGCGACAATATACCATATTTGGGTAGAGCATTATCGTAGATTGTACCAACATATAAATGTTATTGCGATTGAGATTGCAAGGAAAACTTTCAAAGATGTGAGGCTGAAATTCATTAACTGAGAGAGCAAGGTGGAAGACAACTCACATAACAGACAGTTAATAAGTAGATGGAGACTGAGACTAAATTACTATCATTCGAGAGTGATAAAATGCACTTGGACAAAACCAATTGTTGGTTGGTTCAAGCTTAATTCATACGGGTCGTTGCATCGAGTTAAAGGCGAAATTGGAGTCATTATTCGAAATGAGTGGGGTGAAGCATTGGCTGGATGCACAGGTCATACACAGGGACACTCGGTAATTAAACATGAGTTGCAAGAAGTTCAAGTTGGCCTTAAGCTTGCAAGAATGCATAGTGTTTCCAAGCTCGAGTTAAGCACTAACTCAACCACAGTGCATTGTTAACCATGAAATCATCACCTCCAGTGGACTTCAAGCATATCTTGCGAAGAATTAAGAATGAGTTAGAAGAGTATGCAGTTAGACACCACTTCATAGAAACCAATAAGGCTACAGATTACCTTCTTGGTCGCTATCCCAATAGTTTATTCATTGATCATCCCAAGCTCTTTTCGCGAAGGATTTGAAAAAAAAAAGTGTACATGATGATAGAACATGAAAGCTTTATGTGAGAATATGATATCATGTAATCTTTATTTTCAGGTTTGGGGATCTTAAAGAATCCCTGCTCAATTTTCGAAAAAAAAATGTTGGAACTTGTCCATCTCCTTATGGGAAGAGGCACCAGAGCATTAACCCTTGATCACCACTTGGCGAACCCTTCTTGGTTGGGAGCAATATAATAACAATGTTGCCATACTTCAGCAGCACTGGGCAACTCCACTTAGGTTTTCCCCATGGGAACTCTATATCATTCAAACCAAGATTTGCCCAAGATGAAACCATGGCATCCCCAACATAAGTGCCCTTGTACAATGCCCAAAAGTCGGTTAAAGATCTAATGCATTCATTGTTAACACTGGTATCCCTCTCATATATGGTATCCACAATATTTGAAACTGAACCATTTTCAAGTTCTTCATAGGTGGTTGTGTTATAAACATTAAGGATAACATTCCCTGTGTACGAGGGAGGAAGTAGTGTTCAACTCTTGCTCTATTGTTGACAACATGTAAAATCATCGATGTCTTCTTTTGATTATTGTTTTGATATACATGCAAGAACAACTTTGAAGGTGGTGATATTAGGAACATTATTATCACCAGTAGAACTTGCCTTCAGTTCAAGTTTAAGCTTGAGAATAGAATTTGAGCTTAGTGGCAAAATCTTAGTATGAAGTTTGTTAATTTGGCTCGTGTTAGGTCTGAGGGTGAAGGTGGCAAATATTTTCAGAACCACCTCACAGCGTGCATACGAGATTGTTGGCCAATGGACATGTCTCAAGCAAAGATATTATTCCCAACTTAGACACCTGTCGCACCCGCGAGTGAGGATTTTACAAATTGGGCTTTACCGCCGACAAAAAGACATCGTCGCTATTGAGTACATGTCCATTAATCATTTATTAACTTCACATGATATTATTCCTTACCCAATGTGGGACAAAAATTTGCACGTAAAACTCGAGGCTAACATATCCACCTTGGCGAGATTTGAACCTACCCTGGCCAGGGATAGGCTCCACCTCAACATGTTATATTGCACTTTCAACTCGCCAGGCCCAAGGTCGAACCATCGGCTCTCATACCACTTGTTGGGTCCGGGATGAAGGTGGTGAAGCCCCCGAAACAACCTCGCAACTTGCACACGAGATTACTAGCCAATGAACATGTCTCAAGCAATGATATTGCCCTCAACTTAGACACCCATCACGCCTGGGTGTGAGGGTTTTACGAATTGGGCTTAACTACCTCCAAAAGGCCTCATCTCTATTGAGTACATATCCAATCATTTATTAACTTCGCTTGATGTTGTTCCTTATCCGATATGGGACTAAATTTGCACGTTCAATTTGGGCCAACAATTCCAACAATCTCCACATTTGCGAGACTTGAGTCTATCCTAGCCCGGGATAAAATCCACCTCTACGTGTTATTCTACACTTCCAACTCACCAAACATCGGATTTGATACCACTTGTTGGGTCTAGGAGTAAAGGTGGCGAAGCCCCTCAGAACCATCTCACAACGTGCACACAAGATTGTTGGCCAATGCACATGTCTCAAGTAAATATATTGTCCTCAACTTAGAAGACAACAGTGGCACTCGAGTGTGTGGGTTTTACGAATTTGGCTATACCACCCACAAAAGGTTCTGTTGCTATTGAATGCATGTCCAATCCTGTATTAGTTTCACATGATGTTACTTGTTACTCGATGTAGGACTAAATTTGCAAGTTTAACTCGAGCCAACATCTCGGAATAGTTTGTTCTTGTAAGCTACTTCAATCTTGAAAATTTCTGGGTGGGGGAAGTAAACAATTGGTGGAGATTTAACCCTAGGTGCAACCGATTGGTGTAAGAAGTTACAACTATGCAATCGTTTCTAAGGATTGAGGCCAGATTTTCAAAAAAATGATTTCCTGGCCATGCCATCAAGTGATGCATGATTGAAAAATGATTTCCTTGCCATGCCCAATCCCTAAATAAAGTTTGATAATTGTTTTAGTCAAAATCTATTTCTCGTGCAATGCTTTTGTTTGACAAAAAAAAGTGTATTCGTAACTTTGCACTGATGAGCTAATACCTGGAGGACGTATAGAGGTTGATCTTTAGGGCACTTAATTTTCCATTTCCTTGCAGCAAAATTTTCACTTACTACAGGATCTCCTAACTCTTTAAAAAACAAGTCACATGAAGCCACCACAAAACCTGCCCCAGTTGAGTTGCAGTCGATATCACACGACCTTGCTCACTATTCCATTTCACCCTTCCTGTGAAGAAATCATAAGGTACTAGCATGTTTTATATGCAATTTCAAGCCTATCAACTATCGTCTCAATGAAGAAATTTGGATTCTTGGATAAGAAGCTGACTTGGCTAATTCTAAAGTTGCAAATTTTATCTATGTTCAAAAGGAACATACTTTTACGTTCAATATTTTTAAAGGGAACAACAAGAAAAGTTTGATGAAATGTTACATTAAAGTCTTTGGATCTAGATTGAATAGGCGTTGCATGGAAAGATACACGCGTGAATGAGAAACCACATTTAAATGGCACGAGGAATAAGTGGAAATTTTTTAGGATTTTCGATGCAAACAATTTGGATGAGAGTATGAATGGCGAATACAACAATATTGGATGAACTTATAACAAGAGTACCAACAATAAACCATTTTTTAATGATTTTGGGAACATGTAGAAAATGTCGTAAATTTTCAAAGCTCAGAGTTCAATTGAGAAGGAATAGTTTTCAATGGAATTGTATCTTGGTGGTAAACAATTGGGAATTGTAAGTGGAGTAGGTTTGCCATTGATATATTGATTTAGAAAAAGTCAAATTAACACACAAATATGCCAAGTGACCAAGAGGATGTTAATTATAGGGCATGTGTATTTGTTGATTATATAGAACTGTTTCTGATTTATCGACGAACCATATCGATATAGTCTTGAATTGGTGTATCGTAGCAAACTTTTGAACATTAGGAGGATCACTGTTATTGCCCACCATAAACTGTGTGGTAGAGATTTTTAACTGAATTGCCTTCAACTTATGTCTAACTTTTTAGGCTCATGATGTGTTTTGTTACCAAACAAAAAGAATTGGTGAATACTTATTATGGGCAATTGACCTTCATCTGATCCCATCGCATGCAATTATTTTTGCTTAATTAGTGAGTTCGAAGAATTATAAGCTCTCTATTTTCACATATGTACTTAAGTGACCAGAAACATGAGTGATTAGTGTTTTAAGTGTTGCGACTTGCGAAAATATGACAACAACTTGCTTGAATAGTGAATAGTAACATACTAGTAAACAATATCGTATTCGTAAAATAGTGTCGAATACGTATACAATACTATACAATTAAATTAAATAGAAAAAATCAAATTTACGTGGTTCGACAATTTTCCTACATCCACGGGAGCATAAAGAAGATTTCACTAATTTATAAAATTACAACAGAAAAATGGAGAAATTTATCTCCTACAAAGAGCCTATTTTTTTACTCACTCAAACTTTCTCACAAAGAATTTTTTTTCTCTCTTTAACATACAAGACCGATTATTGATCTCATGTTCAATGATCTTCATTCGCTTCAATGATCTTCTTTTTATAGAAGAATAACACTACAAGTCTAGCGTGTCCATGAAAAAAAAAACCCAAAGTTTTTTTTCATCCGCCGAAAGCCACCGCAATAGAACAATACATTACTGACATGTGAAGGTTGTTCCTATTAAACCAAAGAAAGTGAAGGTAGTGGATTATCCACAACAATTCTATATTACAAATCAGAATGGTGTTTGGGGTTGGAGATAAAAGACGGCTGAGATTTACCCAAATATAAGAATCTAACGGATCACATAGAATTTAAAGCACCAAGAGTGCATGAGTTCGATTCCCATACCCAACATTTTGATATTTATTTATCTTGATATTTATCATGTTAAACTTTTATCGTGCCAATGGCACGGGGAATACCCTAGTCTATATTACAAATCAGAATGGTGTTTGAGGTTGGAGATAAAAGACGGTTGAGATTTACCCAAATATATGAATCTAACGAATCATATAGAACTTAAGGCACCAAGAGATAAGTTTCATTTAATGGTTGAGATTCGTTTCATCTAATGGTTGAGACTTAAAGTTAGCCTTTATGTCTTACCTTCAATCAATCCCCAATAAGAGTGCATGGGTTCGATTCTCATACCCAACATTTTGATATTTATTTTTCTTCAATTGTTGATAGTGATGATTAAGCATGTGAATATGAAAGATGAAAACTGAAGAGTGATCATATTTTGACAAGTTTTAAACTTTTATCGTGCCAACGACACAAGGAATACTTAGTATTAAAATAAAACATAAACGGAAGTTGTCCCACTGTCACTTTCCAACATTGAGTTGTTAAATCACACCCATTGTTTTCCAGTCACAAACTTCCCGTTTCAATGGATATTGTTTTGGGGAGAGCATTAAATAGGCTCTTAGCAGTGCCGTCTGAGGTGCAAAATTTTGAGCGTGGATTGGAAACTTTTTGCACAAGCGAACTTTTACTACCTGACGTTAACGAATAAATTTTTGGGGAAAATGTCACGAGTATAGTGTTGCGATCAGGCGAGAAAAAGACTGAATTAGCTACACAAAATTGGCGGGAAAAGGAGAAGAAGATTTAAATTGAAACATGGGTAGAATTGTAATAAGAAAAGATTGGATAGTTAGCTTCACGGATTGTAGGCATGTGTTTTAATCTTAGCAGTAGATTTCAAATTCGATTATAGCTTCTCCTTTATAAAAGGGGATCGCACTGTAGAAACAAACCAAGCAATTTCAGAGAACTTATAGGCTCTAATCAGTTGATTAAGAGATTCTATCTTTCAATTTGTCCATTATTCTATCAATTTCTTCATTTGCATCCCATTAGCTTGTCAAGAACATGACAATTGGTATCAGAGCCATCCGATCCAAGCTCTAAAATGGAAACTAGGGCTAGAGAACTGGAAAGCTTTCATGAAATAAACGAAGAAACTCCAATCAGAGACCACTAATCAGATCGAATTGATCAAAACGGAGTTGAAACGCATATCTCAGGCCAACGAACTACATGAGAAGAAATTGGATGCAAAGGTAGTTCATCTGATCCAGTTGTTTCAGAGCTCTCGAACGATGAACTTGGAAGGAGAATCCAATCAATCTCAGAGGACCAAAGCAAATAGCAATTAGATAAACACACCCTCCCTCGTGCCCAATGATTATGGAGGTAACTAGTTTCATTTTCCTAAAATTGATTTTCCTCGCTTCAATGGCTCAAACCCTAGATCTTGGGTCAAGAAATGCGAGAGGTTCTTTACACTACATAATGTTTCAGATAACTCTAAAGTTGCTCTTGCATCTATTCATTTAGATCTGAAAGCAGATATTCAGTTTCTTGATTACCAAGTCACTCATCCTTCTATTCACTAAGCTCAATTTATTCATGATCTCTGCATCCATTTTGAAAATCCAGTCTTTGATGATTACGTTAATGCTTTCAATAAGTTGTCCCAAACCGGTTTTGTAGATGAGTAGTTTGATAAATTTGAAGAACTCAAATCTTTGATGATTCTTGATAACCCCTTCTTAACATAATCTTACTTCGTTCTCAGTTTCTTGAGTGGTCTGAAGTCAAATATCAAAACCATGGTCCAGATGTTTAAACCCAATTCAATTGTTCATGCTTTTTCCTTGGCCAGGATGCAAGAATCTTGCAACACCATGCCATCTCCACAATCTATCACACGTAGGCTTTACTGCACAAGTGTTTTTCCAAATCAGTGGTCCAAACCTGCTAACTTCCTCTATTATTCAGCATAACAAGGTCATTGCTCAAAATCAGACACCATTACTACCTTCCAACAGTCAAAACCCTGATGGAGTTTTTATTAAGCTAATAAACCCTACTTGAATACCGCAAGTGCACGGCTGTCCAACTAGTAGACAGCGGAAAATACGGGTCGATCCTACGAGGATTGACGAGACAGTCGAATTCTAAGACTTATTTAAACTAATTTTGAGTTGGGGTTGCAGCAGATGAAAATTACTAAGTTAAGAGAACTAAATTGACAACTAAAATCAAACTAGTAAGATGATATGAGAGTGGACCGAGACATCGAATCCACCACAGGTTCTTCGAGATTTGTGTAATCCAAATTATTGTTTTCAAAAAATCAACACGACTAACCTAAAGATTAATCTAAGTTCGCAATTGATTTCAGCAAAAGCATAAACCCCTAGCATTGCATGTCTTTCTACGGCACACACAATCACATGTTTATTTTAACTAATTTTAAACCCCTAGCATTGTATGTCTTCTTACGGCACACACAATCACAGATTCAGATTAATTGATTAAAGCAGACTTTGAATATCAATAAAGGAAACTTCTAACTACCGATTAGTCTAGATAATTATTCCTAATATAATCGGTGAAAGCAAATTATTAAAATTCAGAAATCAATTGTGTTAAACATTCAAGCATATAGAAAACAATAAATTTAAATACGACAAACTCTAGGAAATCCTGTGGTTTCATCTTCGCCTCGGCGTGGGGTCTAGAAGATCATGGTGGCGGTGGTCACAACATCAGTGGAATCCATCTCAGCACGAACATGCATCCTGAGAAACTAAGCAAATGCACTATGGTGGCTCAGAATAAAGGCTGGGCTGCGAATAACCAAACTATTTTGAAAACAGTTTTCTCCCGCCAGAAAATTGCGCTTTTACTGCGTCCTCGTAACAGCGAGAACTCCCTCGCTGCTTGCTGGTTCTTGAGGGAGAAATGAGAGAGATAAACGAGAAAAAAAGAAAATAGAGGAGAGAAACGGGGTGGTGAAGCTCTGTTTCTGCTGCTCCTGTCTGCTCCGGTTGTGCGAGCTGTTTGTTTGGCCTGTGGGATGGTGGTCGAGAAAGAGGGAAACAGGAAAGGGACGAGAGAAGGAGGAGAGGAACAAGGGCGGTGCTCCCTGTTGCGAGGTGGTGCAGTGGTCTGTCTGGCCCTGTCGCGAGGTGGAACAGGGTGGTTTTGTTGCGCTGCTTGTGACGGTGGTTGTATTGAGACGAAGGAACAAGAAGATGGTTGTGATGTTGGTGGTCGTGGTTTGCGTCAGGGAAGGGAACAGGAAGGAAGACGAGGTGGAAATAGGAACGATTCGAGAAGTGGTTGTTTGTGACGGTAGTTGCGACAGGGACGTGGAGTGAGATGGCGGCGACGGCGGTTGGTTAGTGGCGAGAGACGAAGGTTTCTATGTCTTTGCCAAGGAGGATAGGAGAGGAGATGAGGAAGAAACATGGAAGAGGAGAGGCGTGGTGGCTGGAAAAAGAGAGAAGGAGCAAAGACCCCCAGCAAATTTATTCTCCTAAGTTGGGTTTGGGCTTTAGGTTAACTTTCGGACTTGGGCTTAGGTAATAGGTGAATTTGGCTTATTTGGGTAAGGTTTAGATATGTGATCCATTACTTTGTACCATCACTAGAATCAACCAATTGATCATTCCTCAAATTGTCGCCTTAATACGATTTCATTGTTTACGCTCAAATTCCTACAAAGACATGAAAACGAAATAATTAGGATAAAATATAATAATTGAAATACTAACATATATAAATTAAGGGATAAATTATGTAATAATTACGTGAATATCAAATAATCCTCGAGCAAAACAATAAAAATAAGATTTTAACTCACTTTCGCAGGAATCATCGGTTGCACTTACCTTAAATGTGCAACAAGACTTTAAACCCCTAGATTACCTCTAGTGGACGAGTTATAGTCTCGTGAGGGTTTTCAGAAATGTTACCCACAAACATTATGACTCAATAAATTTCCAAAACATGGTAACTTGGTTACTCGATCTATTATCCTCAGAGTAATAATCTAATTGCCAAATTTTTCAGAAAACAACTAACAGTGTTACAATAATATATCAAAGAGTTTAACAACAATTTAATACTACCCAAAGGTTAAATAAATTTCATCAATTATTCTCAACTCGAAGTGTGTGTGTGTGCATGGCCTTATCAACATAACTTTATTTTTCTCAGTAAAGATACGACTAGATATCCTTTGAATTGTACGCTTCGACTACAAATCTCTCTTGTCACTCAGAAATGAATCACTTAGAGATTGGCTAGTTATCACTCAGTTTATATGTGAGAAAAAGAATAAATTATGGAAACACAAACATCTCACATATAATAATCATGAAAAACAGACTTTTAAAAGAATGAAATGAATATGATCTCATGGACTGGAATATAAATTATTTTGAGAATGTTGAATCATACACTATAGTTCTTGTTTATTTAATCTCCACATCTATGAACCAGACCTTTACTTAAGATCAATTAGGTCTTTATTAGGTTGTAATGAGGCTAAGATTTTGGCTAACAAGAATGGAAAAGGATAAGAGAAAAATCTCTAAGAATGGATACACCCTTTAATAAACACGTTGGGCTTTGAAGAATAAACCAATGTTGTACACCATTAATTTTTCTTCCTTCGAAATTCTTCATATTTTTTTTTTCCAGGGGACAATGAAAACCCTATAGTAGACACTGATGACCTTTTTACTAAACAACCTTCAAACATGGAACTATCCATACATGCCCTTCATGGTACTCATTCCTCCAACACCATTCTTTTCCAGGGCATGATAAAAAAAGAAAGTCATTTCAATCTTCATTGATACGGGTAGTACTCACTCATTTATTGACCCTGAGATCATCAAAGCTACTAATTGGCTTATTGTGTTGACTGTTGACACCTCAGCTGATGGTAAAGTAGCCAATGGACAACACCTAGTTAGTAATACTATTTGTCAACCTCTTATTTGGAGTATGCAAAATAACAAGTTTGAAGGATCCACTAGAGTTCTCCCTTAGGAGGTTATGACACGGTGTTAGGAGGGGATTGGCTCAAACCTTTGGGCAATATTATCATTAATCTCCAAACCCTTCAATTGCCCTTCCAATACCAAGGCAAACAAATTACATTGCAAGGAGTTGATGAATCAGCCTCATTGTGCCTTGTCCACTCTTCTAGAATTCCCAAATTCATCAAGAAACATTCACAATCCTTTTTAGGCCATTTTTTGTCTATCACTATTGTTACTCTTCCTACTATTACAATTCTACCCATTGCCACAATACTTGACTCTTTTCAAGATGTTTTTCAAGCACCCAACTCCCTTCCCCCCTCAAGGTCTCTTGACCACACTATTCCTTTAAAACCTGAGGTTACTCTTACTTCTCAAGCACCCTATAGAGTATCCCACATGCACAAGGGCATTATTGAGCAACTAGTCAAATAAATGTTAGAGGCTGATTTTATACAACCCTCCCACAACCCATATGCTGCTCCCATTCTTTTTGTCAAGAAAAAAGACAATAAATGGAGGTTTTGTGTAGATTATAGAAATTAAATGCTCTTACCATTAAAAACAAGTTTTCTATGCCAATCATTGATGAACTCCTTGATGCCCACATTTTTCCAAGATTGATCTTAGATCTGGCTATCACCAAGTCTTAGTTCACCCAAGTAATACCCATAAAACTGTTTTTAGGACTCATCATGGCCATTTTGAATTTAGGGTCATACCTTTTGGTTTAACAAATGCCGCGACCAACCTCTCAAGGCCTCATGAACCAAGTATTTCAACCTTTTCTAAGGAAGTTCATTCTAGTCTTCTTTGATGACATTCCCATCTATAGTTCTTCCTTGGAAGAACATCTCCACCACATTACCATCACTCCTTCCACATTAAGACAAAACCGTCTCTTTGCAAAATTATCTAAGTGTTCGTTTGTCCTAACTCAGTTGGAGTACTTAGGGCATATTATCACTGCCCATGGGGTAGCTGCTGACCCTTCCAAGATCTCAACCATGCTTACTTGGCCACCCTCTCATAACTTGAAATCCCTTAGAGGGTTCCTTGGTTTAACAAGTTATTATAGAAGATTTATGAAACACTATGGTCTAATGGCTAAAACCCTCACTGACTTGCTGAAAAAGGACGCTTTTTGCTGGAATGAAGTTACTTAGATTGCTTTTGATGCTCTAAAACAGGCCATGACTACAACTTCTGTTTTGCAACTTTCTAATTTTGCCTTACCCTTCTTTGTGGAAACAAATGCTTGCTCAATTGGTCTTGGAATTGTCCTTTTTCAAAATGGTCTTCCTATTGCTTTATTTAGCAAGGCCTCAGGCCCCAAGAATTTAGGTCGCTCCACTTATGAAAAAAAACTCATGGCCATTGTTCTTGTTGTCCAAAAATGGAGAGCTTGCCTAATAGGCTCTAAATTCTTCATACTTATTGACCATCAGAGTATCTAGAACTTTCTGAACCAGAAACTCACTACCACTCTACAACAGAAATGGCTGACTAAACTATTAGGTTTTGATTATGCTATTATGTACAAAAAGGGAACTGAAAATGTGGTGGCTGATGCACTATCCAGGAGCACTACATCTGACAGTGAGTGCTTAGCAATCTATCATGACTCTCCCCAATAGCTCACCGAGCAAAATCTTATTGTTAAGCTATTGGTGTCACCTACAGCAGTTCCACACTTCACTTTACTGAATGGTTGGCTCAATTACAAGCAACGGTTGTACATTGGCTCCACAGGGAATATAAGGCAACATATTTTGGCAGCATTGCATTATTCAGCAGTAGGAGGACATTCAAGCATCACTGCCATACTCCACAGACTAAAGAGACACTTCTTCTGGCCTAGCATGAAAATGCAGCTGATCACATTTATCACTTCTTGTGACACATGTCAGAGAAACAAGACAGATCAAAGAGGTTATGGTGGACTTTTGTAGCCCTTACCTATTCCAATGCAAGCTTGGCAAGATATCAATATGGATTTTATAGAGGGTTTGCCTCTGTCTCAAGGAAAAACGATTATATTTGTTGTGGGTGGAGGTGGTTGACAAAGTACATCCATTTTATGGTCCTTGCACATCCCTATACTGCCCATAAGGTTACTGAAGTTTTTCTACAGACAGTCTACAAATTGCATGGCTTACCTAATACAATTGTATATGACAGAGATAGTATCTTCCTTAGCACCTTTTGGCAGCAACTGTTTAAAGCACTTGGGACAGCTCTACACATGAGTGCTTCGTACCATCCACAGTCTGATGGATAAACGAAGAGAACCAATGCCTATCTAGAAACCTTTCTCCAATGTATGACTGGTCATGCTCCAAAAAAATGGTCCCAATGGTTGTATCTTGCGAAACATTGGTTCAATACCAACTACCATTCAAGCCTAAAAGCATCACCATTCCAATCCTTGTATGGACTCTCCCCCTCTGTTGAAATTCAGAACATCCACCAATTTATTCTTCAAACATCCATGAAATTCAGAACTATCTGACAGAACGAGAAGAAATGTTGCACATTCTTAAAGAGCATCTGCATAAAGCTCAAGCTAGGATGAAACAATACGTTGATCTTCATAGACAAGAACATGTTTTTGAGGTTGGAGGCTAGGTTTACCTAAAACTCCAACCTTATAGACAAGTCTCTGTGCAGTTAAGGAAGAACTTGAAACTCTCCTCCAAATACTATGGCCCCTTCAAAATTCTGGCCAGGATTGGTAAAGTTGCCTATCACTTAGAGCTGCCATCTCATTCCCAAATTCACCCGATGTTTCATGTTTCTCAACTCAAGAAGCAACTGGGTACTAATCAATTGCCTTCTCCTTCCCTATCGCTGGTGGATAACCAAGGACAATTCATTGCGGAGCCAGTTAAGGTGTTAGCCAGGCGCATGATTCCTCACAATAACAAAGCAGTTACCCAATTGTTAATCCAATGGTCCAACGCATCAACTGCCGAGGCAACGTGGGAAGATTGCTCCATCTCATCCAAGTTTACTTCCTTTCATCCTTGAGGACAAGGATGTGGCAATGGAAAAGGTATTATCACGAGTATAGTGTTGCGATCAGGCGGGAAAAAGACAGACTTAGCTACAAAAACTAGCGAGAAGATGAGAAGAAGTTTTAAATTGAATCATAGGTAGAGTTGTAATAAGAAAATATTGGGTAGTTAGCTTCACGGATTGTAGACACGTGTTTTAATCTTAGCAGTAGATTTCAAATTTTGTTATAGCTTCTCCTTTATAAAAGGGGATCGAACCGTAGAAACAGACCAAGCAATTTCAGAGAACTTACAGGCTCTGATCAGTTGATTAAGAGATTTTATCTTTCAATTTGTCCTTCCTTCTTTCAATTTCTTCATTTTCATCCCATTAGCTTGTCAAGAACGTGATAGAAAACGTTTAATAATAGAAACAAAGAGAATCGATAGAGTTCTATGGTCAAAGAAGGACCAATAAACATCATTTTCAGCCTAACCAGAGGATGAGAGGAAACATGTTTCGCTTTAGAAACACTTGTAATTAAACAGTGCTTCTATTTTAGCAGTGTGACATGGTGTTTTTTGCATTTGTAATAGGAATTTAACATAGCCAATTGCTTCTAACTAGGGATGGCAATGAGGCGGATTTGAACAAATCCATCCCCGCCCCATCAGGAATAGCGGATCCCCAAATTCGCCCCGTCAATCCGTTTATAAATTTATTTAAAAACCATAACCACCCCGTACGGATTGGCGAATATCCGCCCCGCCAATCAGTTTACAGGTTGCGATTCTGAGAGCCTTGAGAGGTGAGATCATACACCCAATCAAGATAAAATCTTTCACCCCAACACCCAATCAAGATAAAATCTTTTACCCTTGCGATTCTGAATATCGACTATCTTTTACCCCAACACCCAATCAAGATAAAATCTTTTATGGTCACAAGCAAACACACAAATCATACAAATAGTGAGTATTTTACTAAGATCATACAAATCATACAAAGACTGAGATCATACAAAGACTGAGTATTTTACTCAGATCTTTTATTGGCTAAAGATTGAGTATTTTACTCATTCACTCACAGTATTTGGTAGCCAACATCCAGATCTGCCCCTCGTGGATGCAAAGAAGCCGTCAACAAGATCAAAAATTTTGATCGATTTTTCTTCTTGAGCAGGGTTGAGAGAGTGAGATGAGAGCCTTGAGAGGTGAGAGCCTGGAGCCACACTGCCGCAAAGGTTGAGAGAGTGAGATCATTGAGACAAGAGGGTTGAGAGAGTGAAATGGGAGGTGAGAGCCGCATTGCGCAGCCGCAGAGGGAGGAGGGTTGACTAAGAGCAGGGTTGAGAGAGTGAGATGAGAGCCTTGAGAGGTGAGATCACTGAGATGTCGAGGGTTGAGAGAGTGAACTTGAGAGTGAGATGTTGTTCTTCCTCTCACTGAGAGTCGCAGCCGCAGGGTATTCTTTCCTGAGAGTGAGATGAGGGAAAGGGATGAGAGATTTCTGATTTAGGGTTTTCTTTCCTTTATATAGTCTAGGGACATTTAAGTAATTTTCTCGGTTAAACGGATATTCGTGGGGCGGATATGGTCAAATCTGTATCCGCCCCGAATAAGAAACGGATACATTTTGGATATCCGTATCCGCCCCAACCTCCATATAACCTTAACCAAATCCGCCCCAAACGGGGCGAGTGGGGCGGATATATATCCATGAAAATCCGCCCCATTGCCATCCCTACTTCAGTACTTCTAACATGTACTTACCTTTTTCAGCAAATACATGTACTTACCTTTTACCATTAAATCCGCCTAAACCATTTAATGGCATATATGTATTTTATGAAAATTCAAGCATTCAAGGCACAGTCCTGGTGATTCTGGTGAACAGGTTAAGCACCAATCCTTACAACTCGTACATTATATATGTACAAACTTAATACACAATACATATAAACTTATCAGACTTGCATTGCAAATCTAATAATTAAGGTTGCTCTAGGAACCTCTGAAATAGACATTGAAACTTGTCCATCTCCTTGTGTGGAAGAGAGATCAAAACATTCACCCCATCATATTCAGTCCCCTTGACATCTGGAAGTAAAATAGCAGCATTGTTTCCATGGTTTAGCACCACTGGACAGCTCCACTTAGCCCTCCCCCATGGGTACTCTATATCATTCAACCCAAGTTTCCACCATGAAGTTAAGATCATGTCTCCATTTGGGAACCCCTTATGTAGTTCACCCCAATCAATTGCTGACCTAATATACTCATTAGTCATCCTTGTAGCTGCATTTGTGATCATTTCCGCCAGATGCGCTATGGGTGCCTCCTCAAGTTCACGATACGTGGTTGTCCAATGAGCGTTGAGGATGGCGTTACCTGAATAGGAAGTTGGGAGTCTAGGTTGAACCCTTGGTCGAATGTTGATGGCGTACAGGATGGTCGATTTTTTCTCAAGGTCATTGTCCAATTTTTTTGCTAGTGCTACACATCTCCAAATATGTGCAGCTACAAAAGTGAAGCTGCTAGTGTTTCCTTGTGTATTTTGTTTTAGTTTTGCCATATTATTGGCTGATATATTGAAAACCTTACACTCAAGTCTTTGAAATGTGGCCATGAGTGGTATTGGATTGGGCTTCTGGACTTCTTGTAGGTTTTCGAGGTTAACGAACTCGGGATGTGGGAAAGTTACACGTGGCGGAGATCTAGCAGCCAGGAGTGTGCGGTCATTGTAAGGAGCTAGGGCTAGAGCATTTTTTCCCATGAAAGATGCTAAGTTTTGTAGGAAAACTTTACTAGCGATTCCATCAAGTGCAATGTGATTAAAAGTATATCCAACTGCAAATCCACTACACTTAAATGAAGTCACCTGTAGAAAAAATGCAAGTAAAAATATCAGGTTGTTAGGGCAAGTTTTACTAAATGAAGCCAGGATTGTTTTTTTTTTTTTTAAATCTCTTAACCAAATGCCGCCAGCAGGGTTCAAACCCTGGATTTGTGATTTCACCCGCCACAAGTCTACGGCTGAGCTAGTACCCCATTGGAAGATTTACAATGTATGACGGGAGTCACGGGATCATCTTCACAAAAAATCAACTCAATTACGTACCTGTATAACAAGCAGAGGCTGGTCTCCGAGACTAGAATTCCATTTTCTAAGAGCTAGTTGTTGATAGTAAACTTTAGGGGTCACCAAGTCACCCAGATCCTCCAACCTCAACTCACTAGACGCAACCACAAACCCTGCTCCAGCTGAATTACAATCAATCTCAAATCTACCTTGCTCAATGTTCCACTTTAACCTCCCTGCCAAGAAGTCATAGGGCACAAGAACTTTGCTACAAGCCATTTCTAGGTTCTCAACAATATTTTCAAAGGGAAAATCTGGGTTCTTGGGGAAGAATTGAACTGTACTAGTCTTGAAATTGAGGCGTTGATCTATGTTTGATAAGAACCTGGTCCTTCTCTCGGTTACTTCCGTTGGGGAGACAATGTTGATCTTATGGATGGTTACTTTGAGGTCCTTAGTGTCTAAAATGGGAGGGGGTTGTACAAGCTGTTGCATGGAAATACGTGAAGAACACCAAAGGGAAACGACCGTTGAAACTTTTGTCTCATGTGGGAGAAATGTGTGGTGAAAGCTACGGTTCGACATTGGGTTTGTTTTCACTGGAATGCTTTTCTGGTGGTGAAGGAAAGGAACTTGTCCTATAGAAAGGATTGCCATTGAAACTGGTTGAGAAATCTCTGAAATGTTGCATGAGTTGCGGAGGTGCAGGGGTGAATATTTATAGTGGAAACATTAGTAATGTAGTCCTGCGAAGACTGGCATCCTAATTTTCGTGATTTTACTATTACCAACACTGAGGATTGTTCGATGGCCTGGATGATGGATTACATAGTCCACTTGGGTTGACAGCTAACTTTGTTTATGATTTAATTCCATTTTTTGATCGCCACCCATATCTTTCGATATAAATGCTGAACACCTAATAAAAGAGAGACCCTTGCAGAGAAGAGATCAACATAAAGGATGGTTTACAACTTTACATGCATTGTTTCCCCTGTCGTGTATATTTTGATGTATTTTTTTTCCAAGGAGAGATTGTTTCCTAAAAATTGTGGAGTTCCTCACTTGGGGTGAAAATAAGAAAATAAATTGATCATGGAGTGTGCAAATTACACAGAACTAACATACTCTGTTTCTCTTTCTCATTGGACAAACTGTATTTGCAGTACTATTCAGCAAGCAAGGCAGCAAACTTGGATCACTTGTGGTAGAAAACTATTTTTCTCTAGAAGACTACAACCTGCTTTTGATGTCTTAAATCTTGTTATATTGTAACATTCTTGCTTTTCCAGTCACGGTTATACGCGTTAGATCTAAGTTGTAAATTAGAATGGTATCTACATTGTAGGTTAATCCTAGTGGAGAGAAGAAAAAAAAAACTTTGTTCCAGAAAGATCTTATAAAATTTCCCTGTTGTATCTCGTTAACTAACATTATTATACGATGTTCATGGAACCTATACAACAGGGTCCTACTCGTCCATTAGCTTCATTTGGTCATCTTCCATGTTGATAGAACGATATCAATGGACTACACTTTGGTCCACTATGTGCAAGTAGTTTATCTGTCTTCATCACTTGGCGTTGGAAGCAAATGTGGACTACTCAAGATGGCCATGAAGTTAAGTCATGTTTCACTTTGTACTCACCATTCACCCACCATCAAGGGATCAATTGATTTAAGAGATAGTTGTGGTTGTTGTTGTTGTCGTTGTTATTAAATAAAGTTTTCAAATTTAACGGAAACATTAATATTGACTATTGAGTAAGCTGAGACCAGATTGCATTAAACCTACTTTCTAATTGCACAAAACCGCAATACGGTCCAATACGCATTAAACCTACTTTCTAATTACCATACTTTTACATAATTTCTAATCCACCAAAAGAAATTGTTGCTATTATAATATTGGCAAAGATTTTGAAGTTAAGTAGGAAACTAAGTAGATGATTTTGGTAGAGGTTTTTGATGCAGGAGGATTTTTAGGGTTTTTAATTTGGTTTTCTAGGCTTTCTAATTTGGGTTTCTAGGTTTCATAATTTGGGTTCCTAGAGTTCCTAATTTGGGTTTCTAGGTTCCTAACTTTGAATAATCTTTCAATTTAATTAGGAATCTTTTAGTTTCCTTTTAGGATTAGACATTATTTTGTTTTAGGAATAGACTGCTTGTTAATTTTAGTCCCTTTATAGTAATATTTCAATTATAGTTTAGGAAGTGATTTTGAATTAGATTTGGGCCAGATTCCTAGCAGATTATTTCTTTTATTACGTATTTCGTTTTAGCATGATTATTGGGGTGTTGCCATTTTTGGTAAAATTCCAATATTGATGAGTTTTAGCTATAAAGCCTGACTTGTGGGCTGATTTTAGAGAGACCTTTGATTTGAATAATTTTAATTGAACATTAGAGTGTTTCTCTGTGTTTTTTGGGTGATCTTCTTGTGTTCTTCCCTATGAATTGTCTGTTAGAACTAACCAGCAGGATAATCGCTATTCTGCCCGACGTCAATTGGCATCAGAGCTTCAACATCTTCTTGGAGTGAGATTTCATCAGTTTCTATGGCTGGTGGTCGTGATTGTGGTTGTCACGGGCAGGTTCCGAACGAGAAAGCCCCAAATCGAAATCGTAACGTTAAGAATATGATGATCGAGGATTTACAGAGGCAAGTTGCAGAGTTAACCCCGGCGTCTAACGGCGCATGATTTCGGTAATCGTGAGATGGAAGATCACGATTTTGATTCCAGTTTCGAAAACACGTATCACAATCATGCTCGATTATGGGAGCATCGAGAGCATGTGTATGATGATGAGGAACTTGGAGAGCCTGTGTATGACAATGAGGAGCTTGAGGAAGACGTGGTAGATGAAACTACAGAGTTTGGAGAGCCTGTATATGACACTGATGAAGAATTGGATATTGTTGATGCAGATGGTTTGCAGAATGGGGATGTTGGAGTTGTTATTGAAGACGGTGAAGTGCACGAAGAAATTGATGGGGAAGGAGGTTGGGACCTTGAGGACTTGGAGATGCCCAACCAGGAACAAAATCCCATAGAAACCAATATAGAGCTCCCAGTTCTCGAAGCAAGATCTCTAGAAGAAGCTTTGAGGCAGGTGGGGACAAATTTTAAGTATTATTATGCTCATACATGGTTCAGGCAGATAGATAAGTTCATTCCTTATGTCAATATGGATGGGCGCGTGAATGCCCTTTACTCCACCCCATCGATATATACCGATGCAAAGCATGCAGTAAATGAGACATGGCCATTTCACACTGATGACTTCTTCCCATATGCAGCCCGTGCAAATGCGTACTGGCCAGGTTATTTCACCAATAGGCTAGCCATCAAGCGATATGTTAGGATGATGAGTGGTTACTATTTGGCAGCAGACGTGAATCCAGATTTGCCAGCGGAGGTGCAACAGCTAGCAGAGTTTTCTGACTTGATACCAGAGGATTCCGATGAAGCTGTTGTGAACTCGAGGACGAGTTCTTTCCAACCCGGGGTGACTGATGCAGGAGTGATGTTTACATAATTATTACATAATATATCTCCTAATTTATATTTGTTAGTGTTTCGAATAGTGTATTTTAGTTTAATTATTTTATTTTTGTATTTTTGTAGGGTTTGGAGTTTAAATGAAAAAAGTGCATTAGCGTGCCGAATTTGGAAATTTATAGGCAAATTGACGAAATGGAGCGGGAGACACTCAAGCCAAAGATTAAGAGAACCAAAGAAATAAAATAAAGGAATTTAGCTTTGCATTTTGGTGGAACAAATAAGTCATATGGCTTAACATAGCTAAACCCATTATTGATATAGAATTTAAACAAAGGGGTTGACCCATTTGTTTGCAATTGGTATTTGATTTCAAATAAGAATTGCTGGTTTTTTTTACCCATAATAACAACAACCAATTGGGGAGGAGATTGTTTTCTTTTAGCACAAAATACAGCAACAACTTTTGTTTACAATTGGAGATTTGATTTCCAATTGAGGGTGGACAATAGGAGGACTTTGTTTTCTTCTTAACAAGAAGAAACACGGCAGGAAAAGGAGAGTTTTTGGGCGCTGGAACAAAAACGCAGCAACAACAACAGAGGGGACAACAGGCGGCGACGCAGCAACGCTGTCCAGGACGCAGCAGCAGCGACGACACAGCAGCGCAACACACAACGCATCAACAGCCGAATACGCATCGCTAATCCACCACGGGCTGTCATGAAGCTCCACACCGCTATTGATGTCATCACCTTCACCATGTGTCACTAAACTCCACGCAAGGCGAAGAGATGAACTCCTAGATGTAACGCACTTAATTGGTATTTGATTTGTTTTATGCTTTCACGATGAATAATGGTGTTTATGATTTTCACTTTTATTTAATATATGAGTTTATGTTATTTTAGTGACAAAGATTTCATCAACTTCTTCGTAGATTATTATTCCGGTTGTTATCTTTTTCTTCTCCATATAAGTCAAGTCATGCTTTTCTTATATGTGGAATTTTAAAGATCAATTGATTCTGGTAGGTTAGTTATATATGATCGTCTTTTATTATGTTATTGTCTCCGGATATATCGTAAATTTAGGATATCATATATGACCAACCTTTGTGCTTTCTAAGAAAAGTGAAATCTAAAATCCATTTACATTAGAATATATTGATGCATTAAAGACTATTTTTTCGATTATGTTGTTTGGGATGTGAAACACGTAATTGAGTTATCATAGCGAATTAATACTAGTTGGCGCGTGAAATCTAAGAGGGATTCTTGGAACCTTGTGATTTTTCTACACTTAATTTTTTATTAAACTAAATTCAATTTCATATTTTAAAATTGCTAGAATTTCTTACATTTAGTTTCGCGTAATTTTTCTTCCTAGACCTTGTTTTGTAGATCGCTTTTCCTCGTGGGATCGACACCCCAATCTTTACTGCAATTGACCGCGTGTACTGTTTGGGCGTAATCAAGGAGGATTTCTAGGGTTCCTAATTTGGTTTTCTAGGGTTCCTAATTTGAGTTTCTAGGGTTCATAATTTGGGTTCTTAGAGTTCCTAATTTGAGTTTCTGGGGTTCCTAATTTGCTCTCAAAGTTATTTACTAGATAACTTTGAGTAATCTTTCAATTTAATTAGGAATATTTTAGTTTCCTTTTAGGATTAAGCATTATTTTATTTTAGGAATAGACTGTTTGTTAATTTTAATAGTTTTTTTTTTTCCCTTTATAGTAATATTTCAATTATAGTTTAGGAAGTGATTCTGAACCCGATTTAGGCTAGATTCCTAGCAGAATATTTATTTTATTACGTATTTCGTTTTAGCATGATTATTGGGGTGTTGTCATTTTTGGTAAAATTCCAATATTGATGAGTTTTAGCTATAAAGCCCGGCTTGTGGGCTGATTTTAGAGAGACCTTTGATTTGAATAAATTTAATTGAACATTAGAGTATTTCTTTGTGTTTTTTGGGTAATCTTCTTGTGTTCTTTCCTGTGAATTGTCTGTTAGAACTAACATGCAGGATAATCGTTATTCTGCCCGACGTCGGTTTCTATTACTAATTAACAAGAAAATCTATCCAATTTTTATGTGATTTTCAATGGAAAAGTTATTTATACAGTAGGTATTTTCTAACTCGGAAAAAAATCAAGCATCGTGTTCGTTGAACCCAGAAAGAGAGTTAAAACAATGGAAAGCGCAGCAAGGCATGGGGGCGGAATCCTTACTTTCGAGGAAGGCTGTACAAAGTACCAATGTAATGGAAACAATGATGATGAAGAAAGTTTCACGACAACATATCCGTTTACTGGACTTGGTCGAATCACAAAGTTGTCCTCCATCAATGGTTTAATTTGTACGTGTTCAATGTTCTAATCGTTATATTATTGTAGGCAATCCTACCATAAGAGAATGGTGGTTGCCGTGGAGAAGAATACAAACTCGTCCTCCGCACAATACTTCTTCGATTATCTCTTCACCCATGTATTTAAATGGAAAGTTGTACTGGATGTGTAAAGGGGGGATCATTGTGTCATTCGATCTTGGAGAAGATGCATACAAATGAAGACCTTCGGATCATCAGATGAAAACCCCCCGTCAGTAGAAGATGTAGACCATGTTGTCCAACATGAAGTCTGCACAATCCATTGCTAACCAGGAAGTAGCTCATCAGAATATCTCCGGAATTACAATGTGTAAAGAAAAGCACAATCCTATAATCCACAAATCACCATTAAATTGTAGAGCAGGGTCATACTAAAAGATTCGCTTCAATACATTATTTCATTTAGACCATCGCCGTGTCGATTTGAATACACGAAAAAGGTAAGTTTCACTATTATTAATGAAGATACAAGTCCAAAGATACAGTTCTAAATGCTGTCATAAGGTTCTAAAAACTATTGAATGAAAAGTTGGAATTAAACAAATCGAACAACTAATGTATCCATACAGGCCTGGGTTCTGAACTCATAAAACCCAACCACCAGCTCTGTACAGCTGGTTTTTGCTTGTTTGAAGATTCTTGAACATATGTACCTCCCACATAAAATTGTGACATCTGACTTGCAGGATAGGAATCAAATCCATATTCTAGCCCATATAAAACCTAAACGAACCGCATAAAATCAATCCTATACGAGTCCAAGCAAAAGCTCTATCTTTAATACACATACCTTTGTTACGTTATAAGTAGAACAGTGGCGACTGGCGAACCATGTCAGCTACTTCAGGTGATGAAAAGTTTGAAGCCCCAGTGGCCAACATTTGATTTTTTTTTCAGCTCCACACATGCTACTATGTTTCTCTAAAACTGAAAACCAAAACTGTGGATAATCATCATGGGTACAATCACCAAACAATTCTATCTAAAAATGGAACAGGGAGGACTGCAGAAACTGACATTTCTTGATTTCCATTTGAGATGAAGTGCCATTATACAAAGAGATCATGATCAATCACTATAAAGAACATCTGGGAATGAGCAGAGGGAACATGATCTGCCACCCTCCACAGGATAACTTGATTGCTGCCCTCTATGAACTAGTCTTTTCTTGATGACATTTCTCTACACCTGCATACAACAAGCGTTGGTCATTAAAGTTATTTTCTAAACAATCAAACGGCTACCCAATTACTTAGATTTAACATATATTAAAAAAAAAAAAAAAAAAAAAAAAAACCACACAAACTGAAAGACATGCATAAGGAGTCAGTAAAAACTTCTCTCTTAGATTTCAAGGGATGTGTATTTTTTATAGAAGTTTCAAGTGAAAACCAGACCGGAAGCAAAATTAGATACATAGCTCAACTTCCAAAGAATATAATATAACAAATAAATAAAATAAACTTTGAAATGGTTGTGCATCGCCAAGGAATAAATAAGAGTTGGAGATCCAATTGATAGAGATTTGCTTTCTTTATAATAAGAGTATATATTTCAGCCAAGTATGCATTGACACGATATGCCGACTCGACAATTTCTCAAAAACTGGGACTCGGGGACATGTCGATATGTCTTACTATTTTTTTTAGTAAGTCATATAAATATAATAAAGTGTCTTCATCTTTGTTGCATACAGAAAAAAAAAAAAAAAAAAAAGTAGAAAAAAAAACATGATGAAATAACATAGAGAAGAAGAAGAGGTGCAAAGGAGGAGAAGATGATTATTTTCACATATCTAAAAGTCAAAAATAAAATGAAGTCGATTGCCGAGTCTTGACTATGTACGACCAAGTTTCGGGTGTATCGGAGGTGTGTCTGACACGTTGACCACATTGACCATGTGTCTGACACATGCCAACACATTGACTAAGTGTCTGACGCGTATCAAGCGAGTGTCTGTGTCCGATACGCGTCGAATACAGATACGACAAGTTTTCGAAGAGTTTGTGCTTCCTTCATTACAACGAGATTTGCTTTTTTCAGGAGCAGGTTTAATCTCATAACATATCTCACTCATATTTTATATTGCAGCAAGATTTGCTTTCTGCGGGAGCAAGTTTAATCTCATAACATATCTCACTCATTTTTTGATGTGAGAATAGTCCATATGTTCTTTTCCAATTTGATGTGTTGAAAATACGATGCGCGGGCTTGGAGAAAATTATCGCAGCTACTCGAGAATCTTTGTCAGAGGCGAAAAATCTGCTGGATAGTCTATTGATGATCTTGACTCCTCGAAAGCTAAGCTAGCTAGATAAAGTTTGCTCCCGTCTTCGCGATGTGGAAAAAGAGTTATCTGTTGATAAAGCGGCTTTTGATGATGCTTCTCGCTTTGGATTGGAGCAATCCATTAAGTGTGATGCTGCTGAGGGGCAGGTGGAACAGATAACTGCTGCGCTTGATGATGTCAAGGTAGATGCTTCCGGTACGCTATCCACTGCTGAAGAACAGCTTGTCGCGGCAAAAAATAAACTCGTTGTTGCTAAGGATAGGCTTCGTGTGGTCAAAGTTGAGGATTGGAAGCGAATTGTTGACGGGCGGGTAGAGCTTTTTGATTATATCCAAGGGCTCGGCGAAGACTTGTGTAAGTATCATTACTTGGTCGGTGAAGCGTTTGAGGATGATGATGCTGAGGAACCTACTCCAGCAGCAGGGGAGCCATTGGCCCTTCTATCATCAAGTATTTCGAAGCCGTTGATGCTCTCTTCTCGTGAAAAGATTTTTTTTCCTGTTTATACTGATCTTGCCATTGCTCTTGTTTATTCACATGCTTATTTATCACCTTTTCTGGATGTAACAGAGTAGTGTTTATCAATAAAGATTACATTTTGTTGTTTTCTTCTTTTTTTGTAACTATCATGGTCTTTGTGTCAAGTTCTTTTATAACTGCTTTCGAGCTTTTTGCTTGTCTAGTGGTTGGTCGTTGTTGTTCTTTCTGATTTGTTTGCAAAGGATTGCTCTCGCCTATATCTTTTCGGATACTATTGAGTTGTCTAATGACGATCCTCGAGTCATTGATGAGAAAATGCTCTAGTTGGCAGTGGAGCAGTCTAAAAATAATGCTGGTGTTCAGCGTTTCAGGGATCATTCTCCCTATCCTTCTATTGATGTCAGTGAAAGTTTCCTCTCCTATTCAGCAAGTTTCTTCTGCTCTAGCAGTTTCCGTCAGCCATTTCCTTGTCGCGGATGCTTCTCGACGGAAGGGTAAACATGGTTTTTCGATTGTTACTATTATTCCATCTGTTCTCCTTGCTGTCGGGGGCGATCCTTCGGTGCTTTCGAATCCTCGTGTCCTTCATCCACGGATTAGTTAGATAGAGCCTGGGCCGAAAGATATTCGTATCAAGTCTGATGGCAATTTCTGTTGGTTTATCCAGCTCGATGTGCAAGACGGTGCACGTTGACTGGTAAATGAATGGTACAAGCGGTTGGTGGAGAGGTCTTCGATGTTTGTGCTCGACCCGTTTGATCATATCGACCATGGTCTTGAGCAGATAATGGACGGAATGAATCATCTTGCTTACGCGAGGGTAATGGGCTCAGTTTATCGAGTTGGTCGTGATCAAGTGGCTCTTTTGGAGAGAAGGTTGGCAACGCTATTGCTGGTATTTTCTCATGCCTTTTCCCAATTTGATGTGTTAAAAATGCAATGCGCGGGCTCGGAGAAAGTTATCGCGGCTACTCGAGAATCTTTGACGGAGGCGAAGAATATGCGAGATGAGTCTGTTGCTGATCTTCACTCCTTGAAAGCTAAGTTAGATGAGGTTTGCGCTCGTCTTCACAATGTGGAAAAAGAGTTATCCGCTGAGAAAACGGCTTTCATTGAAGCTTCTTGTTCTGGATTGGAGCAATCTGTTAAGTGTGACGCTGCTGAGGGGCGGGTGGAACAGATAACTGATGCGCTTGATGATGTCAAGGCAGATGCTTCCGATATGCTCTCCACTGTTGAAGAACAACTTGCCGAGGCAAAAAATTAACTCACTGCTGCTAAGGATAGGCTTCGTGTGGTCGAAGTTGAAGATTGGAAGTGAGTTGTTGACGGGCAGGTTGAGCTTCTTGATTATATCAAAGGGCTCGACGAAGACTTGTTTAAGTATCGTCACTTGGTAGGTAAAGCGTTTGAGGGTGATGATGTCGAGGAACCTATTCCAGCAGCAGGGGAGCCATTGCCCCTTCTATCATCAAGTATTTCGAAGCCGTTGATGTTGTCTTCTCCTGAAAACATATTTTCTCCTATTTATACTGATCTTGCCATTGCTCCTATTTCTTTATCACCTTCTCCGGATGTAACATAGTAGTGTTTACGAATAAAGATTAACTTTTGTTGTTTTTCTTCTTCTTCTTGTAACTATCATGGCCTTTGTGTCAAGTTTTTTTACAACTGCTTTTGCGTTTGTTGCTTGTCTAGTAGTTGGTCGCAGCTGTTTTTTTCGATTTGTTCATAAAGGATTATTCTCGCATGTATCTTTTCAGACTGTATTGACTCGTTCCCTTAGCTCTGACTTTGTGTCCGCCTTCTCGGAGTCGTTTTGTTACTCCGACACTTTGTTCGACCAGAGGTCTTTGTTGACTCTAGTGTCTAACCTTTACTTCGTTAGTTCGACATCTTGGTTGATTTGAAACTTTTTGTGTTTGGGTAACTCGGTGACCAGCCTTCTTCATTAGTTCGACATCTCGGTCAATTCAAAGGTTTTTGTGTTTAGGTGACTCGGGTATTCAACCTTTACTTCGTTAGTTTGACATCTCGGTCGATTCAAAGTTTTTTGTGTTTAGGTGACTCGGGTGTCCAACCTTTACTTCGTTAGTTCGACATCTCGGTCAATTCGAAGTTTTTTTTGTGTTTAGGTGACTCGGGTGTCCAACCTTTACTTCATTAGTTCAACATCTCGACCGATTCAAAGTTTTTAGTGTTTAGGTGATTCGGTTGTCCAACCTATACTTTGTTAGTTCGACATCTCGGTCGATTCAAAGTTTTTTGTGTTTAGGTGATTCGGTTGTCCAACCTTTACTTTGTTAGTTCGACATCTCGGTCGATTCAAATTATTTTTGTGTTTAGGTGACTCGGTTGTCCAACCTTTACTTCGTTAGTTCGACATCTCAGTCGATTCGAAGTTTTTTGTGTTTAGGTGACTCGGGTATCCAACCTTTACTTCGTTAGTTCGACATCTCAGTCGATTCGAAGTTTTTTGTGTTTAGGTGACGCGAGTATCCAATCTTTACTTCGTTAGTTCTACATCTTGGTCGATTCGAAGTTTTTTTGTGTTTAAGTGACTCGGGTCTCCAACCTTTACTTCGTGGTTGATCAGACCAGAAGCTTTGTGTGTCCGACTTTTATTGTCTAACGGCTTTGTACAGCCAGTTTATTGACTTATTTAATTTGCTGTCTGCGCACAAATTTGGAGTTTCTGAATTCGTAATCTTTATTGATGTTTCCTTGAGTATTTCATCAATTTTGATCATTAAGGCTCATATACTGGTTCGGAGTATAGGTTGTTTCGTCCTCCTATGCTCATTGTCAGCCTTGGGGGCTAGTACTTTTGTCGTTTTGTCTTCATTTGCTTCTTCCTTGCATGTTGTTTAGTGGTTCGATTCGAACTTGCAATTGTTGATGAGGTCCTTTGATTTGTACGGATTGGATGATGCAAGCTTTTCCATGTTTTACAAAGTGCTTCGTTGATACCCTTGTTCTGATATAGATCAGTTCGAGTGAGGGGTTTGTCTAGTTTCTTCGTGTGTTTTGCTTTCTCCAGCTATGCAGTGTGTAGTGTATATCAATTCTCTAGACTGTTCCTTTGATCCTGCAACATTGTCTGCTTTATCCTTCCATTCGATCTATTTTTCTGGCATTCCAATGAACTCGTCTAGTAGTCCTTTCTGTGCCCAGTGTTCGATTTCATCTGTTAAATTGTAGCATTTTCTGGTATCGTGCCCAAGATCCTTATGGAATGAGCAGTATTTGCTTTTATCTCTCCTTTCTGGGTCCTATCTCATCCAAAGTGGCTAGTTAATGTTATCCCACTTCGGCTATATGTTTTAGTATGTTTGCTTGACTTGTCTTCAGAGTTGTGTATGGTTTGTACACGGTCTTCATTATGCTCGTTACCCGTTCGTGTCGACCTCACGTTGGTTGCAACTTCCCAAATTCAAGTCGTCGCGAATCGCTCATTCCACTACTTCGATGCTTCTTCGACGAGTTGTTGCCTTCCTGTTGTCCGTTATCTTCCCTTCTTTCTTCTTTTCTTTTTCGCTTTCTTGAGAAATTTCCTCTTTCTTGATCATTTTTCTTCCTGGCTGCCTTCATTTCTTCTAGGGAGATATGTTTTTGTGCTATTTTTAGCAGGATTGCCATGCCCTTTGGGGGCTCCAAGTTAAGAGCGTCAAAGAAGGGGTCTATCTTGAATCCATCCACAAAGGTTGTTGCGGCTGTGTCATCGCTACATCCGTCGATCATTGTCAGTTCATTGGTAAAGCGGGTGACATATTCCCGTATTGTTTCTTTGGGTTTTTGTTTGATATGCAGAAAGTAATGTGGTCCTTTCCTCATCCATTGGCTCCCAATAAATCTAGTGATGAAAGCGATGGCCAGAGCTTGAAAGGAATCTATCGATCTTGGTGGTAGACTATTGAACTAGTTCATCACTGTAGAGGTGAGGCTGATTGGGAATGTTCTGCATAAAATTGATTTTGTGATCTCTTTCAGGGCCATCATGTGGTGAATGTGTCTCAACTGATCGGTCGGATCGAAAGTACCATCATACACCTAGAACTTTGGTGGAATGAACTTTTTCGGCAAAGATGTTTTCATGAGGGCGTCGAAAAATGGCGGTTTTGCCAATTTGTACAACACATTAGGATTCGTGACTCCTATTCTGAACAGGATTTCGGTATTCGTTCCTTCATATAGTGGATTTCTACATCGAGGAAACTCGTTGTTTTTGAAGTTTCCTTGTTGGGCTTCTGCTGGGATTTCGTCACTCTTTTGAGTTCGATTGGTGAAGTTTTGTTGTGGTTGTGCTTGAACCGAGTTAATTAGTTGAGTGCGCTTCTATGCGATCCTTTCCAGCATCATTGTTACGTGTTCCATCTGAGTTATGAGCAAATCTACTTGAGGATTTGTGGTAGTGTCGATAGTTGTCTAGACTATTGCGTGCGGTGGATCCTAATTCCCGGATGCTATTGGTCCGGTGATTCGGGTTGTATCTTCTCCTTGAGCCATTATTGATGCGTCGGCGAGAGAGTGATTGCGATCATTACCGGATTTGTACTATGCATCATTTCCTCCGATGGTTTTTGGATCTTTTGTTAGATTGTGATGAACTTTATCACAGTTTGTTTTGCGTTTAAAAAGAAGAAACTTGTCATTCTCCATTAATGGTGCCAAACTGATGCATCCAAAAATCGTCTTCCTGTGAATTTGACATGCAAAACCATTGTAAGACTGTCACTGACCACCTTTTTGGTAGTCGAAGGCACTCCGATGCTTAAGTCAGTAACTTTGGTTGGAAGAAGGAAGTAAATCTGTACAAAACTCAGTTAAAGTTGTATACCTTTGTTGAATGTTCCCTTTACCTTTGCCAATGGCATGACAACTCAACGGTTAGAGCTTGACGGATGGTACCACTAGGTCATGGGTTCAAACCCAGCTTGTGACATCTTTATCACTTTATGGTGTATTGACTAGTTCTGGTCTTTAATGGGTTCTTGTTTTCCTTTTATAATGGTCGTAGTTAACTCTCTACGTGACTTAAGCATGTGAGGCGCAACGGAATGAGATATTTCTGTAACAGTCTCCTCCTTAATGGATATGCGTTCGTGGAGGCGTAAGCCCCTCCACTGCTCTTTCTTGGTGCAACATTCTCTTTTTTTATGAAGGAACTCGTGTTGGGCCTGGATCCGTATTTTGATCTGCTTGGACCATACTTTCTAATCCACCAAAAGAAATTGTTGTTATTTATAATATTCGCAAAGATTTTGGAGTTTACTAGGAAACTAAGTAGATGCTTTGGCAGATGCTACTTTTTACATAATTTTGCTTATCCACCAAAAGAAATTGTTGCTATTATAATATTTGCAAAGTTTTTTAAGTTAACTAGGAAACTAAGTAGATGATTTGGTAGAGGTTTCATTTACATAATTACAATACTTTCTAATCATTGTTGCTATTATAATATTGGCAAAGATTTTGAAGTTAACTAGGAAACTAAGCCGATGATTTGGTAGAGGCTACTTTTACATAATTGCCACACTTTCTTGGTCCCAAATTCTAGAGAGCCAGGCTAGGCGCGCCAGGCCTGGCTCGGCTCTCTACCCTCCATCATCCTGGAGATGATCATAATGAGGGGTATAGAGTGGGCCTGGCGCGCCTAGCCTTGCTCCCTAGACTTGTTCATTTCTTGGTAGAAGCTACTTTTAAATAATTGCCATACTTTCTAATCCACCAAAAGAAATTGTTACTATTATAATATTGGCAAAGATTTTGAAGTTAACTAGGAAACTAAATACATGATCTAGTAGAGGTTTCGTTTACATAATTAGCATACTGTCTAATCCACCAAAAGAAATTGTTGCTATTATAATGTTGGCAAAGATTTTGAAGTTAACTAGGAAACTAAGTACATAACTTGGTAGAGGCTAATCCACCAAAAGAAATTACCATAATTACCATACTTTTACATAATTGCCATACTTTTACATATTGTTACACCCAAAACATCAGTCTGTAGCACCGCAAGCACATTTTGCTTATTTCTTTTACTTTCCAATTTTTTTTTTGAATATCAATCTTGTCTGCAGTATGTGTAGTTAAACAATTTAGTTAGGGATAGATTGAAGTATGACTCTTTAGAATTTGACATGCCTTGATACACTATTTTTACGATGCTTAATTGATTAATTTCTGGTTTGATTTCGCCCTTCATATATATATATTTTAATGTTTGATCACAATATGCATGATTCTTATAAGGATTGTTACATAGATAAATTTAGATTACTGAGTCATGTGCCTATATTAAGTGACAAAAAGAGCCAGGTAAGATCGGTTCTTGAAATTAATCAACATCGATGACCAAATTAGATACCATATTTTGGGTTGTATGTTTTTGTCGATTTTTATTTATTTATGCTTTCTTAAGGTGCAACTTAGTAGATACCATGCTAAATACCTTGAGAATGAAAACTGTTAAAGTAGACACTCATGCCCTTAGGTTGGCAAAATTTGAGCATTGAAATTTAGTTTGTATCATTGAGCATGTTATTATTCAAATGAAGATGACTAGTGGCGGATATCAAATCTCTAACTTATTTTTTCACTAGTTGAACTTATTTAGTTTTTATCATTATCTTTTCATATACAATTAATTATTAGGTTTTCTTGTAGGAAAGTTGTTTTAAACATAATTGAACCAACCTCGTGGGAATGATCTCGTTCTTGCTATCTATACTATTTATTTGATCTTGTGCACTTGCGAGTAAAACGAACAATTATAAGCTTATTATTAGGTTAATAATTGCACAACAGAGCGATGCCGCACATTTCTCTGCTCCAAACCCTCATCTTTTCTTCATTTTACCTTCCTCTATCTTCGTTCTCCTTCCCGTTTAATTCAGTGCCAACAATCAGGTTCACCGAGAGTGAGAAAGCCCCAAAACCATAATCGATCAAATCGAACAAACGTGCATTCGTTCATTCGTTTGTCCATACATCTATCGAGTTTTGATTCTCTCTTCAAACTGTGAGTTTTTCGCCTTTCTCAATCTAAATCTCTGTTTGTGTTTCCGAGTCTTTAAATCTTGATTCGTGGACGTGTTTTCTTGATTATTGATTTAGTTGTGAACGGGGTTTTTGGTGTTTGATTTTGAGATTTTAATGTTGATTGTGTGGTTCATGGAGTGGTTGGAGATTTGCCTTTGGTTGGAGAATTAGAGGTTTAGTGATTCAGAATTTGTTCTGGTTTTCTCAGTGACAGTCCTTGCACACCTGAAACTTAAGGTGTATGTTTCTATGATTCTATCTTAGTAGAACTTGAGCAATGATCCATATCTCTTATCCTGAGTTACACGTTTTTTGTAACCACTTTCTGTGTGGTACATTGTATTTGTCAAGATGAAGATAACTACATAAATGAATACAAGCTAAGCTGGATATTGTTATATTATGTTTGTCCAATGTATCGACCAACTTCTCAATAACAATATTCTGCAGCCTATACATATTTGATAGACCAACTAACTTGTAGCAATCCCATTGCTTACAAAGTTGCAAACACCAAGTACTTGTACAAGAGCCTATCTCAGCTCTTTTTTTTTTTTTTTTTTTCTTGTCCGATTAAAAGGAAAGGTTTATTAGTGTCAAGGTTTGGTTTTGATGTGTCCTGTATTTTGATCAAATGTATTGTTAATTCAACTTTAGATGAGGTGCAACTTGTATTTTTTACAATGAAAATGAGGTATATATGTATTTTAGGGGCGTAGGACCCTTTGCGCCTAAACCATTTAATGGCATATATGTATTTTATGAAAATTCAAGCATTCAAGGCACAGTCCTGGTGATTCTGGTGAACAGGTTAAGCACCAATCCTTACAACTCGTACATTATATATCTACAAACTTAATACACAATACATATAAACTTATCAGACTTGCATTGCAAATCTAATAATTAAGGTTGCTCTAGGAACCTCTGAAATAGACATTGAAACTTGTCCATCTCCTTGTGTGGAAGAGAGATCAAAACATTCACCCCATCATATTCAGTCCCCTTGACATCTGGAAGTACAATAGCAGCATTGTTTCCATGGTTTAGCACCACTGGACAGCTCCACTTAGCCCTCCCCCATGGGTACTCTATATCATTCAACCCAAGTTTCCACCATGAAGTTAAGATCATGTCTCCATTTGGGAACCCCTTGTGTAATTCACCCCAATCAATTGTTGACCTAATATACTCATCAGTCATCCTTGTAGCTGCATTTGTGATCATTTCCGCCAGATGCGCTATGGGTGCCTTCTCAAGTTCACGACACGTGGTTGTCCAATGAGCGTTGAGGATGGCGTTACCTGCGTAGGAAGTTGGGAGTCTAGGTTGAACCCTTGGTCGAATGTTGATGGCGTATAGGATGGTCGATTTTTTCTCAAGGTCATTGTCCAAATTTTTTGCTAGTGCTACACATCTCCAAATATGTGCAGCTACAAAAGTGAAGCTGCTAGTGTTTCCTTGTGTATTTTGTTTTAGTTTTGCCATATCATTGGCTGATATATTGAAAACCTTACACTCAAGTCTTTGAAATGTGGCCATGAGTGGTATTGGATTGGGCTTCTGGACTTCTTGTAGGTTTTCGAGGTTGACGAACTCGGGATGTGGGAAAGTTACACGTGGCGGAGATCTAGCAGCCAGGAGTGTGCGGTCATTGTAAGGAGCTAGGGCTAGAGCATTTTTTCCCATGAAAGATGCTAAGTTTTGTAGGAAAACTTTACTAGCGATTCCATCAAGTGCAATGTGATTAATAGTATATCCAACTGCAAATCCACTACACTTAAATGAAGTCACCTGTAGAAAAAATGCAAGTAAAAATATCAGGTTGTTAGGGCAAGATTTACTGAATGAAGCCAGGATTGTTTTTTTTTTTTTTTTTTTTAAATCTCTTAACCCCTCCCGCCCCAAATGCCGCCGGCAGGGTTCAAACCCTGGATTTGTGATTTCATCCGCCACAAGTCTACGGCAGAGCTAGTACCCCATTGGAAGATTTACAATATATGACGGGATCATCTTCACAAAAAATCAACTCAATTACGTACCTGTATAACAAGCAGAGGCTGGTCTCCGGGACTAGAATTCCATTTTCTAAGAGCTAGTTGTTGATAGTAAACTCTAGGGGTCACCAAGTCACCCAGATCCTCCAACCTCAACTCACTAGACGCAACCACAAACCCTGCTCCAGCTGAATTACAATCAATCTCAAATCTACCTTGCTCAATGTTCCACTTTAACCTACCTGCCAAGAAGTCATAGGGCACAAGAACTTTGCTACAAGCCATTTCTAGGTTCTCAACAATATTTTCAAAGGTAAAATCTGGGTTCTTGGGGAAGAATTGAACTGTCCTAGTCTTGAAATTAAGGCGTTGATCTATGTTTGATAAGAACCTGGTCCTTCTCTCGGTTACTTCCGTTGGGGAGACAATGTTGGACTTATGGATGGTTACTTTGAGGTCCTTAGTGTCTATAATGGGAGGGGGTTGTACAAGCTGTTGCATGGAAGTACGTGAAGAACACCAAATGGAAACGACCGTTGAAACTTTTATCTTATGTGGGAGAAATGTGTGGTGAAAGCTACGGTTCGACATTGGGTTTGTTTTCACTGGAATGCTTTTCTGGTGGTGAAGGAAAGGAACTTGTCCTATAGAAAGGATTGCCATTGAAACTGGTTGAGAAATCTCTGAAATGTTGCATGAGTTGCGGAGGTGCAGGGGTGAATATTTATAGTGGAAACATTAGTAATGTAGTCCTGCGAAGACTGGCATCCTAATTTTCGTGATTTTACTTGTACCAACACTGAGGATTGTTCGATGGCCTGGATGTTGGATTACATAGTCCACTTGGGTTGACAGCTAACTTTGTTTATGATTTAATTCCATTTTTGGATCGCCACCGATATCTTTCGATATAAATGCTGAACACCTAATAAAAGAGAGACCCTTGCAGAGAAGAGATCAACATGAAGGATGGTTTACAACTTTACATGCATTGTTTCCCCTGTCGTGTATATTTTGATGTATTTTTTTTCCAAGGAGAGATTGTTTCCTAAAAATTGTGGAGTTCCTCACTTGGGGTGAAAATAAGAAAATAAATTAATCATGGAGTGTGCAAATTACACAGAACTAACGTACTCTGTTTCTCTTTCTCATTGGACAAACTGTATTTGCAGTACTATTCAGCAAGCAAGGCAGCAAACCTGGATAACTTGTGGTAGAAAACTATTTTTCTCTAGAAGACTACTACAACCTGGTTTTGATGTCTTAAATCTTGTTATATTGTAACATTATTGCTTTTCCAGTCACGGTTATACGCGTTAGATCTAAGTTGTAAATTAGAATGGTACCTACATTGTAGGTTAATCCCTGTGGAGAGAAGAAAAAAAAAATTTGTTCCAGAAAGATCTTATAAAATTTCCCTGTTGTATCTCGTTAACTAACATTATTATGCGATGTTCATGGAACCTATACATCAGGGTCGTACTCGTCGATTAGCTTCATTTGGTCATCTTCCATGCTCATAGAACAATATCAATGGACTCCACAAGGTGGCGATGAAGTTAAGTCATGTTTCCCAACAATTCTTAAGTGCACTGGTGGCACCAGGCACACCATCAATGCACTCCATGTTTCCACTTTGTACTCGCCATTCACCCACCATCAAGGGATCACGCATTACTGAATTGATTTAAGAGATAGTTGTGGTTGTTGTTAAATAAAGTTTTCAAATTTAATGGAAACGTTTAATATTGAGTCAGCTGAGACCAGATTGCAATAATTGCACAATACCGCAATGCGGTCCAATACGCATTAAACATACTTTCTAATTACCATACTTTTACATAATTTCTAATCCACCAAAAGAAATTGTTGCTATTATAATATTGGCAAAGATTTTGAAGTTAAGTAGGAAACTAAGTAGATGATTTTGGTAGAGATTTTTGATGCAGGAGGATTTTTAGGGTTTTTAATTTGGTTTTTTAGGGTTTCTAATTTGGGTTTTTAGGTTTTCTAATTTGGGTTTCTAGGGTTCCTAATTTGCTCTCAAAGTTATTTACTAAATAACTTTGAGTAATCTTTCAATTTAATTAGGAATCTTTTAGTTTACTTTTAGGATTAGACATTATTTTCTTTTAGGAATAGACTGCTTGTTAATTTTATTAGTTTTTTTTTTTCCCTTTATAGTAATATTTCAATTATAGTTTAGGAAGTGATTCTAAACCAGATTTGGGCCAGATTCCTAGCAGATTATTTCTTTAAATACGTATTTCGTTTTAGCATAATTATTGGGGTGTTGCCATTTTTTGTAAAGTTTCAATATTTATGAGTTTTAGCTATAAAGCCCGGCTTGTGGGCCGATTTTAGAGAGACCTTTGATTTGAATAGTTTTAATTGAACATTAGAGTATTTCTCTGTGTTTTTTGGGTAATCTTCTAGTGTTCTTCCCTGTGAATTGTCTGTTAGAACCAGCCTGCAGGATAATCGCTATTATGCCCGACGTCAGTTGGTATCAGAGCTTCAACATCTTCTTGGGGTGAGATTTCATCAGTTTCTATGGCTGGTGGTCGTGATCGTGGTTGTCGTGGGCAGGTTCCGAACGAGGAAGCCCCAAATCGGAAACGTAACGTTAAGAATACGATGATTGAGGATTTACATAGGCAAATAGCAGAGTTAACCCGGCATCTAACGGCGCAGGAGTTTGGTAATCGTGAGATGGAAGATCACGATTCTGATTCCAGTTTTGAAAACCCGTATCACAATTATGTTCGATTATGGGAGCATGGAGAGCATGTGTATGATGATGAGGAACTTGGAGAGTCTGTGTATGACAATGAGGAACTTGAGGAAGACGTGGTAGACGAAATTAAAGAGTTTGGAGAGCCTGTATATGACACTGATGAAGAATTGGATATTGTTGATGCAGATGGTTTGCAGAATGGGGATGTTGGAGTTGTTATTGAAGACGGTGAAGTGCACGAAGAAATTGATGGGGAAGGAGGTTGGGACCTTGAGGACTTGGAGATGCCCAACCAGGATCAAAATCTCATAGAAACCAATATAGAGCTCCCAGTTCTCGAAGCAAGATCTCTAGAAGAAGCTTTGAGGCAGGTGGGGACAAATTTTAAGTATTATTATGCTCATACATGGTTCAGGCAGATAGATAAGTTCATTCCTTATGTCAATATGGATGGGCGCGTGAATGCCCTTTACTCCACCCCATCGATATATACTGATGCAAAGCATGCATTAAATGAGACATGGCCATTTCACACTGATGACTTCTTCCCATATGCAGCCCGTGCAAATGCGTACTGGCCAGGTTATTTCACCAATAGACTAGCCATCAAGCGATATGTTAGGATGATGAGTGGTTACTATTTGGCAGCAGACGTGAATCCAGATTTGCCAGCGAAGGTGCAGCAGCTAGCAGAGTTTTCTGACTTGATACCAGAGAATCTTCCTCTTGGGCTACCGTCAGAGGATTCCGATGAAGCTATTGTGAACTCGAAGACGAGTTCTTTCCAACCCGGGGTGACTGATGCAGGAGTGATGTTTACATAATTATTACATAATAAATCTTCTAATTTATATTTGTTAGTGTTTCGAATAGTGTATTTTAGTTTAATTATTTTATTTTTGTATTTTTGTAGGGTTTGGAGTTTAATTGACAAAAGATCATTAGCGTGGCGAATTTGGAAATTCATAGGCAAATTGACGAAATGGAGCGGGAGACAATCAAGCCAAAGATTAAGAGAACCAAAGAAATAAAATAAAAGAATTTAGCGTTGCATTTTGGTGGAACAAAGAAGTCATATGGCTTAACATAGCCAAACCCATTATTGATATAGAATTTAAACAAAGGGGTGGACCCATTTGTTTGCAATTGGTATTTGATTTCAAATAAGAATTGCTGGTTTCTTTTACCCATAATAGCTACAGCCAATTGGGGAGGAGATTGTTTTCTTTTAGCACAAAATACGGCAACAACTTTTGTTTCCAATTGGAGATTTTATTTCCAATTGGGGGTGGCCAATAGGAGGACTTTGTTTTCTTCTTAACAAGAAGAAACACGGTAGGAAAAGGAGAGTTTTTGGGCGCTGGAACAAAAACGCAGCAGCAGCAACAAAGGGGACCTCAGGCGACGACGCAGCAGCGCAACACACAACGCATCAATAGCCGAGTACGCATTGCTAATCCACCACGCGCTGGCATGAAGCTCCACACCGCTATTGTTGTCATCACCTTCACCATGCATGTGTCACTAAACTCCACGCAAGGCGAAGAGATGAACTCCTAGATGTAACGCACTTAATTGATATTTGATTTGTTTTATGCTTTCACGATGAATAATGGTGTTTATGATTTTCACTTTTATTTAATATATGAGTTTATGTTATTTTAGTGACAAAGATTTCATCAACTTCTTCGTAGATTATTATTCCGGTTGTTATCTTTTTCTTCTCCATATAAGTCAAGTCATGATTTTCTTATGTGTGGAATTTTAAAGATCAATTGATTCTGGTAGGTTAGTTATATATGATCGTCTTTTATTATGTTATTGTCTCCGGATATATCGTAAATTTAGGATATCATATATGACCAACCTTTGTGCTTTCTAAGAAAAGTGAAATCTAAAATCCATTTACATTAGAATATATTGATGCATTAAAGACTATTTTTTCGATTATGTTGTTTGGGATGTGAAACACGTAATTGAGTTATCATAGCGAATTAATACTAGTTGGCGCGTGAAATCTAAGAGGGATTCTTGGAACCTTGTGATTTTTCTACACTTAATTTTTTATTAAACTAAATTCAATTTCATATTTTAAAATTGCTAGAATTTCTTACATTTAGTTTCGCGTAATTTTTCTTCCTAGACCTTGTTTTGTAGATCGCTTTTCCTCGTGGGATCGACACCCCAATCTTTACTGCAATTGACCGCGTGTACTGTTTGGGCGTAATCAAGGAGGATTTCTAGGGTTCCTAATTTGGTTTTCTAGGGTTCCTAATTTGAGTTTCTAGGGTTCATAATTTGGGTTCTTAGAGTTCCTAATTTGAGTTTCTGGGGTTCCTAATTTGCTCTCAAAGTTATTTACTAGATAACTTTGAGTAATCTTTCAATTTAATTAGGAATATTTTAGTTTCCTTTTAGGATTAAGCATTATTTTATTTTAGGAATAGACTGTTTGTTAATTTTAATAGTTTTTTTTCCCTTTATAGTAATATTTCAATTATAGTTTAGGAAGTGATTCTGAACCCGATTTAGGCTAGATTCCTAGCAGAATATTTATTTTATTACGTATTTCGTTTTAGCATGATTATTGGGGTGTTGTCATTTTTGGTAAAATTCCAATATTGATGAGTTTTAGCTATAAAGCCCGGCTTGTGGGCTGATTTTAGAGAGACCTTTGATTTGAATAAATTTAATTGAACATTAGAGTATTTCTTTGTGTTTTTTGGGTAATCTTCTTGTGTTCTTTCCTGTGAATTGTCTGTTAGAACTAACATGCAGGATAATCGTTATTCTGCCCGACGTCGGTTTCTATTACTAATTAACAAGAAAATCTATCCAATTTTTATGTGATTTTCAATGGAAAAGTTATTTATACAGTAGGTATTTTCTAACTCGGAAAAAAAATCAAGCATCGTGTTCGTTGAACCCAGAAAGAGAGTTAAAACAATGGAAAGCGCAGCAAGGCATGGGGGCGGAATCCTTACTTTCGAGGAAGGCTGTACAAAGTACCAATGTAATGGAAACAATGATGATGAAGAAAGTTTCACGACAACATATCCGTTTACTGGACTTGGTCGAATCACAAAGTTGTCCTCCATCAATGGTTTAATTTGTACGTGTTCAATGTTCTAATCGTTATATTATTGTAGGCAATCCTACCATAAGAGAATGGTGGTTGCCGTGGAGAAGAATACAAACTCGTCCTCCGCACAATACTTCTTCGATTATCTCTTCACCCATGTATTTAAATGGAAAGTTGTACTGGATGTGTAAAGGGGGGATCATTGTGTCATTCGATCTTGGAGAAGATGCATACAAATGAAGACCTTCGGATCATCAGATGAAAACCCCCCGTCAGTAGAAGATGTAGACCATGTTGTCCAACATGAAGTCTGCACAATCCATTGCTAACCAGGAAGTAGCTCATCAGAATATCTCCGGAATTACAATGTGCATACTAAAGAAAAGCACAATCCTATAATCCACAAATCACCATTAAATTGTAGAGCAGGGTCATACTAAAAGATTCGCTTCAATACATTATTTCATTTAGACCATCGCCGTGTCGATTTGAATACACGAAAAAGGTAAGTTTCACTATTATTAATGAAGATACAAGTCCAAAGATACAGTTCTAAATGCTGTCATAAGGTTCTAAAAACTATTGAATGAAAAGTTGGAATTAAACAAATCGAACAACTAATGTATCCATACAGGCCTGGGTTCTGAACTCATAAAACCCAACCACCAGCTCTGTACAGCTGGTTTTTGCTTGTTTGAAGATTCTTGAACATATGTACCTCCCACATAAAATTGTGACATCTGACTTGCAGGATAGGAATCAAATCCATATTCTAGCCCATATAAAACCTAAACGAACCGCATAAAATCAATCCTATACGAGTCCAAGCAAAAGCTCTATCTTTAATACACATACCTTTGTTACGTTATAAGTAGAACAGTGGCGACTGGCGAACCATGTCAGCTACTTCAGGTGATGAAAAGTTTGAAGCCCCAGTGGCCAACATTTGATTTTTTTTTCAGCTCCACACATGCTACTATGTTTCTCTAAAACTGAAAACCAAAACTGTGGATAATCATCATGGGTACAATCACCAAACAATTCTATCTAAAAATGGAACAGGGAGGACTGCAGAAACTGACATTTCTTGATTTCCATTTGAGATGAAGTGCCATTATACAAAGAGATCATGATCAATCACTATAAAGAACATCTGGGAATGAGCAGAGGGAACATGATCTGCCACCCTCCACAGGATAACTTGATTGCTGCCCTCTATGAACTAGTCTTTTCTTGATGACATTTCTCTACACCTGCATACAAAAAGCGTTGGTCATTAAAGTTATTTTCTAAACAATCAAACGGCTACCCAATTACTTAGATTTAACATATATTAAAAAAAAATTAAAAAAAAAAAAAACCACACAAACTGAAAGACATGCATAAGGAGTCAGTAAAAACTTCTCTCTTAGATTTCAAGGGATGTGTATTTTTTATAGAAGTTTCAAGTGAAAACCAGACCGGAAGCAAAATTAGATACATAGCTCAACTTCCAAAGAATATAATATAACAAATAAATAAAATAAACTTTGAAATGGTTGTGCATCGCCAAGGAATAAATAAGAGTTGGAGATCCAATTGATAGAGATTTGCTTTCTTTATAATAAGAGTATATATTTCAGCCAAGTATGCATTGAATTGACACGATATGCCGACTCGACAATTTCTCAAAAACTGGGACTCGGGGACATGTCGATATGTCTTACTATTTTTTTTAGTAAGTCATATAAATATAATAAAGTGTCTTCATCTTTGTTGCATACAGAAAAAAAAAAAAAAAAAAGTAGAAAAAAAAACATGATGAAATAACATAGAGAAGAAGAAGAGGTGCAAAGGAGGAGAAGATGATTATTTTCACATATCTAAAAGTCAAAAATAAAATGAAGTCGATTGCCGAGTCTTGACTATGTACGACCAAGTTTCGGGTGTATCGGAGGTGTGTCTGACACGTTGACCACATTGACCATGTGTCTGACACATGCCAACACATTGACTAAGTGTCTGACGCGTATCAAGCGAGTGTCTGTGTCCGATACGCGTCGAATACAGATACGACAAGTTTTCGAAGAGTTTGTGCTTCCTTCATTACAACGAGATTTGCTTTTTTCAGGAGCAGGTTTAATCTCATAACATATCTCACTCATATTTTATATTGCAGCAAGATTTGCTTTCTGCGGGAGCAAGTTTAATCTCATAACATATCTCACTCATTTTTTGATGTGAGAATAGTCCATATGTTCTTTTCCAATTTGATGTGTTGAAAATACGATGCGCGGGCTTGGAGAAAATTATCGCAGCTACTCGAGAATCTTTGTCAGAGGCGAAAAATCTGCTGGATAGTCTATTGATGATCTTGACTCCTCGAAAGCTAAGCTAGCTAGATAAAGTTTGCTCCCGTCTTCGCGATGTGGAAAAAGAGTTATCTGTTGATAAAGCGGCTTTTGATGATGCTTCTCGCTTTGGATTGGAGCAATCCATTAAGTGTGATGCTGCTGAGGGGCAGGTGGAACAGATAACTGCTGCGCTTGATGATGTCAAGGTAGATGCTTCCGGTACGCTATCCACTGCTGAAGAACAGCTTGTCGCGGCAAAAAATAAACTCGTTGTTGCTAAGGATAGGCTTCGTGTGGTCAAAGTTGAGGATTGGAAGCGAATTGTTGACGGGCGGGTAGAGCTTTTTGATTATATCCAAGGGCTCGGCGAAGACTTGTGTAAGTATCATTACTTGGTCGGTGAAGCGTTTGAGGATGATGATGCTGAGGAACCTACTCCAGCAGCAGGGGAGCCATTGGCCCTTCTATCATCAAGTATTTCGAAGCCGTTGATGCTCTCTTCTCGTGAAAAGATTTTTTTTCCTGTTTATACTGATCTTGCCATTGCTCTTGTTTATTCACATGCTTATTTATCACCTTTTCTGGATGTAACAGAGTAGTGTTTATCAATAAAGATTACATTTTGTTGTTTTCTTCTTTTTTTGTAACTATCATGGTCTTTGTGTCAAGTTCTTTTATAACTGCTTTCGAGCTTTTTGCTTGTCTAGTGGTTGGTCGTTGTTGTTCTTTCTGATTTGTTTGCAAAGGATTGCTCTCGCCTATATCTTTTCGGATACTATTGAGTTGTCTAATGACGATCCTCGAGTCATTGATGAGAAAATGCTCTAGTTGGCAGTGGAGCAGTCTAAAAATAATGCTGGTGTTCAGCGTTTCAGGGATCATTCTCCCTATCCTTCTATTGATGTCAGTGAAAGTTTCCTCTCCTATTCAGCAAGTTTCTTCTGCTCTAGCAGTTTCCGTCAGCCATTTCCTTGTCGCGGATGCTTCTCGACGGAAGGGTAAACATGGTTTTTCGATTGTTACTATTATTCCATCTGTTCTCCTTGCTGTCGGGGGCGATCCTTCGGTGCTTTCGAATCCTCGTGTCCTTCATCCACGGATTAGTTAGATAGAGCCTGGGCCGAAAGATATTCGTATCAAGTCTGATGGCAATTTCTGTTGGTTTATCCAGCTCGATGTGCAAGACGGTGCACGTTGACTGGTAAATGAATGGTACAAGCGGTTGGTGGAGAGGTCTTCGATGTTTGTGCTCGACCCGTTTGATCATATCGACCATGGTCTTGAGCAGATAATGGACGGAATGAATCATCTTGCTTACGCGAGGGTAATGGGCTCAGTTTATCGAGTTGGTCGTGATCAAGTGGCTCTTTTGGAGAGAAGGTTGGCAACGCTATTGCTGGTATTTTCTCATGCCTTTTCCCAATTTGATGTGTTAAAAATGCAATGCGCGGGCTCGAAGAAAGTTATCGCGGCTACTCGAGAATCTTTGACGGAGGCGAAGAATATGCGAGATGAGTCTGTTGCTGATCTTCACTCCTTGAAAGCTAAGTTAGATGAGGTTTGCGCTCGTCTTCACAATGTGGAAAAAGAGTTATCCGCTGAGAAAACGGCTTTCATTGAAGCTTCTTGTTCTGGATTGGAGCAATCTGTTAAGTGTGACGCTGCTGAGGGGCGGGTGGAACAGATAACTGATGCGCTTGATGATGTCAAGGCAGATGCTTCCGATATGCTCTCCACTGTTGAAGAACAACTTGCCGAGGCAAAAAATTAACTCACTGCTGCTAAGGATAGGCTTCGTGTGGTCGAAGTTGAAGATTGGAAGTGAGTTGTTGACGGGCAGGTTGAGCTTCTTGATTATATCAAAGGGCTCGACGAAGACTTGTTTAAGTATCGTCACTTGGTAGGTAAAGCGTTTGAGGGTGATGATGTCGAGGAACCTATTCCAGCAGCAGGGGAGCCATTGCCCCTTCTATCATCAAGTATTTCGAAGCCGTTGATGTTGTCTTCTCCTGAAAACATATTTTCTCCTATTTATACTGATCTTGCCATTGCTCCTATTTCTTTATCACCTTCTCCGGATGTAACATAGTAGTGTTTACGAATAAAGATTAACTTTTGTTGTTTTTCTTCTTCTTCTTGTAACTATCATGGCCTTTGTGTCAAGTTTTTTTACAACTGCTTTTGCGTTTGTTGCTTGTCTAGTAGTTGGTCGCAGCTGTTTTTTTCGATTTGTTCATAAAGGATTATTCTCGCATGTATCTTTTCAGACTGTATTGACTCGTTCCCTTAGCTCTGACTTTGTGTCCGCCTTCTCGGAGTCATTTTGTTACTCCGACACTTTGTTCGACCAGAGGTCTTTGTTGACTCTAGTGTCTAACCTTTACTTCGTTAGTTCGACATCTTGGTTGATTTGAAACTTTATGTGTTTGGGTAACTCGGTGACCAACCTTCTTCATTAGTTCGACATTTCGGTCAATTCAAAGGTTTTTGTGTTTAGGTGACTCGGGTATTCAACCTTTACTTCGTTAGTTTGACATCTCGGTCGATTCAAAGTTTTTTGTGTTTAGGTGACTCGGGTGTCCAACCTTTACTTCGTTAGTTCGACATCTCGGTCAATTCGAAGTTTTTTTTGTGTTTAGGTGACTCGGGTGTCCAACCTTTACTTCATTAGTTCAACATCTCGACCGATTCAAAGTTTTTAGTGTTTAGGTGATTCGGTTGTCCAACCTATACTTTGTTAGTTCGACATCTCGGTCGATTCGAAGTTTTTTGTGTTTAGGTGATTCGGTTGTCCAACCTTTACTTTGTTAGTTCGACATCTCGGTCGATTCAAATTATTTTTGTGTTTAGGTGACTCGGGTGTCCAACCTTTACTTCGTTAGTTCGACATCTCAGTCGGTTCGAAGTTTTTTGTGTTTAGGTGACTTGGGTATCCAACCTTTACTTCGTTAGTTCGACATCTCAGTCGATTCGAAGTTTTTTGTGTTTAGGTGACGCGAGTATCCAATCTTTACTTCGTTAGTTCTACATCTTGGTCGATTCGAAGTTTTTTTGTGTTTAGGTGACTCGGGTCTCCAACCTTTACTTCGTGGTTGGTCAGACCAGAAGCTTTGTGTGTCCGACTTTTATTGTCTAACGGCTTTGTACAGCCAGTTTATTGACTTATTTAATTTGCTGTCTGCGCACAAATTTGGAGTTTCTGAATTCGTAATCTTTATTGATGTTTCCTTGAGTATTTCATCAATTTTGATCATTAAGGCTCATATACTGGTTCGGAGTATAGGTTGTTTCATCCTCCTTTGCTCATTGTCAGCCTTGGGGGCTAGTACTTTTGTCATTTTGTCTTCATTTGCTTATTCCTCGCATGTTGTTTAGTGGTTCGATTTGAACTTGCAACTGTTGATGAGGTCCTTTGATTTGTACGGATTGGATGATGCAAGCTTTTCCATGTTTTACGAAGTGCTTCGTTGATACCCTTGTTCCGATATAGATCAGTTCGAGTGAGGGGTTTGTCTAGTTTCTTCGTGTGTTTTGCTTTCTCCAGCTATGCAGTGTGTAGTGTATATCAATTCTCTAGACTGTTCCTTTGATCCTGCAACATTGTCTGCTTTATCCTTCCATTCGATCTATTTTTCTGGCATTCCAATGAACTCGTCTAGTAGTCCTTTCTGTGCCCAGTGTTCGATTTCATCTGTTAAATTGTAGCATTTTCTAGTATCGTGCCCAAGATCCTTATGGAATGAGCAGTATTTGCTTTTATCTCTCCTTTCTGGGTCCTATCTCATCCGAAGTGGCTAGTTAATGTTATCCCACTTCGGCTATATGTTTTAGTATGTTTGCTTGACTTGTCTTCAGAGTTGTGTATGGTTTGTACACGGTCTTCATTATGCTCGTTACCCGTTCGTGTCAACCTCACGTTGGTTGCAACTTCCCAAATTCAAGTCGTCGCGAATCGCTCCTTCCACTACTTCGATGCTTCTTCAACGAGTTGTTGCCTTCCTGTTGTCCGTTGTCTTCCCTTCTTTCTTCTTTTCTTTCTCGCTTTCTTGAGAAATTTCTTCTTTCTTGATCATTTTTCTTCCTGGCTGCTTTCATTTCTTCTAGGGAGATATGCTTTTGTGCTATTTTTAGCAGGATTGTCATGCCCTTTGGGGGCTCCAGGTTAAGAGCGTCAAAGAAGGGGTCTCTCTTTAATCCATCCACGAAGGTTGTTGCGGCTGTGTCATCGCTACATCCGTCGATCATTGTCAGTTCATTGGTAAAGCGGGTGACATATTCCCGTATTGTTTCTTTGGGTTTTTGTCTGATATGCAGAAAGTAATGTGGTCCTTTCCTCATCCATTGGCTCCCAATAAATCTAGTGATGAAAGCGATGGCCAGAGCTTGAAAGGAATCTATCGATCTTGGTGGTAGACTATTGAACTAGTTCATCACTGTAAAGGTGAGGCTGATTGGGAATGTTCTGCATAAAATTGATTTTGTGATCTCTTTCAAGGCCATCATGTGGTGAATGTGTCTCAACTGATCGGTCGGGTCGAAAGTACCATCATACACCTCGAACTTTGGTGGAATGAACTTTTTCGGCAAAGATGTTTTCATGAGGGCGTCGAAAAATGGCGGTTTTGCCAATTTGTACAATACATTAGGATTCGTGACTCCTATTCTGAACAGGATTTCGGTATTCGTTCCTTCATATAGTGGATTTCTACATAGAGGAAACTCGTTGTTTTTGAAGTTTCCTTGTTGGGCTTCTGCTGGGATTTCGTCACTCTTTTGAGTTCGATTGGTGAAGTTTTGTTGTGGTTGTGCTTGAACCGAGTTAGCTAGTTGAGTGCGCTTCTATGCGATCCTTTCCAGCATCATTGTTACGTGTTCCATCTGAGTTATGAGCAAATCTACTTGAGGATTTGTGGTAGTGTCGATAGTTGTCTAGACTATTGCGTGCGGTGGATCCTAATTCTCGGATGCTATTGGTCGGTGATTCGGTTACTTCCGTTGGGGAGACAATGTTGGTCTTATCGATGGTTACTTTGAGGTCCTTACTTTGTACAAGCTGTTGCATGGAAATACGTGAAGAACACCAAAGGGAAACGACGTACCGTTGAAACTTTTGTCTCATGTGGGAGAAATGTGTGGTGAAAGCTACGGTTCGACATTGGGTTTGTTTTCACTGGAATGCTTTTCTGGTGGTGAAGGAAAGGAACTTGTCCTATAGAAAGGATTGCCATTGAAACTGGTTGAGAAATCTCTGAAATGTTGCATGAGTTGCGGAGGTGCAGGGGTGAATATTTATAGTGGAAACATTAGTAATGTAGTCCTGCGAAGACTGGCATCCTAATTTTCGTGATTTTACTTGTACCAACACTGAGGATTGTTCGATGGCCTGGATGTTGGATTACATAGTCCACTTGGGTTGACAGCTAACTTTGTTTATGATTTAATTCCATTTTTGGATCGCCACCGATATCTTTCGATATAAATGCTGAACACCTAATAAAAGAGAGACCCTTGCAGAGAAGAGATCAACATAAAGGATGGTTTACAACTTTACATGCATTGTTTCCCCTGTCGTGTATATTTTGATGTATTTTTTTTTTCCAAGGAGAGATTGTTTCCTAAAAATTGTGGAGTTCCTCACTTGGGGTGAAAATAAGAAAATAAATTGATCATGGAGTGTGCAAATTACACAGAACTAACATACTCTGTTTCTCTTTCTCATTGGACAAACTGTATTTGCAGTACTATTCAGCAAACAAGGCAGCAAACTTGGATCACTTGTGGTAGAAAACTATTTTTCTCTAGAAGACTACTACAACCTGGTTTTGATGTCTTAAATCTTGTTATATTGTAACATTATTGCTTTTCCAGTCACGGTTATACGCGTTAGATCTAAGTTGTAAATTAGAATGGTATCTACATTGTAGGTTAATCCTAGTGGAGAGAAGAAAAAAAAACTTTGTTCCAGAAAGATCTTATAAAATTTCCCTGTTGTATCTCGTTAACTAACATTATTATGCGATGTTCATGGAACCTATACATCAGGGTCGTACTCGTCCATTAGCTTCATTTGGTCATCTTCCATGCTGATAGAACAATATCAGTGGACTCCACAAGGTATGTGCAAGTAGTTTATCTGTCTTCATCACTTGGGTTACATAGTCTACTTGGGTTGACAGCTAACTTTGTTTATGATTTAATTCCATTTTTGATCGCCAGTTCGCCACCCATTTTTGGGCCCAACAATTCTTAAGTGCACACCACCAATGCACTCCATGTTTCCACTTTGTACTTGCCATTCACCCACCATCAAGGGATCACGCATTAATGAATTGATTTAAGAGATAGTTGTGGTTGTTGTTGTTAAATACATTAGTAATGTAGTCCTGAGAAGACTGACATCCTAATTTTCGAGATTTTACTAGTACCAACACTGAGGATTGTTCGATGGCCTGGATGTTGGATTACATAGTCTACTTGGGTTGACAGCTAACTTTGTTTATGATTTAATTCCATTTTTGATCGCCACCCATTTTTGGGGACCCGGGGGGCTCCTGTGCACACAGCGCAGGACGTCCTCTTGTGCACATTTATGAGCCGTTAGATCAGATCCGACGGTTCAGATCAAAAGATTTCAAAAAGTGGATTTCAAAAAAAAAAAAAAAAAAAAAATTTCAAATCCATCAATTTCAGCCGTCGGATTAGATTCGACGGCTCTGCTTTGTGTGCAGGACGTCGTCCTGTGCTTTCTGCGCAGGAGCCCCCCCCCCCCCCTCCCCCCCATTTCCATTTTTGGGCCCAACAATTCTTAAGTGCACACCACCAATGCACTCCATGTTTCCACTTTGTACTTGCCATTCACCCACCATCAAGGGATCACGCATTAATGAATTGATTTAAGAGATCAGAAATTCTAAATGGCCTGGGAAAACCAGCCTGAGTTGACTGCCTGGGGTGGGGAGGGGGGCGAAATTGCATTTTTGCCCCCCCCCCTTCTTTAAACACTTTCTCCAAAAAGGGGTTTAAAGAAGGGGGCAAAAATGTAATTTCGCCCCCAGGCAGTCAACCCAGGCTTGTTACCCAGGCCAGCTAGAATTACTCGAAAGAGATAGTTGTGGTTGTTGTTAAATAAAGTTTTCAAATTTAATGGAAACATTAATATTGAGTCAGCCGAGACCAGATTGCAATAATTGCACAATACCGCAATGCGGTCCAATACGCATTAAACATACTTTCTAATTACCATACTTTTACATAATTTCTAATCCACCAAAAGAAATTGTTGCTATTATAATATTGGCAAAGATTTTGAAGTTAAGTAGGAAACTAAGTAGATGATTTTGGTAGAGGTTTTTTATGCATGAGGATTTTTAGGGTTTTTAATTTGGTTTTTTAGGGTTTTGAATTTTCTCTCAAAGTTATTTACTAAATAACTTTGAATAATCTTTCATTTAATTAGGAATCTTTTAGTTTCCTTTTAGGATTAGACATATTTTCTTTTAGGAATAGACTGTTTGTTAATTTTATTAGTTTTTTTTTTTTTTCTTTATAGTAATATTTCAATTATAGTTTAGGAAGTGATTCTGAACCAGATTCCTAGCAGAATTTAAGAGAACTAAAGAAATAAAATAAAAGAATTTAGATTTGCATTTTGGTGGAACAAAGAAGTCATATGGCTTAACATAGCCAAATCCATTATTGATATAGAATTTAAAGAAAGGGGTGGACCCATTTGTTTGCAATTGGTATTTGATTTCAAATAAGAATTGCCGGATTCTTTTACCCATAATAGCAACAGTCAATTGGGGAGGAGATTGTTTTCTTTTAGCACAAAATACGGCAACAACTTTTGTTTCCAATTGGAGATTTGATTTCCAATTGGGGGTGGCCAATAGGAGGACTTTGTTTTCTTCTTAACAAGAAGAAACACGACAGGAAAAGGAGAGTTTTTGGGCGCTGGAACAAAAACGCAGCAGTAGCAACAGAGGGGACAGCAGGCGACGACGCAGCAACGCTGTCCAGGACGCAGCAATAGCAACGACGCAGCAGCGCAATACACAACGCATCAATAGCCGAGTACGCATCGCTAATCCACCACGCGCTGCCATGAAGCTCCACATCGCTATTGTTGTCATCACCTTCACCATGCATGTGTCACTAAACTCCACGCAAGGCGAAGAGATGAACTCCTAGATGTAACGCACTTAATTGGTATTTGATTCGTTTTATGCTTTCACGATGAATAATGGTGTTTATGATTTTCACTTTTATTTAATATATGAGTTTATGTTATTTTAGTGACAAATATTTCATCAACTTCTTCATAGATTATTATTCTGGTGGTTATCTTTTTCTTCTCCATATAAGTCTAGTCATGTTTTTCTTATGTGTGAAATTTTAAAGATCAATTGATTCCGGTAGGTTAGTTATATATGATCGTATTTTATTATATTATTGTCTCCGGATATATCGTAAATTTAGGATATCATATATTACCATCCTTTGTGTTTTCTAAGAAAAATGAAATCTAAAATTCATTTACATTATAATATATTGATGCATAAAAGACTATTTTTCCGATTATGTTGTTTGGATTGTGAAACACGTAATTGAGTTATCATAGCGAATCAATACCAGTTGGCGCGTAAAATCTAGGAGGGATTCTTGGAATCTTGTGATTTTTCTAAACTTAATGTTTTATTAAACTAAATTCAATTTCATATTTTAAAATTGCTAGAATTTCTTATATTTAGTTTCGCGTAATTTTTCTTCCTAGACCTTGTTTTGTAGATCGTTTTTCCTCGTGGGATCGACACCCCAATCTTTACTGCAATTGACCGCGTGTACTGTTTAAGCGTAATTAAGGAGGATTTCTAGGATTCCTAATTTGGTTTTCTAGGATTCCTAATTTGAGTTTCTAGTGTTCATAATTTGTGTTCCTAGAGTTCCTAATTTGGGTTTCTAGGGTTCCTAATTTGCTCTCAAAGTTATTTACTAGATAACTTTGAGTAATCTTTCAATTTAATTAGGAATATTTTAGTTTCCTTTTAGAATTAAGTATTATTTTATTTTAGGAATAGACTGCTTGTTAATTTTAATAGTTTTTTTTTTTCCTTTATAGTAATATTTCAATTATAGTTTAGGAAGTGATTCTGAGCCAGATTCCTAGCAGATTATTTCTGTTATTACGTATTTCGTTTTAGCATGATTATTGGGGTGTTGTCATTTTTGGTAAAATTCCAATATTGATGAGTTTTAGCTATAAAGCCCGACTTGTGGGCTGATTTTAGAGAGACCTTTGATTTGAATAAATTTAATTGAACATTAGAGTATTTCTATTTGTTTTTTGGTAATCTTCTTGTGTTCTTCCATGTGAATTGTCTGTTAGAACTAGCCTGCAGGATAATCGTTATTCTGTCCAACGTCAATTTCTATTTATAATTAACAAAAAAATCTATCCAATTTTTATGTGATTTCCAATGGAAAAGTTATTTATACAGTAGGTATTTTCTAACTCAGGAAAAAAATCAAGCATCGTGTTCGTTGAACCCAGAAAGAGAGTTAAAACAATGGAAAGCGCAGCAAGGCATGGGGGTGGAATCCTTGCTTTCGAGGAAGGCTGTACAAAGTACCAATGTAATGGAAACAATGATGATGAAGAAAGTTTCACGACAACATATCCGTTTACTGGACTTGGTCGAATCACAAAGTTGTCCTCCATCAATGGTTTAATTTGTACGTGTTCAATGTTCTAATCGTTATATTATTGTAGGCAATCCTACCATAAGAGAATGGTGGTTGTCGTGGAGAAGAATACAAACTCGTCCTCCGCACAATACTTCTTCGATTATCTCTTCACCCATGTATTTAAATGGAAAGTTGTACTGGATGTGTAAAGGGGGGATCATTGTGTCATTCGATCTTGGAGAAGATGCATACAAATGAAGACCTTCGGATCATCAGATGAAAACCCCCCGTCAGTAGAAGATGTAGACCATGTTGTCCAACATGAAGTCTGCACAATCCATTGCTAACCAGGAAGTAGCTCATCAGAATATCTCCGGAATTACAATGTGCATACTAAAGAAAAGCACAATCCTATAATCCACAAATCACCATTAAATTGTAGAGCAGGGTCATACTAAAAGATTCGCTTCAATACATTATTTCATTTAGACCATCGCCGTGTCGATTTGAATACATGAAGATCCCACAACGCTCATGGATTGCCTAACACCCCAAGCCGTTAAGGGTTTGCATTCAGCAATTGCAAAAATAGGCAAGGATGCATTGATCGCTGAAATTCACACTTCACTTGAAGATGAAGCAGCAAAGGTGGGGCAAAACACTAGTGAAGAAGAACGTGAGGTTACCACAATCCAGTCTCCCACGACATATGTTCCTCGAAGGTCCTCTCGAAGCAAGAAGACAAATCCTAAATTCAGGTAACTGATGATGATACTACAAGTAGAATGCAACTGCTTATTAGCACCTTGTATGGATGCTAGATTAGTGCTAGCATTCAATGGTTTTTATATCATGATTCAATGTGGATCGTACCCTTACACCGACTTCTCATACATCCTAGGGCCCACGTTAGGTATAACTCACGTCATGAGAGTGATTAAAGGATTGATTAGTACTTATGAGGAAGAAAAGTTATGGCAGGTCTATCATGCAACTACCTTAGTAGCAGAACATTTTGCAGGGTTACACCCCAACTTGGAGACGGTGATTCTAGAACTAATTAGGTTCTTTGTTGAAGATTTGAAGCAAGTTTTTTGTCCTGCTGTAACGAGTGAACGTATGAGTGATTGTAAACTTTATCATCCTCTTTTTTCATTTCTAAGGTTAGGGGATCCTAAATAACTCCGCTCGTTTTCCAAAAAAAAAAAAAAAAAAACATATGTACCTCCCACATAAAACTATGACATCTGATCGACTTGCAGGATAGGAATCAAATCCATATTCTAACCCATATAAAACCTAAACGAACCGCATAAAATCAATCCTATACGAGTCCAAGCAAAAGCTCTATCTTTAATATACATACCTTTGTTTCGTTATAAGTAGAACAGTGGCGACTGGCGAACCATGTCGTCTACTTCAGGTGATGAAAAGTTTGGAGCCCCAGTGGCCAACATTTGATTTTTTCTTCAGCTCCACACATGCTACTATGTTTCTCTAAAATTGAAAACCAAAACTGTGGATAATCATCATGGGTACAATCACCAAACAATTCTATCTAAAAATGGAACAGGGAGGACTGCAGAAACTGACATTTCTTGATTTCCATTTGAGATGAAGTGCCATTATACAAAGAGATCATGATCAATCACTATAAAGAACATCTGGGAAGGAGCAGAGGGAACATGATCTGCCACCCTCCACAGGATAACTTGATTGCTGCCCTCTATGAACTAGTCTTTTCTTGATGACATTTCTCTACACCTGCATACAACAAGCGTTGGTCATGAAGGTTATTTTCTAAACAATCAAACGGCTACCCAATTACTTAGATTTAACATATATTAAAAAAAAATTAAAAAAAAAAACCACACAAACTGAAAGACATGCATAAGGAGTCAGTAAAAACTTCTCTCTTAGATTTCAAGGGATGTGTATTTTTTATAGAAGTTTCAAGTGAAAACCAGACCGGAAGCAAAATTAGATACATAGCTCAACTTCCAAAGAATATAATATAACAAATAAATAAAATAAACTTTGAAATGGTTGTGTATCGCCAAGGAATAAATCAGAGTTGGAAAAAAGTTTGGAGATCCAATTGATGGAGATTTGCTTTCTTTATAATAAGAGTATATATTGCAGTCAAGGATGCATTGACACGACATGTCGACTCGACAATTTCTCAAAAACTGGGACTCGGGGACATGTCGATATGTCTTACTATTTTTTTTAGTAAGTCATATAAATATAATAAAGTGTCTTCATCTTTGTTGCATATAGAAAAAAAAAAGTAGAAAAAAAAAAACATGATGAAATAACATAGAGAAGAATAAGAGGTGCAAAGGCGGAGAAGATGATTATTTTCACATATCTAAAAGTAAAAAAAAAAAAAAAAAAAAAAAAAGTCCATTGCCGAGTCTTGACTATGTACGACCAAGTTCCGGGTGTATCGGAGGTGTGTCTGACACGTTGACCACATTGACCATGTGTCTGACACATGCCAACACATTGACTAAGTGTCTGACGCGTATCAAGCGAGTGTCTGTGTCCGATACGCGTCGAATACAGATACGACAAGTTTTCGAAGAGTTTGTGCTTCCTTAATTACAACGAGATTTGCTTTTTTCAGGAGCAGGTTTAATCTCATAACATATCTCACTCATATTTTATATTGCAGCAAGATTTGCTTTCTGCGGGTGCAAGTTTAATCTCATAACATATCTCACTCAGTTTTTGATGTGAGAATAGTCCATATGTTCTTTTCCAATTTGATGTGTTGAAAATACGATGCACGGGCTTGGAGAAAATTATCGCGGCTACTCGAGAATCTTTGTCGGAGGCAAAAAATCTGCGGGATATTCTATTGATGATCTTGACTCCTCGAAAGCTAAGCTAGCTAGATAAGGTTTGCGCCCGTCTTCGCGATGTGGAAAAAGAGTTATCCGTTGATAAAGCGGCTTTCGATGAAGCTTCTTGCTTTGGATTGGAGCAATCCATTAAGTGTGATGCTGCTAAGGGGCAGGTGGAACAGATAACTGTTGCGCTTGATGATGTCAAGGTAGATGCTTCCGGTATGCTATCCACTGCTGAAGAACAGCTTGCCGCGGCAAAAAATAAACTCGTTGTTGCTAAGGATAGGCTTTGTGTGGTCAAAGTTGAGGATTGGAAGTGAATTGTTGACGGGCGGGTAGAGCTTATTGATTATATCAAAGGGCTCGGCGAAGACTTGTCTAAGTATCATTACTTGGCCGGTGAAGCGTTTGAGGATGATGATGCTGAGGAACCTACTCCAGCAGCAGGGGAGCCATTGCCCCCTCTATCATCAAGTATTTCGAAGCCGTTGATGCTCTCTTCTCGTGAAAAGATTTTTTCTCCTGTTTATACTGATCTTGCCATTGCTCTTGTTTATTCACATGCTTCTTTATCACCTTTTCTGGATGTAACAGAATAGTGTTTATCAATAAAGATTACATTTTGTTGTTTTTCTTCTTTTTTTGTAACTATCATGGTCTTTGTGTCAAGTTCTTTTATAACTACTTTCGAGTTTCTTGCTTGTCTAGTGGTTGGTCGTTGTTGTTCTTTCTGATTTGTTTGCAAAGGATTGCTCTCGCGTATATCTTTTCGGATACTATTGAGTTGTCTAATGACGATCCTCGAGTCATTGATGAGAAAATGCTCTAGTTGGCAGTGGAGCAGTCTAAAGATAATGCTGGTGTTCAGCGTTTCAGGAATCATTATCCCTATCCTTCTATTGATGTCAGTGAAAGTTTCCTCTCCTATTCAGCAAGTTTCTTCTGCTCTAGCAGTTGCCGTCAGTCATTTCCTTGTCGCGGATGCTTCTCGACGGAAGGGTAAACGTGGTTTTTCGTTTGTTACTGTTATTCCATTTGTTCTCCCTGCTGTCGGGGGTGATCCTTCGGTGCTTTCGAATCCTCGTGTCCTTCATCCACGGATTAGTTGGATAGAGCTTGGGCCGAAAGATATTCGTATCAAGTCTGATGGCAATTTCTGTTGGTTTATCTAGCTCGATGTGCAGGATGGTGCACGTTGACTGGTAAATGAATGGTACAAGCGGTTGGTGGAGAGGTCTTCGATGTTTGTGCTCGACCCGTTTGATCATATCGACCATGGTCTTGAGCAGATAATGGACGGAATGAATCATCTTGCTTACGCGAGGGTAATGGGCTCAGTTTATCGAGTTGGTCGTGATCAAGTGGCTCTTTTGGAGAGAAGGTTGGCAACGCTATTGCTGGTATTTTCTCATGCCTTTTCCCAATTTGATGTGTTAAAAATGCAATGCGCGGGCTCGGAGAAAGTTATCGTGGCTACTCGAGAATTTTTGATGGAGGCGAAGAATATGCGAGATGAGTCTGTTGCTGATCTTGACTCCTTGAAAGCTAAGTTAGATGAGGTTTGCGCTTGTCTTCACAATGTGGAAAAAGAGTTATCCGCCACGAAAATGGCTTTCATTGAAGCTTCTTGTTCTGGATTGGAGCAATCTGTTAAGTGTGACGCTGCTGAGGGACGGGTGGAATAGATAACTGCTGCCCTTGATGATGTCAAGGCAGATGCTTCCGGTATGCTCTCCACTGTTGAAGAACAGCTTGCCGAGGCCAAAAATTAACTCGCTGCTGCTAAGGATAGGCTTCGTGTGGTCGAAGTTGAAGACTGGAAGTGAGTTGTTGACGGGCAGGTTGAGCTTCTTGATTATATCGAAGGGCTCGGTGAAGACTTTTTTAAGTATCGTCACTTGGTAGGTAAAACGTTTGAGGATGATGATGTCGAGGAACCTATTCCAGCATCAGGGGAGCCATTGCCCCTTCTATCATCAAGTATTTCGAAGCCGTTGATGTCGTCTTCTCCTGAAAAATATTCTCTCCTATTTATACTGATCTTGCCATTGCTCCTATTTCTTTATCACCTTCTCCGGATGTAACATAGTAGTGTTTACGAATAAAGATTAACTTTTGTTGTTTTTCTTCTTCTTCTTGTAACTATCATGGCCTTTGTGTCAAGTATTTTTACAACTGCTTTTGCGTTTGTTGCTTGTCTAGTAGTTGGTCGCAGCTGTTTTTTTTCGATTTGTTCGTAAAGGATTGTTCTCGCATGTATCTTTTCAGACTGTATTGACTCGTTCCCTTAGCTCTGACTTTGTGTCCGCCTTCTCGGAGTCGTTTTGTTACTCCGACACTTTGTTCGACTAGAGGTCTTTGTTGACTCTAGTGTCTAACCTTTACTTCGTTAGTTCGACATCTCGGTCGATTTGAAACTTTTTGTGTTTGGGTAACTCGGTGACCAGCCTTCTTCGTTAGTTCGACATCTCGATCAATTCAAAGGTTTTTGTGTTTAGGTGACTCGGGTATCCAACCTTTACTTTGTTAGTTTGACATCTCGGTCGATTCAAAGTTTTTTGTGTTTAGGTGACTCGGGTGTCCAACCTTTACTTCGTTAGTTCGACATCTCGGTCAATTCGAAGTTTTTTTTGTGTTTAGGTGACTCGGGTGTCCAATCTTTACTTCGTTAGTTCGACATCTCGGTCAATTCGAAGTTTTTTTTGTGTTTAGGTGACTTGGATGTCCAACCTTTACTTCGTTAGTTCAACATCCAGACCGATTCAAAGTTTTTAGTGTTTAGGTGATTCGGTTGTCCAACCTATACTTTGTTAGTTCGACATCTCGGTCGATTCAAAGTTTTTTGTGCTTAGGAGACTCGGGTGTCCAACCTATACTTCGTTAGTTCGACATCTCAGTCAATTTGAAGTTTTTATGTGTTTAGGTGACTCGGGTCTCCAACCTTTACTTCGTAGTTTGACATCTCGATCAATTCAAAGTTTTTTGTGTTTAGGTGATTCAGTTGTCCAACCTTTACTTTGTTAGTTCGACATCTCGGTCGATTCAAATTATTTTTGTGTTTAGGTGACTCGGGTGTCCAACCTTTACTTCGTTAGTTCGACATCTCAGTCGATTCGAAGTTTTTTGCGTTTAGGTGACTCGGGTATCCAACCTTTACTTCTTTAATTCTACATCTTGGTCGATTCAAAGTTTTTTTGTGTTTAGGTGACTCGGGTCTCCAACCTTTACTTCGTGGTTGATCAAACCAGAAGCTTTGTGTGTCCGACTTTTATTGTCTAACGGCTTTGTACAGCCAGTTTATTGACTTATTTAATTTGCTGTCTGCACACAAATTTGGAGTTTCTGAATTCGTAATCTTTATTGATGTTTCCTTGAGTATTTCATCAATTTTGATCATTAAGGCTCATATACTGGCTCGGAGTATGGGTTGTTTCGTCCTCCTTTGCTCATTGTCAGCCTTGGGGGCTAGTACTTTTGTCGTTTTGTCTTCATTTGCTTCTTCCTCACATGTTGTTTAGTGGTTCGATTCGAACTTGCAACTGTTGATGAGGTCATTTGATTTGTACGAATTGGATGATGCAAGCTTTTCCATGTTTTACGAAGTGTTTCGTTGATACCCTTGTTCCGATATAGATCAGTTCGAGTGAGGGGTTTGCCTAGTTTCTTCGTGTGTTTTTCATTTTCCAGCTATGCAGTGTGTAGTGTATATCAATTTTATAGACTGTTCCTTTGATCCTACAACATTGTCTGCTTTATCCTTCCATTCGATCTATTTTTCTGGCATTCCAATGAACTCGTCTAGTAGTCCTTTCTGTGCCCAGTGTTCGATTTCATTTGTTAAATTGTAGCATTTTATGGTATCGTGCCCAAGATCTTTATGGAATGAGCAGTATTTGCTTTTATCTCTTCTTTCTGGGTCCTATCTCATCTGAAGTGGCTAGTTAATGTTATCCCACTTCGGCTATATGTTTTAGTATGTTTGCTCGACTTGTCTTCAGAGTTGTGTATGGTTTGTATGCGGTCTTCATTATGCTCGTTACCTGTTCGTGTCGACCTCACATTGGTTGCAACTTCCCAAATTCAAGTCGTCGCGAATCGCTCCTTCCACTATTTCGATGCTTCTTCGACGAGTTGTTGCCTTCCTGTTGTCCGTTGTCTTCCCTTCTTTCTTCTTTTCTTTATCGCTTTCTTGAGAAATTTCCTCTTTCTTGATAATTTTTCTTCCTGGCTGCCTTCATCTCTTCTAGGGAGATATGCTTCTGTGCTATTTTTAGCAGGATTGCCATGCCCTTTGGGGGCTCCAGGTTAAGAGCGACAAAGAAGGGGTCTCTCTTTAATCCAGCCACGAAGGTTGTTGCGGCTGTGTCATCGCTACATCCGTCGATCATTGTCAGTTCATTGGTAAAGCGGGTGACATATTCCCGTATTGTTTCTTTGGGTTTTTGTCTGATATGCAGGAGGTAATGTGGTCTTTTCCTCATCCATTGGCTCCCAATAAATCTAGTGATGAAAGCGATGGCCAAAGCTTGAAAGGAATCTATCGATCTTGGTGGTAGACTATTGAACTAGCTCATCACTGTAGAGGTGAGGCTGATTGGGAATGTTCTGCGTAAAATTGATTTTGTGATCTCTTTCAAGGCCATCATGTGGTGAATGTGTCTCAACTGATCGGTCGGGTCGAAAGTACCATCATACACCTCGAACTTTGGTGGAATGAACTTTTTCGGCAAAGATGTTTTCATGAGGGCGTTGGAAAATGGCAGTTTTTCCAATTTGTATAATACATTAGGATTCGTGACTCCTATTCTGAACAAATTGGAAACTCGTTCCTTCATATAGTGGATTTCTACATCAAGGAAACTCGTTGTTTTTGAAGTTTCCTTGTTGGGCTTCTGTTGGGATTTCGTCACTCTTTTAAGTTCGATTGGCGAAGTTTTGTTGTGGTTGTGCTTGAACCGAGTTAGCTAGTTGAGTGCACTTCTATGCAATCCTTTCCAGCATCATTGTTACGTGTTCCATCTGAGTTATGAGCAAATCTACCTGAGGATCCGTGGTAGTGTCGATAGTTGTCTAGACTATTGCGTGCAGCGGATCCTAATTCCCGGATGTTATTGGTCAAGTGATTCGAGTTGTATCTTCTCCTTGAGCCGTTATTGATGCGTCGGCGGGAGAATGATTGCGATCATTACCGGATTTGTACTATGCATCATTTCCTCCGATGGTTTTTGGATCTTTTGTTAGATTGTGATGAACTTTATCACAGTTTGTTTTGCGTTTAAAAAGAAGAAACTTGTCGTTCTCCATGGATGGTGCCAAATTGATGCATCCAAAAATCATCTTCCTGTGAATTTGACATGCAAAACCATTGTAAAACTGTCACTGACCACCTTTTTGGTGGTCGAAGACACTCTGATGCTTAAGTCAGTAACTTTGGTTGAAAGAAGGAAGTAAATCTGTACAAAACTCAGTTAAAGTTGTATACCTTTGTCGAATGTTCCCTTTACCTTTGCCAATGGCATGACAACTCAACGGTTAGAGCTTGACGGATGGTACCACTAGGTCATGGGTTCAAACCCAGCTTGTGACATCTTTATCACTTTATGGTGTATTGACCAGTTCTGGTCTTTAATGGGTTCTTGTTTGCCTTTTATAATGGTCGTAGTTAACTCTCTATGTGACTTAAGCATGTGAGGCGCAACGGAATGAGATGTTTCTGTAACAGTCTCCTCCTTAATGGATATGCATTCGTGGAGGCGTAAGCCCCTCCACTGCTTTTTCTTGCTGCAACATTCTCTTTTTTATTAAGGAACTCGTGTTGGGCATGGATCCGTATTTTGATCTGCTTGGGCCATACTTTCTAATCCACCAAAAGAAATTGTTGCTATTTATAATATTCGCAAAGATTTTGGAGTTTACTAGGAAATTAAGTAGATGCTTTGGTAGAGGCTACTTTTTACATAATTTTGCTTATCCACCAAAAGAAATTGTTGCTATTATAATATTTGCAAAGTTTTTTAAGTTAACTAGGAAACTAAGTAGATGATTTGGTAGAGGTTTCGTTTACATAATTACAATACTTTCTAATCATTGTTGCTATTATAATATTGGCAAAGATTTTGAAGTTAACTAGGAAACTAAGCCGATGATTTGGTAGAGGCTACTTTTACATAATTGCCACACTTTCTTGGTCCCAAATTCTAGAGAGCCAGGCTAGGCGCGCCAGGCCCGGCTCGGCTCTCTACCCTCCATCATCCTGGAGATGATCATAATCTCCCATCTCTAGGATAATGAAGGGTATAGAGTGGGCCTGGCGCGCCTAGCCTTACTCCCTAGACTTGTTCCTTTTTTGGTAGAGGCTACTTTTACATAATTGCCATACTTTCTAATCCACCAAAAGAAATTGTTACTATTATAATATTGGCAAAGATTTTGAAGTTAACTAGGAAACTAAATACATGATCTGGTAGAGGTTTCGTTTACATAATTAGCATACTGTCTAATCCACCAAAAGAAATTGTTGCTATTATAATGTTGGCAAAGATTTTGAAGTTAACTAGGAAACTAAGTACATAATTTGGTAGAGGCTAATCCACCAAAAGAAATTACCATAATTACCATACTTGTACATAATTGCCATACTTTTACATATTGTTACACCCAAAACATCAGTCGTACCACCGCAAGCACAATTTGCTTATTTCTTTTACTTTTCAATGTTTTATTTGAATATTAATCTTGTCTGCAGTATATGTAGTTAAACAATTTAGTTAGGGATAGATTGAAGTATGACTCTTTAGAATTTGACATGCCTTGATACACTATTTTTATGATGTTTAATTGATTAATTTCTGGTTTGATTTCGCCCTTAATATATATATATATTTTAATGTTTGATCACAATATGCATGATTTTTATAAGGATTGTTACATAGATAAATTTAGATTACTGAGTCATGTGCCTATATTAAGTACAAAAAGAGCCAAGTAAGATCGGTTCTTGAAATTAATCAACATAGATGACCGAATTAGATACCATATTTTGGGTTGTATGTTTTTGTCGATTTTTATTTATTTATGCTCTCTTAAGGTGCAACTTAGTAGATACCATGCTAAATACCTTGAGAATGAAAATAGTTAAAGTAGACACCCATGCCCTTAGGTTGGCAAAATTTGAGCATTGAAATTTAGTTTGTATCATTGAGCATGTTATTATTCAAATGAAGATGACTAGTGGCGGATATCGAATCCCTAACTTATTTTCTCACTAGTTGAACTTATTTAGTTTTACATTTAGTTTTTATCATCATCTTTTCATATACAATTAATTATTAGGTTTCCTTGTAGGAAAGTTGTTTTAAACATAATTGAACCAACCTCGTGGGAATGATCTCGTTCTTGCTATCTATAGTATTTATTTGATCTTGTGCACTTGCGAGTAAAACGAACAATTATAAGCTTATTATTAGGTTAATAATTGCACAACAGAGCGATGCCGCACGTTTCTCCGGTCCAAACCCTCATCTTTTCTTCATTTTACCTTCCTCTATCTTCAATCTCCTTCCCGTTTAATTCAGTGCCAACAATCAGGTTCACCGAGAGTGCGAAAGCCCCAAAACCATAATCGATCAAATCGAACAAACGTGCATTCAATCGTTCATTCGTCCATACATCTATCGAGTTTGGATTCTCTCTTCAAACTATGAGTTTTTCGCCTTTCTCAATCTAAATCTCTGTTTGTGTTTCCGAGTCTTTAAATCTTGATTTGTGGACGTGTTTTCTTGATTATTGATTTAGTTGTGAACGGGGTTTTTGGTGTTTGATTTTGAGATTTTAATGTTGATTGTGTGGTTCATGGAGTGGTTGGAAATTTGCCTTTGGTTGGAGAATTAGAGGTTTAGTGATTCAGAGTTTGTTCTAGTTTTCTCAGTGACAGTCCTTGCACACCTGAAACTTAAGGTGTATGTTTCTATGATTCTATCTTAGTAGAACTTGAGCAATGATCCATATCTCTTATCCTGAGTTACACGTTTTTTGTAACCACTTTCTGTGTGGTACATTGTATTTGTCAAAATGAAGATAACTACATAAATGAATACAAGCTAAGTTGTATATTGTTATATTATGTTTGTCCAATGTATCCGACCAACTTCTCAATAACAATAGTCTGCAGCCTATACATATTTGATAGACCAACTAACTTATAGCAATCCCATTGCTTACAAAGTTGCAAACACCAACTACTTGTACAAGAGCCTATCTCAGCCTTTTTTTTTTTTCTTTTCTTTTCTTGTCCGATTAAAAGGAAAGGTTTATTAGTGCCAAGGTTTGGTTTTGATGTGTCCTTGTATTTTGATCAAATGTATTGTTAATTCAACTTTAGATGAGGTACAACTTGTATTTTTTACATTGAAAATGAGGTGCAGCTGTAGCGCTCGCATGATTGATTGAACTTAATTAGTTCTCAGTTTTTCTTTCTCACTCATGTCATGAAAATGATGAGTAGGTGATTGAGAGTTTTTGGGTGGAGTACATCCAATTTACAAAAGTGGCATTTTATATTGGTGATCATGTTATTTCTATTTTAGTATTGCTGAGTGTATGTATTATGCATTGCTACCAAATGTTTGGATTAGAATTTTTGTTTTACAGAAGTTGTTCATTAAAATGTTATGTTTCCCCAAAAGAGTGACCGAGTTTATTTATGAATGACAAAGTGTCACCATCGGCAAAGAATGTTATGATATCACAATAAATGATCATTTAACTGTAGATGAATGCTTTCAATGTTATTTATGAATGCTTTGGCAATCGGCGTGATCCAAAGGTGTGGTCTACTTACAATGTAGATGAATTCTACCCAGAAAGGTTTATGGATACCAATGCGGAATTCCATGGAAACGACTTCCGGTTTCTCCCATTTGGATCAGGTCGCAGAGGTTGTCCTGGATTGCACTTGGGAATCATAATGGTAAAAATGACAATTGCACAGTTCTTCATTGTTTCAACTGGGAGCTTCCTCGTGGCATTTCTCCTAATGACTTAGACATCAAAGAGAAATTTGGAATAACAACGGCAAGGGTTAAACCTCTACTTGCCATACCCACTTCTCGCATCAGCATCTAGAAAGCAATTATTTGTATTTGTGTACGTTCGGTGAATAAGTGGTGTAAATTTGATTGATGTACTACGTATTTTTATTTTCTATAAATGTTTGGGGACGCTTAAAACTCTTGCACTGTTGACTCTGCACACAAAACTAAGTCCCCTTGCAGTATATAGATCCCAACTCCACAAGAGGAAGCATCAACAAGTTTTAGATCCATCATTCAAAAACAAAATGTTGTCTTGGATAGTTGTGGTTCTCTCTGCACTCTTTGCAGGGTTATGGCTTATGATTCACTTCTGAGAGGGAAAAAGAGAAAAAATGGATGTGAGTTACCCCCTGGGCCAAAATGAGGGTCTTCCACTTCTGGGGCACCTTCACATGTTTGGAGATCTCCCACACCATGACCTTCATAAGTTGTCTCAGAAACATGGACCAATCATGCACATTCGGCTTGGTGTTGTACCAACCATCGTCGTTTCATCACCTGAATCCATCATATAACTGTTATGAATTGACTAGAGAAGGGAAACATATTTCCCAATTAGATCAAACATTGAATTTCTACTTGCAAACTTAAGAATAATTTATTTGAACTTTACAAACTATTTTGCTTATTAAATCGACATAATTTAAGAGGTGTCTATTATATCTCATTCAGTTCCTTGCGTAAACTCCATCTACCTCTTAGTTGTCAATGTTTGCAGTCAGTTCAAGTATATACATAGCATGGGATCAATAGGTTCCATGAATATCACCCATCTGTTTTCATCACTTGGCATTGGAAGCAAATGTGGATTACTGATCGAAGATGGCCATGAAGTTAGGTCATGTTTCCACTTTGTACTCACCATTCACCCGGTCACCATCAAGGGATCACACATTAATGTAGGAGTCTACGTCCTATCTGCCACCAACATGATTTCAACTTGAATTCAGGGTTTGGATTTCATCATTCGACTAATGAATATAAAGTAGTTGTTATCCAACAATGATGATACTTGTATTGAAACTCAGATTCATAATTTAGGAGAATGGTGGTTGCCGTGGAGAAGAATACAAACTCGTCCTCCGCACAACACTTCTTCGATTATCTCTTCACCCATATATCTAAATGGAAAGTTGTACTGGATGTGTAAAGGGGGGATCATTGTATCATTTGATCTTGGAGAAGAGCGATTTGATGAACAAGTCATCTCTACTACACCCTAAGAAGATTTGGATAACATGTTGGATCAACATCAACCACTCATGGAGCCATACGGCAATCTATGTATATTAGTCAATGACTATGATTCAAATGGCTATGTGAATGAATTACAAATATGGATGTTGAAGGACTGTTGCTATCCTGATCCAAACCACCATCACTACAAATGGGTAAACGAGTACCAGATAAATTTAAAGGCATGTATGGTAAAGCTCAACGTATATATGTATGATGACAAAATTTTATTATGTCGAAGGCCATCAGATTGCGCCGCTTAATATCTTATGATATTAGATCCAAATATATGGATTTTGTTGGAGACTACAATGAACCCGATAACAATACTGCCTCAATCTGTCGATACATGCCAACTGACATTCCTCCGGTTCCCAGAGATCGCCAGTGTCACACCTCCAGTTCTTAGACATAGCACATGCAACATCAAAGTTTGTTCAAGTGTTTCTTTATTTTTATTTTTACCTTTTTCTTCTTCTTATCCTTGTCATTATAAACCATATTTGTTTTTAATGAACATTGAAGATAGTGACAACAACAAAGGAGCTACAATTTTCTCTACTTGTCTCTTTTGTTTTGTTTTGCTTTGCTTTGCTTTGAGGGTTCACTACAAAAAAAAGCATTAATAGCTACGGAAACTAGCGACGGTTTTTTTATATCGTCGCTAATTATAAAATTTGCGGCGGCAAAAAACCGTCGCTAATGCTTTTGACACTGTTTCAATCCATATTTATAAAACTCCGTCGCTAAATATTTTGCGACAGCTTAAAACTGTCGCTAATTCTTGTATTAGCGACGGTATCTTAGCCGTCGCTAAGATTTAAAAATAAAATTCAACCGTAGCTAATGGATTTTTAAAAATATATATATATATATATATAACATTTAGCGACGACACTTTTGCCGTCGCTAAGCTTTACAAATAAAATTCGTTAGCTACGGTAGAATGTCGTAGCTAATGGATTTAAAATATATATATATATAAAATTAGCCACAGTAAATGAGCCGTCGCTACTTTTTACAAATATTTTATTATTAGCGACGACAAAACTCGTCGCTAATTGATTTTTTTTTTTTTTAAACCTGAACATTATTTTTATATTAGCGACGGCAAAAACCATCCCTAATTGATTAAAAAAAAATTGAGCATTATTTTTATATTAGCGACGGTAAAAAACCGTCTCTAATTGATTTTTTTTTTAAATTAACATTATTTTTATATTAGTAACGGTAAAAAAACCGTAGCTAATTGATTTTTTATAAAAAATTTGAACATTATTTTTATATTAGCGACGGCAAAAACCCGTCGCTAATTGATTTTTTGAAAAATAAAATTATCATTATTTTTTTATTAGCGACGGCAAAACACCGTCACTAATTGATTTTTTTTTGAAAAAAAATTATACACTAAAGAGTTTAGCTACGGCAAAAAGCCGTGGCTAAGTTTTAGATTTTTTTTTTATTAGCGACGGCAAAAAACCGTTGCTAATTGGTTTTTTGAAAAAAAAAATTATACACTAAAGAGTTTAGCTACGGAAAAAAGCCGTGGCTAAGTTTTAGATTATTTTTTTATTAGCGACGGCAAAAAACCGTTGCTAATTGGTTTTTTGAAAAAAAAAATTTATACATTAAAGAGTTTAGCTTCGGCCCAAAACCGTGGCTAAGTTTTAGATTATTTTTATTAGCGATGGCTAAAAACCGTTGCTAATTGGTTTTTATGAAAAAAAATTACACTAAAGAAATTAGCTACGGCAAAAAACTGTGACTAAGTTTTAGATTATTTTTTATTAGCGACTGTAAATAACCGTCGCTAATATTTTCAAAAAAAAAAAACACATCACCAATCCTCATGAAACCGCCTCATCTAAACCGTCAAACTTTAGCTCAATCCAACGCACTAAACCAAACCACGTCACCGATCCGCGTGAAACTAAGACAACCAATCCCCTTCAATTACCTCTCTCTATATAAATTTAAATTTTCTCTACAAACCACGTCACTGATCTCCGTGAAATCTCAGATCTCGAAGATCAGATCCAGATATTCTATAGATCGAATTTTTTATTTTTTTGTGGTTTTTGTCATTTTTGTATGGATTCTTTGTAATTTTTGTATAATATTCTAGAGATTCTATGTAATTTTTTATATAATTTTGATCAATTAAGTTTAGTTCTGGTAGTTGATAATAATTTTCAGAATGGACAATCATTAATAGCTAATTTCATTATAAAAAATGAATTATCATTTGTAATTTGTCAATATGATTTGCAACAAAGCTGTCCCTAAATAGCCACGGCAAATACCGTGGTTGTTTTGTCAATTAGATTCAAAAAATCGTCGCTAATTGATTTTTTTTTAATTTAACATTATTTTTATATTAGCGACGGCACAAAACCGTCGCTAATTGATCTTTTGAAAAAAAAAATTAACATTATTTTTATGATTTTTTTTTAAATTTAACATTAGCGACGGTTTTTTGCCGTAGCGAATTAGCGACGGGATGGTTTACCGTTGCTGATTCAAATAGCGACGATTAAAATAGCCATGGTACTGCGACGGTTGTTGTGTCGTTGCTAATTCATTTTAGCAACGGATTTTTGACAATTAGCAACGGTTTTTAGCCGTTGCTGAATCGTCTTTTTTTTGTAGTGATATATGGCATCTACAAAGCTTTACCTTCTTTTGGGATTTGTGTCTTGCTCCGATTTTCAAGAAAAAATGAAATTTTTATATCCCTGTAGGATTATATCTTTCCTGATCCAAACCACCATTACTACAAAAAAAATTCATTTCAGCAACGGCTAAAAACTGTTGCTAATTGGCAAAAAATCGTAGCTAAAATGAATTAGCAACGGCTCAACAACTGTCACAATACCGTAGCTATTTTAATCGTCGCTATTTAAATCAGCAACGGTAAACTATCCCGTGACTAATTCGCAACGGCTAAAAACCGTCGCTAACTCAAAAATTTTCGTCGCTAAAGCTGTTTAAAATTTCGGCTACGACTGTTGCAAATTGAAAAATAGCGACGGTATTTGCCGTGGCTATTTAGCGACGGCATGGAAGCCGTCTACTGGCGTCACATCCCCAATAATGGTGACCTTCTTTATTTTTATTTTTATTTTTATTTTTATTTTTATTTTTATTTTTATTTTTATTTTTATTTTTATTTTTATTTTTATTTTTATTTTATTTTTTTTTATTTTTTTATTTTTACCTTCTTCTTCTTCTTATTCTTGTCATTATAAACCATATTTGTTTTTAATGAACTTTGAAGATGTGACAACAACAAAGGAGCCACAATTTTCTCTACTTGTCTATTTTGTTTTGCTTTGCTTTGGGGGTTCAAGATGGTGTCTACAAAGCTTTAGTTTCTTTTTGGGATTTGTTTCATGTCCCAATTTTCAAGAAAAAACAAAATCTTTATATCCATGTAGGATTATCCATTTTCTCAAAAGCGAAATTCATGTAAAAAAACATAAATAAAAAAAGAATGAAGAACACTCTAAAAAAAAAACCTTCAACTAGCTATTCTCCAAAAATAAGATCCCGAATTTGCAAAACCACACCAAACCAAACTCATCTAAACGAGAGAACCCGAACTCGAACACGTAAAAAGAAACCCTTCAACTTGCTATTCTCCAAAAATAAGATCCCAAACTTGAAAACCACACTAAACCAAACTCATCCAAATGCGAGAACCTGAACTCGAACATGCATGCACAAAGACACGTGCAAAATCACAAAACGACGCGAACATTCTCCTTCTCATTTCTTTATTTCTCTCTTTCCCTCTTTTTCTCTTTTTTTTTATTCTATTCTTTTTTTCCTTTTGAAGATGAACCAAGTGACATGGGATTTCTCCTCTTCCTTATTCTTTCATTGTCTCCTCTTTTCTTCCTTCTTCTTCCACTTTGTGTCGTACAACAGAGAATACTCACTTCTTCTTCCCTTATTCTTTTAACCTTTATCCCGCCAATTACTACCTTAAGGAAAGCCCAAGTCCAAATCTGACTATTGTATCCAAGTCTAGACTTACCATGTGCACCCATGAATATTATTATGACACGTGATATTATCAAACCCGAATAAAGTATTAAATGGTCGAAAATTAAATACGAAAAAAAATACAAATTTAAATAGTTTAAAAAAAAGGGTTATTACAATTTGATTATGTTATTTGAGGTTTTTTAGATTGTTTAGGAATTTGATTATGTTACCTTTTGTCTTCTTTAGAAGGATAATTTAAATTTGAAGTTGTGGGATGTGAGTTATGCACAAGAGTATTATTAGGTATAGGATACAAAGTTCATCGAAATTTAAGTGAATCTTCATTCACCAGCAAATTCCTTCAAAGGTTTAAGTGATCTCTCCGTGGTAGTATCCATGAATGACTTGTTTGTAAGAGATGGCATTATTAAAGTACACGATGACATTCTAATGCATTTCTCGACATCTTGTTACTTCAACTTATTTCTTCCATTTATGACAATCACCTCAAATTTAATTTGTTATACCTTACTTTCCTATACTAATTAAGTAAATAACAAAAATATAATTAATGTCACCATAGTAAGTTTTAGGGCTGAACAAAAAATCGATCAAATCGATTAAACCGACCGAACTGATCAAAACCGAACCGATTAGTTCGGTTCGGATCGGTTTCGATTTTAAAAAATTCAAATTTGAAGTGGTCGGTTCATTTTTTGGTTTCTATGTGATTTTAACCAACCAAACCGAACCGACCGAATATATATATAGTAAATAATATAAATAATATAATATGTTTAAAATATTCGGTTCGGTTACGGTTTGCATAAATTAGAATCGGTTTGGTTTTGGATCGGTTTTGTTAATGGTTGGTTCGGTTTCGGTTTGAAAATTTTAAAACCGACCTAAGTCGGTACGGTTCACGGTTTAAGTGAAAAACTGAACCGACGGTTCGGTTTTCAGCCCTAGTAAGTTTACCCTTCCGATTTCTTTACGTTCCATAGCTTTATTACCCAATAACACTTTGTCTTAGTGTAAACCCTCAATCCCTACCGTAAAACTTCATCGCTGCATGTTCCTAAATCTTCGATACCCAAAATTTTTGACATTAAATGTTTTCGTGATAACCCTCCATCACAAAATAAGCAATTTTTCATATAGTATTAAGATATCCATGAAAAATATTTTTGGATATCTTAATACTATATGAAAAATTGCTTTATACTATATTTTTGGATAGTTTCAAGGGGTGCTTCCTTATGAGCCATTTTGAAAGGGTGCATCTAACATATAACATCCCCCTAAATAAACTTTAAGCAGTGTTTTGAGTAGGGATGGCAACGGGGTTGATTTGGAAAATTCGTCCTTCCCTCACCGGGGATCGCAGATCCTCGAATCCACCTCAAATGTTCGTTTATACAATTTTTCAAAAACTATCCCTGCCTCAAATATCCGTTTAATAAAAATTGTCTTCTTCTCAATAACACTCAATAGACAAACGATTACACAACACAAAAGCAAAGCAAGTTCCATGAACTCTCTAGCATGTTCAACCCCTCCACCCCTTCTTACACCTGCAAGAAAGAGTAGTAAATGGAGATCTCGAAGTAAACAGAAGAGTTGTTGAAGAATCGACCAGGTCAATGCTGACTTCTTCAAGCTGGTAGGGAATGACCTGCACATTACCACTTCGGATCCTTCCTTAAGCACCATTACATGCTGGAAATGGCGCAAGTGGTCGGACAAGTCTGTCATCCCGTCATAGGACTCCAGCTTTGGCGAGTTGAACTTTTTCGGCAAAGGCTCGTTCATGATATGATTCATGAACGAGAGAATGGTGAGATTGAACAATACGTCTGGATTGGTGGCCCCGAGTCGAAAGAGGTTTTGAGAGGCTGGTTTGTTGGCCCTAGACCGGGTCCTCGTTGGCCGCTCCTTCGCCCCTGGTCTAGTGAGAGTCGGTGAGAGCAATGTGTCTCTTCTACACGTGCTTTCTGGTGTCAATCGGAGACTGGGCTCTTTGCTGCTCTCGGTCTCCTTCTATGGGTATAGGATTCGGCTGGGTGAGAATTTCCACAGCTCGTGCGATTTGTTGCACCTGAGTTGTCAGCATATCCATCTTGGGGTCCGTTGTGGCTGCTACTAGTGCAGGGCTCCGCTGTTGTTCCCCCCATGTTGTTGATACCACTAGGGCCGATAGCACTGTGCTAGTTCGAGTGTTCGATGGTTCAACATTGTCTCCATTTATGCGGAATCTCGTGGTCACCATCTTTTGGAACCGTGAGGAAGAGTGATGTCATTGTTTTCTTAAGAACTTTGTCATCCCTACTGACGGCGTCAAACTGATGTAGTTGAATCTTGTTCTCCTTAACCTGGACCTGCACAGGGAACACATGTGAGCCAATGACCACCGTTATGGCGGTCGATAGCACTCCGATGCTAAAGTCAGAAAAGGCTTGAGAAATGTGTAATGTTGTAAATTGGGTTTTGTAGCGTACCTTTGTTCATCAACCATGTGTCAAATTTATAATGCGAGAGTCCTTGTTCGACTCGGCTTCGGTGGCGTGGTTTTGAGAAAGACATCTTGCTAAAGATCCTTTCCTCGTTAGGAGTCATCTATGTAGGAGAGTTTCTCTAAACGACTTGATGATAGGAGCAAATTTATGCGACTTTATTGAATTGTTTCTATATATTTTTTGCTATTTTTTGTTAGTTATGGTAGTAATTACTATGTTTATATTTTTTTAGGTTGATAATAACAAATATACAAAAATAAGCTAAAAGAAGCAAATTGGCAATTTAGAAAGACTTGTTGCAAAAGAAAACTACGCAAATAAGGAAACATAAAGAAAACAGTTATAAAAGGAAAAATATTGCTGGTGTTCAGTGTTTCAGGCATCATTTTCCCTCTCTTTCTATTGATGTCAGCAAAGCATTTGTCATGATTACTCGTTGCCGACTGATTTAGAAATCGTTCTCCTCAAAGAGAGCGACAGTCTTTGTCGTCCAAAACATGGGTACATTACTTTGTATCCTGGTATGTTGCAGTCTAGTTTTAGGCTTTCGGCTCCTACAATCGTCTGGGAGTACTTGGATTTGGTGGCATCGCTCTAACCCAATCGATTCCTAATGGTTGGAAGGTGATGATTTTGATTTTAGCGAGGGTTGTTGGGCCTCGTATCCCTATGAACACGAGGGTTTTGCATTCTTTGGTGGGGTTTAGCATAAACCCCAATCGCACATGTTGCCTTCGCTCTCCTTCTTGTTTCAAGGACCTACAAGTGAAGTATGGGGGCTAGTCAAGGTCTTGGTTCTTAGCGTCCCTTTCTTCCAATTACTTTAGGTTTTTCATAATCGAATTTTGCATTCATTCCGAGAGCCGAAGAGAGTCTAGTTTTAGTTATTTTTGAAGAACAGGAGTTCTACAGTCGAATTTGCGATCTTTCCCGAGTCTCAGTGGAAGATTTTCTTACTACAAATTCCATTATTCGTACGACTTATATTCATCATGTGAAGCGGGTCGCACTTTAGAATAGATTGTTGCGCGCGTTGGCAATGTGGACGTCGGCCGCCAAGAGGGTTCTGTTGACGAGCATGTAGGCCGAGTTACTTCAGTCATTGTCCGAGGTTCTGAGAGAACCGGTTAGATTGTTAGGGAAAGAAAAGTTCCTAGGCCTCCCAGTCCTTCCAAGATGTTGGTTGTCAGTTTCGGCAGTGTGTTGAAGAGGAAGAAGCTTGTTTCCTTGGTTCTTGACGCTGCTAGTGTTCCCTCATCTCTTGTCTAGTTTCGGAAAGGAGGTCGTGGTTTGGAGGATTCTTCTACTCGAGAGGACTAGGAGGTAAACCGAGTTCTCGAAATGAGTAAAAAAGAAGTTTCCCATCCTCTAGATGACCATGAGAAAAATCTTGTTGCCTCTTATGGTTTGCCCACCTCCACCAGACCGATGATTGATGACTCACGCATTATTGAAAATATAATGCTTCAGCTTGGTCTTTGGCGGTCGAAAAGTCCAAAGGGTACTAAGACCTTGGATAACTTCAAGTACTATCCGACAATGAAGGACTGAGTTGCTGCCTGAGCACAAGACTTTAAGCTTATTGTTTCTTCTATAGTGATTGAGACCTCGAGATCGCCTGCTACTCCCTCTGTGTCCCATCCTGCTTCGAATGTGCCCGGGGAGATCTTATGGCCTTCCGAGGTTGATGTGCAGGACAACGCTCGCAACCTCATTGGCAGTTGTCATGGGCGGTTGGCTAGTAGGGCTCTTATGCCCGTAGGCCTGCCACGTCGTCATATTGACGATGGTCTCCAACACCTTATGGAGGGGATGACGCACCTTACTTATGCGGTCATGATGGGGTCGGATTGTAAGGCTGCTCGTGACCAGGTGGTGCACATTGAGTAGAAGTTTGCAGGACATATCCTAGTCCTTTCTCATGTCCTTTCTTATCTTGTGCCGCTCGAAAGTGATGTCTCTGCTGTCATTTGGCCCGACACTGGGTCAGGCTATTTTGCCGGATGTAGCTTAATCTGGGAGCATTCTATCTGTTTCAGTGCGGCATAATGGCAGCCTTGTGCCGTAGGTAGGTCTCCACATATTGTTCATTCGGAGTGGTTAGCAGTATACTTAACACACTGATGAATGGTGGAGACGACTGCTTCCATCTGGTGGAGCAATGATTTTCCCAAGATGAGATTGTAGGATGATGGTGCGTCTACTACCATGAAGTCCAGAAATAGGACCTTCCTCTGTTGCGGTTGACCTGCCACCGTAGCTAACCTTATCTTTCTGATGGGGAAGCATTTCTCCCCGCTGAATCTGATCAGTGGGTGTTCTGAGGACGTCAAATTTTCTTCCTTGAGGTCCATGTCGTGGAACGCGTTGTAGAATAGAACGTTGAACGAGCTTCCTATGTCCACTAGAGCTATCTTCATCTCCCATTTTGCGATGGAGACCGAGATGACTAGGGCATCGTTGTGTGGCACTCGGACTCCATCAAAGTCCTTGTCCGTAAACGTCAAGGTAGGAATGAGGCTCTGAATCCTTGAGTGGCAGATGTGTCTGTCCTCATTCGCGGGTTGTGTTCGCATATCCAGTAGAGTCCGTTTGCGGGACCTGTACGACTGGTCTTCATTCTGTCTAACTCCATGAATGGTGTATTTTATCCTTGAAGTATCCTTCCCTATTTCTTTAATTGACCCCCCCCTTGTCCCTGGTTTGTTCTGGTCGCTTCTTAGAGTTCATGAATTCCTTTCATTTGCCTCTGCGGATCCAGTACTCGACCTCATACCTCAGACTCTTACAGTCATTGGTGTCATGGTTGCTCTCCTTGTGGTACGCGTAGCACTTGCCGTTGTCACGCTTGGAGGGGTCTCTGCGTGTCTTCGAGGGCCACTTCGGTTCCTCCCATCTTTTCACGGAGTTCAGTACGTCTGACAGGCTAGCTTTTAGGGGTGTCACAGTTCTAGATCCAACGTAGTTGGTTGATTTCTCTGGCCTGAACCGACCAGGGTCTGATCTGTTGTCACTGTGCTTCCTTTTGCTCTGTTCCTCATCCTCGCGTCTCTTTCCTTCCTTTTTGTCCCTATGAGCGGAGGGCTTCTTCTCGCCTTCGGTTTCCCTTTTAACAGTCCTCGACTTCTCCAAGGTGATGTGTCTTCGGACGCTCTAGAGGAGCTCTGTCAAGTCCATAGGGGCCTCTAGGGTGAGATCTTCATAGAGCTTTCCCTCATTGAGGCTCGCAGTGAAGGCCGTCACGGCTGTATGGTCGCTGCACCCGTCGACGAGGGTCAGCTCGTTGTTTAATCGTGTGACATACTCTCAAATTATCTCGTCGGACCTCTGCTTTAGGGAGAGTATTTAGTGTGGGGCTTTTCAGAAACGCTGGCTCTCGACGAAACATGTCAGGAATTCTTTTGCCATCGTTTTGAAGGAGTCGATCGACTTCGGCAGGAAAGGTTCTGCACATGACGGATTCAGATCTTTTTTAAGGGCCATTACGTGTTGGTAATGGTGTAGGTGGTCGAAAGGATCGATGGTTCCGACGTAGGAGTCGAGCTTCGGGGGAGTGAACTTCCTTGGGAGGGCCTCATTCATGATCTAGTCCACAAATGGTGGGACGGAGAGGCGGTATAGTACGTCCAGATCGTGCGCCCCTCTGTGGAGGGAGTTCCCAGGGCTGAGCATCTCATTCCTGGCAGTGAGCTCAGCATTAGCCGCGCAGCCTCCCTTAGTCCAATGAGAACTAGCGAGGGTTTGGCTATTCTGCACTTGCTCTCTATCATCTTCTGGAGACGGAGGTCCATGCTGCTCTTGGTCTCCATTGGCAGGTGGTAGATTTGGTTGCGTGCGAGCCTCCACCGCCTTGGCTATTTGTTGTATTTGAGATGTCAGCCTATCGATTCGGGGGTCCGCTATTGCTGTCGTCGGTGCGGGGGCTTGAGTCTGTAGCCCGTGTATGACCGGAGACGGTGAAAGCGGTGGTGCTGCGCCAATCGAAGCGTTTGATGTGTCCCTCTGTTCTCTGTTGTTGCGTGACCTAATGGTCACCATCTCTTTGGGTTTTCAAAAGGAGACAACGCTAATGAAAAGTTAAGAACTTTGTCATCCCCACGGACAGCGCCAAACTGATGCAGTCATTTTTCGTTCCCAACTTTGACCTAGTTCTTACTGACCTACACAAGTAACGCATGTGAGCCACAGACCACCATTGTGGTAGCCGATGACACTCCGATACTAAAGTTAGACAGGGATCTGAGGAAGGTGTAATGTTGTAACAAGGAATTTGTAGCGTACCATAGTTTACCAACCTCGTGTCTTATTTATAGTGCAAGGAGTCCTGGTTCTACCAAGCCATCATAGACATAGTTTAGGAATGAGATCTTCGTGGAGATCCTTATCTAATTAGGAGTTGTGTTGTAAGAGGTAGGTTCCATGTTAGCTTTGTGCTGCTAGATACACGGGGGATAGTTCCCAATGCGAGAGCAATCCGTAGAAGGAAAATTCCCAGTGTGGAATGTACTCTGGCATTCACTTCTTAATTGGAAGCAGAGAGCAGTTGTAATTGCTCGTCCGAACTGATCCTTGAGATTCTTGCCTTAGTATGACTTATGGGTATTGAGGATAGTTGTGAGACGTGTGGGCCTAGCATGCTATGAGAGTTCGGGTCCACCTAGAGGACTGAATTGAGCGGGTTTAGAACCACTTGGGCCGGATCAGTGTTGGGCTGACGTTGGGGCCTGTAATTCCTCGAGATCATCATAACACGTGTATGGCTCAGGGATGTGACCGTTTTTATGTATCATTAGTTCCCTTCCTTCTTCCTTTGTTATACAAATTTATATTTGGATGCAGACACTGTTTAGAACACTTTGCAACATACAAAAATAAATTGAAAGCATATCTGAATCGATGCATACCATCTCTACTTATGATGTGCAAACATGTTACAAAAATATGAAAATCACTTGAAAAACGTTTTTGAATCAATGCATACCATAGAATTTGATGGTATGTATGGTTATGCAAACACTTTGCAAAGTATGAAAAAACAATTGAAAAATGTATTTAAATCAATGCAGACCATACAATTGGATGGTGATAAATCGAGTAAAATAAAGAATAGAAAACAAAATACTCTTTTAAATTAGAAAAGAATTCCTTTATGATAATCCACATTCAAAATATAAGAATTGAAATGACTAAAGGGTAAATTGACCAAAACCCCTTGCATCAGATCACAATTATCTGAAAAGGACAATTATTATTTTATTGTCTAGAATATCCTTGAGTTTGCCCAACCTTGGAAATAGTTATTTACCACTTGCCGAAAATTGGTGGTGGGCCTGAACGAATAGGTGGCTGGCGATGGATCTGAACAAAAAAGGTGGAATGGTGGTTTGTGGTGGCTCACTTGGGTGACAAGATTATGATTTCGTTTTTCGAGTTAATTTTGGTTCTTGATTTTAAGAAATAGTTTGAGAAAAATTTCGGTGTCTAAAGAAAAGAAAAAAGTAAAAATTTTGAGAATACATAAAATATATATATATATATATAATGAATTTGTAGGGTATATGAAATGTGTGAAAAAAATAAGATGCAAGTAAATAAATCTATTAAACACATTAAATGAAACTTAAATAACAAGAAATGAAATAAACATGAAATCTATATATAATTAGAAAATCAGGAGGATGGTTTTAAAAATCAATAAACAATTAGAAGAAATGATAATTAGAAAAAACCTCTAAATTTACCAAAAAAAACTCCGAAATTTTTCGAAAAAATCTCGAGAAATTTTTGAAAAACCTTCGAAAAAAATGTAATTTTTGGTAGTTGATTTTTTTTATTTTTAGGAAAAAAAACCCCAAAATTTACAAAAAAAAAAACCTCAAAAAAATGTAAAATTACATTTTGCCATTTTTTGAATTAAAAAAAATGAAATTATCGGTGAGATTTTGCGAAATCACATTCCTTGCTTGAGTGGACCTCGCTCATAAGGGTATGGGAGAATTGACAAACTCCAGACTGCAACTTTGGTTGTATTACGACCGTGGATGTGAAAACACAAACTGGTGAATCTGAGATGAGCTAGTGGATGTGTTGTTGGTTTTGAAAGGAGGAACAACGGTGGATTTGTGCGATGGTGGTGGTGAATAGTGATGTCCTTAAATAAAGATGAGACGAGGAGGTGGTGAATGTTGCATTAGTTGAACTGCAACTTAAGTTGCACTATGACAGTGCCGTGAAAATACGAGTTGGTGGAGGTATTGTTGGATTTCAAAAAAGAAATGATGTGGATTTGGCTGGCTGGTGGTGGTAATTGGTGGTATGTACTCTTAATTAGAGAGATGATGGGTGTTGCACTAGAATATAGTAAATTTGGTTACATTTCGAAGATGAACATGAAAATGCGAACTTGTTATGCATTTGACACCGTGGTGGTGGTGGTGCTATGTTGGTGGATGGTTGTAACTTTAAGGAGTAAGGAGATGACGAATTAGATAAGAAGATACGAGGGATAATCGAAGTGGAGGAAGAAATGAGATTTTGTTTTTTATATATTTAAAGGGGCAAAATAGGAATTTTAAAATACATAAAGTGAAAACCAAATATAAGTTAACTTGGTCAAAGTATCTTATAAAACAAAAAGTATAAGTTGTCATTTTTCAATGAACTTAGCTTGGATAAGTAGAAGAGCCACCTCAGCTGCATGACACTCCGCTATGGTACTATCCATCGTCTTTCCTGTGATTAGGTAAACAACTTGTGCTAGCACTTCTCCATGCATGTTGACTGCAAAAACTCCGACCACTCCCTGTTGATATGGGGCTGAAAAATAACATCGTATGTGACCAATATCATGTTCGGAACCAGGGAATAAGGAATAGATTTTAGCTGTAAGGATCTAAAGTTAAGTCTGTGACATCTAACTGAATGGAGTTGTGCATGTATCATTGTTATCCCAGAGTGGCTATCTCAGTGTGGAGGCCAATAAGAGATGTCGAGGAGGAAACGGAATTAAATCGAGTGTCATTGACAGCTGTTTGAAGGACCAGATCATTAGCGTTTTCAATGGTAAGGGCACCCCAATGACTTATGTGACTGGAGTTTGTAGCAACCCAACAGTACTGAAATTTTAATAGTAATATATGCAATATGTTTTTATAAATAAATAAAAAAATGTTGTGGTTGAGGTTTCTAGAATGACTAATTTAAAAAGTCATTTTTTTCTTATGTTCACTTGAAAGTAGGGTTTTAAAAAGTCTAGGGGTGGACGCGCTCTACGTGTGTGGATATTCTATATTTTTCATTTTATTATAAAAATTTAATAATATGTAAAAATTATTAACAAAAAATGGCTAGGTCGGATGGTTAAGGCAGTGTGGGTTTGACCCCTATGTCTGTGGTCAATACCTACCAGCAGCATGGGGTGGAAAGGGTTAAGAATAAATAAATAAATAAATAAAAGTAAAATCAAATAAATTATGATAAGGTGTATGTATAATTTACAAATATTTATAAGGACTTTGTTTGGATTGAAAAAATATGAAATTTGGAGGGCGAAATGAAAAATCCAAATTTATAATTTATATATAATTGAAGGATTTCAAATAAATTATGTTATGGGCATAGATACAATTACTAAATGTTTAAAGGGGTTAATTTTGATTGTAAATAGTCTAAATTTGGGAGGGTAATTTGGTAAAAAATGTGTAATAGTATTTGATGATACATAAAATGATCACACCCTTAACCGTACATGTGTCATGATGATCTCGAGGAATTACGGGCCCCAAAATCAATCCAACACTGATCCGGCCCAAGCGATTCTAAGCCCACCTAATTCAGTCCGCCAAATGGACCCGAACTCTTACAGCATGCTAGGCCCACACGTCTCATAGTTATCCTCAATACTCGTACCTACTAAAGCAAGTATCTCGAATCGGTGTGGAGATTAGCCCCGCTACAATGTTTACTCTTCAGTGACCTCTGTAATGCCAGCAAATTTCAGCAATCCATAAGGGCAATCCAAATTCACTTCAAGGCCAAGATCAATTCCTCTCCGTCAATAGTTAGTCTACTTTCAGTTGTTTATTTCCCTTTTCATAGTCAATGCAGAGTTTTAGTTCTTAAAGACTTGTGTGATTTGCAATCACTTAAGAAATAAAGGAAGAATTACGAAAATGAACTCTATTAATTATTGGAAAGATGTAACAACAAGCGCCTTGAGGCGGATACAAAAGACTACATACTACGAGAATCTGCCCGGGGCAAATACAAATGACTACATATTGCATGCATCTGGTCAACATGAAGTAAGACTTGCTTAAACAGTCCGAAAGGTATCCGAAAAGGCCAATACGAGCAATTTGCAAGTGACAACAAAGATATTTAATGGGCTTCGCTCGACCCCTTCCAAAGATCAAGGACAAGGTGTCAGAGGGGATTAGAAGGACCGAATGACCAACTGATCCATCGAATCATTTTAGAAAAACGATCGTACAACAACATTATAGACCTTATAACGGACTGCTGATTTCCTCAAGAGACATTCCACCCCCTTGCATACTTCCTCAAATGATGTTTGACCCTCGGAGAGGGATGGAAGCATCGCACATCCACTAACACTTCGATCAACCATCAGTTAGCAGCAGGATTCTCGCACACGCGGGCACAAGCGATAGGGAGTAAGACCAAGGCAACTCCCTTGGAACAAAATTTTTACTACTTGTGCGCAACATGAGAATAAATTACGAGATCTCAGCAGATCAACTACGTGCCCACTCACAACAGGCGACCACGCATAACAGTGATTATGATCGTGCACGATCGGTGCAAATGTCATAACGTTCGGAGACTCCGACAATGGAGATTCACCTTCAACCTTTGGAAAAGCCAAAGCATTCCATTCAAGTGAAATCTCAAACATTTCCTTCAAGCACTTACAGAAGATAAACTCTGTGAAAGATAGTGTCTACAACGATTGGAAAAACACCATTATATAGACATGATGGTTCACCAAAAAGGTGCTCCAACATTAATTGTCAAGCATTGAATACCGTATGGGAAACGAGGAGACGACGGTTCCCGAGGGAATTGCGCAGACCACGCTCGTCCAATTAATGGCGCTGCACACAACCCCATCAATTGAAGGAGAGTAACCGATACTCAACCGTCACATAGCATACGTCGTACACGTGGTATCGCGCGATCTACGCCGTACACGTAACGTAACCATGCAAAAAACCTTAGCTCTTCCTATGTGGGCCCATGGGCTCGACCTACTATTCAAACAGTATTATGTCACATGCCTATCACGAGCACTAGAAATCCTAGTCAGCTTTGACATACGGATCTTACATACAGATCACTATCTGATTTAAGGTAATTGCATCTGCATGACGCACCACGCTTGCGGACGTAGGTTCACACGCCCCCTAGCAGACAAAACCTCTCTCCAACCAGACAAACTTAGTCAGCACAGACTGATAACGATGGCTTTTGGTTCATCCTGACACCTAGTTCGTCTAGCGCGGACCCTGATGGTTTAGAAATGAGAGTCTAATCAATGTTATTACGCCTAGTGACGACGGCTCGCCAGGGATCATTGCCCCTTCGTAGTCAATGATTGCCGAATTCGATCAGGTAAGCCTAGCTGGTGACGACTGACAATGAAAGCTTCTGATCAGAGCTCAGACCTGTAACCCCCACTGCGCGGGCATAGATGGTTTGGAAGGTGGGAGCCTAGTTAGTCCCAAACTGATTTCGACGGCTCGCCACGGGACAAACCGCTTTTCAGCGTGGCCGTCGAATTACCAACTCTGAACTTGTAGCCCCCATTGCGCGAGTGTAGATAGTTTAGAAGGTGGGAGCCCATTTAGCCCCGAACTGATTCTGACGGCTCGCCACGGGACCACTGCTTTTTAGTGTGGCCGCCGAATCACCAACCCTGGACTTGTAGCCCCCACTGCGTAGATAGTCTAGAAGGTGGGAGCCTAATCAGCCGCGAACTGATTCCGACGGGTCGCCACGGGACCGATGCTTTTCAGTGTGACCACCAAAAACTCCCAAATTTGTAGCTTGATGTGCACAAGTGTAGATGATTTAGAAGGTGAAAGCCTAGTCAGTCCTGAACTGATTTCGACGGCTTCCCACAGGACCACTGCTTTTCAGCCTGATCGCCAAACCCCTTTTCCTTGGACTTGTAGCCCCCATCGCGCGGGTGTAGATGGTCCGAAAGGTGGGAGACTAGTTAGTCCTTGACTGATGTCAACGACTCGCCACAGGGCTACTGCTCTTCAGCATAGTCGCCAAATCTTTACTCCCTGAATCTGTAGTCTACATTGTTCAGACATAAATGATTTGGAAGGTGAAAGCCCTTAGCAGCTCGCCACGCAACCACCGCTCTCCTTTGAAATAGCGGTCGCAAAGATAAATCTAGCTAAATTAGTGTCTTTCACGCTCAAATGGACTAACATTCTAATATCAGCAAAGGCCACTCACGCCGATACAAAAATCGTACGACTAGTGTATAGATAAATGCTACATAGAATGCCAATCCAAGTTTACGACGTCTGACTTGGCACGAACGCTCTGACACATACGCTCGGCCATCGCAACTCGCCCATAACAACAGTTGCAACCAACCAATTTGACAAACAAGGCAAACCTCAAGCAGCATACCTTGGGGACAAAACAAAGCTCGAACAACTCATCCCTCAGCTAAATTGTCCGCAACATGCATACTATCGAACATAACTACACAACAATGACCCCGAGTCATGTGCAACGTAGAATGGTCAAGCTCTCTACCGCAGACAGACCACTCGACTTCCTATTGATTCAACCAGCCTATGCCAAAGCAAGATAACAAGGCAAAACAAAAAATATATAATAGAAACAACGAGCACAAAATGGATAAAACTGTTTTCATTAATGGTCAAAACAAAAATGGGTACAAGTATACAAAGTCTACTCCTTATCAAGAGAAGATACAGAAACATAAGAGCTAAGCTTAGTGGAAGTATGAGTAGAAGTTGCATCCACATGCGCCACGGCCACGGCGTCAGGGCTCAAACTGTCTTCCTCATCCGACGACGCAGAGGTAACAGACAAGTCTACATACGACATCTTATAACGGCCGAGATCCCATTCCAGATGCTCCTTCTTCATGAGCGCCAACAGCTCCAGCCTGCCATGTACAACCCAACAAAACTCGCATTTGCCTTGTTATTGCAGAACCTCTTCCTCTCGCACCTTCGCATCAGCAAGTTCACGCTTCAACAACTCCAACTTGCCAGTCAGCACGTCAACCTGAGACTACTCTGTGGCCAAACTGTTCTTCACAACATTGAGCTCATGCCACTCCAATTCGAGCTAGTCCTCGGCCTTCCTCGCCTCTCGAGCATTGAACTCCACATCGGATTCAATTGTTGCTTCTTAGCAGCCCAGTCGGCCTCATTCGCAACATTTTCTTCAGCTAGATACCGCAGTTTAGAACGCGCCCTAGCCACAGCTTCCTACGCAACCTCTACATTTTGGCGGGTCCGGCCCAACTCCTATTTGAGTCTATCTCTCTCGGACACCGCCTCTGCCAGATCACGCTCAAGGACCTCCAGACGAGCCCCCTGAGTCTCAGCTGCCACGGTTGGCTGATCCAACTTCTTCTCCCCAGCCTGCTTCTTTAGCCGCTCAATTTCATAAAGTGCATCATAATACAAGACCTGCATGTGCAAGAAGACACGCTCCATCGTGTATACCCTCTCACAATCCGCCTCAACTTTCGTCTCAGCAACGGTCACCTGGCTCAAGTGAGACATACCCAACATAAGGTACTTTAAGCCCTTATCCATACACCCTTCTAGTGTAACCTCCTTAGGTTTTGGAGCATAATCCATCAGCCAGTTGTGACGCTTACTTATGTGCTTCCTCGAAGCATACTCCATGTCTACCTCTTTGTGCCAGACCTGGGAACTAATCTTTACCAAGTCTGGGAAACGAACTTATCTGTGCATTCGGATGAAGCTTTCCTAGATTAGGAATCACGCCAGCACCATCCTTCATAGTTGCCACTGTTCTCAGGCTCTCGTGCGTGGCCTTTCCCTTGTCACGAACAACCGACCCTTTAGTGCAAGACGACTCGACAGGATCCGGAGGAAGATGAGGGAGCAAATTATCCAAAGGACCCTCCAACACTTCTAGCTGTGCCCTGGAACGAAACGGTGAACAATGCGAACTATGAGAAACCTGACTCACAACATCGTGACCACTTTCAGACAGCGCACCAATGGGACGATCAGATTCTAAAACCTCAGGCGGACATTCACATGAGTCTTTTATCGAAACAATCCTGCGCAAATCAGCAACAGCAGAAGCCACCATTGCAACCCACACTAGACGTTCATTCAAAGCTTCGGCTTGCGCATCACTAAGATTTGACCTGTCCTCAACCCCTGCAAACTGCAGGTAATCCTTATCCAAGCTGGACACATTAGTCTCCGCCTTGACGGGATGAGAAGACTCGCACTCTTCTCTCACTGGAGCGGGTCGTGTTGAAGACAACCCAGTTCTCACACGGGACCTCTTCGAACTCACAAAGGAGGCAAACGTTTCAGACGGCTCCTCCATGTCAGACAGAACGGGAGCTTTGGCCCAGCAACCTTCATTTTCCTAGAAGGGACCCCATCTTCCAACTTAACACGTGACGCTCAGTATTGAGTAGGGGCGACGTGCCAGTCATCCTACAACCCAGTACGAATGAAGCAGGAAACGCTTATGACATCGACCACGTTCCTCTTTGACAAGCCGCGAGACGTCTCCATAGTGTTTTGCTCCTCTAAGGTAAGGGGAGTAGTGAAAAACCTTCCAGTGAAGAAACACATGCAATGATTAGCTAGCCTGCAACCAAACATATTAGAGTCACAAGAAAAGGTTGAACTTACGAAGCGGCCTGAACTCTCGCTCGAACAGACGACCCTTGCATTGAAAATACTTCGAATCCGTAGGGGCCAAGAAGTAGTACTTCTACCAGAACTTGAAATCGTCGGGCAAATTCACAAAGCAAGCCGGTGACATCATCTTACAAACATCATTACTCTTCAGCCGAGGAGATGTCAGCAACTGAATTACTCGCGGAGTCACCCTGACACCTGCCTCCTTCGCATTGATCAGGATTAGAAGGATGATCCTATATCCATTAGGCCTCAACTAGGCTGGAGGAATCCCAGGAGATCCAAGAATTCCCAAATCACGTCTAGAACGGGAAAACACACTCTAGTTTGAAGCATCCATCGATGCAAGCAGATGAAACCAGCCAGTGGCGACATTGGCGTTTGGTCACCATTCAGGACATACAACAGCAAGTCCTCAGGGACCCAAAACTTCGTACGGATTTCGGCAAGGCCAAGCTCTAAAAACAACTTGTCTTAAAAAAAAAAACTCCAAGCCCTTGGACAAGGTTGTGTTGCCAAGAAGGTTTTGTTGAGCCATGAAGAAGATGAACAAATCTTTTCTAATCAAAGCAGTATTTTTAAGAGCAAAGAAAGTAGAAGAGTCAGACTCTATACTGCGGATGACCTAACTAGGGATTAGGTTCTCGCTTATTTTTCGCTGAGCCGATGCACGTTCAATTAATGCAACGTGCGGCTCAAGCAACAATTCAGACTCAATCATCATGAGCGACGTATCATTTCAAGAGATGACTTAGCGAACCGATGTGACGACCCACTAACTCGGGGGGAGTAGCTGATGATACATAAACGATCACACCCCTGAGCCGTACACGTGTCATGATGATCTCGAAGAATTATAGGCCCCAGAATCAGCCCAACACTGGTCCACCCCAAGCAGTTCTAAGCCCGCCTGATGGACCCGAACTCTTACAACACGTCTCACAACTATCCTCAATACCCATAAATCCTACTAAGGCAAATATCTCGATGATCAGCTTCAGACGGGCAACTACAACCGCTTTCTGCTTCCAACTAGAAAACAAATACCATAATACATTTGACACATGAAAACTTCCTCCTATGGATTGCTCTTGTATTGGCACTACAACACAAGTGATTAACAATAGCACATGTCCATAGCGTTTTTTGGACTTGTGCTATCAAAACCAATCTAAATTCAAAATATAGCGTTTTGAATACACAGTGAAGCAGAGCGGGAGATCAAAAATTTTTACGCGCGTTTTTGATCGATTTCATCTCCTCCCTCGCGACTCTCCCTCACAAGAGCTCCCTCACAATCGATTTCATCTCCTCCCTCGCGAGTTCTGCCTCACAAGAACTCCCTCACAGACGCCCCTCTCCCTCGCGACTCTCCCTCCCTCACAAGAACTCCCTCACAGACACCTCTCCCTCGCGACTCTCCCTCACAAGAACTCCCTCACAGACGCACCTCTCCCTCGCGACCAAGGCTTTCATCTCCTCCCTCGCGACCAAGGCTTTCATCTCCTCCCTCGCGACTCTCCCTCGCAACGCACCTCTCCCTCACAAACGCAGCTCTCCCACCTCGACCCTCCTCTCACCGTCACCTCGCCTCGCCTGATATCTCTCGCTCTTCTCTGGCCATCACCTCTCGTCTTACCGTCACCTGATCTCTCTCGCACTCTGCTGCATCGCCTGAGCTCTCTCGCTCTCTGTCACTTCGTCGCTTCGCCTCCACTTCACTCTGCCTCTGCTGCTCACTACTCCTTCACTATTTCGTCCTCTTCATTTTGCACAAATTAGGGTTCTGATTGAAGGTAAGTTGGATTCTGTGATTGCATTTCATTTTGTAGTTTGTTCAATAATTTATTGAGATGTTGACAATGTGTTTGTATATTCAGAGAGAGATGAAATAGATTTCAGAGTCTCTCCATCGGGGAAGAAATACCAAGATTATCTCCAGCGGTTTTCGAGTCATCTAGAGGCAATTTTGAGGTACGAATCTTGAATTGATTTATGTTCTAATGATTTTTAGTATGAGATTGCTTTGTGAGATTAGTGGTTGTTTGGTTCCCATTTAGTTTGCTTTGTTCTAATGGTTTTTAGTATGTCATTTGTGTTCCCAATTGGTTTCCTAGTATTTTAATTTATTCTTTCTCAAAAAATACATGAAAAGTGAAACAATACAAGCACCTGAAAGAGTAACTGTGAATAACCCAAACTACTGATATTAGAAGTTACAAGTCTCAACTCTAAAAATCCATATAGAAAGAGAGGAAAAAAATCCATCAGCTACAAATTAATCCTCCCCACCCCATGCAGACGATTGGGTTCGAGTTTGATTCCATCAGTTATGAGTTATATGGTTGAGTTGGTGATACATCAGCACTAAATAGTACATTTTTGTTGTGTTTTATAGGCGTAAGGCCTACCAAAAAGAATATTTCTTACCATATAGTTGTTGATTTTCGTGGCGATTTACTCCATTTTAGCCATTTTTAGAAGTTGATGAAAGGGTTTGCGATATTGGATCGATGTCCATGGAGAATAATGTGTTGGGTTTTCATGTACCAATGGATTTGTCGAACAATGGAACATATGGAAACCTATTGGTTAGGGCTTTCTTGGATGGTATTAGGCCATTTGTGCGAACCTTAATCAAAGTTTCCTATTTGTTTTGATGGTTCTTACATGCATGGAGAATTGATTATGATTGTTTTGATAATGTGAATGTAAGATCACTTGGGGGAGGCTACATGGAAATTTTTTTCAAAAGTTTACTTAAGATGAAAAGACCCCACTAAAATAATCATGATTATGAACACTCTTTTATACCCAATTATGGATTACCAAGTGAACACCTTGTGTCCCTATATCTAGAAAGCTATTCTTTTTTTTTTACTTGATATGTTTTAAAAATATTTTGTGCTCCGTTATACATTTCGACTTTTATCTTTTGATCCACCATTTTTTTTTAAAGAATGAGTAGGGTTTTTAATAAATGTATTATCAAAAATGCCTTATAGGGTTCAAACCAACCCTTAGCTTATAATAAAACTCCTTCCCAAAATAAAATTTAAAGGTAAAAATAAAAATAAAAATAAAAATAGCGACTGGCAGATTGGTACAAGCTACATCAACGAGTCATGATCAAAGCCAGCATTAGGAGTAAACCTTTGAGTTTTTTATTGGCGAGATTTCTTTGTCATTATCAACATCCGATGGTGATATACAAGTGATTTTATTCGACAAAATAATTTAGGAACAATTAAGGTATTAACTACTATAACAATAAATAAAAACAGGGTGTGAGGTAGTGGGTTTATCCATTGTGTCTAACCCCTTTACAGGAAAATAAATAAAGTGATATATGCCTTATCCTATAAGCACACATGCATTTACCACATTAAGAGCATAAAGCATTGAACTGAATGCCCTTTCTATAGTTTGTAGCTCATTTGCAAGAAATGTCTGCTTAAATCACAACAGAAGAAATCTATCAAACTTATCAGACAACCTTGACTTGGAAGGTGCAAACAAACAAACAAAAACAGTAGAGTGCTGTAGTCATGAATATTGGATCATAAAGTGGATAAAGGAGGATCTATATTGAGTTGCTTGAAGCTTGAAAATCTATCCATCTGCCTATGAGGAGTGCAGATTCCTTATTGATTGAATTTCTAAACCCCATGTTACCAACTTACCATTGCTCATCACATTCTCTCCAGGTCATGAAGTCTGCAACACTTCTCCATGATTATGAACAAGAAAAGATAAGTCAAAAGAGATATTGCAAGTTGCATGACTAATTTTGTGATGTAGCATTAGATATGGTTGACTGTGATGAAACAAGCATGATTAATACTCTATCGAGTTTTATTATAAAGGACTTTGATGTGCAAGTTTTCTTCTTTTAATAGGTAAACTGAGTTTTTACGGATTCTAGAACTGTAATATGTAATATGCACAGTTCTTAAAGACAAAATGAGATGTAATATGTAATATGTAAGTAGCAATAGATGAATCTGTAATACTGTAATATGTAATATGTCAGTAATATTGAATCTTTAATAGATGTAATACTGTAATACTGTAATATGTAATAGATGAATCTGTAATACTGTAATATGTAATAGATGAATCTTTAATAGAAGTAATACTGTAATATGTAATATGTCAGTAGCAATAGATGAATCTGTAATATGCACAGTTCTTAAAGACAAAATGAGATGAGACATTGACTAGATCCTGAGATGAATCACTTAACTGAAAATAGTAGAAAAGAATCATTTATAGATCTTCTGCCTTTCTCTGGCTTTATGGTTCTGAAACCAATAGAAAACATTCTTGCCTTCAATCTTCCCATACTGTCGTAACCGCGCCAAGATTCTCTGAATCTGCTCTACACTTGGGGATCTTACCCCATTGTTGTAGTAAAGGTCCTTCAAGATTCTAATCTGATCAGTTGTGGGTGTCCACCTTGTACTACTCTGCCTGCACCAGAAGCTACTCTTGCTACTACTCCCTGCAGTGCTACTATCTTCTTGTGCTGCTTGTTGTTGCTGATTTTGTTGTGCTTGTAGTGGTTGGTTGTGTGGAGTAGGGTCTTGTTGTTGAGGTTCCATGAGTGATCAAAACAAGAGGAAGAGAACAAAGGGAGTGTGTTTTGCGTGAATGTGTGGATTAAATTGATTATAGAACTTATAGAGAAGTAGTTGAGAGAGAGTGGAAGCTAAGAAGAGGAGCACATGGGGTGGTGAAGAGTAATAAAGGGTGAAGATCATAGAAATATCTGGGAGAGAAGGACTGAAGTTGACAGACAAAGGTTTATAAAAGGGTTGGGGACAAAAGAGGGTGTAGAAAGTGTGGGACTCAGAGGAACTACTTGTGCAAAAGGAACATAGTAGCTAGTCTTGTTATTATGATTAATAATGGTGGTAAAGTTGAAGGTTGTATATAGAGGGTATGATATGATACTATGATTTACATAAGAATGAATAATGTTATATTGAATGAATGAATGAATGAATGCAAAAACAGTGTTATTTGATGGGTTTCATTTCAATTCAATTCAATTCACTCTTCTTCACTTACACTTGTCTAACAGATGAATTATGGGAGACTTTAAGAGTAGTCTATAACCTAACCTTATACCTTTACAAGTTGTTCATGTCAAAAATGGAAAAGAAAAAATTTGCAACAAAGGAGTGGAATGGATCCCTACATTTGAGAGCATGGATGGTCCCACCTATGGTGTAACTTAGTAGTAGGATCAACTTGATAGTGATGTACTGATTTTGTATATCAGACCATTTATATTTCATTAAAGCATCTAAATTAACTTGTTTTCATTTCAGTTTAATTAGATTCTCCAGCAGTTGTTCTTGTGGTTATGAAGGAACTGGTCGCTCCTTATCACTAAAGCTTCTGCAGCAGTTGGAAGAGCAGAGTCAGCTGGCAAAAACGAGTGTGGATGGTGCCCTTTCTGGTAAGAAAATTGTGTTTGCTTTTCAGTTTGTCAGGTCCATAAATTATTGGGCATTGGGCTTCTCCACATCCTTTTCTCAAAGATATGTCACATCTATTTGGATAGTCTTAATGGCTGCTGTGTACTTTGTTATTGAAACGTGGTATTTACATGTTTGGTACATGAATAAGCACCTATTTGGATAGTTCTAATGGCTGCTGTGCACTTAATTGGTCCACATTTAGTTGCAATGTCATGGGCATTTGTTAGGTACTTAACATTATTAGTAACGTTGGTACGGCATTAATGTAGATTAGTTACTCCCTCTTTTTTTCTCTCCCTTGGTATCTATGTTTATGTACATGTCATATTACTTTGCAATGTCAAATATATTGCAAAAGCAATAGCCTCCCATGGAGTAGCTTCATTCCTTGTGAGAATGGACAGGGCATATGCTGGGTCAGTGCTGAAAATAGCCTTATTGATACAGTGTTTTTCCATCAGATCAGATTAAGGGCAGCTTCGATACCATGCAGTTCGTGCATAATTACAGAGTGTCCAGGCGATGATCCTGCACATGCTGTTATGACTACACCATGTTCATCTCTTAAAACAGCTCCATGGCCCTCTAGTGCACCTTGAAGAGACCCATCTGTGTTGACTTTGCACCAGCCTACGTGTGGCTTGGACCAGCTGCAGTAGATTGGTGCATCCAGGCGAAATTGCACATGTGAGTTCCATGCATTGAAATTTTTTCTATTTGCAGCTGAGTCAATTACTTCCTTTTCAATGACTGCTAATTTTAGGCGTATTTCTTCATATATGCGAGATGCTAATTCAGCAGCTATAATGCGCGTATGAGACTATCAACGAAATCAATGGGTATGGTAGTATATGCAGAGATTGAATTGTTTTTTAATTGCCAGAAATTACTTGATACTTGTTTCTGTAGGCCAGGATACTTATTGATGTTTGTTCTTTTTTGTGAATTTTAGTGTTCCTGAGAACAAAGGGCAAGAATTTAACTTGGAGAGGTTGATCGAATCCGCTCGTCATTTAAATCCGGTAATTTCAGAATCCTACAAAGTAGTTCTTTCTTTGCATTTGCTTATTTTGCTATATAAGATTTAGATTGAAATAAATAGAGCCTCTAGTAGACTAAATAAAAAAAAATGTTGTACAAGTACTTTCTAAATCAAGTTGGATTGAATTGAGAGCGTAAACAAGATTCAAGGTTTCAGTTTAATTGAATCAAGGTTTGGAATCGTGGACAGCTAACATTTGATATGATTTACTCAGTGTTGGAGGAGCTGGCTACTAGGATGAGAGATCTGAAGGGAAATTCTATGCGGGATCATGGTCTATGAGGAATACTAGTCCATTAAATATGTTGGATTCTGGCATGAAAACATCACAAACAAATGATTATCAGAAATCTGGTTCTAATAGGTATGGTGGGTTTGGTGGCTACTCCATTCAGCAGAATCTCAGGGTGGAGCAGCCTAGTAGCTGGGTGATGCCAATGCTCTCGCCATCACACTCTGAGACTACACACCACACTAGAGGAGGAAGACCACAACCTTCAATGTTAAGTCAGGAGCAGTTACCATCCATTTGGATTTTTGCTAATCAGGAACCCAGTTGTTTCAGAGGCAGCACAGTCTAATACAAATATGCAATTTGAGCAAGAAAACAATATCCATCCTGTTTTGAACCATTCACACGCTCAAGAGTCTGATGAACAATCAGAGCCATCAAAGGGCTCAAAGTCTACCGATCTTGTTCGAAATGAGCCTGAGAGGCCTTCACAAGCTTGTCAACAGCGTTCAAGAGATGTTCAGGGCAAAACCCAGGGCAGTTCAACCAAAAGTTGCACCAAGGTTTGTTTTGATGAATTCAATTTTTATATTACTGGTCTCAATGTATGAAGTCTTTGTACTAAAGTTGTTTAATTCAGGTTCACAAACAAGGGTTGCTCTTGGCAGGTCTGTGGACCTTACCAAGTTTAAGGACTATGATGAACTGATTGTTGAATTAGACAAGATGTTCGACTTCAATGGCGAGTTGATGGCTAACAACAAAAACTGGCAGGTGGTGTATACTGATAATGAAGATGATATGATGCTTGTTGGAGATGATCCTTGGCTGTAAGTGCTCATGATTTCTACAATTCTACCTCATGTGGTTAACCTTTAGCTGACATGCTACTGCTTTAGACATCTGTGTCCTGCAAAGAAAATCTGATGATCAGTCATGTAATAATACTTCACCTGATACAGATGATCACCATCCTGTGCTAGCTCTTGTTGATGAAGAAGTTCATTTGGGAGCGCAGCAAAGCCCCAAAGCTTGTTGGAGCAGTGCTTACCAAAAACAATCCTGATAAGGTATTTTTGTTTCCTTTGTTTAATTCTTTGGTGGAATGACCCTTTTATGGGTCAGAAACACCGACAGGTACTTGTACTCATAGTTTAACTTAGTCGAAAATCTTGGTATGGCCAAAGAATGTAGTGCATTGTCTACTGAAATGTTAAGTTCTGAGAAGAGACAAGTTAATGATGCTAGGGCCTCTGAAGCATTGGACCAGCCTCCAAGAGCCAGTGAGGAAGAAATGCAGGATGCTAGAAAAAATGTTCTTGGCAAGGTTTCTGAATTGGATGCTGCAACAACAGTTCAACAACCCACTACATCAGCTTCAAAAGTTGACAAGCAAAAGCGTTTAATCTCTCAAGTATCGGGGCCGTCTTCTCCATCTCCGAGGATTTGCAGTCCCACAGGTTCTTCCAATGAGCCTGGTAGCACTCCGATTGTTTCTTCTTTGGAGCTTGCGTCTTCTCAGATTATTTCTATACAGGGGACACTCAACCGCGTAATCACTTACTCTTACATACCCATTGTCCCACTATTAAATTCTTTCTTTTGCTACTTTTAATATGATACAGTATTTTTGGTACGCCATTCTGCAAAGTTTGATAAAGGGATATGCTTCTATATTGAGAAACCAGTCACAATATGGTATGACTGTTTCTTTCTTCTGTGTGTTTTGGCTTTGATAGGTGCAAAGTCATATTGTCAAGCTCAGAAGACAGCTGAATTTGATAGATGGGCAGCCTCAACAGTTGAAGCCAATCACTGGTCAGTGACATACTTGATTCCTCTTGGTTTATGCCCTTAATCTTTGTATTTGAATGGATACATGAAGGAAAAACAATGTAATAACGGTCTGGCATTCCAACGATGCCCCTCCACTATGGAGGTTTTTTGAAAAAAAAAAAAAAAAAGAAAAAAAAAGGAAAAACAATGTAAGTACAGTGTCATGTTTATCCATATATGAGAACTCGTTAAAGTTCTCTTTCCCTTTGTTTTGAAAGAGCTAGTTGGAAAAGCAGTTTTGTGTCAAATACTTCATGGAAAGGCATGTATCACAGTATCACGTTGAACCTCAGAATGAACTTGTTTATCTTGTCTTAAGTCAATTACTTGATTTCATTGCTACTTGCAAGGAATATGTCTAGGTTTTGAAAGCTTCACTGTCATCAAATGCAGCTATATCTATCAAACTATGTCTCTGTGAAAATGTGAGATATGAATCTGTAAGTTTCAAAAAGTTCGAATTTTACATATAAATGTACGACAGTTTGTTTATTTAATAGCTATTTTACTTGGATCTTTATTGCAAAACAATGAAACAGTGACGAGACCATGGGTAGGAATTATATATTATTCATTTGAGGTACGTTTTCTCATTGTTTAGACATATTTATTTATTCATTCATTTAGTGATTACTATTGTTATTATTACTTTTATTGTTGGTGAGTTATTATTTTGTCAGTATGTTTTCCTTAAGCTCTCTTTCATAAATCGTATTCCAGGTAAACTTGTCTATTTGTTATGTTTGCAACTATTCACCATGCAAAAGGATTTGCAAAAACAAATGGCAATGGTGTCTACCCCAGTTACCAAAGAAGGTAAAAGAGTAGAGGCAGCCTTGGGCCGCAGCATGGAGAAAGCCATCAAGGCCAACACCGATGCTTTATGGGCCCGTTTCCAAGAAGAGAATGCCAAACATGAGAAATTAGAACGAGAACGCACACAACAAATAACGAGTTTGTTCACCAATTGTATGAACAAGGATTTGCTAGCAATGCTAGAGAAAACACTAAAGAAGGAACTTGCTGTATTTGAGCAGGCTGTAGCTCGTCTCGTCACACCAGCTGTTGAGAAAACTGTTTCTTCATCTATTACAGAAGCATTTCAGGTTGAAATCCTGTGGAATTTTGATTTTTGACTCTTCTCCTGAAAATTGTCTGACCAAGTTCTGGTTTTCATCCAGTGATTCTTAGTTTATTTCCCACAAAAATAGGTGTTTTAAGATAGTTTATACTTCTTTGTTCAAGCCACATTCAGTGGGTAAGGTGGTGCCTGAAGCTCTTCTTCCTCTTGTATTTGTTGGATCTGATTTATGAATGAAGCTTAGGTAGTTTATTGAAAATTAATGCCTTATGGCCATCTCTTCATTGTTATTAAATGCTTATACACTATGTTGCTTGGTCTATGAAGAAATTCCAATATTGGTTTTGTTTCTTTAGTCTAGTGGACTACAGCGAACATGATCTATTTGGATACATTGTGTGAAGTTCTAGAAATAAAATTTATAAGATGTAATAAAAAGTCATTTGATAGCGAAAAAATAAAAAAATAAAAAAAAAATTTGCTATGTATACCTACCATAGCGTTTCAGGCCAACTTACTATAATAGACCCTGGGTAGCTCCGGCAGACAAACGCTATGGTATCCTACCATGAAACGCTATTAATGGGCTTTTTTGTTGTAGTGGGAACTATCTCCCGCGTATCTAAGAGCATAATGCTAACATGAAACTTCCCTTCTATAGCACGACTCCTAATTAGAAAAAGATCTCCAAGCAAATATCCTTCCTAAACTATGCATTCGATGGCCTGGTAGAATCAAAATTCTTGTACTATAAATAAGACATGAGGTTGGTAAGCTACAAATTCTCTGTTTACAACATTACACCTTCCTCAGGTCCCTTTCTGACTTTAGCATCAGAGTGTCATCGACCATCACAATGGTGGTTCGTGGCTCACGTGTGTTACTTGTGCAGGTCAACAAGTCAGTGAGACTAGGTTAAAATAGGGAGCGAAAAACGACTTCATCAGTATTTTCCATCTAAAACATAAACACCCTAGGTCAATGTTCACATCGGTGATTCTAAATGGCAAGGAAACGGGCATCTCGAGGGGGATGGAGGGTCAAACTCCCCTCCCTCGCCCATTTCCTCGCTCGTTTCCTCACCGCCTAGAACGACCCATGTTCACATACATGTTGGTTTTGTTTGTCATTAATAAAAAATTGATAGGCAAAATGAGAATTCAAATATTATGATAAAGGCAAATTATAATAGTCTTTTTTTATAATGTAAAAGACATAAATACCATTAGACACTGTTCAAATACTTGTCAATTTTTACTGTAATTATTGATAATTATATAGAGCAAAATTGGAAAAAATCAAGTTAAATACAAAATCACTGTTCATTTATGGGAAGGACCATTATAATTGTCTAGATTATAAAAAACTTATTTTCTAAATAATAATGCAACATTTATAAAATTATTATTTTTATATTACTAATAGAATTCGGATTATTTTTGTATCAGGATTTCACTAAATCCGAAACCGAATCAATCCGAATCCGATTTTCGAATCGGGTTTTGGGATAAAACCCGTTGTCCTAGTTTGAACCGACAGAAACACCGACTTGGACTCCTATTAAAAACTTGCTCTCCGCCGTGGACCCAATCTGAAACTCGCACCCTCCCTCGAAGAAGAAACTTGAAGCAACAACAAGAAGAACCAATACACAGAGGTAGTAATAGGGATGGCAGTGGGGCGGATTTTCACGGATATCCGCCCCACCCAATCCGTTTGGGGCGATTTTGGATATGGCTGAATGGGTTTTCGGGTGATTTCGGGTATCAAAAAATATCCGTTCACTATGCGGGGTGGATACGGATTTGGCCATATCCGCCCCGCGAATATCCGTTTAACCAACAAATTTACAAAAGTGGACTTCGCCTATATAAAGGATTAACTTTTTTTTCGCAAATCACTCACAATCGCTCGTTTCATTCGCTCCCTCGCCCTCACCCTCACCCTCACCAAACGCTCCCTCTCACAGACACAGAGCACAAGCTCTCACTCTCACAGAGCAGCGTCGCCCACGTCGCCCTCCCTCACACCGCACACCACGTCGCCCTCCCTCACGCAGCGCGGACGCGACTCGCGAGATCCTCCCTGCTCCCCTCACGCCGCGAGAGATCTGCCTCCCTGCTCCCTCGAGAGATCTGCCTCCCTCACACCGCGTCGACCTCGAGAGGTCCCTAACCCTAACCCTAACCCTTACTACCTTATAAAACCCTAACCCTAACCCTTACCCTGAATTTCTTCTTATTCTTCGCTTTTATTCACTCTGTTTTAATTTTCTAGGGTTTCTGTCCGCTTAACAACAATGGCGAATCTAAGCGGTGGAGCGGAAGCCCACGCGCGATTCAAGCAGTACGAGTACCGAGCCAACTCAAGCTTGGTTCTCACCACCGACTCTCGTCCTCGCGACACTCACGAACCCACTGGTGAGCCTGAGTCGCTTTGGGGCAAAATCGACCCCAAGAACTTCGGTGACAGAACCTACAAGGGTAGACCGCCAGAACTCGAAGAAAAGCTTAACAAGTCAAAGAAGAAGAAGGAGCGGGACGCCCAAGCTGGTGCGGATGCGGCGGTGACGAAACGGGACACGAAGAGGAGACGGTTAGCGGAAGAGAGTGTTTTGAATCTGGCTGAGGAAGGTGTTTATCAGCCGAAGACGAGAGAGACACGGGCGGCGTATGAAGCCTTGTTGAGTGTGATTCAACAGCATTTGGGTGGGCAGCCACAGGATGTGCTGTGTGGGGCGGCGGATGAGGTACTGGCTGTGTTGAAGAATGACAAGGTGAAGAATCCTGATAAGAAGAAGGAGATTGAGAAGTTATTGAATGTGATTCCGAATAATACGTTCGATCAATTGGTGTCGATTGGGAGGCTTATTACTGATTTTCAGGATGGGGGTGGTGAGGGGAATGCAACAGTGGCTGCAAATGCGGATGATGCATTGGATGATGGGATTGGGGTCGCGGTTGAGTTTGAGGAGGATGAGGAGGAGGAAGAGAGTGATCTTGATCAGGTGCAGGAGGATGAAGAGGAGGAGGAGGATGGGGTTGATGTGAATGGGGCGAGAGGTATGCAAATGGGTGGTGGGATGGATGATGAAGATATGAGGGATGCGAATGGGGGTGCTGCATTGAATGTACAGGATATTGATGCTTATTGGCTTCAGAGGAAGATATCGCAGGCGTTTGAGAAAATTGACCCCCAGCATTGCCAGAAGTTGGCTGAGGAAGTATTGCAAACACTTGCGGAGGGGGATGATAGGGAGGTTGAGAGAGGGTTAGTGGTACTTCTGGATTTTGATAAATTCAGTTTGATCAAGTTTTTGCTGCAAAATAGGTTGAAGATTGTGTGGTGTACGAGGTTGGCAAGAGCTGAGGATCAGGAAGAGAGAAATAAGATTGAGGAGGAAATGATGGGTATGGGTCCAGATCATACTGCCATTCTTGAGCAATTGCATGCTACAAGGGCAACTGCGAAAGAACGCCAGAAGAATTTGGAGAAGAGTATTAGAGAAGAAGCTAGGAGATTGAAGGATGAGAGTGGTGGGAGAGATGGGGAGAGGGATAGTAGGAAAGGGGTGATTGATAGGGACTCTGAGAGTGGATGGTTGAAAGGACAGCGCCAGTTACTCGACATAGAAAATCTTGCGTTCCATCAAGGTGGTCTGTTAATGGCAAATAAGAAATGTGAGCTTCCATTAGGATCATATCGGCATCATGAGAAGAATTATGAAGAAGTTCATGTGCCAGCTTTGAAGCCTAAACCCCTTGGTCCTGATGAAAAGCTTATAAAAATTGGTGACATGCCTGGGTGGGCACAACCGGCATTTGAAGGTATGAAAGAGCTCAATAGGGTACAGAGTCAAGTGTATGAGACTGCCCTTTTCTCTGCTGAGAATTTACTTTTGTGTGCTCCTACTGGAGCTGGGAAAACCAATGTTGCTATGCTAACCATACTGCAGAGGATTCGACAACATATGAACCCTGATGGGTCATTTGACCACAGTGGTTATAAGATTGTGTATGTGGCACCCATGAAGGCTCTTGTTGCTGAAGTGGTTGGAAATTTGTCCAATCGTCTGAAACCTTATGGTGTTCAGGTAAAGGAGTTAAGTGGGGATCAGTCATTAACTCGTCAACAGATTGAGGAAACTCAGATAATCGTTACCACCCCGGAGAAGTGGGACATCATTACCAGAAAATCTGGAGATAGAACCTATACTCAGCTTGTGAAACTTCTCATTATAGATGAGATTCATCTCCTTCACGATAACAGAGGACCTGTTCTTGAAAGCATTGTTGCTAGGACAGTTCGGCAGATACAGACCACAAAAGATTTTATTCGGTTGGTAGGGCTGTCTGCTACCCTACCTAATTACCAAGATGTAGCATTGTTTTTGCGGGTTAGTCCAGGGGAGGGACTATTCCATTTTGATAATAGCTATAGACCATGCCCACTTGCTCAGCAATATATTGGGATTACTGTCAAGAAACCTTTACAGAGGTTTCAGTTGATGAACGATGTTTGTTATGAAAAGGTCATCTCTGTAGCTGGGAAACATCAAGTCCTTATATTCGTCCATTCAAGGAAAGAAACTACCAAAACGGCTCGGGCGATACGAGATACTGCTCTTGCCAATGACACCCTTGGTCGTTTTCTCAAAGAAGATAGTGCAAGTCGTGAGATTCTTCAGGTTCACACAGATATGGTCAAGAGCAATGATCTTAAAGACCTCTTGCCATATGGATTTGCAATTCATAATGCTGGCATGGCGAGGGCAGACCGTCAACTTGTTGAGGAGCTTTTTGCTGATGGACACGTGCAAGTGTTGGTCTCAACTGCTACTCTTGCTTGGGGTGTTAATCTACCAGCTCATACTGTGATCATCAAAGGTACACAGATATACAATCCAGATAAAGGAGCATGGACTGAGCTAAGTCCTCTGGATGTTATGCAGATGCTTGGTCGTGCCGGAAGACCTCAGTTTGATACTTATGGAGAAGGAATAATCATCACAGGCCACAGTGAACTGCAGTACTATCTCTCACTCATGAATCAACAACTTCCTATTGAAAGTCAGTTTGTATCCAAATTGGCTGATCAATTGAATGCAGAGATTGTTCTTGGAACAGTTCAGAATGCTAGAGAAGCTTGCACCTGGCTGTTGTACACGTACTTGTATGTTCGCATGTTGCGGAATCCGACACTATATGGCATGTCACCTGATATTCTAGAGAGAGATGTTATACTGGAGGAGAGGAGGGCGGATCTGGTAAGCATCAACCTTTATCTATATTTCTTTATTCCAATCTGTTGCGTAGAACTTTTTTTTGGTTTGTTAAAAAATTAATTTTCATCGTTCAACATTGGTAATTAGTCGGCATCTGCACTTGCATCCGTGCTGAATGAAAGAAATTTTTAACAATACTTGTTAATCTCTACGTACCAAACATGAGGAAACCCTCTATGCTTCTACCGCTTTGGCGGGTTGTCGTCCGGTGTCTGGGAAGGGGAGCTGGCCTTTCTTTTGCTTGTTAAGTTGTTCTTTCTGTTTCTGTGTATGCATTTCATTTTACTTCTGATGGTTATGAGTGGATTTGAACGAGGAAGCCCTGACATTAGAATTTCATGTTTAGTCGCTCAAGTGAATAAAAATGGGAGATTTTGGTGCCAAAGGAAATATATATATATATATATTTTATTTTTTTATGGCCATAATTTTAAACTATTAATTGGTCGTTTGAATTTCATGACTCTGCATGAGAGTGAAATTCGTCAAATATGTTAGCCCTGAGATTGGAACATCATTTTGTTCCTAGTCTTTTAGTTTTAATTTGACTAAGCTCAATAGTTTAGTATTGTCCTCTATGGAGTTGCCTTAGTATTGGTAGGTTTGAACTTTTTTTTTTTGAAGGCGAGCTGGGTTTTCAAGGATCCCATAGCCTGTGCCGCAGGTGGGACTCGAACCTAGGACATGGGGGACAAACACACACAGCACTAACCATTAGACCATAACACCATTGGCGGTAGGTTTGAATTTACTCTCCATGCCTATGCAAGTTATAATTTAGAAAAAAGAAATGTGAATTTTAATTCATAGTGAGGCATTTAGCAGAAACACCTGAAATTTTATGTAGCCTTGCATGTTTCATGACATTTCACACAATGCAGGGAACTACAAGAGGATTCACTCTGCGTTGAATACTGACTTCTCTGACAATATTTTTTGAATTATTTCTTAACCGATTTAATGCATGGGTTTAAGTTTTAAACTGTGGGTGGATTAATATTCACAGTATTTTTTTTTTTGTTCCAGCCATTGGGAAAGTGATATGTCTAGCGAATCTTAGGAATAATCCTTCTTGGTTGTCTTCTGTTTTATTTTCATGTATTACCGTGTTTTTAGTCCCCAGATTAGGTTTCATTTCTTTTACTTTATCTTTCTTTTGTTTTAAATTTTCTTTTTCTTGCAAAATGGGCATTGGAGATTACATGTTACCTTTAAATTTGGTGTGGAGTAATCGTTCTTAGATGTCTTTTGTTTTCTTTCTATCGATTACCATGTTTTGAGTAGCAAGTTGTATTTTGAACTTTTTTTATTTGTTGAGGAATGGTTTTTTCCATTTTGCTGTGTTTTACTTCTTTAATATGCATTGATTTAACATGTTAATCTAATATATTGGACCCTTCGCAGATTCATTCTGCTGCAACCATCTTGGACAGAAATAATTTGGTGAAGTATGATAGGAAAAGTGGCTACTTCCAGGTTACAGACCTGGGTCGAATTGCTAGCTACTATTATATCACTCATGGAACAATAGCTACATATAATGAGCATCTAAAACCAACAATGGGTGATATCGAGCTCTGTAGATTATTCTCCCTCAGCGAAGAATTCAAGTATGTGACAGTGAGACAAGATGAGAAGATGGAATTGGCAAAGCTTTTAGATCGTGTTCCCATTCCTATCAAGGAAAGCTTGGAAGAGCCTAGTGCCAAGATCAATGTCTTGCTCCAAGCATATATCTCGAGGCTGAAGCTTGAAGGTCTTTCTTTAATGTCTGACATGGTTTTCATAACACAGGTACTTTATCATCACCCTTTGCTTACTTGATTTTGACCGGTCTTGATCACTTTTCACCAATAGTCTAAATGAAGCAAAATATTCAGCTTCTTATTTACTCTTTTCTTGATATCTTTTCAGAGTGCTGGGCGGCTTGTGCGAGCTCTTTTTGAGATTGTGCTAAAAAGAGGGTGGGCGCAGTTGGCTGAGAAGGCCTTGAATTTATGCAAGATGGTCAACAAGAGGATGTGGAGCGTACAGACACCTCTTCGCCAATTCACGGGAATTCCAAATGAAATTTTAATGAAATTGGAGAAGAAAGATTTGGCATGGGAAAGATATTACGATCTCTCTTCTCAGGAGATTGGAGAACTGATCCGTTTTCCTAAGATGGGTAGAACTCTCCACAGATTTATTCACCAGTTTCCAAAGCTTATCCTGGCTGCACATGTGCAGCCAATCACCCGTACTGTTTTGAGAGTCGAACTCACAGTTACACCAGATTTTCAGTGGGAGGACAAAGTTCATGGATATGTAGAACCCTTCTGGGTTATTGTTGAGGATAATGATGGTGAATACATTCTTCACCATGAGTATTTTATGCTTAAGAAACAGTATGTCGAAGAAGATCATACTCTGAATTTCACTGTGCCAATCTATGAACCATTGCCGCCTCAATATTTCATTCGCGTTGTGTCAGACAAGTGGCTTGGATCGCAATCCATCTTACCCGTTTCCTTCAGGCATCTTATTTTACCAGAAAAATATCCTCCAGCCACTGAATTGTTGGACCTGCAACCCCTGCCTGTAACTGCTTTAAGAAACACTGCATATGAATCTCTTTATCTAGAGTTTAAGCACTTCAATCCTGTACAGACTCAAGTGTTCACTGTCTTATATAACACAGACGATAACGTATTGGTTGCAGCACCTACTGGAAGTGGAAAGACCATTTGTGCTGAGTTTGCTCTATTGAGGAATCATCAGAAAGGCTCTGAGAGCATCATGCGTGTTGTGTATATTGCTCCTATTGAAGCTCTTGCAAAGGAGCGGTACCATGATTGGGAGAAGAAGTTCGGAAAGGGTTTGGGAATGAGGGTAGTACAATTGACTGGCGAAACAGCGAGTGACATGAAACTGCTAGAAAAAGGGCAAGTCATTATTAGTACTCCTGAGAAGTGGGATGCTTTATCACGTCGCTGGAAACAGAGGAAGCATGTTCAGCAAGTCAGCCTCTTCATCGTTGATGAGCTCCACTTGATTGGTGGGCAAGGAGGGCCAATCTTAGAGGTGATAGTCTCTAGAATGAGATACATTTCAAGTCAGGGTGATAACAAAATCCGAATAGTGGCACTATCAACATCTCTTGCCAATGCAAAAGATCTTGGAGAATGGATAGGTGCAACTTCTCATGGGCTTTTCAATTTCCCACCAGGTGTTCGACCCGTGCCTCTGGAAATACATATCCAGGGGGTTGATATTGCAAATTTTGAAGCAAGGATGCAAGCCATGACGAAGCCCACATACACTGCTATTATCCAACATGCAAAGAATGGGAAGCCTGCAATTGTATTTGTTCCTACGAGAAAGCATGCATCACTTACTGCAAGGGATCTGAAGACCTATGCAGATGCAGATGGTGCGGAGAACATGTTTCTGGTACGCCCAATTGAAGAACTGAAGCCTTTCATCTCACAAGTCAGAGAGTCCGTGTTAAGAGAGACACTAAAGGTTGGTGTTGGCTATTTGCATGAAGGTTTGACTAGTACGGACCAAGAAATTGTTTCTCATTTGTTTGAAGCTGGATGGATTCAAGTTTGTGTTGCAAGCAACTCAATGTGCTGGGGCACGCCGCTGTCAGCTCACTTGGTGGTGGTTATGGGAACACAATACTACGATGGGAGAGAAAATGCTCACACTGACTATCCCGTCACTGACCTGTTGCAAATGATGGGTCATGCAAGCAGACCTCTAATAGATGATTCTGGTAAGTGTGTTATCCTTTGCCATGCTCCAAGAAAGGAGTATTACAAGAAGTTTTTGTATGAAGCTTTCCCTGTGGAAAGTCATCTGCACCACTACTTGCATGACAATTTGAATGCTGAGGTTGTAGTTGGAGTTATCGACAACAAACAAGATGCTGTTGATTATCTCACATGGACGTTCATGTACCGGAGACTTACTCAGAACCCAAATTACTACAATCTCCAGGGCGTAAGCCACAGGCATCTTTCAGATCATCTTTCCGAGTTAGTAGAGAACACTTTGAGTGATTTAGAAGCAAGTAAATGTGTTACCATAGAAGATGACATGGACCTCTCTCCGTTGAACCTTGGCATGATAGCCTCCTATTACTACATTAGTTACACTACAATAGAACGTTTCAGTTCATCTTTGACTCCAAAAACAAAGATGAAAGGTCTTTTGGAGATTCTGGCATCAGCATCAGAATATGCACAGCTTCCCAGCAGACCAGGGGAGGAAGAGTCAGTCAGAAGGTTGATTAACCACCAGCGATTCTCCTTTGAGAACCCTAAATATACTGACTCTGCTGTTAAGGCTAATGCTCTGTTGCAAGCTCACTTTTCCAGGCACACAGTAGTTGGAAACCTAGCTGCAGATCAGCTAGAGGTTCTGCTGTCTGCTAGCAGGTTGCTTCAAGCAATGGTTGATGTTATCTCTAGCAATGGGTGGCTTAGCCTTGCTCTTCTTGCAATGGAAGTTAGTCAGATGGTGACGCAGGGCATGTGGGAGCGTGATTCGATGCTTCTACAGTTACCACACTTCACAAAGGAGTTGGCTAAGAGATGCCAAGATAACCCTGGTAAGAGTATTGAGACGGTATTTGATTTGGTGGAGATGGAAGACAACGAGAGGATAGAGCTTCTGCAGATGTCTGATTCACAGTTATTTGACATTGTACGGTTCTGCAACCGTTTCCCTAACATTGATTTGACATACGAGGTAATAGAACAAGAAAATGTGAGGGCTGGAGATGATGTTGCTTTGCATGTCACCCTGGAAAGGGATGCTGATTCAGACGTTGGACCTATTGATGCTCCTAGGTATCCCAAAACCAAAGAAGAAGGATGGTGGCTAGTAGTGGGTGATAGCAAAACCAACCAATTGCTTGCCATCAAGAGAGTTTCCTTGCAAAGGAAGTCAAAAGTCAAGCTTGAGTTTGCTGCTCCTGCAGAGGCTGGAAAGAAGTCGTATACTCTTTATTTCATGTGTGATTCATATCTGGGTTGTGATCAAGAGTATAGTTTCGCAATTGATGTCAAAGAAGCAGTTGGGGACGGGCAATGAAAGTGCCAAGTAAAGAAAGGTACGAGTCAGATGCTAGTTTGATTACTATCCGGACTATCAGTTTGGTAATATTTGGTTTCAAATTGGACCTGTAATTATTGATGTCGTCTATGCAGACTAAACTTGGTTTACATTATGTCATTGAAATTGGAGAGGATAGGTTTTTTACACGCATTTGGGTGCAGGTACAACTGTGTATGTGGACTGTGCTTGTGATACTAGTTAACTGGAGTAGTCTACAACTCTTCTTTCCTAAACTTCTTTTTGTTATTGTTAGTATTACTTTACCACCTGCATTGCCTAAAACTGTTGTCTAATGTTGTAAATCTTTTGATTCATCTATATATTATGTTTTACCTGTCAGTGTTCTTTTGTAAGGAGAAAAACATAACCTCTGTATATTGTGTATTTGTTTTTATCACAGGGTGTTTGATTTTGATTTTTGTTATACTGGAGGAGAGGAGGGCGGATCTGGTAAGCATCAACCTTTATCTATATTTCTTTATTCCAATCTGTTGCGTAGAACTTTTTTTTGGTTTGTTAAAAAATTAATTTTCATCGTTCAACATTGGTAATTAGTCGGCATCTGCACTTGCATCCGTGCTGAATGAAAGAAACTTTTAACAATACTTGTTAATCTCTATGTACCAAACATGAGGAAACCCTCTATGCTTCTACCGCTTTGGCGGGTTGTCGTCCGGTGTCTGGGAAGGGGAGCTGGCCTTTCTTTTACTTGTTAAGTTGTTCTTTCTGTTTCTGTGTATGCATTTCATTTTACTTCTGATGGTTATGAATGGATTTGAACGAGGAAGCCCTGACATTAGAATTTCATGTTTAGTCGCTCAAGTGAATAAAAATGGGAGATTTTGGTGCCAAAGGAAATATATATATATATATATATATATATTATTTTTTTATGGCCATAATTTTAAACTATTAATTGGTCGTTTGAATTTCATGACTGTGCATGAGAGGTGAAATTCGTCGAATATGTTAGCCCTGAGATTGGAACATCATTTTGTTCCTAGTCTTTTAGTTTTAATTTGACAGCTCAATAGTTTAGTATTGTCCTCTATGGAGTTGCCTTAGACTAAGTTTATTCTGAATACCCATATCAACAAACAAAAAGTATAAACAGATACTGATTGATTATTAAGATTTTTCTTAATTCTTGTTAATAGCTTCTGATTTATCCTCTTTACTCTATGCAGTTACTACTGTGGAGTAGCTGTTGGTTCTGGAGATACCAGGTTAGAAAAGCTCCATACACTTGGGATGACGCTTGTTATTTGACACGAAGGTCCCTAAGAGTGCCTCTTGACACATGGATAAATACTGGTAAGCTCAAGAATCTAGTTCCTGATACTTCGTTTCTATGGATTTCTCAAATGGAAAGATTTAATGGTCCTAAGATATCCCCGCAACAATTGCCATGATACCATCCTATTTACTGAAATTTGCATTTCAAAAGATTTGATAATTGCAAGATATTATTGAATTAGTCCCACTTTGGACTCGACACACTTGAATCCTCTTAAGCAACAATACAATTACTTTTGAATACAAACAATTCTGACACAAACAACCTAGTTGACCATGCTATTGAAAAAATTAGCAGACCAAAACCCAAGACTGATTCGAACTACCTTCTGTGCTTTGTTAATTAATTGATTTGGTCTCAACTGAGAGCTTTACATTAGTTAAACTAACTGAATAGCATCCTATAATCCCCACTTTTGGCTGGTAAACACGCAATTTGGTAACCTTTTTGTTGTTTTCCATCCTCTGCATTATGTTATGACCTAATTATTGTTCATTTCAGCTTTATCCCTATGTGCCCTAATGAAAATATAAATTTGAGCAGATGAATCAACAAAAGAGGATCTTGTTCAAAGACGTTTATGGGAGAAACCCAACATGCAGAACTATACGGCAGAGTTACGCAAAGAAGTAAAGCGTAGAAGATAGACAATTTTATTGAAAGCTTGTGATAACAATCACATCTGTTTTCCTGTTTGTATTTTTTTTCTGGCAATGTCCAATGAGAAATAGTTTTACACTTTTAGATCAAAATTAAACAATGTATACCAAATAATGTACTGATTTTAATATCCTGACTGATCAATCTATACATAATTTGAACTTTTAATCAGGACGAACTTGTATTCTATTACTAGATAGATCTATGATAATCTTCTGCCATGTTCAAGATATATGAAACTTGTTGGATGCCCTATGGTAAATACTGTGCATTGAAAAAGATGGGATTAGACTTGGACAATAAGTCCAGGAATTGGACTGACAACATGTCAGACCAAGTTCTGATAAATGTCCTCCATCATCAAACTAAGCAATCAGGTTAGAGCAAGTCATCAGGTTAGACCAAGTTCTGGCCTGGCTCCCTAGAATAACTCTCCATCAAACTAAGCAATCAGGTTAGAGCAAGTCATCAACTTGGACCAGATTTCTAGTTGGACTGCATTTGTAACCTGAAAATAAATACAATTTTCCTTGGTGCAATGAGAATAGTTGAACAAATTGGATTGATGTTTTGAATGACTTAAAAAGTTTGTTCTCTATTACATTGTCAAAGCCATCGACCCAGACTAGATTGAGTTGAATGATTCTTTAGAAGATAAATGTATCTTTTACTTTCTCACTACCCGCCATTTGTAGCTTGTTAGAATTTTTTGTGATTCTAAATCAACATACTCAGTGATGCAAGATGTGAGGTTACACGGGAACTTAATTACCTTTGATGGTTCTTTGTAGGAGTGGGCATTCCATCTCGCTGTCCTGATCCCGTCCCAATTTTTTCGGGTTCTATTGGGATTGATCAATTTCATCCCGATCCTGTCTCGTCCCGATCTAGAGTGGGATGGGATTGGGATGAAGATTTTCAATCCCGCCCATACTGTCCCGTCCCGAATCGATTTTTTTAATATTTAATATGAAATATGTAGTATGAAACTATTTGTTGACACAACTTTTATTTGTTGTTTTATTTATTAACATGGCTATTTTATTCTGACAAACTTCCATACGATTCACTTAGATAATGAATCTAACTCAAACCCTCTCCATTTTTTTCTCTTCCTAACTCTTGACAATAACAATGTGTGCTCCTCGTAGTTTTAAATGACAAACTCATTGATCATTTTCGTTAGCAATGTACAAAGAATGGCTATCTTCAAAGTGGTTCTAAAAAAATGGAGTAAAAGCTAATGAAATGGAGAAATAATAATAAATGGCTTAAAGTTATATAGTTGTTCTTAGAGTTGTGTGTTTGGTAAATCCAAAATTTTCAATCTTGCTTGTTAAATTTTCAATCTAAAATTTAGTACATGCTCATCCCATCTCATCTCGTCCCGTCCTGTTCCGAACCCGTTTGGGATGGGATGAGGTCAGGATGAAGTCTATCTCGTCCCGATCCCGAACAAACGAGTCCCATCCCGTCCCATGCCTACCCCTAGTTCTTTGTGCTCTTGATACCTAGTGCAGTAATCATTAGTTTTTCATGCCATCTTAATATTCGGAAATGATGCCAATGTAGCCTGGTTTGATGGTTAAGGTTGTGGTGGTTCACAACATCTTGGATTCTATACCCACCGGCGGCACATTTGCCTTTCAAAAAAAAAAAAAAAACTGAAAATGATAAATAGGTTGTGGGATATTGAAATGGCTTGCATGCTATCAAGGTCAATGAGCATCAAAATGTTCGTAGGCTTAGTGCGTCAACTTCACCCAACCAAGTTGACACAATGATGTCAAATATTTTTTTTTTTGGGTAGGTTTGAACTTTTTTTTTTTTTTTTTTTTTTTTTTTTTTTTTTTTGAAGGCGAGCTGGATTTGAACATCTGGTATGTATTTCCAAAGGCACGGGTCGAACACCTGGTGGGAAATTGAACAGCCCATGAGAAGTTGCACCTATCCATTCCCCAAGATCTTTTGCATTGGGCAAGAGATGTTGATAGTGCCACTATTCGGATTTTGTTATCACCCTGACTTGAAATGTATCTCATTCTAGAGACTATCACCTCTAAGATTGGCCCTCCTTGCCCACCAATCAAGTGGAGCTCATCAACGATGAAGAGGCTGACTTGCTGAACATGCTTCCTCTGTTTCCAGCGACGTGATAAAGCATCCCACTTCTCAGGAGTACTAATAATGACTTGCCCTTTTTCTAACAGTTTCATGTCACTCGCTGTTTCGCCAGTCAATTGTACTACCCTCATTCCCAGACCCTTTCCGAACTTCTTCTCCCAATCATGGTACCGCTCCTTTGCAAGAGCTTCAATAGGAGCAATATACACAACACGCATGATGCTCTCAGAGCCTTTCTGATGATTCCTCAATAGAGCAAACTCAGCACAAATGGTCTTTCCACTTCCAGTAGGTGCTGCAACCAATACGTTATCGTCTGTGAATATAAGACAGTGAACACATGAGTCTGTACAGGATTGAAGTGCTTAAACTCTAGATAAAGAGATTCATATGCAGTGTTTCTTAAAGCAGTTACAGGCAGGGGTTGTAGGTCCAACAATTCAGTGGCTGGAGGATATTTTTCTGGTAAAATAAGATGCCTGAAGGAAACGGGTAAGATGGATTGCGATCCAAGCCACTTGTCTGACACAACGCGAATGAAATATTGAGGCGGCAATGGTTCATAAATTGGCACAGTGAAATTCAGAGTATGATCTTCTTCGACATACTGTTTCTTAAGCATAAAATACTGTTTCTTTGGCACTTGTCGCATCTAGAACTAGCTTCTGAGCATCCGCCAATGGCCAGTAATACCCTAACATGAGAGCTTTATGGGTCAATGTTCTTCCCCCGGGTGATTCCTGCATGTCCCGTGGTTTATTTCCTCTAGGACATATTCAACATCTCCTAGTATAATGCATCCTAATAATGGGTTTGTGGCAGATCTCCTGTATAAATATGTCTTGCTGTCCGATTTCGTAGCTTTTTGGCTTGCATCTTATCTGTTAGGAGTTCCCATTTAAAATGTACGCCAGGATTGCAGTCATCAAATAACAACCAGGATTGGAGTCATCTAATTAACACCTTGGTTTACAGTGCATGCTTCTTCTGATTGATTTTCCATACTTTCTAATTACCATACTTTTACATAATTACCATGGTTTCCAATCTAACAAAAAAAATTGTTACTGTTTATAATATTTGCAAAAATTTTGAGTTACCAGGAAACTAAGTAGATGATTTGGTAGATGTTACTTTTACATAATTGCCATAATTTGCTAATCCACCAAAAGAAATTGTTGTTATTATAATATTGGCAAAGATTTGGAAGTTAATTAGGAAACTAAATACATGATCTGTAGATGTTTCGTTTACATAATTAGCATAATTTCTAATCCACCAAAATAAATTGTTGCTATTATAATATTGGCAAAGATTTTGAAGTTATCTAGGAAACTAAGTAGATGATTTTGGCAGAGGTTTCTATAACTAGTTCACAAGAAAATCTCTCCAATTTTTATGCGATTTCCAATGGAAAAGTTATTTATACAGTAGGTATTTTCTAACTTGAACCCAAAAACAGAGTAAAAACAATGGAAAGAACAGCAAGGCATGGGGGCGGAATCCTTACTTTCGAGGAAGGCTATACTAAGTACCAATGTAATGGCAACAATGATGATGAAGAAAGTTTCACGACAACATATCCGTTTACTGGACTTGGTCGAATCACAAAGTTGTCCTCCATCAATGGTTTGATTTGTGTCCAATGTTCTAATCGTTATATTATTGTAGGCAATCGTACCATAAGGGAATGTAGGTAGGAGTCTACGTCATATCTGCCACCAACATGATTTCAAGTTGAATTCAGGGTTTGGATTTCATCATTCGACTAAAGTAGTTGTAATGTTGTTATCCAACAATGATGATACTTGTATTGAAACTCAGATTCATAATTTAGGAGAATGGTGGTTGCCGTGGAGAAGAATACAAACTCGTCCTCCGCACAACACTTCTTCGATTATCTCTTCACCCATATATCTACATGGAAAATTGTACTGGATGTGTAAAGGGGGGATCATTGTATCATTCGATCTTGGAGAAGAGAGATTTGATGAACAAGTCATCTCTACTACACCCTTAGAAGATTTGGATAACATGTTGGATCAACATCAACCACTCATGGAGCTATACGGCAATCTATGTATATTAGTCAATGACTATGATTCAAATGGCTATGTGAATGAATTACAAATATGGAAATGTTGAAGGACTGTTGCTATCCTGATCCAAACCACCATCACTACAAATGGGTAAACGAGTACCAGGGCATGGTAAAGCTCAACGTATATGTATGATGACAAAATTTTATTATGTCAAAAGCCATCAGATTGCGCCGCTTAATATCTTATGATATTAGATCCAAAAATATGGATTTTGTTGGAGACTACGATGAACCCGATAACAATACTGCCTCAATTTGTCTATACATGCCAACTGACATTCCTCCGGTTCCCAGAGATCGCCAGTGTCACACCTCCAGTTATTAGACATAGCATATGCAACATCAAAATTTGTTCAAGTGTTTCTTTATTTTTATTTTTATTCCTTCTTCTTCTACTTGTCATTATAAACCATATTAGCCACAATTTTCTCTACTTGTCCTCTTTTGTTTTGCTTTGGGGGTTCAAGATGGCGTCAACAAAGCTTTAGTTTCTTTTGGGATTTGTTGGAAAAACCAAATCTTAGGATTATCCGTTTGCAAACTTCAATAACAATTGGAACTGGAATTTGACCCATCCAGTACCCAAATACTATTTTTTTTTTTTTTTTTTGGAAGTTGAGCCGGTTTTTTTAATAGGGTCCGTAACCTACACCCGAGATGCGACCAACCGGTCTAACATCACCCCGAAATAAAGATGCCTCCAGCGGGTCTCGAAGCAAGGATCTGTGGATCAAGTCCACAACACCTTAACCACTCGACCACGGCCCCTTTGGCAGTACCCAAATACTATTATAGCAGGTATACGCCTGACTAGGATCTCCAGGGCAACAAATCCAACCTTGGCACTTCAATCCACTCTCCTTCAAGAAGGTTTTTGGTAATACCTACTTTTTAAAGACAAAGGTGTTGAACAAACAATAAGACATGCATACAAATGAAGACCTTCGGATCATCAGATGAAACCCCCCCCCCCCCCCCCCCGTCAGTCGAAGATGTAGACCATGTCGTCCAACATTTAGTCTGCATAATCCATTGCTAACCAGGAAGTAGCTCATCAGAATATCTCCGGAATTACAATGTGCATACTAAAGAATAGTAAAATCCTATAATCCACAAATCACCATTAAATTGTAGACTGAATCATAGATAGAGATTTACAAGCAGGGTCATACTAAAGAATCGCTTCAATACATTATTTAATTTAGACCATCGCCGTCGATTTGAATACACAAAAAAAGGTAAGCTTCACTATTATTAATGAAGATACAAGTCCAAAGATAACAGTTCTAAATGCTGTCATAAGGCTCTAAAAGCCATTGATTGAAAAGCTGGAATTGAACAAATTGAACATATGTACCTCCCACATAAAACTATGATATCTGACTTGCAGGATAGGAATCAAATCCATATTCTAGCCCATATTAAACCTAAACGAACCACATAAAATCAATCCTGAGTCCAAGCAAAAGCTCCATCTTTAATACACATACCTTTGTTACGTTATAAGTAGAACAGTGGCGAGTGGCGAACCACATCATCTACTTCAGGTGATGAAGAGTTGGAAGCGCCAGTGGCCTACATTTGATTTTTGAGCTCCAAAAATGCTACAATGTTTCTCTAAATCATCTGAAAACCAAAACTGTGGATAATCATCATAGGTACAATCACCAAGCAATTCTTTCAACATTCCCATGCCCTATTCCAGAAGGAAACCATCCCCACCTTTTCATGGCAGTCAAATATTTGAGCCACCATGATAACATTAGGAAAATATTTTAAATGATTAATATCTGGGGCGAAAATTTACTATATGAAAATTCTATCTAAAAATGGAACAGGGAGCACTGCAGAAACTGATATTTGTTGATTTCTATTTGAGATGAAGTGCCATTATACAAAGAGATCATGATCAATCACTATAAAGAACATCTGGGAATGATCTACCACCCTCCACGGGATTACTTAATTGCTGCCCTCTATGAACTAGTCTTTTCTGGATGCCATTTCTCTGACACCTACATACAATGGCCATTGGACATTAAGGTTATTTTCTAAACAATCAAACAGCTACATTACTTAGATTTAACATATAATGCATGAATGCACACAATATTCAAAAAACAAAAAACAAAAAAAAAGAGCACGCAAATTGAAAGGCATGCATAAAGAGTAGGCAAAAACTTCTCTCAGATTTCAAAGGATGTGTATTTTTATAGAAGTTCCAAGTGAAAACCAGACCGGAAGCAAAATTAGATACATAGCTCAACTTCCAAAGAATATAATATAACAAATAAATAAAATAAACCTTGAAATAGTTGTGCACCACCAAGTAATAAATAAGAGTTGGAAAAAAGTTTGGAGATCCAATTGATGGAGATTTGCTTTCTTCATAATAAGAGTAAATAATGCAGCCAAGGATAAATAAACACGGACACGACACGCCGACTCGACAATTTCCCAAAAACTAGGACTCGAGGACACATCGATACATCATACTATTTTTTTAATAAGTCATATAAATATAAACAATAATATAATAAAGTGTCTTTCTAGAGTGTCTTCATCTTTGTTGCATATAGATAGAAAAAAAAACGCGAAGAAGAAATAACATAGAGAATAAGAGGTGCAAAGGCGGGGAAGATGATAATTCTCACATATCTAAAAGTAAAAAATAAAACGAAGTCGATTGCCGAGTCTTGACTGTGTATGACCAAGTTCGGGATGTATCAGATGTGTGTCCGACACGTTGACCACATTGACCATGTGTCTGACACCTGCCAACACGTTGACTAAGTATCTGACACGTGTCGAGCAAGTGTCTACGTCGGATACGTATCGAACACAAATACGGCTAGTTTCCGAAGAGTTTGTGCTTCCTTGATTGCAGCAAGATTTGCTTTTAGCGGGAGCAAGTTTAATCTCATAACATATCTCACACATATTGTTTTATCAGTCATCTGCAGCCTATGTACATATCTCTCACTCATTCTCTTCACCAATCATCCACCTATGTTACCACAAACGATAACGCTTGGTCTGGTACTGCAGCTATGCGTCCTCTACTTTGTGCCTTTGTTGTTATTCATTTCTTGGCCATTTTTGTAACCATCAGCCCTTTCCGTATTGTTGGAGCGAGCCCACAATATCTTCCCTGCGTTCACTAAGGACAGAAAATGACTTCATCCTCATCTCATCTCCTCATTTTGGCTCCTCCTTTGCAATTGAACACCACAAAACAAAATCCATGGCGGACCCCCTCTCCCATTTCCCTCCCTGTACAGGTAAACAAGTCCCCTCTCACTCAACTTACATAGAATTTGATCACAAAAGTCAGACCTTGCAAACTACTACCATAGTTCAGTTTCCACTTGCATGAATGTATTATTTCTTTAAATTGGACTAAATTGTTTCCAGAGACAAAACCCGGTTTTCTCTACTATAACCCATTTTACTACTAATCTGTACAAACTAGTGGACTTGTCTATTGAGAGAAATTAGGTTTTGGTAATCTTTGGTGATAAAGTTTCAATCATTCTCTTCACCAATCATCCACCAATGATAACGCTTGCTCTGGTACTGCACCTATGCCTCCTCTACTTTGTGCCTTTGTTTGCTTATTCATTTCTTGGCCATTTTTGTATGAACATAATACATTTTTGTTATTGCACTCAAACCCTCTCCCACCCACCATGCACACCAATAAAAAAAATTTAATTGGTTGTCCACTTACTCTAGCCTTCTTAACCCACAATTTCTCCATTCTCACAAATATACCCATGATATCCAAAGAATGGCGGTCTGAGTCCATCATTATACTAGATTTTATTGGTGCAGTCAGGCCAAATTCCAAAATATCATCCGAAGAGACCACATACATTGTTTTTGGATTTTCTCTCGAGAATACATAGCACCAAGTGTACAATAGTCCTAGGAACCACCCAATCAACACCAAACATCCTCGAAAAGTTAAGCCAAACCAAATAACCAAGATGGTATGAGTAATAAGATGATCTCTAATTTCAATCTTCTCTCCAAAACCCAGACAACAATAATGAACAGACAAGCCTCTACTAGCCAAGACACTTAGTAACAACGTACCAAGAGAAAGAAACTCTGGTTGAAATTTTTCCCCATCAAAGTATCAAACCAAACCCATGCGAACTTCATTCCCTCGGTGGGGTGCTTAGCTTTCAAATAGATCCCCATTGAAAGCTGATACCTAATGAAACCCTGTGAACAAGCTCCATGAGCATTTGTCATTCACTGTTATTAGACACTTTTGTCCCTCATCAAACGCAGCTCGAAACATATAGGGAAAGTAAGCTTGAGAATTCCCATGACACCATCTATGTGCCGAACACTTTTCTTTATCCTTCACATTCTCCCCCCTGACATCGTTTCAAGTATTTTGAAAGGAGGAGCATGCTTGGAAAAGAAGGTCCATACATCTTGCCTGACTAAAGATTATCTCCCTGGTACTACTAGGTATGGCACAGCACTAGGAAGCCTATTTACTGGATTTAGTGCTTACAATGTTTGCTCGCCATTTACAACATCACAACTTGGACAAAAAATTTCTTAACATCAAAAGGGGAGTCTCATGCAAATCAAATTTATCAAAATGCCATATCACAAGAGAAACCCAAGTATTTCAGAATTATTAACACAACTTAAATCAACAAGTAAAAGTTAATATGTAAGCTCAGTGATATGACAGTATTTTTTTTCTTCTTTATTAATATGATAAAATAGGAAAACATAGCTTTTAATAAGGGTTGAGTAATCTTTTTCTTTTTTTATTACCAGCTTGTTTGGGAAATTGTGAATGCACCTACAGGTACGTTGTCCATAGCAAATCAAACAAAATATGCACCACCTGAGAGAGGTTGGCTTGGTAGGTATGGAGACAGGTTGGGTTCGTCATACCCAGACCTGAACCAACTAAAATTTGGGAGAACCAAAACTGAACCAAAAAAATGCTTCTGCTATTTTGGATCCGGGAGACTCAACCTAACGGGTCTCACAGGTGTCTGCCTGAAATTGGTCCGCTAGAACTCAACTGCTATTTGTGACGTCAATGGTCATTAGAAATGAAAGAATTAGGAGATACTTAGGTGTAGCGCCCATAGAGGACAAAATTAGAGAAAGACGTTTAACTTAGTTTGGTCATGTGCGGAGGAGACCAAGCACGGCGCCAATTAGAAAATGTTTAGATTGGCAAATTAATGGAGGGTGTAGACGGAGGGGACGACCGTTGAAAACTTGGATGAAGACGGTGAATGAAGATATCATTGAGCTTGGATTAGGCGAGGAAATGTGGGAAGATCGCATTGCTTGGAAAACCAAAATCCATGTAGCCGACCCCGAAAATCTCGAGAATAGGCTTTGATGATGATGATGATGAATGGTCATGTTTCACGCGTTCGCAGGTTTTATTGTTGAAGTTGTTAACTTCATTAATTATCGTGCTTAATAAGAATATTATTAAATAATATGAGCATAAATATAAATTTTACTTAAGTTATATTATAGATTAAGTTTGGGTCCGTGTCGGAACACTTAACAACTAGAAGCAAACTGAAACCGAATCAGGACCAAAGCCTGATTAGTCAGTTCCAGAACCGAACCATTGGAGTCGGGTCAGGCACAGTAACCATCGGGAATTAATCTTTCTAGCATCACCTCGACCCATGAACAAACGCATCCGTGTAATTAAAAATTGTTCTCCAAGTATCGGTGTCGCGTACTTCACGGATGTCTTAGAAGCCCAATCACATCAGAATAATAATAGTTGGCTCTAATCACCTCCATCCAAAGGAATTTGCTCCCATACAAGCATCAACAATCACTTGCATAATAGTGCCTCATTCATCAACTTAAGGGGAATAATACCCAAACCACCTATCTCCTTAGGTATGCACCAACTCCCAAATTCACAATTAAGCGCATGAAATCTTTTATCTTCATTTCTGTCACAGAAAATTTGGAATCACTAATGCTGGCACATGGAGCCATATGAGATGCATATTCACCAATGCAATACTTCTTATGAGTCCCATCCTATCATCTTTGATAATAACTTGGACTATCAAATAGTTTGTCTCTTCCTAGTTATTCTGACCACCTGATCCCACTAATGCTTAGTTCTTTTTTTTAACCCCATAATGGTTATTTCTTTTTTTAGCCCCATGAGAAGACCCAAGTGGATGAGTCTCTTCTCAATTATTTCCCCCACCTGATCCCACAAATGTTTTCTTCTGTTTTTAGCCCCAAGTAGGTCTTCTCACACTTCAACACATCTGTCCCCACTCTCTCGCCAATGTCATACACTACACTATGACAGAATTGATCTTCAGACCTGAACAAGCCTAAAAGCCTAAGATCAGTAACATGTACTTCAAGCTCTCCACCACGAGAGAAATATCATCCTCCGAAAAAAAAGAGTATCATTGGCTAATAGAAGATGCACAATTCACATGGTCGTACACCTTTACAAAATAAAATTTACATTCTTACCTTTCCTTGACACCTCTTGACGCACCACAGTTCACCATTCTCCTAATGAACTCTAATGAACTCAACTGCTCAAGTATGCCACTAGATCAAGAAGACCAACACAAAACCAATACATGCATGGACAGATAAAAATGAGTTTGAAGCAGAAAATGAACTCTAGATCCACAAAGACAATACTAATGGTCCTATAGTTCAAACAAAAATTTTTGGAAATTATTTGTTGCCTCATTTATTTTAAAGGTAAAAAATTTATTTTAAAAATGTTTTGGGATACAACAAGGTGCCTTTAGAGCATTAAGGCCTCAAAATCATAAATCTCTAATTAGCATAAAAGGAATAAAAAAAAATCTCTAAACTCAAGGTAATGTGATACCCAACTCCACAAAGTGATTAGAATCTCCATTACCACCTCATCAACATCTACAACTTTGTTGTTGAAGATTCTATTGTTGCATTCCTTGCATACAATCCAACACAAAGCAAAAGGAACTAATTTACATGCAACTTTTCCTTTTGTCATGAGATGACTAGGAGCCTTCCACACCCTTAACATACTATCCATAGATCTTAGCATCACCCAGTATAGCCCAAACAACTCAATGAAGTGCATCACATGTTAACCCAATTATAATGAAATAAAAGATGGGCTAAATCCTCTGGCATCAAATCACACAAATTACATCCAACATTCAAATTCATCCCCCTTTGAGCTAACTCTACCTTGGAAGGAAATTTTTCCATACCGTTGTCCATATAAAAAAAGACTCTAGGCAGAACTCCCTTCTGGCAAGCCAATTTTGTTGGAACATTGTTATACCTAGCAGCTTTCGCACCAGCCTAGAGAAGCAAGAAGTCACTGAAAACCGCTCCCTCTATCCTCTCTCCAAACCCATTTATTATATTCATCTTCCATCTGTATAATTTCCAACAAACCAGACAATATCACGAACTCATTCAATTCCTCACTGAAATACCCCCGCTTCGAAGATGTAAATTTTGTCATAACCCCATTAACAAAACTACCAAACTCTGCTACCTTCCCTTGTTTTCTATATTGCATAGGCTGGAATATATCTTGAGACCCGAACAAACTTGAAAAATCAAGCCTCCTTGTAAGAGATACTTGAAAACCATCTAATAATCCAACCTCCATAGCTTGTGCCACCAATCTACTAAGAGTCGACCCAATCCACAGATTACTATATTATCCGCTTTGGGCCTAAGGCCCACACGACTTTAAAACCCGTAGTACTTTGTAGATCCAAACTCGCACATATATAACACATCCCCCTCCCTCACCCAGGACTATAATCTCTCATTTGTAGCTTGTCAATCATCTAGGGATCTATGCTCTTGGGCTTCTCTCGCACCCTCCCCCTCAAGTTTGCCCACACAAGGGTATCATAGTCCACCCCTTGGGAGCTCAACGTCCTCGATGGCACACTTCCGACTAGGTCTGGCTCTGATATCATTCTGTAACGACTCGATCCACAGAGTACGCAACAATAGTAAATAAAAAAAAAGGAACAACGGGTCTCCTTGCCTAATTCCCTCGACGTTTTATAAAACCAACTGGCACGCCACCTACCAAGATCGAGAAATGAATCGTTGACATACAAATCTTGACCCAACTCATCCACCTCTCGCCAAAACCCATTTTCCTCATACACATACTACAAAGTCCCCCTTCTCAAAATCAGTGTTACATGATAACCCCGGAGGACCATTTCTCAACCTAGAGTCAACAACTTCATTAGCACCATTACCCCATCAAGAAGGAATCTGACAATTCTAAACAAAAACACTTTGAAAATGACCAATAATAGAATTCAAGCACGGTTTTAACCTTCTTGCCGTTTCCTTAGCAATAATCATTACTTCCAAAGGCTAGTCCATTTCAGCATGACTTCCAAAGGCTAGTCCATTTTAGCATGACTTCCAAAGGATGTTCATAAAGTGTCGAAAATGGATGGGCTTATTGGACGATAAGTCTTGAAAACAGGATTGCAAGTAATGTTCCCTTTTTATTTAACAAATTATGTAAATACCATGCAGAGGTGGTAATAAAATTGAGTTATAATTGATGAAATAAATTATAAACAACTAAAGAAAGAAAATATCTTATCCCGTCTACTAATCTCATACTATAATTCACTGAACTGGCACTAACTATAAGCATGATCTAACCAACATACTCACAACACAAGTTAGATAAGCTCTGAGGGGGTAAAAACACTCGTATGTTTAACCAAAAACCTTCATGTGTGTTTAAGTATATCTAATTTTGGCATGATTTAGTATTGGCATAAGTTAGATGTCACCAAAGCATAAAGAATACAGAAATCAATTGCTTACTCTATACCCTTAACGCCTAGTCCTCGGCTTGCAACGGAATTCAGCTAATAATGCTATATGATCAGAGGACCACTCTGGAGAAGGGAGTGCTGTATCTTTGCGCAAACTCTCCTCATCCAGGAGCTCCAACAGGGATTCCACCGTTAAAGAGTCCGCTGAAAGCACAAACTACCATATGAGCATGTTATCCATATAGAAGCCAGCTATATATTTCCTTTTTCTTTCCTTCTTTTTTTAATATTTTTAGGAGGTTCCACGTGCTATCGAGAACTTATATCTCAAGAGATGCTAGAAAGGACTATAACAGACTTTTTTTTAATTCTTTTTATCTCTACCTGTGTAAAATATGTAATCATGTGTGCCAATAAAATCCCTAGTGCAGTTTGTAAACAAAGGCTCATTTGTTGCTGGATCCATCTTCCTCCGTTGTTGCTCTAAACCAAGACCGACACCCATCCTAGCAAAGGATGAGTATGCACTCACCTGTAACAGAGCTTATTCATCACAAACAAGTAATAGAATTTTGGACAATCAGGTAAGTAACATCTATAGATGCGTTGATAACAGAAATTGATGAGCGAAAATATGCTTTACCAGGGGAAGCTGATGAGTTAGCTTGGTGGCAGGGCGTAGTATTCCAAGAGGATCCACTGTCAAATCTGGATGCATTTGATCAACCTTGCCAATGGCAAGAAGTGCATGCGGAGCACTGCAACCAAGGTCAACATTTATCTTCAATTACCTTTTTATTTTAAAAAAAATTTCTTTAAGTCATTTTTCTAATATTAATCCGAATAGAAATGAATGTATTGGGACAATGGCAGACCTTCCAGGAACAGAATTAAAATCCCCACAAACTAACATTGGGATATCTGCACTGACGGCTATTTTCTCCAATCCCTTTAACAAAGTATGGACCTGATAATAAAAGTTTTTAAATTAAAGAGAGATGACAGACAAGGAGGGTGTCAATTTACAAAATATCCTGACTGAAATCAGATTTCAGAAGCAAATATGCCAAAAAAAACTACCTGCCAGAGCTTAACATCCTTGAGATCCTGGTGAACATTTACATGTGTATTTGCCTATAGTCCAGTACCACAAGGAAAAAAAGAATGATAGTTACAATCATCTCCTGAATAATGCAAATGAATAAATGCATGAAACTACACAAAACACCTGGACTGGACACATTACGAAATTGTGCTCATAGGAAACAAACGAAAATTCTCGGTAAAAATCGACTAAATAGTAAATCTCTCTATAAAAGGTATGTTCCAGCACTATGTAGCAGCGTGCACTCTTATAGGCCATGTAGACACGACTAGCTAAACAGGCTATTGCATTCTTGGATCATGGAAGATAAGTTCGCTGACGTATTCATACGTATCCGACAAATAAAAGATAGGATCATTCGGTCAGGATGACCCATCAAATCAGAAGCGTTCTACCATTCTTAATTTGTATCGCCAGATTGAGATCCAGATTCCATAAAAACGAAGCTCCTATATAAACAAAATTAATTATTACAAATTCTCTACTTAGCAGATCTCAGTGATATTGTAAGAAAATGACATTTCTTGGGAATTTTTCATTGATTCTCAACATTTATCTTCCAATAAGAATTAACTATAAAAATTCTAAAATGCATCTTTCTGTAAAGATTCTCTTACTAATCCCCATTTCATATGTCCTCTCCCTCGACATATCTACCTATCTCGAAAAGGATTCTACAAGAGTCAGTTGCCAGAAATGAATGATAAATACCACTGCCAAGTCTTGCCATCTGAGATTGGCTTACGCTTTGCCTAAAAGGTATTTTTCAAGTCAAATTTTATGGATAAATACAAAATACCAAATGTTACGAATAATAAAGAGATAGAGAAATATGGGTTCTACGTAGATATAAAATCCTTCAAGTTTATAATTTGAGGACTCTTACAGAACCCATCCTGTTTGTAACATCCAGAGTTCTATTATTGGATTCTTATTACTAGAATCTAACCTAGTTTGGGGCTTTGCCACGCTGTGAGGTCTTAACTTATCAGTATCATCTTTGATTTTGAAAACACTAGGATTATTATCTCACTGCATTGCTCGCTATTCTCCTTAAATATCACCTCCATATTTGATTCCTTATTCTCTGAAGCATGTTCTTCCTTGCTAGTTTTATCTTTCATAACTGAATTAACCAAGTTGATACAGAATGCTTCTATTGCTGCAACTATAAGAAGATGTGGATTAAGCACTGCCCTCCACGACTCAGTTCTAGTGGACTGTAATGCAAGGGAGAACCCTTTCAGTGGATCATCTGAAAAGAAGAGTGATTCAGGTCCCATACCAGGAAGAAGATTCAGGTAATCAACGACAGCAAGTATGCTAAAGACTTATGGACTGCTTTTCTCAATGAATTAAGGTTTTGCCAGTCCAGATATCCATAAAAGAGTAAAGGACTGGTTGTTGGCATGGAAGCACAAGAACATTTCAAGGGTTGGTAAATGGATTTGGAGAGGCATTCCCTTTGTTACCTGGGCCTGTGGAAGGAGAAAAATGCAAGGGTTTTTTAAGGGACAGCTCTTACCTTTGAGGAGTGTCTCATCTCTCTCAAGGAAGACATTTGGCAATGGGTATCAGTCATTACAAAAAGTGGCCCTTTAACTGTTCATGTTCAGCTGGAACAATATTTTTCTTGATTTCTTATACTTTGAGCTCCTTACTCAACTTTGATTATCAATATAACTTATGCTATTGTTTAAATAATAATAATAATAATAATAATAATAATAATAAAAATAAAAATAATAATAATGATGATGATGCATAATGGATCTCTTAGAACGCCAACTTGCAAGTTGCATACACCAAGATCGCCAACTCCTCAATCTCCACCAAATTTTTTCAAGGTGACATTTGGTTGGGTAAGACTCCATTGAGGAACAGTTTCCAGTTTCCTAGAGTTTTCTTGGTGTCCTCGAGGAAGCTTGGAATGGTGGCAGAGTGCGGAACCAATTTTTAGGGAAGTGCGTGTGGAATATATACTCAAATAATGGAAGAAGACTTGCTTCAATTGCTTGGATTGCCGGAAGGGGTGGTTCTTAGGGAGGAGGACGATTATTGGGAATGGAAATGGGAAGACAATGAAGGTTTTTCCTTTAAATCCTTCTTTAGCAAGTTGATGGAATGGCAAGTTCCTAAGCTCCAAATCTCCAACCAACCTCCATCATTCCTTGGTAGGAAAGATCTAACTCCCCCTAAAGTCTGCTTTCTCATGTGGCATTGGGATTATTGGCCAACTAGAGACCTTCGTGTGGGATGTAGAGGGTGGATGAATCTTGTGTGCATTGGTTCTCTTCTTTTTTCTAATGAATGGAACACTTTCATTAAAAAGAGGGGAAGGAAACAACATCTGAGCGAGGAACTCAGCCAAAAAAAAAAACCACCAGGACAAAAAAAACTACAACCAGGCCAAAAAGAACACGTGTTCGCATTTGTTCTTACATAGCCGTTGGTCTCTAGGTATGGAACTTCTTTCTCAGGAAGTTTGGGATCCTTTGGGTGATGTCAGGTTCATGCTTAGAAATATGGTGGTCATGAAAGGGGTGTTCCAATCTCAATAGAGCCGGGAGACTAATTTAGAAGCTTATTCCTTATGCTATTAGTTGGGCTCTATGAAAGGAGCATAATCAGAGGGCATTTGAAGAATAAGCGATGGAAGATGTTAAATTATGCATGGAATGTCTTATTCTTGCTTGGCTTTGGGCGTCCGCTAGGAATAAACTACTTGGGGTGACTTTTGAGAGGTTTTGGGTGAATTCGGATGTCTTCTTTTTACTCAGCAATCACTTATTGAAAAAATAAAATATACCTTTCAAAAAAATCAAAAACAAAATTGCTAATTCATAATTCGTAGACTTTTTCGACTGAATTGACTTTTTCGGTGAAATCATGATATATTTGGTTCTATCAAACATTTTTTAAACACAAATCTCAATTATTGATGACGAATGATATCGTCCAATATGGTTAGCAAGGAGGCAATCAACTATCTTCATTGGCTAACTACCCAAGCCTACTATGGTACATTTTCAATCACCTCAGAACATTAAAGAATATCAGAGTCTAAGGATGACACACTTCAAGGAGTAGCGATCATTTTCAATGTGATCGACCCCTAGAATTGAGGCTTAAACCTCTGTTGCACATTACACTTCACGCTTGAATGTAGCAAACTAAAACACTAAATGTGGTTACGCAGCTAGGTTACACAGGACAGGTTCACGAAGAAACTAAGAATTCTGCTCATGGAGCTGATGTTCCCACTGAGGTTATATAAACACAAATGGCAATAAATGATGGCACTGATTCATACAAATCGCAAGTGGCTACATTTAGAAATACGCGGCACCTGAGATGTCATCCCAGAGTTCCCAATCATGGATGCTAAGAAACAAAGCCTTTCAAATCAAACAATAATATGCACACAAACAGACAATGATATAAAATTATGAATGAGTTTCTTACCACACAAAGAAGTTGACGTTTTCCAGGAGGATCAGCCCCTTGGTTACTAAACTTGGCTTCCAAAACTGCTATCAGCGCCACGTTATCCTACATAAGTGGGAGAGCTAAACATGAGATGAGAACAAAACAAAATAGTTGCAGGCTAAAATACTCAATGCCATCTACCTTCAACAGTCGGTTCAAAGCGGTTTTCTTCTGAGCACTTGGAACCACTGCATCTGTCAAAGATTGTGCGGCCTTATTGAATTCAACCTGCAAAAGGAAATAACATGTGAAATTAAACTTTCTAACATGGGAATGATAAAAGGAAATAACAATCAGCTTATATATTTTATTGACCTCATATTTTTTGACATGAGAAAATCTGTCTCGACGGAAAAATGTGGCACAACCATCAATTGCATAGGCAGTTCCACTGTAGACCTGCAAATCTTAACAAGAACATTAATATGTGCACAAAATACCTTTAGAGGTCATGCTACTAAGAAGAAGTCTGAAAACCAACCTCTGTCGTCTTCTTCTTGTAAAGAGCCTGATAACCATGTTTTTCTAATTCGGGGGCGAAAAACTCCTCAAAATGGTCGCTCTGAACCTGAAAGAACAAAAATAAAAAATCATGCTACATTTGACTGTAAGTTATGGACCGTCAGGCGATTCTCATGGATTCGTGACCCTATTTAGTGTGAAAGATAAATACCATTTTAATCAACACCTCAGAAATGAGAAAAAACAGTTGACCAGTCTTAATGAGACTTCAGATTGACCTTAAACGACAACTTCAATACATTTGCCGCATGTTTTAAACTTGAATAAAATAAATTAACATGGTTTTAACAATCCAAATTTCACTCCTATCATAGTTCAACAAGTTGCTGATTACGCGTGCCAACTACAGGGAATACAACATGTGTATTCAAGGTCAAGCTTGTTAGAGATGTTGGGTGGCTGGAAGAGAATGTGCCAAAGGGTTTTTAAAACAACTGTTCTTTAAGAACAGGAGTAACTTTTAGATTTTTACAAGTGTTGGTTACCTTATGAAAGTAGTTGTCCACTATTGTAGCCTCAAAAAAAAAACATCATGGTTTTGTTTCTTGGTTCAATAATCATATCTAAGGAGATCAAGATAAAATTTATGCTCATAATTAATAGGATTTTACCTTCTTCTCAAAGAACAAAAACAAAAAGGTTACTACCGGATAACCACGAAATGGTAAACCCTTATATTATTGAAAGCAGATTATGCATAATAGACTATTTGGCATGCAGTACCTCCTGAAGGCAAAGGATGTCTGCGCGATAACCAACAATCTCTCGTAACAAGTTTTGTCTACGGTATGGCCAAGACAGGGCCCAAGAAGGGCAGTAACTGTATAAATCTTGAGTCGCATACACATCAGAAAGAATGTTGTATGAGAGCACGGTAAAGGTCCCTGATGATGCTGTGCGACCATCCATATCCATTGCTCCCATGAAGTCAACTCCGTTAACAGGAATCAAACGCCGGGGAATAGGGGTGGGGGCCGGAATGACCCTAGATGTTAAAATGGTGATGGCATGTCCAACAGGCAACTTAGTTTCTGCATCCACTGCAACACATTCAAACTTAAGAACATGACTAATATCATCCGTTGTTGGTGTATAGGTTTTAGAGCGTCCAACTTCGAACCAGGTTTCACCACCACTCCTTTCTGTAGTGCCTGCTGAATACAAAGGAGCAGAACCATTATTCATACTCGTATTCTGTCCTATGCTCGAAGCATAACCAGAGAAACTCATACTGGTAGCGCCAGATCCAGAACTACTAAAGCGCCCACCGAATAACTCTTCCTCCTCCACTCCATTCTCGTTAACAGCACTAGCCGCCCGATCATGTAAAAGACGATGATGATGCCATGCATCTGCAAAGCACTTAGAAGTACAGTGGTAACTTTTTGCAACAGGAATTTTTGCCTTAAGACAACCCAGGCACTGCACGGTTGCTTGTTCAGACGGATGTACACTGCATATGGCGACTTTTTTGTCACTCTGAACACGATACCTACAAAATATAATTGAGGAAACGAACTGTCACATTTTTTTTCAATATCGCACAGTAACAGACATATCAGAGGCCATCTATTATCAAGGTCAAGATACTTCCACAATAACACAAACACAATCAACCACGGCAAGAGACATATTTCACCTTTTTCTAGCAGGTGTTTCTTCTAATGACAACACTATAAAGGCGGGCAGATGTGCCCAATCTTTGAAGTGATTTTAAACATAAACCATAACCACGTATTAGTTTTTTTCTGTAAGAATTTAAGTTTCCGCATACACTGCTAAATCATAATAAAGGTGGTGCATAAAGGGTACAAATTGGGTCTGAATGAAATAAAAGTTATTGCATTAGTGATACTAACATAATCCTCGTTTCTTGCTTTTAATGCTTTACATATTCTTTCTCCAACAGCAAAATTTACACAAATGACAAAAATATACCTATCACCAAGGATTATGATTGTGTTTTTTGAGTTAATTTCGATCCTCTGATTTTTAAGAAATATTTCGTTTTGTATAGAAAAAACATATAAAAAAATTTGTTGTAATTTTAAATTTAACAACTTAAATTATGCATTTTAAACTCTTAAATACTACATAAAAAGTCTCACACGACTCATAGTATCATACAGACTATATGTTACATGAGAATCACTCACATAGCAAACTTTTGAAGATAAAATATCATTATAGCATTTAAAATATACGGACAATGAATTATTACATTTTTCCTCAATGGAATTCTCTTGAGAAAAAATAAATATTTCGGACTTTGAAAGATATTTTGATATCTCCAAAATAAGAAATATTACGTGAAGTTTCGACATATTTCGAGAAATCACATTCTTAGCCTAAAACTCAATACATATAAAACTAATTATACCCATCTAAATCGGTTTATAAAAAAGGAAATGAATGACTACATTGTGCTTACTCGTTTCAAAAACATAAACAAAAAAGAAATTATCACTCGCCCTATATGGTTCAAAGTTTAACTTGTGGGATAACCAAGGCTAAGAACCATGTCCTTTTTCATATGATATCATGCTTGATTTCAATACCAATCTCTTGTCATTGTCGAATTGACACGATTGTAAAATCAAGAGAAATTTTCATAACTCAAAGTAATGAAAACCAACCAACTGATATCGCAAGGTAATTGAATGAAAATAAATAAAATAAGCAATACAGCTAAACCTATAAATGGAAATTACTTTCAAACCTCAATGAAGCGCAATACATTACTCACTAGCCATTATCAACAATACATTAATGTTAAAAATCCCTAATTAATTCATCAATAACCATTAATTTATTTGAAAGATACATACAAAAGAGGAGTGTGGGGTTTATGTCAGGGAGTTAGGTGAGTTTGTGACCTTTCTGGTTCATTAGAGGGTTTCCACTGGGGAGGTGGTTGACAAATGGGTTTAAAATGATAGGAGAAAAAGGTCTTGGTTCTGCTCCCTTTTCCAACATTGGCTCATGATCATCTTCCTTCAATAACATTTAATAACTTTCTCGTAAATTCATGTGAACAAAACATATTCCTTCTAGGGTGCCTTTCTTTATGAGGACTTTGGTTTGCATTAGAATCTTCCAAGGTAGGCTTAAAAAGTGCTTTCTTCTCCCAGAAAGTTTGCATCACCTCTACCCTCCGTTGTCATTGGGTTGGGTAAGATTTGGAGACAATTGTTGGGTTTCTTACACCATGTTTGGGTGATAGCTAAGCTCATTTCAAAAGTTGGATGACACCCAACCACCTTTCTCAAGAAGGCAATCTTCTTTGAAGGTTGGTCCCTTTTGTTATTTGTTGGGTTGTACAAAAGGAGTGCAATCTTAAAACATTCAACGACAAGGTTATCGTTGAAGGGATGCTGATGGAATTGATTCCACCGTGGCATTGGGCATCCCTACACCCGAGTTTTAATGAGATCTCTTTGACTCGTTGTATGCTAATTGGACAGTGTTTTTTCAACTTTCAAACCTTAATTATTTAAAGTTGCCTCCCTAGAAAATATAATCTCACTTGAACCCAACAAAAATTGGGTTGCCAAGATTAATTTACTGCTTTAAATCAGCAATCTTCCGATGGAAAACTACAAGACATAGAACACAGTGCCAATTGCTGACAACTACAAAGTATTGGATAAATCACCTTTGAGAGTTTAAAAAATAAATAATATAAGAAAATAAAACAAACGAACAGATGACTAGGCGATATCAATAATAGCATAACCGCGACAACGGTCATGTTGTACAGATTTTGCCTAAAAAGTATGTAGAAAATCAAATAAACTAAATGAAGAAATGTAGAACGAATTAATTAACATTGTTGTGGCAGAAAATTAATTGAGATTATGTGTGTTGCATGCAGAGCAAATCAAAATTGAGTAAAAACTTAAATATGTTGAAAAGGAATTTTTGAAATGTCAAAATTTAACCACTCCATTTAAAACCTAAGATGTACAAAACAATTTTCCTCGATGTCTCGTCTCCTAGGTAAATAGAAGTTACAATCGGAGATACACTCGGTACTCTTTACCCCAAAAGCATCCACCTGAAGCATTGGCCCCACGAAGTTAAATCTTTTCTATCACCATACTATCACGAGTCCTTAAACGTAGTCTATTATATGACTACATGATTACTTGCGCATCTGCATTGGTTTGGTTTTGGACAGGATCCTTGCTCTTAATAACTATTCATGTAATCATCATGAACCCATTTACTCCATTCCTCTTAAGTTCGCTCCTTAAACACCATCCTTGTGGCAGTATTTTGAAATGGGATACTTGTATGGGAACATATTTAATGGGCATTGAGAAGCTCTAATTATTTTGAATCAAATGCATGTCCTACACTTGATAAATGTTTTAGACAGAATTATGTAGTAATGCAACAACCACTAGAATATGAAAGATTTCCATCTTTACAAATCGAAAGTAACTTGGGACAAGAAGGAATGGTTATGGGATCATTTTTTGTAGCTTTCCAGTGGTGGGATTTGGAAGGAGAAAAACAGGCGCATTTTCAAAGGGAGAAATAAAAGCAGTTCCCATTTGTTTTCTGAAATCAAAAGCTAAAATTTCGTTGTGAGTAGTAACTTGGGGTTGGGGCTTATGTAAAGAAGACACAGGGCAGGATCAGCACTTTCATTAGGGTTATTCGATGCATTCATAGCTTATGTTTCTATTGTTTTCTGGAGCAGTTTTCTGTACTCCCCCTTGTACTTATTTTCCCTTTTCGCCAGCCCTGGTATTGAGAGCTATGCTTTTAATGAATTCTTGGTGTTTTATTGATATATTAAAAAAAGGCGTGAATCAAGTTGTTTAGAAAAAACTGAATATGAATCAACGAGTGATCAATATTTTAATCTTTAATAGAATCGTTGAAAAGAATGCAAAAAGCGGGTAGGTACACTAACCATGCTTGGCTTTAATTTTAGTATAATACAAAATATTAGTTCTGCTACTTTAAAATTGTACTTTTCTGATTCATAACTAAAAACAAAGCATTGCACAAAAAAATATATACTGAACAATTAGCAAAAATAGAAGGGTAATCATATAGTATACCAATGTGCACTGAAAACTATTTAAGATTTTTTTTAAAAGATATTAATCTTAAGCTCTAAATTTTTTATTTTTTTAAGGGATTCAAACATTCTTGAGAAAGAAGAAAATAATACAACAAGGACAATTAGAAAGCCCCAAGGGACACACCCAATACACAAAAAAAAAAAAAACATTAATGCACTGTCATCAAAATTTCTCATTCAATCAGAACTAGTTGAAACCAAATCCCCTTGAATGCGCGGGGGAAGAACATGTACAACAAAGGAACCCGATTATATCCAATGCCTGTCTCTCGAGAGGAAGTGACCTTGGCATTTTCATCAATGGAGAACATCAATAATAAAATGTGAAATCATCCACTCCACCCACAAACATCAAGCATGAACAAATTAGCACCATAGGTCTAGCAAGGCCACAATGAATAAGTAAATGATCACGAGACTCCTCATCCCGATTGGACATGTGCCATTCTAACTCTACCTCCATACCTCTATTGGCCAAAGTATCCATAGTACCAGCACCAGTCCAAATAATCTCCCACATTTAGAAAGATACCTTGGGAGGCATACACTTCCTCCACTTCTAGACATGCTTTCAAGAATTTCACTGTATACCCCCATGTTGATGCATGCCCACAGGTACAATTCATTACCCCCATGTTGATGCATGCCCACAGGTACAATTCATGAACCGACGAATTCTTGTTAAATTTACTGCTTATCCTACATTATTTCAACAAGGAATTAATGGTATGCAACTTTTACACCAGTATAATCACAAACTTTGGCGCTTTTACATAAGTAACATGGCTTGTCAACAAAATTATGGCAACACTAAAGTCAATATATTATATACACACCAAACAATAAACAAATCCACCAACATTACAAAAAAATGCTCAAATTAAGGGGCAAAGTGAGTCAAACTAACAAAGGTCACACACGCTTCTAGGTTTTCCAGCAAAAGATATTGCATATATAAACTGACTACTTCCGGCTAGTTCTTCTAAGAGGGGAAAATGTCCATTCATAAAAATAATAAAATAAAATAAAAATTGAGAGGGGGGAGGGCTTGTTACATAGAGCTTGAAGTTGGTAAATAAGCTGCCAAGGTCAACAACAAGCCTTCCATTGCATCACTGACTAGATCTTCCCAAACATGTCCTTAATAACAGCGCACTTGACAAGTAAATGTGAGTGACAATTAATACTGTTGGGGAATCCGAAGTATTTGCCGTATTTCAGCATCTACCATTAAATGTCTACACTTTCTATGTGTTATCTGCAGTCATTGTCCCTTTTATAAATTAATGGACTGAGACCATATTTGGGGTATAGAAAAAGGGTCTGCATGAAAAGCAGGTCAGCTTTCGACAAAACCATATTTAGGGACGGGGCATCAAGGGTTTAATTAACGAAAAGAGAAAAAAATATATTCACAATTCAAAATTCAAAATTCTTTCAACCCGTCCACCCAAATTCAAAAAGCAACCCCAAATCTCTCCTTCTAACTCTTCAGAAAGAAATCTGAGAAATTTTGGGTCGTTATCGTCAACATCATCATCATGGAACTCTTTGCCGCTGCATCACAGAGAGAAGAACTCGATTGGATAGAAAAACCCAGCGAGTACAACCATCCCTGCAGAATTGACACATGGTTTTGGGGACACCAGATCTCCTCCCGTCTGGGTGAACCTTAATTGAGTAAAGCTCTTTAAACAGAAAGAACAATCACACAGAGCAATCTAATCCCAACAATGGTTCTGTGATACTAACAATCAATAAAATTCATATTTCACTACAAATCAATGAATCATTTTTAAACTTATTTTCTAATACAATTCAAAGAAACTGTGCCATTGATAGCTAAAAGAGGAATGCTTTATTCACATAATTGTTACTAATTTTGTCTGAACTCTTACAATTTTTCATGCAAATAAAAAAAAAAGTACTTTTGGCACAAACAGCCGCATGAGAACTTCAGTGAAATTATCAGAACCCAATCATGTCTTCATCTTGAAGACCCCATAAGACCCCCTTTTTGGATGGTAACCTCCAGAAGAGTGAGATACACAAAAGTACCCATTTGAAAACAAAATGGGATTCAAAAAAGATCCATTCTTTACAAATAATTTAATAAAAAGCGTTGGATAACAAACTGGAAAGGAATCGTATGAAGATAAAAGAGAAACCAGTAAACTCACCATCGGTACCGCAAGTAGTAGCCATCCAACGGCGCAGCTTCGGTTATATCATCAGTTGTAATGGAGCTATCAGGACGCCTCAACAACACATAGGGCGTGAGCTCGCACCCTACAATCGGAATGTCAGACGGAAGATGTATTCTAAGCACACTCAGCATACTTCCCACTCCACAAATTCTCCCAAAAATTCACAATTTCCCACTTCACCAAACTCAAACTCTCGCCCTATCCTCAAAAAACCCTCCTTTCGTCTCAAACTCAAACAAAGGCGGACGCCAGGCAGATCCGCCATTACTGAACCATGAAATCCGCCAGCCTGGTGAGTCAAACTGAACCCTAGAAATCAAATTCCCCTCACTTCACATAACAACACCAAACCAAGAAACCCCCAAACCCCTAAATTCCCCAAACCAAATCACGCTCTCCACGAAATAGCATGGCTCAAACTCGATCGAAAATGAACAAGATACAATTTTTCTAACTCTCCTTGCGCCTCAGCTGCTCGATCGCCTCTGCAATCAAATCAAAGAGCTCGAAGTGGAGAACGAAAGATCGAAACTTAGGGTTTTAGAGAGAGAAATGGAACTCTCTTGTCCTGTGGGTTTGTTGTTGTATTTTGTGTTTTGGTCGTCTCTCTGATTTGATTTCAGGGCTCACTCGCAAAGTAAATAAATTAAATGACCGAAATGGCTTTATATCTCTCTCACACTCACTATCTTTACCCCCTTTTTGGTGGTACTTTAAAAACGACCAACACTTATTGCCACTACCGATGCCTATGTTGGTCACTACTTCACTCATTTGGATTGGAGAGAATTCCAATCACCTGGATTTTTAAAGGGAATTTTAATTTGGAAATAAATGGTTTCATCAATAATAGAATCAAATTTCCAATTATACAAGTCACAATATCTATCTATCTATCTATCCATCTATAAAATAAAGGAAATTCATGGTTAAGGAACTGAGAGGTGTAGTTCACTCGAAGAGGTTTTTAGAGGTCCAAAATGAACTCAAAGTAAAATGGGTTTACATATTTGGAGCTCCGATAAAAAATGAAAAATAAAAAATAAATGATTAGCGTATTTGGCATAGATTGAACATTTGACTAACAAAAAAAATATAACATATTTCCAAATTTTGGGATCCCGAAAATTGGCTTTTTATGGGTCTTGAAGCAAGGCTTCTTTGGCATGGGCTCTTGGTCGGGCCTGTGAAAGAGTATATGACTAAGCACCCGGTCCAAAGGGAGGTCTATATGTATTTCTCTCTGAGCAATTCTAAATGTCGAGGAAATGGGCGAGGGAGGGTGGGTCGCACGTGCAAGCGGTGACGTGGTAAAAAAAAAAAAGCGAGGGAATCGAAAATTTGGGGGAGAAGAAGGAGGGAATCGAAAGCTTTCTCCCCCATTTTCATTCCCTCTCCCTCTCCCTCTCCCCATTTTGGCGCACGCAGAGACAAATTCTCCCTCTCCCTCTCCCCATTTTCCATCTCGACAGCGATAGAGAAGGCCCTCCCTCTCCCCAAACAAAGCTCTCCCTCTCCATAAGGGTTAAAACCCACTCTTTAGATTCCTCACTGTTAACCCCATACCCAGAAATTAGGGTTTCTTCCCACCAACCATGGATGCTAATAGCTGGAGTGGTCGTCTCATTAGTACCTCGAAACGGTACCAATCTGCTCTTCAGTCGAGATCAGGTGAGGGTTCTTGGCTCAAGTTTGTGTTTTTATGTGAAGTTGTTGGGGTTTTAATGGCGATTAGAATGTAAAGGTTTGATCTTTATTTATTTTTACCCTGGTTTTGTGATGAGGATTTTGATATTATACGCAGTTCGTCTTAGCATCTAAGAATGGTTTCACTTTGTTGAACAATGGAAAAAAAGAATGCAGTTGGATTTATCATGCTGTTTAACTTGAATTTTAAGTGCTTCCTTATTTCCCCATATAATGGTGTAGAATAGCAACACACATTGTTATTTTTCTTGTTGAGTCCTTAACAATTTGTTGATTCCCTTCTCTTGGAATAAGGAATTGATAAATTTTTTTTTTCTCGAGATTACTTTGCAATGATTATGAAAGATGGTGGACAGTGGTCGATTTAACTGTATTTCTTTGATTTCAGAGACGGCGAACAGCGCTTGATGAACTCAACATGCGTAGCATCTTTGAAGAAAATGATGTTATATGTGTAAGTTCATTAATTCTTCAAGTTCTTTATGAATGCAGAAAAATTATGGCCCTGAGTTGGTAGATGTCAAAGCTTTGTTTATAATATGGTGCTTATAGCCATGACCTTGGGTCCTTGTGTGTTCTTGACTTGGTACATCCACTAAAAAAAGGCTTGAACATCGATGTTATTGTCAGTTGTTGAAGCCATGGTAAAAATGGTGAAAATTAAAACCTTTTGTTTTGTTTATGGTAAAAATATTTATGTCTTTGTCGTTTCAATTGTTGTCTCTGGAATTCAGCTTCTTAGTGTTCAACTTGAGTTAAAACCCTGCAATGAATGTTTGTATCAGTCTACTTGTTTTCATGTAGTGTTGCTTGGTTTTAACTTTTATATTGTATTATGATGAAGGTGGAAGTGAATTTTTTTATTATTTAACCAATTCTATTCGGGATGTCGATAACAACTTGAAAGAATAAATGGTGAATCCTTGTTGACTACTTGCTTTACGGGTGAGCTTGTTCTGGTGTTTCTTGTGCCTGCACTTATGAGTGTGAGCCTGAATACAAGTGGGATGGCGGGGTAGGAATTGATAAATTTGTTTTTTTTTTGTTTTTTTTTTTTTCAGGAGATTACTTTGCAATGATTATGAAAGATGGTGGACAGTGGTCGATTTAACTGTATTTCTTTGATTTCAGAGACGGCGAACAAAGCTTGATGAACTCAACATGCGTAGCATCTTTGAAGAAAATGATGTTATATGTGTAAGTTCATAAATTCTTCAAGTTCTTTATGAATGCAGAAAAATTATGGCCCTGAGTTGGTAGACAAAGCTTTGTTTATAATTTGGTGCTTATAGACATTTATTATTCATCACTATTCACTACAAACAATTCATTCATTTTTTTTGGGTATGGGGTTTGTGATTTGCAAATGGTGTGTATACTTGTTTGTAAAGGGTAGAATGCTGAAAATGCTCTGCTAGAATGCTGAAAATGCTCTGCTCTGCTGAAAATGTCATTTTGGAGGAGTGGCTCTGCTAGAATGTCATTTTGTGGGTAACTTCATTTGGCAGGCTATGATAAAGCTGATCAAGAGATATGAAAAGTTGTTTGATTGAATGTTTAGGAAGCTTGACAAGCTGAAGCTGTAAAGAGTTATAAGCTTGTTCTCTTATGACCCTGTTTGAAATGTTTGAAATGTTCACTTAAGGTTTTGCAAATTAATGTTTGAAATGTTCAGCTTATTTAAGGTTGTTGTTTGAAATGTTTGAAATGTTCACTTTGTTGCTTCATTAAGGTACATGAGGAGAATAGCAAATAACAACTTACTGATTCTTAGGGTCATTCAGGAACTCCATTCAGTAAGCAATTCATACCTGACAGCAATTCAGTAAGCAGATATATTCAGCAGATACATTCAGTAAGCAATTCATCATATACATTCAGTAAGCAAACACATTCAGGTCTGAAGCACAAACCACCCAACTGTAAAGGCGAAGAACGAGTCTAAACATAAAACAAATGATGCCCAACACCATCTCAATCTAACTTGGGAAAAAAAAGTAATTAAAACAAAGAAAAAAAAAACATAACAAAAGGAAAGGAAGATCTTAATGATTTTACCATCTGAAGACATACAAGTATAAGAAGGAAAAACTCATCTACTTGATTTCCTATTTGATTATCAAGAGCTTAAACACATACTAAGGTTCTTTGTATCTACAAATTAGTTAAACTATCTCTACTTCCAAATACCAACGTGTTATAGATATTCAAGGGCCTAACAAAAGAAGTCGCAGTTATAGTATCTATCTAACAAGCTGTAGATGGATGGGTGAAGGGGTGATAAAAGTGAGGTTTAGGTGCCACTGCAAATGAGTCTTTTGTGGTGTCAATGCCTCCACCGCCTATCCGCTCACATGATGGGCATATGGTGAGAGTGGCAGCTGGTAGCTTCATATACAGTGGCGTTGATAATTTTAGTGCTTTCAAGTCTTGTAGCTCCTGATGTAGTCTTCTGTTTTCCTCTGTTAGTGTTTCACAACACTTCTTCAACAGTTCGCAGTCTACTTCAGTCTGCTTCAACTTTGTTCTGCATATCATAATAGGAGTTGATTTAGATACATTTGGGATGCATTGAAGGTGAATAAAGCGACTGATAGAATGCCTTGCTTACATTCTGCTGTATATATTGCAATGGAAAACAATGAAAAAAGAAGCAATAAGGCATATGGAAGAAAAACAAGAACAATATAAAACACAAATTTCATCATATAATCAAACATATTACATTACATATAATTGCATCATTCGCCCAAGAGCTTAAGAATAAATTTGTATGCTTTGACTACTTAACAACTTGTTTAGCATGTTTAATTGCTCATATAAAATATCAATAGACCATTCATGTAAACTATTGCTGATCCAAAAAAAAAGAGACTTAAAAATTTATACCGGGATGGATAGTCTTACTTGTAAATTAAGCAATAAACTTGGAGGGGGAGGTGGAAGCATCTGATGCTTATTATTCGGTGGAGAATCTGCAACTTTTTCAACCTCCTTGAGGAGGCTAGATATTAAAAAAATAATTTAGAAAAGTTCTTTGACATTGAACAGCAACCCAATCATATTTCTGATCTCCTACCCATTCAAAGACATGCAGAAATGCGCAATCAAGACAAAGCTTAAAGAATAGGTGTACCTGCTAAAAGTAAAGTTTGGAGGTTCAAGAAAATTCTCAATAGATGCATTTTCACTTGAACAGCCACCTGCAGAGCCAATCTACAATGGTAGAAGAACAAGTTAGTCCAAACATAATTAGGTTTTACCCGACATTTATCAGTTCAAGTGTTACTGAAATTTGAAACACATAGCATTCACCTAAAGAAGAAAAAATCACAGGTCTATTACTTAAAAAAAAAGGAGAAAATCCCCCTTAAAAATAATTTCTAGGAGATAAAGCACAACGCTGAACCATTTCCTCAGGAAAAAGAATGACTTGTCACCAAAAATCATCCAAGTACCAGAGAAGGCATCCTACCCCGCCATCCCACTTGTATTCAGGCTCACACTCATAAGTGCAGGCACAAGAAACACCAGAACAAGCTCACCCATAAAGCAAGTAGTCAACAAGGATTCACCATTTATTCTTTCAAGTTGTTATCGACATCCCGAATAGAATTGGTTAAATAATAAAAAAATTCACTTCCACCTTCATCATAAAACAATATAAAAGTTAAAACCAAGCAACACTACATGAAAACAGGTAGATTGATACAAACATTCATTGCAGGGTTTTAACTCAAGTTGAACACTAAGAAGCTGAATTCCAGAGACAACAATTGAAACGACAAAGACATAAATATTTTTACCATAAACAAAACAAAAGGTTTTAATTTTCACCATTTTTACCATGGCTTCAACAACTGACAATAACATCGATGTTCAAGCCTTTTTTTAGTGGATGTACCAAGTCAAGAACACACAAGGACCCAAGGTCATGGCTATAAGCACCATATTATAAACAAAGCTTTGACATCTACCAACTCAGGGCCATCATTTTCCTGCATTCATAAAGAATTTGAAGAATTAATGAACTTACACATATAACATCATTTTCTTCAAAGATGCTACGCATGTTGAGTTCATCAAGCGCTGTTCGCCGTCTCTGAAATCAAAGAAATACAGTTAAATCGACCACTGTCCACCATCTTTCATAATCATTGCAAAGTTATCTCGAAAAAAAAAAAAAACAAATTTATCAATTCCTTATTCCAAGATAAGGGAATCAACAAATTGTTAAGGACTCAACAAGAAAAATAACTGTGTGTTGCTATTCTACACCATTATATGGGGAAATAAGGAAGCACTTAAAATTCAAGTTAAACAACATGATAAATCCAACTGCATTCTTTTTTTCCATTGTTCAACAAAGTGGAACCATTCTTAGATGCTAAGACGAACTGCGTATAATATCAAAATCCTCATCACAAAACCAGGGTAAAAATAAATAAAGATCAAACCTTTACATTCTAATCGCCATTAAAACCCCAACAACTTCACATAAAAACACAAACTTGAGCCAAGAACCCTCACCTGATCTCGACTGAAAAGCAGATTGGTACCGTTTCGAGGTACTAATGAGACGACCGCTCCAGCTATTAGCATCCATGGTTGGTGGGAAGAAACCCTAATTTCTGGGTATGGGGTTAACAGTGAGGAATCTAAAGAGTGGGTTTTAACCCTTATGGAGAGGGAGAGCTTCGTTTGGGGAGAGGGAGGGCCTTCTCTATCGCTGTCGAGATGGAAAATGGGGAGAGGGAGAGGGAGAATTTGTCTCTGCGTGCGCCAAAATGGGGAGAGGGAGAGGGAGAGGGAATGAAAATGGGGGAGAAAGCTTTTGATTCCCTCCTTCCTCTCCCCCAAATTTTCGATTCCCCCGCTTTTTTTTTTTTTTTTACCACGTCACCGCTTGCACGTGCGACCCACCCTCCCTCGCCCATTTCCTCGACATTTAGAATTGCTCTTCTCTCTTGCTCTAAATCTAAATGAAGCAATGTCTTTTGTGAATACTAATATTTTTCAAAGAGTTGTGTCCCTGCCATACTCATATTTAATGATGAATGACTTCATGTCCAATCAAAACAAAATGGTGAATGATTTTTCATGGCTCCATAAGAATTCCGTGTAGAGATGTTGAACATTTCCATCACTCGTCTGCTCACTTCACCATTGTGAAAATAAATTCATGTGGACATCGTTGAAAGCTATGATGTTCTTCCACCATATTTTTATCATTACAAGCATCTACGTCTTCATGCATTCTCCTTTGCAAATGGAACAATCAATCCCCGATCCATCATTTTTTCCTTATGATCCCCACATGACATTTATTTTGTTTATCTTTCTATGTGCATTCACACCAAAGCCTTCACTATTTCTCATTTTGTATGTGCATACTCTCACTGCTTTGTTCTTGATCAATAAAAGGCATTACAAAAAGTATAAAGTTTTCAGATCAAAGCCTTTTAGTTCCATTGGACCCTTTTCACCGAGCAATACAAAAAAAAATAAAAAAAAATAATATATATAGTTTTTCCACGATAAGGGGTATGTCTAATAGGGGATTCAGGTTTTCTATTAATTATAAATTGACGAATTTTGGACATTATTGAAAACTATCATTGGAGTTCAAGGACTCTACAAATGTCATTTCATATCCACCATACCCACGAGATCTAAATGTCATTTCATATATGAAGGTATTACAAACTTATGTTGATATTAGTACATTCTACCATTTTTCCATGTGCATGATCATTTGCCTGGTAAGTATCTCACTTATTCTTTATCTCTCATTGCTATATCCTTTATGTCATTTATTCTTCGTCACTCATTTCTATTTTTATCTAAATATTTCTCTTTCAAAAATTTACTGTAATGTTATTCTCTTAGAAATCTCAAGGAACCTAGGCTGTGTCACATCATGATACAAAGACACAAAGTTATCGGGTTCATTTGATGATTATCTTCGGTTACGAATTTGTACTTCTTCTTTTTTTCTAGAATCTTAAGTTTTAGTCATAATATATGATGTCATTTGCCTCGAAGCATCTAGATCACCAGTGAAGTACTTCTTGGTCATTAATTTTAACATTTCAATCTTAGGTCTTGTTTTTAATCACACCATGTTGTAGCAAAATTTTCACTTTTACATTTGGGCTATTCATGCTTAAAGAAAAGTTAGATTTTAGTGAATTCTAAAATAAATTTGTATTAAATATAGTTTGCGTAGACTAATCGAGTAGGAAGTTGCCTATTGTATAAAATATTGAATATATAATTTTCCATGTCGGCTGAAGCAAACGCGTGCAACACATGTAGTTGAAAGCTAGTTAAATAAAAATGGAATGAAATATTTTGTTTATTATTAGTTTTTAGAATATCCTAATAATTAGATGGGATATGTTGCCATTATCATTCGTCGTGTTCAACCATTACTATTGCAGTGTGAACTTGATTATATGTCAGCACATCCTATGCCATTGACAGTGATCATATATCGGTGTGTTCTATCATCTATGATACTGGCATGATATTACAGTCTTCCAACACAACTTTTCATGTTTCCCTCGTGACATTTCCATCAAAACATGTCTCTCGAAGCCTTGGCACAACTACAAGTTGGTTATTTTCTCGTAAAATTATATTCTACAGTTATATGTTGATAAGCTAGTTTATACAGTAATTGTACATCAACACCTTAATTTTTTTATTTTCAAACTTGTCCTTTTATCCTACCAAAATTGCATCTATGACATTGGGTCGTATGTTTGCGCTTTTAGAACTCTTATCAAGAATGTTCGTGAACCCAAAGTAGTCCACATGTAATTAAGCAAGTTACAAGTATGCCCTTAGGTATTTTAATGATTTAATTCCAATATTTTTTTTCATAATCAAAGTGATGCAGATTTAACTAACCTAAATAAATAGGTTAATTTAACCCACTTGTAATAACTGCAAGTGCACAGTGTCTAACTGGTAGACAAGGGCAAGTACAGGTCGATCCCACAAGGACTATGGTTGCAATTAAATTTTAGAGTTGATTTAAACTAATTTAAATTGGGGTTACAGCAATTAAAATATCTAAACTAAAAATCAAATAAAAAAAAAAAATAGAAAGTTTTAAAGAATATGAGAAGGGAAACCAAGGCATTGACTCCACCACAGGTTCTTTGAGATTTGTGTAATCCAAACTATTGTTTTCAAGAATTAACATGACTAACCTAAAGATTAATCTAAGTTCGCAATTGATTTCAGCAAAGGTTCCCCTAGCATTGCGTGTCTTCTTACGGCACACACAATCACAGGTTCATTTTAACTAATCCTAAACCCCTAGCATTGCGTGTCTTCTTACGGCACACACAATCACAGATTCAGATTAATTGATTAAATCAGACTTTAAATTTCAACAAAGGGTACTTCTAACTACCGACTAGTCTAGATAATTAATCAGGATATAATCGGTGAAAGCAAATTATTGAAAATCAGAAATCAAATGTGTTTAACGTTCAAGCATAAAGAAAATAATAAATTTAAATACACAAACTCTAGGAAATCCTGTGGTTTCATCGTAGCCTTGGCGAAGGGTTTAGCTATCTATGGTAGCGGTGGTCACATCATCAATGGAGGTGAAAGTCATCTCTGCACGGACGCGAATCCCGATAAAAGGGCTGCTGATGGACTGTGGTGGCTCAGAGTGAACACCGGGGTGCAAATAATGAAAACTGATTTTCAAATCAGTTTTCTCCAGCCCGAAAAGCAGCGCTCTTCAGAGCTTCGTCTCCAGCGCTCTGTGCCGCGTCTGCTGCTTCGCTCCTCGCTCCTCCTACTGGATCCGTTACCTGCAAGAGACAGAGAAAGGGTGAGGGAAGAACGAGAAGAGGAAACGACGAGAGAAAAATAAACAGGGACGGTGCTCTGTCGCGAGCTCTGTTTCGCGGCGGTGATGGAGGTGGTTGCAACGGTGGTCGTGAGAGAGAGAGAGAAACAGTGAGAAATAGAGAGGGAAACAGGAAGGAGGCCGAGAGAGGGGAGAAACAGGGGTGGTGGCGGTTCGTGAAGGAGGAGAAACAGGGAGCACCCTGCTCTTGTCGCGGTGGTGGTGCGTCTGATGGTGGATGGCGGCGGTTCGTGAATGATGGAACAGAGAGAGGAGGTGGAGGACGAGGAGGGTGGTGGTCTGTTTCGGTGGCGAGAGGTTTGTAACGTGAAACAGGGTTGTCATGCCCCTGTTTCACGGTGGTTAGTGACGGTGGTGGTGGTGGTGGCTGTGTGGCATGATGACGTGAAACAGGGTTGTCACGCCCCTGTTTTAGTGGGATGAAGGAAGAGGTTTGGCTGGGAGAACGAGAGAGATATGACGAGATGAAGGGTGATGGCGGGATTATCGCACTGCCGGCTCTCCTATCGAGCGAGGATTGCCGGCAGGGTGGATTGGTGTAGTGGCTGGAAAAGAGAGGAAGGGAGAAGGAACGTGGAAGAAGCGAGAGAAAAAGGAGAATAGCCCTTTTATCTAAGATGGGGGAAGCTAAATAGGGTTCTCATATTATATTGGGTCGGGTTTTTAGGTTAGCATTTTTTTGGTTTGGGCTTAGGTTAAATTAGGTAGACCTAGGTTTATTAGGGTTAGGTTTAGATATGTGTCCCTCTACTTTGTACCACCGCTAGAATCGACCAATTGTAATTCCTTAAATTGTCGCCTTAATACGATTTCATCGTTCACGCTCAAATTCCTACAAAGACATGAAAACAAAATAATTATTATAAAATATAATAATTGAAACACTAACATATATAAATTAAGGGATATATTATGTAATAATTATGTGAATATCACAAAGCACTTACATTAAAATCAAAACCTAATCAATATCCATAATTGCAATAGGAGTACAACTAAACTTAAAATTGGCAATTAGTGCATTCACAATTTCATTCCTAGACCGATGAACATAACAAAATGAAACACAACATAACGAGAAAATCTCTATGTTCTTCAAAAATTAGTTGTTGACACCAGCTTAGGTGTTCATTTTGACCCTTAAGCAATTTGACCACATCCATCGCAGCGATAAAAATCATCAACGAGGAGGGTAGTTTAAATCACTAACGTGATCTCTTGAAGGATAAAATGTCTTCGCCCAAACTAATTGAGTTACCATCTACAATTGTTCATAAACACCCTTGTTTAAAGCCCTTAGCAATAGTGCAAATACCTCTCCACACACACAAAAAAATATTATTTTTTTTTTTATCCAGGTTAGCAGCCATAAGAAAATAACTCTGATAGTAGATGGACTTATAAAACTTACTCTAAAATTCATTAGGCTTAGTTATCAACCACCAAATAATCTCATATAGCATCGGTTTGTTCCTTCACCACATCGAAGGTAAGTTCAGGCATCCTAAAGATTTATGTTTTTGTAATGCATACCACTTAATGGTATGACATGACTTATTTTCCTATGATTATTCCCACCAAAATCGTGTCACCATACTATCAATTTATTATACAAACCATTATGAAGGAGGAATGTTTGCATGACATTCAACTTGATGGAAAACTTAATATAATAAATGTACACTTCCATTCGACTAGTCAATTTTTATTTGCAATTAGTATGAGATGAGTCGTTGATCTGTCAGAGATAACCTGAAACCATAAAACTTATCAGCAAGCTCCATTAAGAGATGGTTGGATCCAACTACACATACGAATATATCGTAAAGATGGAAATGCATTATGGATTTTGGTTTACTCGACCTCTTTAATTAATAAAAATGAAGATGGTGGACGGGTTTTGGTTTTTCTGATCTCTTTAATTAATAAAAATGGAGATGTGATCAACTAGTTTCAGTTTTTTTTTATTTCTTTATCTTAGTCTGCAAGTGGTATAAATTAAAAAGACACATGCCGAATACCAAGGCTATACTATGTGATAAAAATAGTAAAACAAAAGAATAAAATGAATAGTTGATTGTTGTTGAACCCTTGTTATTCATTCATCTATTGTTGTAACAAAATCTAATACAAATACTTACATACGAAATGTATTATATTTTGATTAATATATTCCAGTGGGCATTTTAGTTCATGCAACAAGGCTATATTATTTTGTTATTGAGTAATTTATTCATATGAATTTGTCAATGTGCTGGAGCCGGGACACAAATATATTTTTTGTTTGACTTAACTAATTAAGGACTTGACAGTCATTTCATGGTTTGGGACTAAGACCTATATAGTGCGAGTTTTTGGGAAGAAAAAAAGAGAGTCTAAAATGGCCTATTATTTTGGGACCAACCTTTTAAAATTCCCTTTATTCGAGAGCTAGGGTCTGGTTTGATGAAAAGATTGCATATGGTAGAAGCTTAACGAAGAGATCACATGTTTGAGTGAGACATTTTTCTTTTCAATGGTTGTCAGAAAGAAAGAGAAAATAAGGAGTTAATCCAACCACCGTCGCCGCAACTTTCCTCACCGCTAGGATGAAGAGCATTGACAAGGGTTGAAAACTCATACATAAAGAGTTTGTCACACCCCGATTTTCGAGGAAAACAAAAATCCCAAATTCCACGTAGGATCATCCGTTTCCCCAAAACTCGGGACGTGAAATTTAATAACAACAGACACATCTAGCAGCAACAACTAAAACACAATTTAGAAAAATATAAACAAACTAAAATTTATAATAAAACTCTAACCAGGAATTTATAATAAAACTCAAAAGTCCATAAACCTGAAAGGCTAATCGGTTACATTCCCAAAGGAATGTACCCAATAAACAAAAGCTCACTTGGGTCAACAATAAAGCTGGTGTGAGTAATCTTCATTCCAAAAATCAATAAATTCACGAGTAATGGATATCAATCTAAACACAACCAACAAACCATCACACCAATAGGTAGTTCCTCAACGAGGCAAATGTGTCATACAAGAAAACACAGTTCAAATAATTTAGTTCCTCATCGAGGCCATCATATCATCATCCCAATTAAGTAAAAATGCATTTACTTATACTTACAAGGTAGAAGTTGATTATGGCAAGTCTGACCTGCAGAAATATTAGTGAATTTGCCATCCTGCATGAAAAGGATTAGAAACAATGTAAAAGTAAATTATTCATTTTTATTTGAATTTGATTAATCTTTTATCGGATTGATCACTTAGACGATACCACATTCGCACCACCTATGTGCCGAACATACATGTTCTTATGCCTCTCTCATATAAATGAGGACTTCTCCGTCATCCATGCCCAAGTGGGGACACATCACATACAGACATGCATCACCGGATACTCCTAACTATATGAGTAACAAAAGTCACTATTGGGCTATCAATGCGCATAAAGTCACGTCACATTTTTTACGAAAAAACATCAAAGCATATCTTAGGCATAAAAATTCACCTCATTTTCGCAAGACTAACCCGAAGGTTATTTTAGTTTCTCTAGTAAGAAAATGGGCGCCCCACCTCTGCAAGACGACCCGTAGGTTATTTAGTTTTTCTAGTAAGAGAGGGGAAATAATGAACAAAAATAGGTGTGATAGTTCTAAGTGGTACAATTCCAGGTGATTGAAATTTTCAGGAGTCAAAGTTTACCAATATCATTTATTTTTTTGATATTTCAAAATTCCTCCACAATGATATTTTGTCATTCATAAATCGATTCACAATCGTATCCACCCACGTTTTTGGGGAAAACATGGCATTTTTTGTAAACAAATTTTATATAGCAGAGCGGGGATCAAACCCATTTAATAAGAGAATTCAAGTTCCTACCAATATGGTAACCTCACACTTTCAATCATAGCTCCTTATTGAGTCTAATTCAAGCTATGAAATAAAACATCATCACTTAATAACATTGTTATCTATATAAAAGCCAACATATGTATATATGAAACCATACTCAAATTCTCATTATCATTCATTACTGCGTATAGCAAAGAAGTTCAAAATGTTCATCACAAGAGTTGCATTTATACCAATCCATCATTTAAGGCAAAGTAAACAACTAAAATGCAAGAGAATCACAAAGGGATTTTCATTCTAGATCCATCAAACTGTAGAAATCGAAGCATGAAAATCAATAAAAGAAAACTCTAAATTCAGCCGAAACAAACAGCTTGGACTGATTCGTACAACAATGTATATCCACTAGAACATACCCCTAAATCAACTATTAGAACATCCAAAACTCAGCTGAAACGCCCACTTAAATTAGCTGAAATAAACTTTAAACATAGCTACAAACAACCCCCAAAATCTACTAAAACCAACCATCTAAGGCCAATCGTAGCCTTCCCCAAACTCAACCAAAAACATCCTAGTTACAGCCCCTAACACAGTTCCAAGAAAATTACGCTTCGGTCCGCACAACAAAACCAATACACCCTAATATCGGCTACCACAATAATCCCATTACAACCCAATTTCGATGTCGAAATAAAATAAATTTGACCCTACAGTCATCTCAGCAATCAACCTCATTCGGCTCCAAACAACATTTTTCTTTATATCAAATGCAACTCAAGACAACCCAAGGCAGACCCTATGTTTCAGTCCCAAGACAGTCAAATAAATAACCCTGCCAACCATACTGAAATGTACAAGCTGTCCTAATCGGATAGTTTGACCAGTCATCACTCAAATGTATATAATTCTCACGTTAGAGCTCCAAATTGCATACCGTTTGGGGCAATGAAAAGTAGACACAAATAGGTTTCCAACCATATAAGGCATACCCCATAGTTATGTCTATAACAATACAGATTTTACAAACAAAACTAGGCAATCTGTCAGCCTTCGGCTGATTTACCTATTGTCATTAAAATGAGTATATCTTCTTGTACAAAACTCATATTGTCATACCGTCAAATCCTTTAGAAACTAGATTCAAACATGAAACTTTTGATATATCACATGATACTACACCTACTCAAAAACTCTGCCCAAATATACAAATAAAAAGGCTGGATGCAACAAACTTCATGAAGAAAATGGAAACTTCATCCGAATTTATAGTTGTGGGCTTACCATGAGACCCAAAAATGAACAAGTACTCGAGATTACCGTTTATAACAATGCCATCAGGGACTGGAAGAGCAACCTCATACGTCAAATGTGAGACCCTTGTGTGGGCGGACCTGAGGGGGAGGGTGAGGGTTGGAGCCCAATAGGCCCGTGGATCCCAAGAGGGGTTGGGCTAGCTACCAAGGGGGATCATAGTCCCACATCGCCTGGGTGCGGGATGGTTATGTGCTATATATGTGCGAGGTTGGATCCTCATAGTAAGAGGCCTTTTAAAGCTGTGCGGGCCGGTTGGGCCCAAAGCGGACAATATCTTATTGTGCGGATCGGGTCATTACAGAATGGTATCAGAGCCTGACCCAGCCAGAAGTGTGCCACGTGGAGGTGGGCCCTCGGGCAACGTGGACGTTGTGCCTGTGTGGCCAACGAGGACGTTGGGCCTTAAGGGGGGTGGACTGTGAGACCCTTGTGTGGGCGGACCTGAGGGGGAGGGTGAGGGTGAGGGTTGGAGCCCAATAAGCCCAACAGGCCCGTGGATCCCAAGAGGGATTGGGCTAGCTACCAAGGGGGATCATAGTCCCACATCGCCTGGGTGCGGGATGGTTATGTGCTATATATGTGCGAGGTTGGATCCCCATAGTAAGAGGCCTTTTAAAGCCGTGCGGGTCGGTTGGGCCCAAAGCGGACAATATCTTACTGTGCGGATCGGGTCGTTACATCAAAATAACTTAAAACTCTCACCGATGTTCTCGAGGACTCTGAACATCCATCTACACTTATGAACACCCAACCTTCCAAGAGATGCAATACCCATGATGTCGTCACTTTTACATTGACTGGTGCAACCTTTGGCAGATTATTCATTATTGACTTTCTTAGTAAAAGTCCTGCCTATTTTATTTGCATTGACTATATACAAAGTATAACTAATTATGTTTAAAAATCAACTAATTCAAAATTAGTACATACTACTAATCAAACCAATGAACAAATGAGAGAAGCAATTCGAGCTTTATCCAAGATTTACAAAACTTGCACAATTACACCACAGAACCAATAAAGAATCAAAATCTAAAAAAAACACACACAGACAGAAGGTTCTTGATATAAATATAGAATCAAACCAATCAAAATCAAAATCAAAATCAAAATCAAAATCAAAATCAAGTAAAGTATAAGGAAGTATTGAATGAATCGAGACAACAAATATGTTGGCAAACTAAAGCCAATAATTGGACATGCTAGTGGCATAGAGAGACATAAATAACTCACAGTAAATGCGAAGGAGATGAAGAAACTCACATTTGATCTTCTCTACCAAAAACCACTTCAAACCGTTTAATGAGCACCTCGGACCACCACACAGCCCCGTCGCCGATTGCTCCCCATCACAACCGCAAACTTCACCCATTGACCCCATCAATCAACCCACAGTCAAGCCTTCGCCTCATTTGATCGCAACCCTGATTCCCATATCTCTGTCGATGGAACTCTCCCACAGGTTCCACATCATCTTGCTCGTAATCAACCACACCAACCACCGCTCTTCCGTCGTCAGCCGCCATCGAAAAGAAGAAAACGTGAAGAAGGAAGAAATAGAAAATAAGAAGGAAAAGGGAAAAAGGGTTTATTTTCTCTTTATATGGTGGGTGGTTATTTGCCCCCACTGAAATTTCAAAGACACCCACCCTCTAAACACACTAAATAAAACCCTAAAATTTTTAAATTTAAATTCAATTAAATGTAACCCTATTTTATTGACTTTGTGAAATTTAGGGGTGTTACATTATACACACGTTAAATGGAATCTCGTCCCGAGATTCGGAAGGTAAGAAAGTTAACTGAATTTCGAAATATACAACTTGTCAAACGAAATAAGATTTTAAAAATACAAATTTCAATAAATTTTTTGCACATAAATTTTTATTGTCATTGGAAAAATAGGGGTGTCACAGAGTTCCATCTGGAACAAAGGTTACGTAGAAAGAAGCGAGGAAAGGAAAAAAGGGTTTGGCCGATTTAGTCATTTTTATTTTTGGTGTCAAAGAGCATAAATGAAAAAATGAATTTTTTTAGTGCTATTTAACATTTGGGTCTTATAGTTTATACTAGTTTTGAGTGTGAGTCCCAAGTTTGTTCAGCTTTGAGTATGGGTATGAAGACCACGTTGATTCGATTGACTTTAAGGAAACCGTCATCTAGAATGACCAATTTGCCACAAAGATTATTAACAATTACAAGAAAAAAAAAATATACCTCAGTTATATGAGATCCTGAATGCATATGAGGAGGCAATTTTTTGGACAAAATAATTAAATTAAAAATAATAATTTGCCCCCTCCCGTTTATTCCCCCTCTCTCTAGATGTCTTTGCGACAACCACCCACATTTCTCCCTCTGCCTTCATCTACATTTACCTTTTTCTGTTGATTTCTCTTCCCTACCTGCGATACCACCCCTCCCTACCCTCTCTTCTTCATCCTCTTCCCTACTTGCGATACCACCCACCCCTTCCCTATTCTTTTTCCTCTTCCCTGCCTGCAAGAGACCAACCCTCCCCTCCTCCCTGTTAGCTAGGATTTTGAATCCTTCATGTTGATTATTGGCTAGAGTTTCAATTGAGTATAGGAGAAGAGAGGAGAAAATAACACAATTTTCTAATTTTTATTAAAAAAATTCATTAAATCGTAACCGTAGGATTGACATCTAATTTTTATTTTTATAAATATTATATTTAACAAACTGTCAATATGGTATTGGGACCTAGGCTGAAACGGTACAAATTTGAAGCCTAAACTCAAAACTGGTATAAACCATATGATCCAAATGCTAAATAACTCATTAAAACCAACTTTGTTTTGGGCGGTGGCATCAGTAAAATGGAAATGGTGGTGTCACGAATAAGCTGCCCAAAAGTGATAAGAGTTGGCTAACTCGCTCAGTTCAATTGTTCTCTTTCGGTAGGAAAAACACGATCTTTTTCCAGACTGCAAGCCCCTTTGAATCTCTCTCATAGGTGAACCCGCGGATCCATTTGCAACCCCTTTGGTCAATTTTCGATTGTGGGTCTTCATTAAATCGAGTTTGTGTTAATGGGTATCTGTCAAATTGGTTGATTGTTATCGTTTTAGTAGAGATATCACTCTGAAAGATACGTTTGATTGTTATTGAGCAGCATAACCATGTGGACTGGTTCTTCTTCCAAATCTCTCTCAAAATCCAAACCACTCGACGAAGCTCAAATTGTTGCACGATCCGCAATCGCTTCAAGACTTATCCTTCTAGCCCTAATCATCTTTTGGAGGTCTCTCTGTAGTCCCTACGACACCTCGGCCACCTTAAACCCCAATTGCCTCTCTTCCGATCCCAATACACTTCCCGAATCTGTGAAATTTCCTTCAATTCGATCCGCAATTGAAGGCAGCATTGTGTGGGATGGTGTTTATTACGTGAGGATTGCACAATGTGGATATGAATACGAGCAGACTTATGCGTTCTTGCCTCTCTTGCCCTTTTGCATTTTCGTGTTATCGCGAACTGGTAATTTTAATCAACTTTCCTTGATTTTTTTTTTTTGTTGTTTTTATGTATGGTTTAATTGTAAGTGGTTGAATTTCTGTTTTGTTTCAGTTTTTTCTCCCCTGGTTCCACTTATTGGATATAGAGCTGTATTGGGTTTATCAGGATATGTGATCAATAACATAGCTTTCGTGTTCGCGGCCATTTACTTTTACAAGTTAGTGTTTACTGAATTTTGGTACTTTTGGTGCATTATCAAAGCATTGTTTTAAGTTTATTTATGCCTTTACTGGTTGTATGGAAGTAATGAAAGGCCTATTTTACAAAGTAGCAAAAAGGAGGAAATATAGAACTCTCAAGAATAAATAACGTGTCCTTTGTTACTTTTGCAGGACTTCATTGATAATCTTAAAGGACAAAAGAGCTGCATTACAAGCATCATTGTTGTTTTGCTTCAATCCAGCTTCTGTATTCTACTCATCGTTGTAAATCCCTGATCCTCTTTGCCTTAAGCTAAAGAATATAATGGTCCTGATATAACTGAGATTATCTGTGTGATTCCTCAGGTATTCAGAGAGTTTGTATTCCTTGTTTTCACTTGGAGGTTTATACCACTTAATGTCTGGCTCAAATACTATTGCCATGCTTCTGCTGTCTATCTCTGTTTCTGGAAGATCTAATGGGGTGCTTAATGCTGGCTATTTCTGTTACCAAGCAATGCATAAGGCTTATGATGCTTTCTTCCAAAAGAAACACATTGGTGTAAGTTTCTATCATTCATTTGCTACTTGTTATTTATTTATTTATGAATTTTTTTTTGGATTGTGGAATCAAGAGGGGTTTGATTGGCAACAAAGATTCATATCACATTTGGAAATTTGTCAATGATATGACATTCTAATCATTCTAATGAATAAAAACGAGCAGCTGAAGAGGGCTAATACAACTTCCAAGCATTATAATTTATAGGGAATAGTTTTCATACGCGTGCGTTGCACGTGTTGGTCTATGGTATCTCTTATATATATTGGAGGAAGGTCTGATATATTGAACGGTTATTACTACTTATCCTTTAAACTAAAATATGATTTATGTTATTAAAAACATGAATTAAATGTTTAAACTTTTTTATTTGATAAAGATTTTTAAACCCATTATGAATTTTTTTAATAATTTTATATAATCAAATGATTCTACTTTATATAATCAGATGCTTTTGCTTTTCTTCAAAATAAGTCTAAAGAATCATCATATGAAACATGTATAACTATACATGAAGCCCTACGCAAGCAAACAACCTAGCGCACAATGACATATTATGTTGAAGCCTATGTAACTCTCAACACAAACTTCTAACCACACTCTGCAAAATCAAATGATCAAGCCCTTGGTTAGTCCTCCCACTGTAAGATGTAACCTTTTCATGATTACAATCTTCCAAAGATCGCATTACTATCCTCCGTCTCAAATCAAAGCATATTACACTGAGAATGTGATTCCTTGCTCTAGTTCTGATTTCCAACATTTCTCATTGTTCCTTCAAGCTGAGAGGACATGCATGAAAAAACAGACCTATTTGCTCATTGAAAGATTAAAATTTCATTGATCCCACTCACATGAAACTTGTACTTTTTTTTATCACCTTTGTATAGAGTCCCTTCGACAAAATGCACCCAACATATTAAATACACTATCATGTAAAGAAATATGGAGTTGAGGAACTTTTGCCTCTTAAAAATTAAGGGGACCTTCTTACTGCTGCATGATGAATTTCATGATTATGCTAATGCTTCTGAGTCTGAATCAAGGCATTGGCAATCCAAAACCAAGAACATAAATGGCAAACAGGCAAAGTAATGAAAGATAAACAAAGAAGATATGAAAACTATCTGACATACTCTTCTGAATACTACTAACAACCCAATCACCATTGTTCTTCTTCTGATTCCCCATGTCAGACATTGCACCTCAGCTTTCTTATTGTAACATAACTTACTTGAAGTGACCCACGGAGACTCCCAAACTCTCCTTACCTTAATAAACTATAACCTTTTTCTTCAGAAAAATATAGGTTGGGCAGATTAGCTAATGTTGGTTTTGTTAATTTTAGTATTTGACATGGCAAATCATAATGTTAGTCTAAAACCCTAACCAGAAAATTCTCTTATCAAAACAAAAGCCAACATAGATGAAAGAGAATGAAAGTGGTGAGTACGTTACAAACAATTATGACTGTAAATAGATGTTGAAGTAAACTTGCAAAATGCAAGACCTAAGGAAGGGGACGGTTTGGAGGTTGAGTGTCAGTTGAAGATCTGGAAGTGACAATTGATCAGTTCAAGGTCCGGATGAGGAAGATAAGTGTCGATTGATTGAGTGGTTAAGATTGACTTGATTTGCAAATCGTTTGACAGAATAAGCGTGGAGCTCTAATCTCCACCGTCTGGAGAGACAAAGTGAGATTTCAACAATTGCTAGGTGGAATAGAATAATAACCAAAAAAAAAAAAAAATGGAGAATGAGAGGGAAGAAGAAAAGATCACAAATCTGATTAAAGTCATGCTGGAATATCTTCAAACCCTTGGCATGATTTAACCCAGGAACGCTAAAAGAAACCTTCGATACTTCCATGTAAAACCTTTTCGAAATTGTTTGATTCCAAAATCCATAGATTCATTGATTGTAGAGAAAAACCTTTGACGGAGAGAGGCAATTGAATGCATTGTTGCAAAACCAAATCGCAGTGAAAGAGATGTGGTGTGGTTTCTGCCTTTTAATCTCAACTGGATATCTAATGGTTGAAACAAAATAATGGGTTAGAAAAGGTGTGGGTTTTGTCCCTTTAATCTCAACCGTAGGCATCCATCTAATGGTTGAGACGAAAGGGTGCATTGTAAGTTAAGCTAATTCAGGTGAAGCACAACTTACAACCCAAAATCACTAAATTCTTTTTATAGTATAGATGAATACGAAGTTCCATAAGTGTCACATGTTTGGTCTAGAAAAGTTCTTGTATGTGGGCATCTTTCTTAAGCATTAGCTGTGAGAAAGGACTGATTTCCCATAATATGATGTATTTGGGAGTACGAGTCTGAGCCAACAATAGTCCAAAATCATCTGGGATCAAATGGTGGAATAATTAAAAAAAACTGTGGATGGAATGGAAAATTGTTATACTATGGGAGATGAATGACTGTGATCAAAATCGATCTTTCTGATCAGTTTGGATAGAACTTTTCCCATATTCCAAGCTCCTTGCTAGTTGCTCCACAAACGTTGAGCAACAAGGAAAAAGTGCATACCACTTGGTGAATGCATATATGACTAAGAAAATTTCTTATGGTTGTGGAGGGGCAAGGGTTTTAAAAAGAAACTTGTTGCTAGAATGTGTAGTTGTGGAATACCATATGGTTGTGGAGCGCGGAGAAGTCAGGGATGATGCCCCCCTCCCAATCCCTTTTGTAGATTTCACAAACATTTTGTCGACCTTGAATTGCAGGATCAATCCCTGTTTTTATCCCTCAAATTTACATGGTGGGGATTTTAAAATGGCTTGAAATTTTGTGCGGATCTCCCTAATATGTATGTATGCCTCAGACACAAAAAGTACAAACACTATATCTACCTTTTTCAGTCAAAGCTTTAGTCGAACTCATATTTTTGAACTTTGTCCCTTCCCTTCCCTAGCTAACACTCGGGTTCTTTGGGATCTGCCTTGAAGTTGCCCTTTTTTCATATCAGTTTCAGTCGTAAACAAAATCCAGGTGTCAGACCTAATACTATCCTCAAGAAGTGTGAATTCATTGGATCTTAGGAGAAAGAGAATTCGCCCATTTTTCGTTGTGATGCTCAACTCCGTAATTCATGCTTGTCCATTCTCAGCTAAACCTGCCCACAAAGGTGGCTTTCATCATTTGTCACTCAACCATTAGCAAAATTGCTATTCGAGATAACATGAGCAAAAAAATTTATATCATGGTTGATGTGGTGCCTGATACACCAAGCCAATACTGAATCTTGGAATCACCTTTTGCTCCCATTTCCTTCCAATGCTTTTCATTTGAGCAGGATCAGGGGCTAGGTATTTTTCCTTATTAGGCAAAGTAATTTGGTTTTTTGATTTATTTGTGCTTCCATGTCGTGCCATCTGGCCAACCTTCCTTGTATCTGAGTTGAGTCTACTGTAGGTTCTCTAGTCCTCTCAGCCTTCATCTTTGTACTCTCCTTTTGAATGTCTTCTAATCTAGAAAATGTAATAAAAGAAGAATGATATTTGCGGATATGACTGTGTATTTGGGTATAATCATAGTGTATTTTATGGGTGGGTATCTGTAATTTCTATATAAAAATGCCATCATTTTGCCTACTTCACCCTGGTTGTGGATGAGAAATTCATCTAACTAACTTTTCCACCTTTATTGAAGCTGGCAGTTTGGACTCTTATTGTTGGAGCTGTGCGTTCATTGTGTATTTTTGTTCCGTTCATTGCTTATCAAATTTATGGGTACTACAACATATGTCTTGAACGTCTATCAGATGACATGAGCCCTTGGTGCAAATCAAGACTACCTTTTCTATATGATTATCTTCAAGGCCATTATTGGTATGTTAGTAAAGCATTACCTTTTTGTTTCCTTCTTGCTCATTTCAGTTTGGAAGTTGCATTTTCATTTTGAGTTTGTACTGGAAAATAATTAAAAGCTGTTCAAAATTTGTGAATCTGTAGAAGTAACTGAAACTTTTGAATCTTTGTATGCTAATCTGAATAAATTTTTGATAAATACTTTCATAATTGATATCCTTTGTGTATCATTCCATCAATGGCAGAGTTGGTTATTTATGTTGGGGATAAGTGAACTAGATGGGTCATTGTTCGTTTCATTTTGATCAATGGAGCTCGAACCAGTCTCTTCAAAAGCATGAGAGGGCTTGTGTTAGTTTCCTTTTGTCCATTGTGGTGGAAGCCTCAAGCGGACTGCTGGTTAAATCTAAGGAAGAAGGTGAGACTCATCTTGGTTTTAAAGAGAGAGAGGAGGGGGGTGGGCGCTGGTCTCTTTTACAACAATTGTTTTTGTTGACTATGACAATAGGCAGGTGGAGGTCATCAAGCTTATTCTTGTGATTTTCAGTCACACAGAGTTTAAGAACTTTGCAAAGAGTCATGTTTGGGGTGCTAGCATGTTGGGTATGGGTAGGAGTTTTCCCTATTTTTTGTCTTGGGCTTATGTATAGATTTATCTTGTTCACTGTTTGTTTAAAGCACTAACTATTAAAAGAAAAATAGCAATAATTTCATTATAAATTGAATAATTATAACAAACAAAAAATTCAAAGCCATACCCCACTAAAGTCTAGAAAATGAAATTTAAACTAGTAAAAATAAAATAAAAACAGTAAATACATTTGAAAAATTAACTTGTGGTTACCAGAGCTCTTCTGACGCCCCATTCCTATACACAATACCATAAAATCCAAATTACCAGTCACCTTCTATTCTCCCCCATTTTACTTTATTACTTTATTATGCCGGAAACGACCACATGGGAGTTGGATTTATGGGCTAGTATTCCACATCAGGTTTTTGGTAAAGCCTGCCCAACATGATGATTGCACTATTCATCTCACGAGCAACAAATATGAGTTTTTTTTTTTAAACTTTTTATCAGCTATCTTATACGGCATTTTGAATTATTTATTTAACAACCTATCTCTTGATCATCATATCCTTTGACTACTTGATGAGATTGATACTTAGAAATTTCCTTTGGAGAGATTCTAATGAATTGGAAAAGTTTCATGGCCTTAGATAGAAGTAGTATGCACCAATAAGTAGGTAGGGGGATTTTGGTATCCGCGACTCTTGGAAGATGAGCATAGCGTTTTTCACGATACTAATTTATGGAAGGCAACTGAATAGTTGTTGGGGGCACACTTTCAAAGTTAGAAATTTTTTCACAATAAAACTTAAGGCAGCTCCTATCATCAAGTGGCATTTTGGCAATGGGGAGTAATTTGGGGTGTTGTCAAGGGGGTAGCTTTTCATAAGTGTATGTGCAAATGTTCTCTTAAGCTGATAGGGTTTTGTAGTTGTTTTTTCTTTTTGTGAGTATCTGAGCCACTTTTCCTTTCATTATCGATATCTGTTTGATCTTGCTTTGTTGATAAAAAAAATAAAATTATATGACCTGCCAATGACAAGGATCATTCTCAGTTTCTTGCAGTTTTGCAGTTCCTTGTGATATTCTTATCGCAAAAGGATATCCTCCGAAATTATATTTTTCATGCAAAAATTAGCTACTACACATGCAAGAAGAAGAATACAAATAAATGAGCTTGTGCTTATTTGTAATTGGTGGAGCTGATAACCAAGAGTGTCTTCTCATGGTAAACTTGTGCACATGTTTGGAATCACCTTCCCAATCAATTAGTAATGTTTTCAGTTGGATGTCTTTAAAGTCACGGGTGAGTGCGGCTTATACGGGAGCTATTCCAGAGATAATTTTGAATGCTTGATTCCTGATGGGACTTGTTAGTTCACTGGGGGTAGAGAGGAACATGATGATGTTGAAAAAAATAGAAGTGCTTGCTTCATGCATTAATTTGGCATTGGTGTTCTTCATTTCCAAATTTTAGGGCGTTGAATTTCGTAATGGTTGTTAATTAGGATAGTGCTACGAGTGCACCCTGAAATCTTTTTAGGACCTTTACCCCCTCCTTTCATGTAATCTCTGACATTTAAAATTTTTTCTTTTCTTGGAAATGTCTTATCCTTCTTTACCAGATTTAAAATTGCAAGTCAATTAAGGCCATTTCAGTAGAAGTGGTGTTATCCTTCAATTTGTATTGATTGATGCGTGTTTTGTTTTTGTTAGGGGCGTAGGTTTCTTGAGATATTTCCAGCTGAAACAGTTGCCGAACTTTCTTCTTGCTTCCCCGATACTATCTTTGGCAATTTGCTCGATTGTGCATTATGCAAAATCACGACCTGAAATTGTTTTTTCCTTGGGCTTCCGAGCTTCTAGTAAGGAAAAAAACTTTGCAGCTGTGTTCTATTCATTGGCAAAGACCAGAAAGTCAGATAGTTCTCAGTCAGAAGTCTTCTTGTCCAAGTCAGAAGATTTCTCATCCAAAACTGTTCAAGGTATAATATTCCTGTTTCAGCTTTATTATGACTTAACAAATAGTATAAGTGAAGACAGGAATTACTTGATTTTAATCATTCAACAGTTTCTCTTTGCTGCTTCAACATTAACACCTTGCTTGCACTCCTTAATTCAACTCATAGTTTGGACCCCTTAGTCCTATTAGGGGTTTCCATGGGAAAAGTGGAAAACTACAAGAAAAGAGAATGGAAGGGAAAGTGGGGAAAAAGTTCTTCACCTCGAGATTGAAGATGACCATGTTTTTTTGAAAAATGTTCTTTGCTCCTATCCTAAGAGAACATTTTCCACAAGTTTGGGAAAAACCAAGAGGCTAGAGATCATCAAGTTCATGCTCTCTACTATCTCTTCCTATTTCCCTCCTATCTCTTCTCGCTTTTGGCAAATTTTCATCGGAAAAATTTCCTAAACGTACTTTAGTTCCTTTCATGGTACAAGAGTTGGCGATGGAATATGTTTAAATTAGAAAAGCAGTACATGATTTTGTTTTCTATATGAACGTAACATGTTATAAATGGCACCATTATTAGTAGGTTTTATCACGTATTAGTACAAGGGTTAAGTTGTATTGTGCCGATAATTTAGGAAAGTATAAACACTTTTGGCCATTTTTAGTTGATGTGAGGGACAAACATTCTTATTCATCATTATTGTGCAATACACTGAATCTTTGATTGCATCTCTGATAGAAGACCCCGTACTCAGATGGAGGAAACAGAAGAGTAAGGAAGAGGCACTGGATTACTCTTCATATCCCACTCCATCAGATTATGAAGCCAAGACAGGGTTTTCTTCCGTCTTAGTTCTTCCCTTTGTTCTACACCTGGGGTTCATGGCAGCCACTGCATTTCTTGTGATGCATGTGCAGGTAAATTTCTTTCTTATGCTTTATTAGTAATCTTATAAGTTAAAAAGAAGTCAGCTTTTTGGTTCATTATTCATGATCTCTATCCTCTTGGGTTTTCCCAAAATAGTGGAAATTGTTTTCTTTGGGGAGAGCAAAGAATATTTTCCCAAAATACATGGTCATCTTTAAGCTAAGGGGGAAAAGTTTTTCCCACTTTCTCTCCTCATCTTTATTTATTTATTATTTATTTTTTAATGGCAAGTTTTCTCTTATTAAATCAAACACAGCCTAAAGGAAGTTTGGAGCATTATCCCTTTTGCCATTGGGGTATATGTTTGGAACGGAGTGCTAGATTATTCAAGAGGATGGTTCATGGAGTAGATAGGGGGATTGTGGAGATTCAAAGTTCAGGGGGTGCCACTATGATGATTTAAATTGGAGGAAGCTAATTGATTTTTAATTGCATCTAGGTCAGGTTTTGGGTTATTTTCTCTGTATTGGGAGGCTAAGATGGCTTCCTTTTTTTAACAACATTTCTTTGTTTGTGGTTTGGATTGAAATTCCTCCCCCCCACCCCCCACCAAAAAAAAAAAAAAAAAGAGAAGACAAATTTAGGCTTTTGTTATGTCATGTTCTATAGGTACCAGATTCAGCTTAGTTTAGGGATGACAACGAGGCGAATTTGGGCAATCCGTCCCCGCCCCGCTGGGGATCGCGGATCCTCGAATAAGCGTTTATTATATTTCTTAAAAATCATCCCCGCACCGGACGGATTGGCAGATGTCCTCCCCACCCCAAATATATGTTTAACATAAACCTGTACCAAATAGTTTGTACGGCCCAATACGACTCAAATGGATTTGAAAATCAATAGACCCAATAATAACTCAAATCAAACTCAACATAGAATCAAACTCAAATAGTTTGAAGTTGACCCAAATCAACTTCAAATAGTTTGAAAACCAATAGGCCCAATAATAACCCAAATAGTTTGAAATTAACCAAAATTAAACCACATTTCTTTATTCTCCAACAAACTCAATAGAGAATCAAACTTTTATTCTCCAACAAACTCAACATAGGATTTGGAGGATCAACAAGAGCTCGCAGAGTCGCCTCCTCGCCAGTTTCATACTCGTCGACCTGCCACCTGGCCGAGTCAACACCTCGCCAAACTCCACCTCCTCGAGTGTCCTCTTCGCAATCTTTTCTCGACAATCGATTACTCGCGTCCATGCTTTTCCTCGCCTCTCTGTTTCTCTCTCTACCCATCTATTCCAATCCTTTCTCATGAAATGAATTTGATTCATTTTTATTCAAAACATACTCAATCAACAACAAATCTTCACACCAATCCGTCCGATTCACAAGAGATTCAAACGTTTTGAACCAGAATCACCAATTCGCCCCTTCTAAATCCCAAAAGCCTTAGAGAACCAAAAAAGAACAAGAAGACGGTTGTCTGTCAGTAGTACTTTGTATGATGGGGAGGAGAGGCGATGGAGAGTTGGGTTTAGGAATTTTTTTTGTTATCAAGGGAATAAGGGTATTTTAGTAATAAGACATAGATAAACGGATATCTACGGGACAGATATGATCAAATCTGTATCAACCCCAAAATAATGACAAATAAAATTTTGACCCACGAAACCGCCCCAAAATCTGTTAAGGTAAACTCAATCCACCCCAAACAGTTCAGGGCGGAGCGGATATCTGTGAAAATCCTCCCCACTGCCATCCCTAGTTTAGTTCTTGTCTGTGTTGGTAAATGCTTCAAAGCGATGTATTCCATAATGAAAGTCAGACCTAACCATTTGACCATTTTTTTCATTGAGTTCTTAAGACACCCTTAAATGAACAAATTTATCTGTCTTGTGAAAAAACATCTGATTAAGCACTTTGTGTTGTACACAAATTTGCACTATTCATACGATGAGAATAGGCATTTGCCATTTGCAGGGCATAACATTATAGGTACTTACCATTTGAATGAGATAAATTCTAGATATTACACTATTACAGCCATGTTTGTGTGTGCTTTACAGGCATTCCCACAACACTTTATGTTGGCAAATTATGTGTCCAAGGTCCAATGTTGAATTCATATCAGAGGTTTTCCCTAAGTTTGTTTGAGAAAATCTCACTGCTGGTCCTATTGTAACATAGATTCTCTGGTCCTACATCTGTTCCAAGAATTCCTCCAAACCATCTCCACAGGAAAAGGAAAAAATCCGTGAATTTTAAATGACTTAATTAAAAGATTACACTTCCATGGATTTAGGATCAAGCTGTGCTCGGGTTCTCACTATCTGGAACCTGTAAAAAAATGCTTAACCTTCAATCTGAAAGGATTTTTTGGGTATTAAAAGCATCACTGCAATTGGGTTTCTGAGTTAAAGTCTTTTTTAGACTTGTAAATGACTACCAGAGTTAAAAGAAGATGGTCACGGGACCCACTGAATTGAAGTCTAATTTAGGTAGGAGTGGGGTAGGTGCAACACCTGTGATGCTAGGAGTAATAGATACATCAACAGGAGCGGAGCCAGGTTTTTGTTTTTTTTGGGGGGGGGGGGGGATTTTTTTTTTTAATAATAGTTAATTCTTTAGGAAATAACTCAAGTATAGATTTTGAGGTTGTTTTTGACATAAAAAAGAAGACTATTCTATTGATAAATTTGAAAAAAAAAATTATTGTATAAGTTGTGTGTGTGTGTGTTTTTTTTTCTAAGATACAAAATTCTCGATCATAATAATTTGCTAATAATAAATGCCAACCAATTAACCAATCTTCTTATGGGTACAATATGAGCATACCAAAATTTTGGTTTTCGAAGAGGTTTTTTTTTTCTCCTTACAACATTACTGGCTCAAGAAGGGAATAATCAAACCATGATCAAATTAACGTGTCTTAAAAGGATGATAAATAGATTTATGTTATGCTAACTTAATCAATATCTTCATAAGAGCCCCAGATAATTTAAACATAGCTAAATGTAGATGGTGGTGAAAAATGGGTGTCATTTCAAAAGAAAAATAATTGGGTGAAAATGAGGTAATGTGGATTGCTAGCAAGTGTGTAGATGGAATTGAAATGCAGAATAGTGTTGCACTAGTATTAGAGGGTAAATTACATTTTTCATAGAGCCATAATGAGTAAGACTGAAATCTGTTGGGCAAACATGGATTTTTCATACAACTCATTAAAAGTGAGGTTTGTTATTTAAAAAATATTTTATTGGAAATGAGTTATCTTATGCTTATAAATGAGGAGGAGGAGGAGGGGGGCGCAGCATTCTAATAAAAGTGCTTTATAGGGCCTACATTACCCATATGGTAGTTGACTGGTTGCAGAAACTTTGAAAATTTTTGTTTGGGGAGGGGGGTAGTTGCCCCCCAAGACTCAATGTGGCTCTGCCATTGTACACCATCATATCATTTTTCTTCGTTTTGGTATCGTGGGGCTGAAGAGTTTAGGGAAGGGAATCATTCCCAGGCCACCTGCAACATCTATTAATCCACCTCATACATTTAAAGCAAGAGAATACCGAGAAGAGAGAGCTCAGAATAAGTAAATAACTTGGAACCTAGTAATTAAAACTGCAAGTCATAGTTGAGATTATATTAAGCAGATCTGCAGATTACCATGCTCACAATCTTTTTTTATTATTTTTTTATTATAATTAAACCTCCAATATGGAGGGCAACTTTGGGATACTAGACCTTTTTTTTTTGCAAAAGCTTGACATACAAATGGGGATACATTATGACTTTACCCGTAAAAAGATACAAGAATATAATCCTACCTATGCCGCCAAATATAAGCCGTGCCCTCTTTATCTAGTCTTAAGAGAGCTTTTGGTTTTTTTGGCAAAAAATCACTATAAAATTTTTTGGACTGACCTTCCATTTGCCCATACCTGCCAAGGCGTCTGCCACAACGTTTACTTTCCGATATGTATACCAAAACATCAATATCTTTTAACCACTTCTTTAAAAATGTCAAAATAAATAAAAAGAATAAAAGACACGGCAAAAGCTACCCGACCTACTGGATCCTTTACGTAAAAGTAAGCCTTGCTTGCTGCTTGCCCCGGTTGCTACGTCGACTTGATCCTTCAGGAACATAAGATAAAATTTGAGGAACCCTGAATTAGGGACAGAGGATACCTGGAGATCCGGCCTCTCATTCCTGGATGAAAGAAGTCCCTCCTAGAGTGAATTTCTTTACTTGGGTTGTGTGTCATGGTAAGATACTAACAATGGAGAATCTCATCAAGCGAGGCGTAATCATTCTGAATAGATGTACCTTTTGTGAAGCAGAAGGGTTCATTGATCACTTGTTATTCTCTTGTCAATTCACAGACATGTGACAATCTATTTGTAGGGAAGCTTCAACTACAATCCAAATGCTTATTCCAGTTGACTGAGAAATGGGTGCTTTATTAGAGGAGATAGGCATTGGAAAAGAGTTGTACTACTGGTTTATGAGGGGTCACAAGATAAAGCCCAAGTCCGTTTGCCTTAGGTTTAGGAAGGAATTGAATACCTGTCCCTAGACCACAATTTGGAATGGATGCCTTTTTCTTTCCGATCTATGTGAAATAATGAATGCCTAGGGCTTTTTTCTTAGCTTTAGTCCTTTCATTGATTCACCTCCCATATGGTACTGATTCGGATACGTTGTGAAGTTTGTTTGATGCTCAGGTGTGCCTACAGTCTTATTAACCAGCTGGTGATTGCCCATAGGAATAAAATAGTTAGACAAGACTAGGACAGCAATGGTCACAAGATTTATTCTTATTACTAAACCTTTCAGGCCTTTCACATGATTTGAGCAGATACAATTTCTGCACGTGTAAAAATTTACTCTTACTAAACCTCACTGGGTTTTAGCATGGGCCGAAAGACTCTTTAAGTGCAAAACAGAAGTATTTAATGGTAATTGATATTGTTGAATATTCAGATATGATCAATAATTTTTATTTATTTATTTTTAAGTATTTCTGCCACTTGTTTTTGACAGGTAGCAACTCGCTTCTTATCAGCGAGTCCTCCTCTTTACTGGTTTTCCTCGTATTTAATGATCTCTCCTGGCACCGGTAGGAGATGGGGTTACTTGATTTGGACCTACTCTGTGGCATACATCCTGCTAGGAAGTTTGCTATTCTCTAATTTCTATCCTTTTACCTGAGAAACAAAACGTTGGCATTGCTGCTCAAGTTATTCACTGGCCAAGAATTTTCATTTTTAATGGTGAGTCCTGCCTACTATCTCAAGTATTTTGTTTGGCCATGATGGCATTTGGTAAATAGACAGCTTGGCTAAATTTTGGTATTATTGCAGATAAGGTGCCCCTTTGGTGTACACTTGTGCAACTGTTCTTGATGGCCAGTCCTAGAGCATATGAACTATGCATCTTTAAAGCTTAGTGTGAAATCTTTAATTCATTTATGAAACATATCTGTTCTATGTTGCTACATTCCAAAATTTGGACTCCTGAGTTGTGGGGAAAGCTAAAGTCGTGAATACTTGATACATGCCAAAATTTGGACTCCTTAGTTGCGGGGAAAGCTAAAGTCATGAATACTTGATACTTGAACTGAAATCCAGATACAGGAGGGAGCATGTCGCCTACTGAACAATGTGGCTTACATGACAACTTCGGATTTAAAACAACTCTCAAGGTGTGGTTCAAGGGGCAGAAACACTAAAGCCTTGATAACCCAACGGCAGCCTAATTTTATGTTTATCAAAAATTGGATGATGAGCATTATCGACAATTAGCGTAATTGAAGTTGACATAGTGAGTGGTTAGATGATTATGGGTTTTTAGGTTAATCACATACTATGATTAAAAGATTTTTGTCATGATTAGCAGGTGTCCGTTTTGTTGTTTCAGGGTTAATTTCTCTTATCAATTTGCACATATTGTTTTTCTTACCCTGTATGGTCATTTGCAACCATATTCCTGGTTTATTTTGGGTTTTTCTATAATGACGTACCACATCTCGTCTCTAGGTTATTTGTTTATCCTTTATGAATAAATAAAGTCAATACATTCACCATTTCGATTAGAAATCCAAAATAAAACTTATCGAGTGTTTTGGTATAGTGGAAAGGAAAGAAAGAGAGGTTTCTCTGGCTATTCGTCGTCAACTTTTTTTTTTTTTTTTTTGCCCTTTTCTCATCTCTTCAATTCATACCACTAAAACTTGTATTTTGATTGATTTTCACTCGTTTTCAAACCCACAAGTCACTTGTTTGCTTCTGTGGTCGATCACATTTAAGGTTTGGTTGTTACAATGTCAAGGAAACTTCTAAATGAAATAAAATCGAGCCTGTGAGCAAGAATGAAATGTTTTGGGTCTTTGAAATGGAACTACCACACACGAATCAACCTAACAAATATAAAAAATAAATAAAAATAATAACTTTTCTCATCAATCCTAATAACTCTTTTACAAAAATGCCAAAGAGCTGGTGTCGTATAACAACCAAATAATCATCATATTTGTAAGGGCTGAATTTCCAAGGAATTTACCGACATGTTTGATTAGTCATTCTTCTTGTTTTGCAGATTTTCTTGTCTATTTATAAATAAGAAATCGATTCTTTAGGAGACTATTTTTTCATACTTATAGAATCGAATTCATCAAAACAGTTTCAATTTTCATGTCCGTTTTCCGTGCAACCAAATGTCTCCCAAAAGGCAAAAAGTTTCACTCTAGTATGGTGGTGGTGGTACATAGCAAAATAGTGGGAGGGAGCTTCAACTCCAACTGAGATTCTTGGCTTCAACACTCCCACTGCAACACTCGCTCAAACCCCTCTGTCGACATTGCTCTGCCCTCGTCGTTCTCTCCATCACTATTAGTGAGTCTTTCGCTTCTTCTCTCTCAATAGTTGTTGTTATTGTTTTTCATTTCTTCTTCTGTAAACTAATGTTATTGATTGATTGTTCCCATTGAGTGGTTTCTAATTATATAGTCTCGTAATTGGTTTTGAAAGGCTCCATTCAGAGTTAAGTTTTTAGTTTCTTTGTTTATCATTGTTGATTTTGCTAATGTGTTGCAAGGATTAGCCGCTAACTTGTTTAGTTCCATTTAGGGCTCAACAAATTCGATTGGAAAACTATATTTGTGATTTTTCTCGTCTTTGAAACCCTAGTTTTCTGGGAAACTTTGTTTTCTCGTTTTCGGCAACCAAATCCCGCCCATACAAAATATTTGTCACCCCATTCATGGAACAAGTTAAAGAAATCACATTCTGAAGACCTATTACTCCCCTTGCTTTCCCCCTTTTTTCATTATTTTTTTCCCTGTGTTTGGGTTCATATCGACAGAGGCTAAATTTGAGTTTTACTTTGGGATGGTATTGGTTAAAAAAATCTCGAGAAAACATGGTCATAACTCATAACAAAAAATAAAGGAAAAAAAAAGGTGAAATTTTGAAGAAAAGGAGCACCTTTATGATTTAAATCTTGATCTAGGCCCTCCGAATAGCCCTAAATCTGGTCAAATCCAGTTTCCATCCTGCATTGTTTTCTTATATACTAGAAACCTTGAGATGATTCTTAAAGTAGACTCCTGAAAGGAATTTTCAAATATTCAATTCAAAATATTTTTGTTTTAACAATTTTGAATGATATGACCTCGTCGATATGCAGTCATTTGTAGAGATTTGAAGGGTCTTAGGATTATGTTTGCACTGGAGAAGTGCTCGTCTTTAATTGTAAATTCAGAACTTGTGATCTTTAGAATTCAACGTCTACGGTTGCCTTTCGTGCTAGTATTCGATGTCCTTATTTATTTTTTTCTTCAATTAAAAAGTGACTCAGGACTTACATGGTTATACACTTCTAGTATCTTGTAGTTGTGAGCGGTAGTGAAGAAAATCTGAAAGTTGTTCAGACAACAGCATAGCTATGAAGGTTGAACAGGCATCCCCTGTGGAACCCCAGTATGCTCAGACCACTGTAACTTCTTCATCTGGAGCATCAACTAACAGTTCCAAGGTCTCCAAGTTTGGAGTGAAGTCTGGATTTGTTATACCAAAGAACAAACTATCAGGATCCTTGGTTCCCATCTTTCGAGGTGCTAAGAAGGTGGACAATCATGACCCAAGTAAAGAAGAAAATAATAAACAGGTCCAGAGGAAAACAAAGTGGGGCACTGATCTGACACAAGATGCAAGTGTCCGACAAGGAAGAGCCTTAGCATACCAGGTATTTGTTATCTTTATCTATGATACTAAAAAAAAACTCTTGCTGATTCAAATGATCTTTTGTATAATAAAATAAAACTATGCACATGTCTATAAAACTCATATTCTTTTTCCTTGACAAGTTGAATTTCTTAAGGGTGGGCACTTTATACTGAAATTGGATCTGACCGTGCCATACCGTCATGGTCCCAAACCGAACCGTTACTATTTGGATGGTATCGTTTTCAAATTTTTTATTCCCGAAAGAACTAAATCGTATGAAACAATAGCAACTCTATTATTAAATTTGAATTTGGGTGATGGGATTGATCTTAGGAAAAGACAAAAATTTGGGTTTTAAAAAAAGAGAGACTAAGGGGTTTGTTTATTATTAAATTTCATACTTCACTCACTCTCTCACTAGTCTCGCTCATTCTTTTCTTTTCCGACTCACTATTTTAATTTCTCTTTCTCCACTTTTATATTCATCTTCAAGTCCTCTCTTCACCAAATCTCTACAAAGCCAACAAGCTCTAGTGCTACAATAGTTATCTTTTTCGAAGCATAAACAACACTGAGCTCTTGTTTTGCGTCACTCTTCTTGTGGCACTTCTAATCTGGCGGCCACCAACTGTCAGCGCTCTCTCACTCCTATAGTTAAAAGAGAACAATTAATCAAACTCCATCCTCTTATAACCCAAACCTAACTATGCATTCAAATCAGCTCTAAAAAAATGGCAATTAACATCACCAAAACACATTTTAGACCAAAAAACACAAACTTTGATTTCTACCATTCAACCAAATCAAAGATAAAAAATAAGGCCTCTTTGGGATAACAACCTGATTTGCGAAGAGAAACCTTGCGCTTGTGAGCTGGGGTTGGACGAAGGCCACTTTGGCTTCACGAGCAGCTCTCTTAGCCAAGACCCGATGACGCTTCCCTTGCATGTTAGCCAAGTAGTTCCCTTGGTTGTTGAAGAGAACAACAAATAAGAAGAGAGAGATGAAGAGTCGAGTACCTTTCGAGATGCTTTCATCAGCTGAGTCAGTTATAAACTCAGGTTCTTCAACAATAGATTGGGCTGTAAAGGATTGGATGAGGATAATGAGTTTTTTAACCTTTGATTTTCTTCAAGATACATATTGTTACTGAATTGGGACGGACCAGACCATACCTGATCGGGACGGTACCAATTTCAAAAATGTCCCAAAACCGAACCGGGTCAATTTTTTTTTTTTTATTATGGGAACGACACCAATATATATGGGGCTAGTACAAAATCGAACCAGACCGTTCCGTTCCCGCCCCTAGAATTTCTCGAAGAGAAACCATACAACTACGATGGGTGTTTATGATATATAATATCTCGTCATATTCCTAATTCATCTATATAATGAACACATTCTTGGATGGAGAAGCTACACTATATTAGAGCAGACCTGTATTGTAAATAAATGATTAATTCATTTTGAATCCAAAACGTAGTGATGAAAAACAAAGGCTAGCCATGGTAGCTTTGCTAATGATGTACGAGCTTTTAATTAGGTAGTAATAGATGAATTAGTTTAAGAGAGAGAATCAAAATCTATCAAGTTATAGGAATTTAATTTTTATTTATTTATTTATTTGTTGAAAACATGAAAATGGTTGCAAGTTCATTTTATTTATTTTTATTTTTTGGAAAGCACATTTTATTTTTCTTTTAGAGTGCCCCATTTAGTTAAAGTGGTGTAGATTTGTCGAATTGAAAGTTAGTATCGATTTGAAGTTAAAACTGATATTTAATGGTGAAAACGGTATGTTAGCAGGATATAAAAGGTCAAAGGAAAAGGTGCCAAAAAGTGGTATGAGTAACTTGGTTTAGTTATAACTCTTTTTTAGTTTGCGAAAGCTTTGGAGCCATTTCTTGTCAGTGGCCCTTTTTATTCCATTATGTTTTCTATTTCTTCGTTAGATGTGTCACGTTAGGATCACGAAAAGAGGAATGTTGAGTCCTTGGAAGAAAAAAAGAAAGGGGTACGTTTGGTGAAAAGAGTGAGAGAACGCGTGCTACTTATACCATTTGTAAACATAAGATGTCATACAATGTTGTTTATATGTCATATTTTGATAAATTTGGTTTGCAATATTCTCATATGTTGTGTAACAAGGACACTCTACTTTTACTTGCACACAAAAAAAAAAAAAAAAACCCCAACCAACATGTCGACACTCAAGGATACTCCCGTTAGACTCTCCATGCTTAGATCATCAAATTTCCACATACCTTTGAAAATTTTCAAATCTATATTAACGTTAAAAGCATATAATGGCAAGTTAGTAGTATATGAGTAGTGATATTGACCTATAAGTGAACGAATATGAGTATTAATTCATAACTTATTGCTGAAAAGTAAATAATACTAAAATTTACAAGCATGTCCCCTAGCGTTTCTCATGTGTTTTTTTGGCCAACTTGTCACTTTGTTTTGTTGTTCAGATGAAATTATTGATACTCTGATAGTCCTGTAAAAAAAAAGCATGATGTAAAAATACGTATGATGACAAGACAAAGTCATCCTAAAAATTTTTGGAGGCACATGAATTTGGCTTCGTTGTGTTATGCTAAAATGGGCTAGAGTCGGGGCTGAAGGCATGCCAAAAGTTAACGGGCAGTGTCTATAGCATGAAAGATGATCGGGTTGCCAATAAAATTGAATACCATTTACTGAAGTCTGAAAGCACTAAATGAACTGAAATGGGGTTTACGTTGTTTTGTTTTTTAATCAGCAAAACAACAGTTGAGATTCTATTAATGTTGTACCTTGTGAATGAGAAAGTCACAAGGAAAAAGAGGTACACAAGGAGCAATCACAGTTTAAAGAAAATATCCCACTGAAAAATACAAACGGGAAAAGGCACTCCCCTAGTAATGTCCCAGATGTGACCCCACGAACAGAGCTTTAATGTCCATCCAAAGGGAATTGAGATTTTGAACAATCACAGTTTAAAGAAAATATCCCACTGAAAAATACAAACGGGAAAAGGCACTCCCCTAGTAATGTCCCAGATGTGACCCCATGACCAGAGCTTTAATGTCCATCCAGAGGGAATTGAGATTTTTTTCAAGTCTACAAAAATTCTGTTGTTTCCCGACTCCCAAGTAATGTCCCAGATTTACCTTTTTTATTTTTTATTTTGTATAAGTTGGGGAATGCGAAGCTATGGGTAAATTAGTTGTTTGTTTGTCCAGCAACGGTTATTTAAGTGAAGTCCACACATCCTCTAGTTAAGAGTTTACTATATGAACTGAAATTAGTAGCTATGGTACTACTACATAATCTACCTCTTAGCATAATTTCTTCTTCTGTTAGTAGCATGTTTTTTATTCAAAATAGCCGTCTTAAATTCTTTTTCTTTCCTTCTTGAATTTTCCCTTTAGCCTTTAAATGAACTGAGTTTTAGAAATGGGCAGCGAGCATCTATAGCTCCTGATAGGGAGAAACAGTCAGTTGCTCATCCTTTGACAACTGGAAAGTTTTATTCCATGTTGGGTGCTGGTAGCTTCCCATTCCAGGTGGCATTAAGTGATATTACTGCTTCATGGCACATATTTTGGGCAGACTCGAGTGGAGCAAATTGCACAACAATTGAAGTCAGGAGTTCTGAAGATAGAAGAAGAATTAGGTCCACAATCACCAACCGAGGATGCTGAGAAAGAGTATATAAGTCATCAAGTTGATGATCAGGTATAACTGCTGGTTTATTGAGAAATCTTTTACTTTTGTTTTAATGATTCACGGCTTGTCAAGTATTTACCCAAAATCTGTAGTTGCAGAAGTTGGAAGCTTTGGAATTGGAAAAGCAGGAAGCTATTGGTAAGTTTGGAGGCTTTCACCAGATTGCAATCTCTGTTTGTTTGTTTTGCATGCAATGTTCAAATTTCTATTTTGGAGTTCCAGGTGAAATATTGAAGTTAAATCCAAGCTACAAAGCGCCCGCTGATTACAAGCCGTTATTGAAAGAGGCCAAGGTCCCAATTCCTGTAAGTCTCTTTGGTCACATTACCTTGCGTTATCATCTGAACTGAATTCTGGTCTTTCTAAATCTGAACTATTTTGAATTTCCCAATGGGTATATTTTTGCTCCTTGTGTCGTTATGTGGCACTTTTAATCCCATAATCAAGGTGTTCTAAGAAGTATTCAGAAATTATAAATGAAAAGTATGAACAGTATGTTGATTGTTTGGACTTTGGATTGATAGTTCCAGCTAGAAAGACCAATATACTTGCTATTTAATGGGAGGATGAACAATGCAAAAAAATCATACAAACTAGTAAAGTTTGTTGAGATAAACACAGCACTAAAATTAAATTATTGTTGTTGCAATTTCAAAGAGGTGGGTTGGGGTTGAAAAGTTAAAAAAAGGAAAAAGAAAATATCAGGATGTTATTGTTAGGTTTAGAACACCATCTTAGGAATTTTAGCTTGCCTTGATGACACACTGTTCCTAATAATGCTCTTGTATTTTACTTACTGCAGTTTAAACTTTACCCTGGATTCAACTTTATTAACTTATTACTGGGTCCTGGTAGCAATACTCAAAAACGTCTAGAAGAGGTAAGTTACTCAATCACTCGATGATCTGTATGGCTCTTAGAAGGTTTCATGACCTCTATTCGTATGTGTTTTTTGTTTATTTGCGGTCTGTAATGTTTGTAGCGAGATAAACCTTTTGTAAGATATTATCCGTAATGATTATGTTTGTCTAACTTTTTCGGAATGGAATTAGGAAACTGGAGCTAAAGTACGTGTTCAAGGCACTAAAGCAGGGGAGAAGGATAAGGTAGTATAGCCATTTAATAGAGAAAATTTTGATTTAAAGATGTTTGTTTTCTGTTTATATCATGTTTTTTTTGTTATTAGATCGCTTCAGTAGCTTCTTCTCTTTACTCTTTTTATTCATGTCTAGGGCGAGGTTACACTGTCCAATGGGAATGAAGATCAGAGTGCTTATGAAGAGCTCTTTGTCCATGTATCAGCTGATTCATTTGAAAAAGTAGATGCTGCAGTTGCCTTGATTGAGTTACTAGTTACCCCAGTATCTGTGAGTGCACTATGCTGAATGTTCAAACTGTAGAAGTAATTATTTTTGTTTATCAGTTAAACGTTATTCTAAACTACACCTTTCTTATTTTATGTTTAGGGAGTGCTGGTTTCCGCAGCTCCAGTGTCTGGGGATAGTACCAATGTGATGGATCAGAGTCAGGATGCTGCCTGCAGTTATGCACTGCCAGCTGCCCTTGTAAACCCAGGCGGAATGCAACCAATAATGGGACCTACACGGCCTGGTCTTCTACAAGGTCAATTTCAGCCATACACTACACCCTGGTACACGCAGGGTCCACCTCCCCCTAGCTTTGGTCTCCCTCCAAATTCTTCAATACCCATGCCAAACAATTCCATCCAGTTTCCTTCATCTTCTTTCAATCCTTCGAGAATGTCCCCAAATTTGATCGGGCGCCCTCCCTTTGGAGCAGGATTTGGTTTGGTTCCCAGAAACCCATCTCTCATTTCTCCCAGACCTCAGCCACCACTACATGGTCTGCAGCCAATGTCACAGCCTCCCAATCAAGTTTCCCACATGAGAGGTCATCAAGGTCCACAATCCCCTTTGGCATACCCAACCTTTTCTGCTCAAGGAAATCCTGCTCTGCCCCATCAATTTACAAGTAATCAACCTAGGAATATAGGACCAGGTCAGCCTTTCTCAATGACTCAACCAGTGTCAGGTGCTCCATCAGGACCACCAACCAATCAATCATTTGCCTCTGCCAGATGGCCTACTTCAGCATCCAACGTGACTCAGGTTGCATCCTCGATGGCTACTTCACAGATCATTGGACAATCTTCCAGCGGTATGGTTTCTCCTTCAACCTATCCTTCTCAGCTTTTCACTCAGTGGCCAAATACTGCAGTCAACCGTCCAGTTGCAGGACCAACTTTTTCTTCTGTATCTGCATCAGGTGCTCCTATACCCTCACCTTCAGTTGCACCTTCACAAGCGTCGAGTGTAGTAAACACACCATCGTCGATGGCACCACCTGCACCAATTTCACCTAACACGTATCCACGAGGAGGAGCCCCACCAGCTCCAAACCAATCTCTCAGCTCCACATCTCGTCCAATAGGACCACAGGGACCAGTCCCAAACCTGTCAGTGGTAGTGTCTGCTCCAGTTATTCCACCAATGCCATTGGCATCACCACGACCACAAGGTGTTTCACCAGTTACAACTCCAAAACCCCAGCGACCAAGCTCTGGTGATTTCACATTTCAGCCTATTGGTTCACATAATACTCCAGCTTCTCAGATGGTTGTGAGACCTAGTGATCCACACAGTCACACTTCAGCAATGCAGACACACCCAATGGTGCAAGCCCCTACACTCCAGTCACCATCTTTCCGACCAGCAGCCATGCAAAATGTAGGATCACCACAACAGCTCATTCGTGGTTTTCCCAGTTCTCGGCCTGTTAACCAGTTCGGGCAACCTCAAGTGCAAGTTCCACCACCGTCACCTGGTTCTGTTGTACGCTTCTCTGGTAATCAATCTTCCATGGGACCTCCACCAAGACTTCCACCATTTCCAAATCAAAATCCTGTTCAACCCACACCTTCAGGCCCTTACATGCGACCACCACAAATGTTGAACTTGCCTGGGCCTCCTCGGATGACGAACCAACCACAACAACAGAATCAAATCTCCCCAATTCGACCTGGGAGTGGGTTTTTCCCAAACCAACAGTTCAACAACCCAAGTTTTTCATCTGGAAGACCTGTATCCAGTCCTGGTGGTAACCAAGTTTATGATCCATTCTCACCCACATCAATATCTTCTCAGCAGGATGCATAATCCAGCCAAAGTCAGAAAACAGGATCATGATCCTGAGTACAATGATCCGATTGCATCAGTGGGAATCAAATAATCACAGATATTAGCTCTTTGGTTAGTTGGTTAATGTCTGATAGATCATATCATGACAAATGAAAATTTGTGTACTTTTAACTGTATTTCAAACTTGTTTTATTTTATAGTGTTGATCTTTTGATGAAAGGTGTAGCTTAGATGTGAAGTTATATCATGCTTGTGGATAACAATTCAGTTTATTGTATCACTCAGTTTCGATCTTGGCCATCATGGAATACACGAAACATTAAAGTGGTTGTTTGTAATATTATCAGGCACAGGTCCAGGCACCCTAGATTTTTCCTATTATCAGAGTTCACCTGGTTTGCCTTTTACATATATTTGTATGCCAAATACAATTAGCGATTTGTTTTGGGTAAAGGCAAAAATGGAAGGGTATCCAGCCATATCTCCCAAATGAAAATGCAAAACTACATGGGTTGTGTAACAACTAAACTCTTGACACAAACATAAATCTTATTCCACACAACCAAGTTCCTCACAATTGCATAATCACAATAGCAGTGACTGCTTCCTAGCATATAAGCGCAATATGAAGTTCGATCCTGCTTTTCACAAGGGAGGTGGCACACAACATCTTTGTTACCATATGCCCTTATCCTCACCAAAATCTTACAACATAAGCAGGAAGCTTTCCCTCTGAATTCAACAAAATGAAGGATAAAGTGATGAAGATTCTGGTTTCTGAACATGAAGCATCTTGCACTAGTAAACATTTACAACTAAAAGAGGAATCCATGCATCATCTAAACATCCCTTACACAGAGAAACAACTGAAGTTTGTTAGACAATCCTTGTAGAACAACAGCAGATTCTTCCATTCATGACATCTATTTACAGATTTTGTGGCCACATTACATACAAAGGCGGGGGTTGAGAAATCCTAGAAAATTTAAATTGAAGCACCAGATCTGAGCACTTTCTCGAGTTTCTCAGCCTTGGTGTAATCCTTTTCTGTGAGTGGTCCAGCGGGAAAAGGTGTGATCTCTACAACCAGATGGGGTGTCGGGAGCTCATCAAACAAAGCTCTCACATTGTAACAGCACACGCTTTCTCCATGGGCACTTTCCCTTCTAATCTGGCAACCCTATAGACCATTCAAAGAAAACTTACATGCGAAAATATTTCATTTAGATTGCATAATTAGGGATAGCAGGAAAGTTGATAGTAAATTGTAATTTACCTTGTGGGAAGTGGCATCTACGAAGTGATCGTCATCAGATAGTAAGGATGCAATGGCTTTAAGAAGCCGTTGGCCAACAGCTTTGGAAGGTACCCTGTAACTCCTTTTTAAAGTACCCTTGGTTGTGGCATGCCATTTGCTCACCAGTTTCCTCCGGTAGGTAGCTTCCTTCTCCTCTGACAAAATATATCACAGGATAAGTAAATGTGTATCCATTTCTCCTCGTTAAAGCCATAGACGAACACTATGTAATTTATAATATAACTGATCGCATGTGACCTTAGCAAACCACAGTTTTAATTTCTAAAGAAGAATTTCATTGTATCTTTCAGTGATGACTAAACCGCAACATTATCATCAATTTTTTTTTTTAATCAGAAGGCTACATCACAATCCCCATAGGAGTAAGCAAACCATGCCCGAAGGCTATATTATAGTTGCACCCTTAGCATCCACGTCGCGTGAAGACTCGCTTTCGCCTTACCTGAAGTCTATGCAGTTACATTCTATACCTGAAGGCTAATCAACTTTGGTCCATCGCCTCCAACTTGCATGAAGACTTGCTTTCGCTTTACCTGAAATCTACGCAGCTACATTTTATACCTGAAAGCTAATCAACGATGGAACACATATGCTCCTAGTAATCGGGCGAAAACTCTCAAAATCCTAACTAGTGAGTCTTGAACCCATAGCCTCTCACAAAGATAGTAGATGTCACCAACTCACTATAATTGGTGGACTTCAAAATTTAACTTTGCCAAACGTAAACAAACACAAGCACATATTTGAAGAAAACTCATCATAGACATCATACTACCCTTAAAATGTCCATGTACAATGAAAAGAAGCAACCTTAATAAGCCATCATAACCAACATAATGTAAGGGACAAATTCTTTCTCATGGCTGTTCTATCAGTCATAATGACGGTTTCAAAAGTGTAGCAGCTAAATGCAAAGAGTATCTTATACATGTTTTCTAACCGCTCCAATCTTGAACATGTATTCCAATAACTTCCCTTTCTATTTTATCAATAATTGATTGGATATGCTTGAATTCCATTTGGTTCTTTTGCACTGACTTCTAGGAGGTCAATCACTACATTGGTGGAAGGCATTAACAAGGTGTTAGCAGTCAAGCTTCTCCAAGTCACAATGTATCAGATTCATCTTTTCTTAAAATAAAATGTAGTCCCTCTCATCCCTAGACAATCTTTTAGGGAATTGAAAAAGAGATGAAGTCTTGTATCATGGACCTTTCTTTAAACTGTATTTCTTGTTAGTCTAATCTCTTTTAAGGTATTCATGGTTGCTTCCACATAATTCATTCATCAACCTCATTGATACTTCTGAACTTTTCTCTAGGACAGTTGGCCTGTCTATGATGAGAAACAACTGATAGCCTCCATATCACATTAACTGAAGTCTCTGATTTTCTCCATTTCGATATAAAGTTTTGATCACCAATCAACCTTGTAACTGGAATTGATTGCTTTATAGTTTGTATAACATGTCACGAGATGAAATCACCCAGTCATCAGGAGAAACTGAACGATGCTCAAACTATATGGCATAGTAGTAACCAACATATTCCTTGTACATTTCTACCTACATCAATGTTATTCATTAGCAAGTAGCAAAAGCTTGTTGCTCTCACAACTTTGCTGGTCCAAAGTTCCAACGAGATTTTTCAAGTAAGTCAAGTTACTATTTTTGCACACACATGAACAAACACGACTGAGCCAAAATCAACTTTTTAAAACACTTTCAATAAAAGTTTCAAATTTTGTATTGGAATGATTAGATAACTCAATCTCCTTCCCCCAATCCAAACAAAGGAATTTATTGAAAAAAATGAAAGAACCCCACAAACCTGATCGGCCTTGTAATCCTTCAAACCATTTAGCAAACCCCAAATCATCACCTCCTGTTTGCAAATCTGAAAATCACAAACAATCAACAACTATTAAAACAAACAAATACCCATTTCATATTTTACCCTCAAAACCACCTACAACCAATACCTGAGATCAAAGGGCTTTCTTGAGATCCAGCCAACCCAGCCTTCAAGAGAGCATAATAGATGCAAACCCTGCCAACCCATAACACTGGAGTTTCAATCATAGAAGCATGTGCAGGAGCATATGATGAAACCTTCCCATTTCTGGTACTAGTAGTGTATGATCTCCTCAACACCCTTTCAAAACAAGGTAACAGTGATTTGGGCAACAATGGATGATCGGGTTCTTGGCCCTTGATTTGAAATGGTGATGTAAATGAGTTCTGATACAATGAGATTGACATCATTTCAAAGTCTTCTTCTTCTTCTTCAGATGATGCACAGAGTGTTTGACGAGAGAGATAAGAGCAAAGTTATACATGTGCAGAGTTCTTTTTTTTAAGATAAGGGTGACTAGATGATTAGCTTTGAATATGGCAGACCAAAATGACTGCCTATAAGATGCAGGTTTCCTCGATCCCCCTCGAGATGCGTGTCTTCATACCCTTTCGCGCATCCCGAAGGGGATGGAGGGTTCCCACCCCCTCCTTCGCTGGTTTCCTCGACAGTTAGAATTTCTGAAGATGCAGATAAACGGATTGTATTGGGGTCAATTCAATGAATGTGATGTTTTTGAATTATTTGAAAATTTCACGAAATATTTCTTATGCAACCGACTACTTTGACACCATCAAAAATACTTTCTCACACCATTTAACTCTTTCGCACCACCTACTTTCTTTTCCACACCACCTACATAAATAAAGAAACAACATTTTTTTCTTCCCCATTCAAATCGAAACTCAAGTCTTCCCTCCTCTCCCCCATTCAAATCTTCTTTCTCCCTCGAATTTGTTGCAAAATCGAAACTAATCTCTTCCCTTTTCCAAGAAAATCTCTTCTCTCTGCCTCAAAATTGAACCCTAAATCGTAACCTCCACAAAAAATTTCAGAAAAACAAAGTAATCTCATGGAAACTTCAGAAATATTTTTAATCACAAAAACAATGTAAACTTCAATTTTTTTTTTCAGAAATCACAAAAAAATATATATTGTTCGCCCGAGACTTGATCTGGGCGAATAGTAAAAATTTTTGCCAAAAATTTCCTGTTCACCCATGTTCCAGGCGAGATTTTAAATTAGCAAATTTTTTCGAATAGATTTGCGTGACTTTAGTAAAATGATCATAACTTTATCATTTCAAAACATTTTTAAGTGATTCAAATTGTGTTTATTAGATAACTCAGAATACTACAATTTTTGTGTTTTGATCAACTTGAGAATCGGTTTCAATCGAGCACATAAGTTGATCGAAAGTCAGGGGCACTATCTCGTTGCGAGACAGATTTGCGCGACTTTAGTAAAATTACCATAACTTGCTCATTTCAAAACATTATCAATTGATTCAAGATATGTTTATTAGATAACTCAGAGAAATACAATGTTTATGTTTTGATCAACTTGATAATCGGTCTTGATCGAACACATAAGTTGGCCAAAAGTCAATGACACTATCCCGTTTTCATTGCGAGACAGATTTGCGCGACTTTAGTAAAATGACCATAACTTACTCATTTCAAAACATTTTCAAATGATTCAAGATGTGTTTATTAGATAACTCAGAGTACCACAATTTTTGTGTTTGATCAATTTGAGAATCGGTCTCAATCAAGCACATAAGTTGGCCGAAAGTCAGGGACACTATCCCATTTTTATTGCAAGACAGGTTTGCACGATTTTTAGATAGATTAGATTACTACAATTTTCATGTTTTGATGATCTTGAGAATCGATCTTGATCAAGCATATAAGCTAGCCAAAAGTCAGGGACACTATCCCGTTTTCATTGTGAGATAGATTTGTGCGACTTTATTAAAATGACCATAACTTGTTCATTTCAAAACATTTTCAAGTAATTTAAGTTGTGTATATTAGATAAATCAAAGTACTACAATTTTTTGTATTTTGATGAGCTTGAGAATCGGTCTCAATTGAGAGTTTAAATTGGTCGAAAGTTACCATGTTTTTAAGTTACTGTTTTTTTCAAAAACAGTTTTTTGGGTGGTGTGAGTAAGGAAAAAAAATACTCAATGATGGGGTGAGTAAGGAAAAAAACTCAATGGTGGTGTGAAAAAACGCTTTTGGTGGTGTGGAGTAGTTGTTGCCTATTTCTTACTAGGGTATTCCCTGTGCTGTTGGCACAATAAAATTTAAAACTTGTCAAAACTTGACTAAAAATATTAAATAAATATTAAAATGTTTGGTACGGGAATTAAACCCGTGCACACTTATTGGGAATTGATTAAAGGTAAGATATAAAGGTTAACTTTAACTTCCAACCATTAGATGAAACAAATCTCAACTATTAGATGAAATTTATCTCTTGGTGCTATAAGTTCTATGTGATTCATTAGATTCATATATTTGAGTAAATCTCAACCGTATATTATTTTCAACCTTAAACACCTTTTTTGATTTGTAATTTAGATTTAGACAATGTTAGATTGCCAAAGACCATTTGTTTGGTGGCCCAAGGTATTCCGATGCTTAAGTCAGTTAAATTGGGAGAGATAATGAACTTGGATAGAGTATAGTTGTGTTGTGTTTGCATACCCTTTCCGTGAATCTCTCATTTACCTCATATAATAGTAGGGTATTCCTCGTGTCGTTGGCACAATAAAAGTTTAACATGATAAATAGAGTTTAGTCTACTTAAATATCAAGATAAATAAATATCAAAATGTTAGGTATGTGATTCGAACCCATGCACTATTGGTGCTTTAAGTTCTATGTAATCCATTAGATTATTATATTTGGATAAATCTCATCCGTCCTTTATTTCAAACCTCAAACATCATCCTGATTTGTAATATAGACCAGAGTATTCTTCGTGCCTTCGCACTCAAATTGTTTGAAATGAGGGGAATTTCAACTATGACAAGGGTTATTTCAATCATATGCGAACATAAATTTCAGCCAAACACTCTCTCATCCCCCTCTATGTGATATGTTAGATTTTTATGTTTGGGTAAATTTCAGTCATCTTTTATCTCCAACCTAAAACACATTCTGATTTGTTATATAGATTTTGGAGTTATCGAAATATCTTTCGAATTTCAAAATTATTCCATATATTTTAACATGCTTTAATGTTATTTTAGCACTAAAATTCAAAAGTTTGTTATGTGATTGATTCTTGTAGTTTGTATGACACTATAACTCATATAAAAATTATTATTTAGTATTTAATGATTTAAAATGCATAACTTATATATTACACTAGAAAATTTTACCTTTTTTTTACACAAAACAAAAATGTTACGAAATATTTCTTAAAATCAGAGACCGAAATTAACTCAAAAAACAAAATCACAGTCCTTGATTAGGGTTTATTTTGTCTGGTTTGGGGTTGAATTAGATTATGGCAAGTTCTAGTAAAAAGCAAAACATGATAGATCCAAAGAAATTAATGCATTTACCATGTGGCACCAACATTCTTCGCTATTTGAGCTTCAAGTTAGAAATGCCATGTCAATTTCAAGGCTTTCTTTATCGTCAACTTTTGCTTTATATGCTTCTCCATTTTTCAACTGAGGCGCAAAATTGATACAAGTTATTGCAAAGTTCACAGCAAAAATTGTGAAAAAAAAAAATGTATTCCTACTTTCTTAGTGTAGGAGCATGTTACTGCAAGGTAAAATAACAGGAAAAAATAATAGAGTAAATGGAGATGCGGGGTATCGATCCCCGTACCTCTCGCATGCTAAGCGAGCGCTCTACCATCTGAGCTACATCCCCATGATGGCAAATGTAATAATCTTAAATAAGATATTTACTTTGTTTTTTTTAAATTATAAATGCCTTTTTCAACTTTACCCCTATTATTAATCATATTGCACTTACCTCCTAAGACAAACAGTCAACGTGTCTTAACTGTCAAACACCTCAAGTGCTATCATTCCACTCATTTTGGATGACGAAAATGCCCATCATGTGTTTATCACGCACAATGTGAGAACTTGCCAATCTCAACCGTCTGTTACTTGAACCATATAGGTGGACGGTCAAGATTACATCTGGCTGATCATACCCTTGTAGAGATGGAGTTGAGGTATTCAACATGGGGAATATGAAAGAATGGATGGCCTGAGCAAAGGTATTCAAATTCAAAGCTTTCCATGAAATTCGAGTTCCTAACATGTTATTTTGTTGTAGAACAAAGGTATTGGAAGTGGGAAAGCTTTAGCAAACCCAAGTTTTGAAGTTAGGGTTTCATTACTTAAAGGTAACACAAACCTTAGATCTGAGTTATTTCATTTATAGATTTCAGTTTAAAACACCATCATAGAGGTAAGTCAAGTCGGCTATTTTCATTTCATCATTTCAATGGACATTTATTGAGAGTTGCAGGTCATCTTCAACCTCTCACAGACCATGTTCTGTTTCAGAGGGCATTCTTAAATTCAAATTTATTATATGAGGTTAAGTTACTGCCAGTAATTTATTACAAGGGAGCAAGTAATTTATTATAAGTGGGAACGTATAATAAAAAATTGTGTTTTCCTTGCAGATCACGTGTTTGCATTGTCATCCACACAATCAAATAAGTAAATAGGAGGTTTGAAGAAAAATCAATTAAGTGTTGTTAAACTTCATATTTACAAATTACTAGTAGTAACTTAATCTCATATAATAAATTTGAATTTAATGTTGTCCCCTGAAACATAACAGACATGAGAGATGATGAAGATGACCTGCAACTCAAGCTTAACTTCAAAACTTGGGTTTGCACAAGTTTTTTCACTCCAAATATTTAATATACAGTGAAATAACATGTAGATGTAGTAGTAGAAGCAGAGACGAGTGTTATTGGTGGTGAAGTGGAGAGTGTGGTGGTGGAGGTAGATTATCTTAACGGCTAATAGGAAGTTTGAATCTCAGCCTTCAAATCGTTAAAGAGTATTTTGGACAGTAAAATCTGGCCTTTTTGAAACTAGCACGTGCCTTGACAGTCAAGACACGTTGACTGCTAGTCTCAGAGGGTAAATACAATATGATTAATAATAGGAGATAAATCTGAATAAGACTTTTATAATAGGTGGTAAAATGCAAATAGCGCTATTAAAAAATGATAATGAATTCATGAATGAATATGATAGTCAAACATCACTATGAGTCAAGAAAAATAATGAGGTTTAGATATACTGAGGATTTGAGTTGGTGAATCGGAGCATTTGATTCACGCAATCAGTAAAATATGTTTAGTTGTTAACCGCCTTTAACTATGGATGAATGGTTGAGCAACACTTCTAGCCGGCATGGGAACCATCCCAGACCGGCTAGAATTTCTGATAGTTGAATACTAAAATGCATCTCCAATGGACAGCAACTCCCATCAAACAATTTATTGTATTTCAGGATTCTCAATCTTCAGTTTTTTCATCTCAATTGAAATTTTGAAAATGAAACTATGGGTATTTGCTGAATGTGGTGGGTGCAGGCATGCAAATAAAACTTTAACTTGAAAACATTAAATGTACATGTATCCATCCTTACAGTGTTGATTGAGTGGCGATTCGAGAGGTTCTTGCGGTGTTTGATGATTCGGAAAAGATTTGAAACTCTTTGGAGACCCATTTTGGTTTTATAAATTTCATGAACTACTGAGCTTCTTATTCCAGGCAAAAATTAGTCTAAAATGGATGAGCAAAAGTGAGCAAATCAAAAGATGAATGGATGGATGATCATCACTTGCCTAACTTTCCAATTTTTTAGTTTTCTTTTGTCTACTTCAAGATTTTGAATCCACTACTTTAGGGGAAATTGTTCAAGTGAAAAAAAAGGTATTATGCATGCATTAGCTTCTTTGAATCAATTTGGCGATGTGATTTTGACCACTATATTTTTTGTGAGTGAAAATTAAGAAAATTGACTCTTTTTTTTTTTTTTTGAAAATTGACTTTTTTACAAGGATGAGAGGGAGATTTTTCATTATGAACTCGTGATACGAGTTACTACAAGTTTTGCCAATTGAGCTAGCATCCTAAATGCAATGACCTTGAACAAGCTGTTTAGTAAATGAACTGAACTCTCAACCATTATCAGAGTGAACTTCTACATGGTTTGTGTAGGAAAAACTCGTGAGACAGTAATATGTGCCACCTGGCTAGTATGCTAGTACAGATAGAGTTGAGACTTGAAAGCACCCTCCACATGCTATTTGGTTTTGTCTAAAATTCATAGCTAAAAATTCCATGTTTCAGCCAACCTTAACTCATACTAAAGACTTAGTTCTTTGTCTCAAGTCTTTCACTAGATGGATTATTATAGAGAAAATTTAGGTTATTTAACACTTAATTGCTGGAAAACCCAACACTATATTGTCTTAAAGCTACAACTTGGACCATCTTATAAAACTAAAACCATATCCTCGTCAAACCCCATCAAAGCTCCCAACCAGTAACATCCTTTAGGTTCCCATGGCTAGAACTCAACTTCTCTTCATCTCCCTCATCATCTTCTTCTTCTTCTCCACAACAATATTGTCCAAAGTGAAACCCAACACCCGTTCTCACAAAACCTTAATGCCATCCAAAATGGGCCTCAAAAGAGAGAAACTGAGCCACCTTCATTTCTACTTCCATGAAGCTTGTCGGAAAAGCCCAAGGAGTTTATGGGATGGCTTTACAAAGTGAGTTGGGTCTGTTAATGGTGATCAACTTTTGCTTCATCGAAGGGAAGTACAATGGTAGCATACTTGGGAGGAACAGTGTTCTCTGATGTGAGGGGGATGCCTGTTGTAGGAGGAAGTGGACTTTTTCGATTTGCTAGAGGGTATGCTCAAGCCCATACACATAGTGTGAACTTTACTACTGGTGATGCTGTTGTGGAGTATAAAGTCTGTGTTCCACTATTGAAGCCTTTAATTTCTAACATCTTGTTTTTCTAAAGACTTGAGTATATTTCAGCCCTCCATCCAAAAAAATTGGCCACTTGAATCATCAATCACTCTGTGTGTAGTTTGGGGTAATACCACTAACAAAATTCCAAATACAAGTTCAACTAAGTACATAGGCCTACTAAAAATTCGAAAATCCAATCAAAATATCTCACGATCCATACAGCCATGAGTCCACGGTCCTTACTGATGCCACCTATATAAAAACTCATCAATAGTTAACAAAGTTGCAAATAAACCATTAGAATTTAAAGCATTCGGTTGACTTAGGCCAAAGATCACCACATGGATTTCCTACGCAATGCATGGATGATTGATTATGGAGTTAGAATGGTCTAATTTGGGTAAACGAATTAAATCTTATTTGAAATGACAAAATAATTATAACTAAAGCTGCAACTTGAACTACAGACGCCTAGCAAACTACAATACCGAGTAGGGGCGAAATTTGTCTATAGAATATAGCATCTCCTGTTGAAAATTAAACTTGACATTATTAAGGAATTTGAAGGGGCTACAGTTATCCGAATTTAGCTTATAATATATCAAAGGAAAACTCTGCCTGTCTAGTTTCCAAAGCTTTAAACGATGCATCAATTGGATTTGTATTGAGAAAGTTATGACTAATTTACTAGTGACTATTCAGTGATAACCGAAAACTGTGAAAATGTGTCTTTTTGATTTGTAAAAGTGTAATTGATGAAAATGTGTCTTTAGAGTGTTCTTTTGAGTAGTATATATAGTCATATACTCTAATTTATGTTTTAATATAATAAAACAATCCAATTGAGTTATGAAGTTCTCTTGCTTTGTTTCAATCTTGTTCCAACATCTCCGCTAGCCTCTATCTGTAATTCAAGATGTAGCAACTCCACTAATTCAAGACATAACTATTTCACAAGCCTCTATCTGCAATACTTATATATATAAGTATTTATTTGTAATTATAGTGTTTGTACCGTTAAAGTATTTATTTGAAAGAAATATATAGGTTGTTCTGATTGTTCTCCAACACCCTTTGGGTTCATGAGGAATCAAGCACTACAACACAAGTTCCCTTCCATTCAGTAAGCTCCTTCGCCATCATCTCTAAGAGCAATTCCCTATCAGGATGTACAACAAGACAAATCAACGAACAATGGTGATGATGACTGGAATGGTTGGTGCAAGTGGTTGCTGATCTTCCATCATTTTGTTTGGGTCACTGGGTGATGGTAGCCAACAATGGCAAGTCTGACCATGGTTTACTTAAATTTTCAACGTAACCTTGCCATTTACGAAATCATACTAATAATCTTGGCATATGCATTGTAAAATCTGATTTTATTTAATGGAAAAAAGTTCTGTGTTTTTGTTTTCTTGTTGTGAGCTAGCTGGTGATCCCTTTCTACTTCCTACTTCAATGTGATTCACTTTTAACCATCAATTATGTTTTCATGGTAAAGCTGTTCAACGGAAGCACACTTGGGAGTAACAATGTGTTTGATAAGGTGAGAGAGGTCCCTACTGTCGGAGGAGCTAGTGTTTTCTGATTTGCCAGAGGCTATGCTCAAGCTCACACTCGTACTTTCAATTTTACTACTGGTGATGCTGTTGTGGAGTGTAATGTTTATGTTTCCACCTTAATTATTTCTGCAACTTTTTAGTACACCATGATGTGTAGGTAGAAATTTGGATCATCAGAAATGAAGTGTTCACATGACTAACACCAGCTTTGTTTAATGGTTTCCATGCCTAAGAAACTGAGAAAATCCACATTGGTGTTGGCTAAATCTGAAGTGTCATGAGGTGTGAATAAATATGTATTGTGACTAAAATTTTCTCACTTGTTCATAAATGAGCTTACATGAGTGCTTGTTCAAAGCTGTTGATTTGTCCTTTGAAAGGGAGTGTGAAAATAGGGCGCCTTTTCAAATGGACTAATCTGGTTACTCAACAAATTTCAAGAAATATGTTAGGGACATTCGAGGTGAAATAGATGGAATATTTGTCAAAGTTGAAGCCTTGCAAAAGTATTATAGTAGTCGATAGAAGAGATTAGAAGTTGTGGCATTGGGTTAGCGGGCATTACAAATTAAGTATGGATCGGATTTAGGAGGGCATGCGCAGGGTTGTTTTGTTTTAAGTTTGAAGCTCTGCTGTTGGATCCATCTGGCTAGCTTTTCAAAGGGCCATGGTAAGATTTTCAGCCAATTTTGTTAGCAACTTAGATGCTCTAACTGAACTTGTAAGTTTTGAAAATACCTCTCAGTACTCTAATACAAATTCACAGAAAGAAAGAATACAGCTTCAAATCCAACCTTCCCCCCCCCCCACTTTTCTTAGGCCCTAGTTAATCAGTGTTTTGTTATGCACCACTTAATTTAAACTCTACGTTCATGCCCTGCCAGTAGTGTTTCAAATATGAACTCACCAAACTACCTTTACCCTTTTTATAACTCAGCTTTAAGCAGTTATCTAGTGCATTTCTTCTACTTAAACATGATGTTGAAAAAGGTTTTTGTATTGGTTTGGATGGATACAACGTCGATGGATATCATGATATGAAATCCCGGCCCTAAACATGCACACAACATACAGCACTGTTATTATAATCTAAATTTTTCATATTACAATAGACCTAAAACTTAGCTGTTGTATTAGTCTGAAACCCTCTTGATGGTATACTAAATGGTCATCTCTAACTTCCTGATTTTTTACCATTAGTTTTTCTCCAATTAATAATATACAGCCAGCCACACTCAGTGATTAATAAATGATGACACCTAATTCAAAACCACAAAAATAGTAAACAAAATCACAACTAAGCCATTTAAAATTAAAGCCTTTAGATTGACTTAATGCTGAAGATCACAAGATGGAGCTCTCACACAATGTGCACATGATTGTTTATATAGTCAGAAATTTCAGAATGGTTTAGGTAAAATTTGGTAAACGCCTTAAAAATTCATTCATTATAACGCAATTTCAAAGTACTATAATCTTAAAGCTGCAACTTGAACAATCGGACTTCTTCAATTTTTTCCATTCTTTATTTGACTTATGTGACTATATAAACACCTTTCACATACCCAACTGCTTGAAAGCTTTCAACAATAATATAGGCTTCCATGGCACCCAAATACACTTGTCTGTTCTTGTTGACCCTCTTCTCCTACTTGATCAATGTCAAAAGTGAAGCCCAACAACCCTTCTCACAAACCCTTAAACCATCAAAGTTAGGCTTCAAAAGAGAGAAACTAACACACCTTCATTTCTTCTTCCATGACATTTTAAGTGGTCTTAATCCCACAGCAGTCCCATTAATAATCAGATCAACCCCAACAACGAGGTTCGGGTTTGGGTCTACAATAATGATAGATGACCCATTAACCGAAGGTCCGGGTATTGAATCCAAGCTTGTGGGAAAAGCCCAGGGATTGTATGTGGTGGCTTCACAAGGCCCTGACTCATCTTTGGTAATGGTGATTAACTATGCTTTCATGGAAGGGAAGTTCAATGGGAGCACACTTAGCATACTTGCCAGGAACAGTGTCTTTAACAAGGTGAGAGAGCTCGCGATTGTTGGAGGAACTGGTGTTTTCCGGTTTGCTCGTGGCTATGCTCTCGCACAAACATATGCTTTGAACCTTACGAGTGGCGATGCAGTTGTGGAGTACAATGTCTTTGTTTTCCATTATTGAGGTTGATCATTGATGCAACTCAAATTTCAGAAACTACGTTTCTTTCTTGTTTTAATCTATATATACATTCACTTATATACTATTCTGCAGTTTATAAAATCAAAACACCCTCGAGCATATTTTTTAAGGAAGCGTATATGGTATAACATTCACTTATGCAATTACCCCTACTCTTTTAATTGTCAATATCATTATAGTTATCAAAATCACAAATAAACAGTTAGCTAGCAATTGGTTGACTTAGGGTAGATGACAATATATATGGAGTTCCTACGCAATCCATCGATTGTTTATATAGTAAGCAGTTTCTGAATGGATTAAAATTTTGGTAAATGGCTTAAAAATTTATTCGAATGACACAATTTGAAATACAATAATCTTAAAGCTGCAAGTTGAATTATCTTACTTCCTCGATTGATTTTATATTTTCTTTGACTTATGTGACCATATAAACACCCTTCACACCCTCAACTGATTTTATGAATGTCCTCTCCATTTTATAAATGTCAATTCTAACTTTGTGATGTTTACTATTATTTTCCAATGATTAAGTTGCCCTCCACTCGGAATTGTCTATTTATCAGTCATCTACTTTGGACTTTCCTATTCTAACTTTTTTATTATTATATTTTTTTTATTTTTGTAATTTTCTTCTTGTAGATGTGAATCAATCTTAAACTTGGGCTTATCTATATTGAGTGCAAGCCGTACATATTCTAACACCCCTCCGCAAGCTTAACATGTAGACGCAGAAGAAATGTGCAGCTTGTAGGAAACTTTGACTTCGATAATTCTGGATGAAATTCTAGATAAAAATTCTGAATGATTCTTGTATGAAAAAATCATGACAGTCGAGTTAACGACTAATGGTTCGATTCGAGTGGTCAGCATGACTATCCAATTTGGATAATTCTGGTATGAAGAAAATTATTTAATTCGAGTCAACACAAATTTTGGTATTGCTCAATTTGAATCAATACAAATTTTGGTATTGCTCAATTCGAGTCAACACAATTTTTTTTTTGTGGTACTGAGTAAAGCTCAATTGCGAGATTGGTTGTTGTTACTGTTGCCATTGTTGTATTGGCTGTGATCTCTTGTGCGTGATATTTTTTTTGTAATTGTTGTTGAAAGTGCTTCTGAATTAACTATTGTTGTTGAATATGACGTTGTCAAAATTGTTGAGACTATAACGGCTGTTGTCCTTCCTTCAATTTGGTTGAACTTGCTGTTGAGGATGTTCCTGGTGTTGTCATCTTTTCCCCGCCTCTTGCATCTAGCATGGTCGTCGGAGGCGAGGAAGAGCTTGAATTCCCAGAGTCTTAGGTTACCAAAAGAAAGTTGTTTGTAAAAAAATAATTTGAGAATTGTATTATTTTTGTTTTTATGTTGTTCCTTGACTGAATACAAGCTTATATAAGCTAACTTCTACCTAATTAACTATAAAACTTAAAACTTGTTATACAAAATAAAATTTTATTCTCATTTTCCTATTTTGACATTACTTTTTTTAACTATTTGGACTTTTCTATTATAACTTTCTTATTTGTGTACTTTTCTTCTTCTAGATGTGAATCGATATTGGATTTGGACTTGACTCTGTTGAATGCAAGTCCTACATATTCTTTAACAACAATAATTATAATATGTTTGACGATAAGATGTGTTGATTTGAGTTAGCAGTACTTGTGCGCCTTGCCTAGGCTTCGCTGTAGCTTAGTCACTATTATTCTGCAGTTTATAAAATGAGTGATTCTACATGGCGAGGAAACGAGCGAGGAAAACAGCGAGGGACATGCATCCCGAGGGGGATGAACGGTCCCCTCCCTCTCTCCCTCCCTCGCTGTTTTCCTTGCCCACTTCCTCGACATTTAGAATTTTCGTTATAAAATTAAAACACCCTTGAGCATATTTTTTTAAGGAAGCGTATATGGTATAACATTCTCTTACGCAATTACGTATATTTTTTAAGGAAGCGTATATGGTATAACATTCTCTTACGCAATTACGTCTACTCTTAATTGTCAATATCATTATAGTTAGCAAACTGTTAGCTAGCAATCGGTTGACTTAAAGGCTAGATCACAAAATATATGGAGTTCCTACGCAATCCATCGATTGTTTATATAGTTAGCAGTTTCCGAATGGTTTAAAATTTTGGTAAATGGCTTACAAATTTATTCGAATGACACAATTTGAAATACAATAATCTTAAAGCTGCAAGTTGAATTATCTTACTTCCTCGATTGATTTTTTTTTTTTTTTTTTGACTTATGTGACCATATAAACACCCTTCACACCCTCAACTGATTTTATGAATGTCCTCTCCATTAAAGCTCCCACACTCACATAGTTTAGGTTCCCATGGCAAGAATTCTACCCAAATACACTCCTTTGTTGTTGTTGCTCCTCTTCTCCTACATGATCAGTGTCAAAAGTGAACCTCAACACACCTTCTCAAAGTCTCTTAAACCATCAAAGTTGGGCATGAAAAAAGAGAAACTAACACACCTTCATTTCTTCCTCCATGATATTGTAACTGGTCCTAATCCCACAGCAGTCAAAATAATCAATTCGACAACTAAAGTAAATTTCGGGTTCGGGTTCACAGCAATGATAGATGACCCATTAACCCAAGGTCCAAGTCTGAAATCCAATCTTGTAGGAAGAGCACAAGGACTCTATGGGGTGGCTTCACAAGGCCCTGATTCGTCTTTGGTAATGGTGGTTAATTGTGTTTTTTTCCAAGGTAAGTTCAATGGAAGCACACTCAGCATACTCGGGAGGAACAGTATTTTAGAGAAGGAAAGAGAGCTTTCGATTGTAGCAGGAACTGGTGTTTTCCGATTTGCTCGAGGGTATGCTCAAGCACATACTCATACTCTCAACCTTACAACTGGTGATGCTATTGTGGAGTATAATGTGTTTGCTTTCCATTACTGAGGTTTTGGTGAAACTCCTTAAGCAACTCTGTTAATTTCTTTCCTGTTTTGACCTACACCGTGATGTAGAGATTTCATTGTATCATGATGTTTCATCATCGGTGAGAAATAAAGTGGTCATATAAACCTTTTTTATGCTGATTGTTGTTATATACTCATAATTAGGACGATCGAAATACATTATAGGATCAAGCCTCCTAATGCAATAACAAACACACAGAATGATAATACACGGAATGAGAAAAATGTTTAACAATGCTTTGTGTGAAATATTGTGTTAATTTGAGTCGGTGCCTCAGTGGTACTTGTGGGTTGACTTGGGTTCATTCTAGCTAGTCACTGACATTTTGTAGTTTCATCATCATCAAAGCTCATTCCCGAGATTTTCGGGATCGGTTACATGGATTTTGATTCTCCAAGCAATGCGATCTTCCCACATATCCTCGCCTAATCCAAGCTCAATGATATCTTCATTCACCGCCTAATCCCACATATCCCGACATTTTGCAGTTTATATTATGAAAATTTAAGGCACCCCATCTTAATGCTGCCTATAGATAACACCTAAATGAGAAACATACGTAATTAACATACCTAAAACTAAAATATTACAACGAAGACTTACTAAAATATTACACCAAAGACTTCATTTTTAATAATAGTCTAACATTTTTAATGATGTCCTAAATGTCAACTCTAACTTTGTGATATTTACTATTATTATTTTCCATGATTAAGTTGCCCTCCACTCGGAATTGTCTATTTATCAGTCATCTATTCTTCATACTGTGAATTTACAACTATGATTGTTACATAATAATGATAACGATGGCATGCCTAACTAAAAAACTTGAATTTGTAGTTGACAAATCACAATTAGGGCACTAGAATTTTAGCCATTGCTCGACTTAAGGCTAAAGATGGCAACATGAACTTCCTCCGCAATGCATGTAGATAATTGTTTGTACTTTGTATAGTTAGAAAACTCGAAAAGGCCTAGGTAAACTGCTAAAAATTTACTCAAAATGACACCATTTGAAAATACAATAATCTTAAATCTGCAACTTGAACCTTGACTAGGCTAGACCATGTTTAGGCCTGTGATAACTCAGAGGTTTGTATTCGGGCCTTATTGTCCTGGGCCAAGCTCCGAGATTCTTACCACCTTGGGCTCAAATAATTTAGGTTTGGACACCTAACTTACGAGCTGAACAATGACTAGGCTAGACCATGTTTGGGCATGCTTGAGACTGCGCTAAGGTCTTTCCTTATTAGGGTTGATTTGTGCCATGTATATGACTGCGATCGAATGACTGTTTGATGTCTCATCACTAATTGTTGTTATATCCGAAAAATAGGAATATTGAAATATATTGTTAGATCAAGCTTACTAATAAACAAGTAACTGGGTTATATCGTATGCACTAATAATAATTACAACAACACTAAATAATGTACGCAATGAGGAAAATGTTTATCGATGCTTTGTACGATTTATATGTTAATTTGAGTGCATATATACGCACTTGTGTGGGTTAACTAGACTTCATTCTAGCCATGGGCGGACCTACTAAGGGGCGAGAGGGCCAGCTTCCCCCCCCCCCCCCCCCCCCCTCCCTCAACTTTTAAAATATTTTTTTGTATATATAATACTTTAGTCTTAAAAAAAATTGATTATATAATTTAGAATACAATATAAAAGTTGTTTATACAAGGTTTAAACATGTCTTTGTTGGTGTAGTGGTTGGAGATTTATCATTTTTAGTAAAGACCTGAGTTCGATACTCTTCGAGTGCATTTTTATTTTATTTTCAATGCAATTTTATTAGTAATTGCAAACATTACAAATTTTTAAGTTTAATAAAAATTTATTAACATTAAAGATATGAATTGTTTTTCACAAGTGGTATAAAACATCCAACAAAATAATATTTAAAATTAATATCTAATAACTATAGAGATCAATGAAAATATATACCATTAGCCAACTCGTACAAAAATTGAGCCTCATATAAACTATTTTTTTTTATGAAATTGTATTATGATAATATTAGGTTCGCAAATTTCAATTTCTTTTTAGCTACATCTAGATACTTATTCTAATTATTTTGTGATATTAGTTATATATTCTAGTTATTATACTCGTTTGCGCCTTTAAACATGTATTTGTTGGTGTAGTGGTTGGAGGTTTATTATTTTTAGTAAAAGACTTGAGTTCAATACTCTTCGAGTGCATTTTTATTTTATTTTCAATGCAATTTTATTAGTAATTGCAAACATTAAAAAAGTTCAAGTTTAATAAAAAATTATTAACATTAAATAAATGAATTGTTTTTCACAAGTGATATAAACCTCCAACAAAATAATATTTAAAATTAATATCTAAAATAATAACTATAGAATTCAATGAAAATATATACCATTAACCAACTCGTACAAAATTTGAGCCTCATATAAACTATTTTTTCAATGAAATTGTATTATGATAATATTAGGTTCGCAAATTTTATTTTTTTTTAGCTACACCTAGATACTTATTCTAATTATTTTGTGATATTAATTATATATTCTAGTTATTATGCTCGTTTGCTCCTTGCTAAGGTTATCGATAATGACCTTATTTTGGCTTAAAATTGGACTACACTGGATCCAATTTGGTATATGCAATGTATTTTTTATAGTTGTATCTTGTTATTAGTTATTAGCTCAGGTAGAAAAAAAAATTGGCTTTACCATTGATAACTACTATTATCAACTAATAAGTATTTTCCATTTCGCCCCCCCCCCCCCTCGACTAAAATCCTGAGTCCGCCCCTGATTCTAGCTAGTCACTACATCCCATCTCCATGGTTCGGAAGCATTTCAAAGGTTAACATTGTAAGTCAAACCAAGATTAAGTTTTATCTGGTATACCGCTGTCTCACTAATGGCAACACTCTGAACTACAATCTCTCCTTGAACATGGCCATTAGGAACCTGAACAAGAAAATTGATATTTAAGACGATAGACTAGAGGCCAGGGTCGAGTATGAGAAGGACATTTTGGTCGGAACCTAATTCCAACTAATGTCACAATCACAAATAAAAAGATATGTTAGGAAATCAGATTTTTTTCGACTAGGTTTTGTAATTATGATGAATGTGGCATGTTCTTAAAAGAATGATGAAATATTCAAAGTATTTATGTATATCTCGAGATTATAAAAAAAACCTCATCTGCATCCTGATTCTAGAGCCTTACTCCACAAATAGTGTTCATGTCTTGAGAACTAAAGATCTATCCCACGAATAGATGTTTATAACTAGGCATTGACTGAGAGTTAAGATGAAGACGGATAAAACAATTGCTAAGATGGAGTAGATCGGTAGATGTGATGAACAGACACCAAAAGCACAAATATTTACTGATTGAGTAATATGTTCTTATCAAAAACCTACAAATTTAATAGTAAAACATTAGAGTAACCACTATCTTAAATAACAGATTCATCTGTGATAGGTATTTATTTAAACACAAAGGAAAAAAAATTCATGTTTCACTGCAAATCCGCAACCATCTTGTGGAAAATTCATGTTTCACTCATGCTTCGATCTCTTCATTATATATATATATATATATATATATATATATATAGTTTTTTTGCAATTATGGTTGTATACCTTGACAATGAAATGGGAGAATAATATCATATTCTTTGACATCTTAACATAAAACCTAAGCAAAAAGATCTCAAATAATTTTCCACACCAGCTTGTCATGACAACAAATTGGGTATAATAATTCAACAATCTCGTGATTATTAGTAAATAAAAGAAACAAATTAGTCAATCATGTCACAACCATGGACCCTATGTGCACTCCACCAAACTTGAAGAAAATGATGGAGCACCTAACACCGCCACCATTGCTAAACGCTGATGAACAACAACCCAAAGAATTGGTCATGAGTGAATGACAACCCAACAACCAAAGGAGCAAAACCAAGTACTACTTGTTGGGAGAACTCATGTAATGAACAAGTATCATAACTCTCACATACACAATATCGCTACAAAACCTACCAAACTAAGGATTGTGATCACCAAACTAACCTCAACAGTGGAACTTCTACTATGGAGAACAAAGACATTATACTCCACAACTGCATCACCAGATGCAGCATCAATATTACGAGTGTGAGCTTGAGCATAGCCTTTAGCAAATCTAAAAACCCCAGTTCCTCCAGTGATAGGCATCTCTCTCATATCAGCAGTCACTTGGTTCCTCCCAAGCATGCTAAGTGTGCTTCCTTTGTACTCACCTTCCAGGAAAGCGAAGTTCACCACCATGAGTACACTGAACTCGGTTTGTGATGAAAACCCATACATTCCTTGAGCTCTTCCTATAAGCTTGGATTCCCGGGTTGGACCTATGGTTAACGCATCATCTATCATTGTCGTGGACCCAAACATGGTCGTGGTTGTGTTGGTCGCCGGTGGGAGCATTCGGACTGCTGTGGGATTGGTACCACTTAGAATGTCATGCAAGTAGAAGTGAAGCTGGGTTAGTTTCTCACTTTTGACATGAATCATGTGGGAGAAGAAAATGAGGAAGGTCAAGAAGGAGGTGCATTTGGGTGGAAATCTGGCCATGTGGGAACCGAAATGGAAGTTGTGGTTTGGGGCTTTAGAGTAGCAAGACATGATGATTTATAGTCCATCATATTTATACCTTTGCTTAAATTAAAAGCAAACTCATTAACTTTATGTCTAGTCTAGTGTATTGGTATTCTTCAACTATGAAAATTCTTAAGAGCCAGGCCAGGCCAGGCAAGCCTGGCCCAATATCGTCCATCATCCTAGAGATGCGCATCTCGAAGAAGATGGACAGCATTGGGCCAGGCCTGATTCTCTAGACAAGCTCAAAATGAATAAAATACGGATTCAAGGTATTGTCATGACTCTAAGCAATTCTACCTTAAGCATGGTGGTTGTTGCTATGTCAATTTACCACAAGTTGTCTACTTTAAACTAGTTCTAGAATATCAATGTTGGGTCATGTAATCAATATTAAGCATAGTTGTTGGAAAACGGGTCTGAGCTGCCCAGTTTACTATACACGACAGGCCAACTAATTTCCTCTTCAGCCTATGGGCATGTTGCTCAACACTATGTTTTAAAGGGGCGTAAAGTTGAAAATCACAAGTTTGAGTCTATCTTGGTTCGTCGAGAATTTGATGCTAACCACAGATTTGCATGGCAAGGCTGGGCAGCAGAGGAATATGTAAACGATGGCTTAGACCTATCAGATGGACCTTTTGTTTAACATGTATAAAGGAGAGGATGAACATATTTCAGATTCTAATCTTGAGGCTAACTGCAAGTAATATGAAGTTGAAGATGAATTCAATATTGTGTAGTGTGGAGGAGACCATGGATTGTGTACATAGATACAGAATCACACTCATAGGAAAATATCTACCATGGGAAATTGTGGGAGTTAACATCTTACTGAAACATTAATGACATTTAGGTACTCCCATCAGCTAAGTTTGTTTATATTAGATTAAGATGGTGCACCAAATGTTTTAAACAAAGGGACAAGGAAAAAGGACATGATTATTTCTCACAGCCATCACTTTAATTAAACATAAAGGAATAGAGTAAATCCCAACGTAGAAATGAATTGGGTGTGAATTGGTGCTTGCAGATAGACATCAACATTACATTTGCTTTCTAATTAACAGACATATTAACATGAGAGTAACATATAGCATATTCAAAATGAACAAGTAGAGTAAAACGTCAAGCTTGTCTGTGATCATTATACACTGACCATTGATTACATGGTAGATGAAACATACCTAAAGTTGTGGAAATTCTCTAAGCGGAAGATGGGGAAGAGCAAATATTGCAGCACTTAAAAGAAGCACTGGAGTAAAACCTGCAGATATGTTCAGAAGAAAGTTTTAGGTAATCGATAATAGAAGGGATGGGGCTTCCACCTCCTTCAGCCATCAGAAACTAAAGAAAAATTCAGGTTAAACTACATTTAACTGAGTTAATTAAGAATACAGATCTATTAGTTCTATAGCACATCATGTGCTCCAAAGCAATCATAGGAAGCATTTGATTTTTTTTGTATCTTTACTATTTCCTATTAAAAGAAATTTAATGTTTGGCACTCAAAAACACTCACCACATCTTACGGAATGCCACCAGAAATCCTCAGAAATACAGCCTCCTCGAGAAGTGGCGCCAAAACACCAGTTATACACAGGCGGTTATCATGCCCAATAAAAAGAAATGTAAAGTTTGTCATTTCTCAGGCATTAACACGGGGCGCAACTAGTTATGAATACGTGTTTTGATACATCATATTAGTCAAAGGAGAGATGGCTCTCTATGGGTGCCAGCCCTAATTAATCAATACTAATGACTTTCCACAATAATGATGGTAATGTTGATGATTTAATTGATAACAATAGAACGAAATTTGGAAAAGAAACAAATGGAAACACAAAGACGATCATTAGTTATTTGAGATACCATTCAAGTGTTTCCTGAATATAGACTTTTTTTTATTCTAGATCATCCATGGCTACAAAAGTTGAAATATCCAATTATTTTAGTTTATCTTACATGATTTCCAACAAATTAATAAAAATAGAGATGAGGAAACTGGCACATGCATTAATGGCTAAAAGAGAAGGCCCAGTAACATTGCAGTGCCAATTCAGAAAGGAGGAGTTGCAACAAGTTGGCAGAAGGCATAAACCCATGACAAATGTAATGCAAATTAAAATGAGCTATGCCTTCTTTTTCTATGCTTTCTTTTTCTAAAGTAACATTTGGCCTATTTGATGATATTGTAGTTGTTAAGATTCTCAAGGAAAACAGAATACTTCATCTATGCTTTTTATTTTATTCATTAGAATCTAGTAAAATGCTTGGTACTACAGAACCCTCAACACCTATGTGGTGCATTGAACATTTGAAAATGCGGTCTTGTGAAGGCACAGTTCCGTCACAAGTTCAAAAATCAAAAGATTTTAACACTAGCAAATAAATTTTCCGTTACTAACAAAGACATGTTTAATATCTCATTATTACTTTTCCAGATCTTACCTCCCATTTGGGGCTTTCATCATTAAACAAGGCCGTGACAGCTTCCAGTAATGGGATAGCACCAATGGTACAAGACTTAACTCCTGCCCATATAAGCCACCCATTCTGTAGATTGACAGGTTCCTTCAAGTCTGAAACGAATGTAACCTATCAGAAACCAACATATTATCCAAATAAATACTTGTTAAAGTTCAAATTATACATTTTCCATATCAAAACATGGACGAGAAAAATATTCGGCCCTGTTCATCTTTTAATGTCTGGTTTACCTGTTTGAAGTTATGGGGAACAACCCTTTAGACACGGAATGACGTGTTCCTTGAGATGACAAAAGGAAAATAATGAACATTTCAGTTGGGACTCGGGAAGAAGGGAAGATAACAAGCACATACCAAATGATACTACATTGAAAAACGTCATCTTGGAGAGGTTGAAAATTGTTGGTGAGACCATGTACAACTCCCAAAACAGCCACAATACCCATCCTGCAGAGAATGAATGGAAATATAAAGATTCCTTTTGTAGGACCTAAAAGAGAAACTCGAAGGCAAGGAACCAATTGGAATCCAATGAACAAGTTTATCGGACAACATGTTTTTAGTTTGTGATGTTTACTGTTATCTCATACTCACATAATATTTCATATACCTTAAATTTCTTGAAATAGAGCAAGACAACTGCTAATAGGATAATAGAACAAAGAAGCAATACCAATACATGTGCCTGACCCACAAAAATAAAGTGTGCCGAAAAGCTTAAGAAGAAAAAAAAAACATACATTGGACACGCATTGCTTCTCGACCTTCAAGCCTTCCGCAACTCCTCTTCCCTTTTCTCCACATCCTCTTAATGCAATCACATGCACCACCTATTCATGTTTGACGAACTCTTGTATTAGTTCAAGCACTTGTGTGAGTTCTTCATACTTCCAAAACTTCTCTTACGCATAACTCCAACCTGGTTCCTTATCCACCCCAGCACCCTTCATAAGACTTCTGACATTAATGACTTCATCCCAGCGGCCCACATCAGCAAATATGTTCGACAGAGAAACATAGGCCCCAGAGTCGATGGGCTCCAACTCAAAAACCCGCTTAGCTGCCAAACTCCCAATCTCAACATCACCATGAACTTTACAAGCAGCAAGCAAGGTCCCCCACACTAAAGCGTCAGGTTCAATCGGCATATTATTGATAAACTCTTTGGCCTGTTCCAGTCTTCCTGATCTCCCAAGTAGATCGACCATACAAGCAAAGTGGTGGGAGCCTGGTTCGATTCCATAGTCTTTGCTCATTGAATTCAGAAAAGAATAGCCTTCTTCCACTAAACCAACATGACTACAAGCAGATAATACCCCCACAAAAGTTACACCATCGGGTTTAATTCCTTTTCCTTTCATAAGTTCAAAGAGCCTTAGAGCCTCTGTACCTTTTCCATGTTGAGCATAGCCTATGATCAGTGACGTCCATGTGAACAAGTCTGGATTTTCTATCTGATGAAAGACCTTATGACAATCATCAATACTTCCACACTTAGAGTACATTGTTACAAGTGAACTTCCCACTGAGAGGTATGAGTCTAAGCCAGTTTTTATGACTGGAGCATGTAATTGCTTGCCCAGGGATGATTCTGTCAAAGACGATGCCATTCCCATAAGAGAGGAAATTGTGAAAGATTCTATGGAAAAACCAGAAGTTAACATCTCATGAAATAGTGAGAGAGAATCTTCGACGTGACCATTCTGGACATATCCTGAAATCAAGGAGGACCATGACACTTGATCTTTTTTAGGCATCATTTTGAAGACCATTTGGGCCGAATGTAGAGACCTGCATTTGGAGTACATAGACACAAGGGTGCTGCCAACCAATACATCCTCATTAACTCCCATGCGAAGGGCATACCCATGAATTTCCTTACCCTTCTGAAGGCATGGAAAAGAAGAACATGCTGTGAGGATGGAAGATAAAGTCATACGATCAGGTTTGATTTTTTCAAGCAACATCTCTCGGAATAATAGGAAAGCATGATCCGCAAAACCATGCTCAGTAAAGCCAGCTATCATTGAATTCCATGAAACTTCATCTTTATTCTGGATTTGTCTAAAAACTTCAAAGGATTCCTCCAAACTACCACACTTGGAGTACATGGTGAAAAGAGCACTTCCAACAGAAACATTGCATAGCAGCCCAAATTTCAGAATGCAGCAATGTAACTGTCTGCCCAAATGTATACAGTCTATAATACTTAGAACACTGGAGCTACAAAATTCATTGGGTCTCATACCTTCCTGAAGCATCCTTCGGAACAACTCAATCGCTCTTCCTGGGCATTGGTTCTGAGCAAAACTAGATATCATACTTGCCCAAGTCTCAGCATTTTGTGCTCTCCCAATTTCTCCAAACACCATCTCAGCTAAACCAACTTCTCCTATTTTCGAATACATGTTGATCAAAGAATCTTTCACACTAGCATCGGAATAAAACCCAGTTTTTACAATCCAGGAATGAAGTTGACTGGCTGCTTCCTGCATTGTGGGTCTAGCACAAGCGCTTAGCACACATGTGAGAGTGAAATTGTTAATTTCTTCTCCTATTTCTCTCATCTCTTTGAAAAAATGGAGGGCAGAAATAGAGTCTTCCTTCTGAACGAAACCAGAGATTATAGTTGTCCAAGAAACAACATTATGAATTGGCATGCATAAAAACTCCTCAACTGCTTCATTAATTTCACCACATTTGGCATAAAAATCCACAATAGAAGTTCCTACAAAGACGTCGTCTTCTAACCCAAGTTTGATCACCATCCCATGAACGCCTCTACCTATCACTAATTCTCCAAGACCAGTGCAAGCATTCAAAACACTTGGAATCGTAAAACCATTTGGCATCGAATATCCACTTAACATTAGGTGAAAAAGATCTAAAGCAACAAAGTTCTCAATATTTCTAACAGCCCCAGCAATTATTGCATTCCAACAAACAACATTATTCTCATCCAACACATCTAGAAATACTCTCAAAGCTTCGTCAAAATAACAATTTTTTGCAAGCAAATCTATCATTCCCGTACGGACATATCCATCAACAGAACACCCATTCTTCAATACAAGAGAGTAAACCTGCTTACCCCAATTAATCGACTGACAAGCGGCACAAGCTGAAATAACATGCCCATAAGTGGACTGATTTGGTTCGAAATGCAAAGAACGCATCTTGCAGAAAATTCCCCATGACTCCTCATACTGCAAGCTCTGGGTGTAACCTGAAATGATGAGGTTCCATGAAACAAGGTTTGGGTTAGGAATTTCGTCAAATAAACGACGGGCTTCGACCAGGGTAGCAGATTTACAGTACCAATCAATGAGAGAGTTGGCAACAAAGACATCGAATTGGAGACGGCCTGTTTTGAGGGTGTGGGTATGAATTGCTTTGATTTCCTTGGGTGCGAGCTTTCGGGTTTTGACCTGGTGATTGAAGAGGTGAAATGGGTTGAAAGAGGTGTCATTACACTCGTCTTTAGTTGTAGATTTTAATGGGTTGTGGGCAAATAGAGAGGAAATGGATCTAAGAGAGGTGATAGGAGTTTTGGATTGGAGACTCTGATGGATGAGAGTGTTCATTGATAAAAAAGAAACAGAGTTACTCCAGTTTTTTTATAAACATGTAGCGCGCGAACTCCTCAATCAAAACCATAAATTTTAGTATCCACAAAACTTAAAAATAAAATAAAAATAAAAATAAATAAATAGGGATTACTCTAAAAGAGCCCAATTCTACTTTGACTGCCACTTTAGGAACCAAATCTAGATTGGTTGGTCATTTTTGTGGGAAATGAAAAATAAAAATTTATGAAAAGAAGAAAAAAAAAATGTGACATAGTTTCCGAGAGTGCTTTATACACAATCTATAGGCAAGTTCAAAATTCCCATATTAAATGATTTTTTGTTGTTTGGTTGTGGATTTAACAACAGGAAAATAATTTTTCATTTGACTAGTTTTTCCATTTATATTTTTTGTCCTACCAAACATACCCTAGAAGTAAAAGCACATGAGTTTTTTTGACCTGATGTTGTATAAATAAATAATTTACTAGTACTCTGAGGGTGTGTTTGGTTGCATGGAATCCTATGTCATAGGAATTCATGAGAAGACCTTCATATTTTATACTAATTTGAGGTATCACTCCACATCCACCATTTAATTTTGTGATCAATAGTGGGAATGGAAGTCTCATGAACATGAGAATCACATGCCTTGGGGATCAAGGAGTGGGATTTTCATGTTCATGGGACTTTCATTCCCACTATTGATGGTGGATGTGAAGTGATACATCAATTTAGCCTAAAATATAGGGGTCCCCTCATGGATTCCCATGACATAGAATTTCATCCAACCAAACACACTCTAAGCCTACAAAACCTAACCCAACTTAATTTACATCATATTTTCACACATTTCTTCCAAGGCTCACGTTGAAATGGCCAATGGGAGTGCATCGCGCGAATTAGTTTTTTCAAAAAGAAAGAAGTACCTTGAATCAGTTGGTGATATGTAGGTGTGCTCCGTGTGCCAAAAGTGACTAGGGTTTCTACTACTTGCGTCAGCGCGTGTGGTAGAATGTCGCTCGAATAGTGGACCGAGCCAATGGGTCTGTAAAAGAAGAACTAGGTCATGTCATAGAATCAAGACGTTACGTGTACAACGTAGATTGCATGGTGACATGCGTATGACATAGATCGCGAAAACGGTTGAGTATCGGTTACTCCCCCCAATTAATGGGGTCGTGTGCAGCATCATTAATTGAATGAACGTGGTCCTGTGCGATTTCCTTGGGAACCATCGTCTCCTTGCTTCCCATGCAGTATTCAGTGCTGATATTTAATGTCGAATTGCCTATTTGATGAACCACTATGTCTATATAACGGTGTTCCTTCATCGTTGTAGACATTATCTTCTACAAAGTGTACTTCTTCAGATGCTCTCACTCAAAGAATATGTTTAGGATTTTTCAAAGGCTAAAGGAATATCTCTAACACTGGAGTCTTTGAATGTTCTAACATTTGTGCTGATGAGTCATGATAAGACTTGCTATTACGAGTGGTCACCTATTCTGGGTGAGCACCCAATTGGTTCGTTAAGACATTGTAATTTCTTATCGTACTTCGTAGAAAAAGTACGGACTTTCCCGCAAGGGATGAGTCTGTCGTTTATGTGTTGTTGTCTTGTCGATGTTTCGAACCTCCTAATTTCTGAGATAACGTCAGCAACCAACCTTGGAGCGGTTGCTTTCCTCCCTTCTCAGCTAGCCCTAATGCGCTACACTAGAACTGGGGATTGCGGGGCGGAGTGGAGTTGGACGTGGCCTGTCGGAGTGGGTCATTGACTCCGAGACACCCTTTTCATCCCTTAGCGAGAGGGTGCAATTAATCTGTTTCAACCCGATACTTGTCTCAAGTTCGTCTGGTTGGGCGAATCGAATACGTGAGTCAACTGTAGCTTCGGCCGGCATGTCGTGAGGCATCTGGTTGCTTATTCTATACCACCTTAGGTCATCCTTGCGAGGTGGGTCATCTTATTCGGAGCAGTCGCTGAACAGAACTTTTAAAGGGCTCCGTAGTTTACCCGGGGTATCTTTGATGTCGCTTCTGAGTCTTCTTCTGGAATCAGATTGTTTAAGCGAATCTTTACTTTATGTCGCATCGGATTCAGATGCTTGTAACTTGTAGTATTTTATACTCGCCTCCGGGCGATCGTTGTTACATATTTTCAGTAATAAATAGAGTGTGTTTGCGTAATTATTTTTATTTTTTAAATGATTGCAAATCACATAAGCTCCTAAGAATTAAAATTCTACATTGACCACTGAAGTGATCCGGCTCTGAAGTGAATTTGCATAGCCCTTACTTGGATTGTGAGTACCTTCAGCGAATTGCCAAGTTTCGCTGATGCTGTTGAGGTTACTGAAAAGCAAACATTGTGTGGGAGGGTCATTCTGTGCCCATTGTCAGTCGTGCTCTTGTTCGCAATGACCTCTCCGCTAGTCCTGATGTTTTGTGGGGTTGAGGAGCGGACTGCTCCTACAATGTTGGAATGTTATCTGCTGCTAAGTTGAGCCGCTGTTGCTGAAATTTTGCCTCCATTTGGGTGGGGTGATTTTTCCACAGTTCCTGAGTCTGACTTCCGTTCAACTTGTCTGGTGGGCTCCAACTGGATCTGGAAACATTCTATTTGCTTTAGTGCAACATAGTGGCAGCCTCGCGTTGTTGGTTTGTCCTCGTGAATTGTTCTCTCCGAGTGGTTAGCTGTATACTTAACTGGTAAAGGGTGGAGACTATTGCTTCCATATGGTGAAGCCAAAGTCCTCCCAAGATGAGGTTATAGGTAGACAGTGCGTCTACCACCATGAAGTCCAAGAACATGACCTTCCTTAGTTGTGGCTCTTCTGCCACCATTGCTAGTCTTATCTTTCCGATCGGAAAGCATTTCTCTCCGCCAATCAGCAGGTAGTCGGAGGATGTTAGGTTATCCTCCTCGAGGTCCATACCATGGAACGCATTGTAGAACAGGACGTTGAGGGAGTTTCCCGTGTCAACCAGGGCCCTATTCACTTCTCATCTTGCAATAGGGACCGAAATGATAAGAGCGTCATTGTGCAGTGCACGGACGCCTTTGAGGTCATTTTTTGTGAAGGTCAATGTCAAAATGGGGCTCTGCACCCACGAGTAATATACGTGTCTGTCCTTGTTTGCGGGTTGTGTTCGCATCTCAAGTAGTGTCCGCTTGCGGGACCTGTTTGATTGTTCTTCTTCTGATCCAATTCCGTGAAGAACATATATTATGCCTGGAGTCTCATTCTCAATCTTTTTTATTGCCTTTCCCATTTCCCTAGTTCGATTCTGTCATTTCTCTTAACCCAGGAATTCCTTTAGTTTGCCCTTGCAAATCCAGTACTCAATCTCATACCTTAGACTCTTGCAGTCATTGGTATTGTGACCACCCTCCTTGTGGTATGAACAATACTTGATGTTGTCACCTGTGGAGGGGTCTTCGCGCTGCTTTGGGGGTCACTTCAGATCTTCCCATTTTTTTATGAAATCAAGGACGTCCGACAAGCTAGAACCGAAGGGGGTCATGGATCTGGATCCAATGTAGTTGAAAGATTTCTTTGGCTTGGCATGACCAGAGTTCGACTTGTTGTTGTTGCGCTTTTGCATGTTCATTTATTTGTTTCTCGTATTTTCCCTCATTATGTCCCTAAAAATGGAGGGTTTCTTCTATACTTCACTTTCCTTATTTGTTGTTCTCATCTCCTCCAGGGTGATGTACCTTTTGGGGCCCTTCAAGAGTTCTGTCATATCCAGGGGGTTCCAAGGTGAGGAAGTCGTAAAACTTTTCCTCTTTTAGGCCCGCGGTAAAAGCCATCACGGCTGTGTCATCGCTGCAGTCGTCAATGAGCGTCAGCTCGTCATCGAAGTGCGTGACGTATTCCCTTAGCGTTGCGTTAGATTTCTGCCTCAAGGAGAGTATGTAGTGAGTGCATTTCCTGATCCGCTGACTTCCGACAAAGTGTGTCAGGAATTTTTTGGCCAATGTCTTGAATGAGTCAATCGACTTTGACGAAAAACTGTGGAACCATGTCAGTGCTGACTTCTTCATCAACTCATAACCTTCTTTGAACGCCATTACATGCTGATAATGACGGAAGTGATCGAATGAGTCGTCGGTCCCGTCACAGAAATCGAGTTTTTGAGGACTAAATTTCTTTGAACGCCATTACATGCTGAAGGAAGATCTCCAACACTGGAGTCTTTGAATGTTCTGACATTTGCGCTGATGAGTCATGATAAGACTTGCTATTATGAGTGGTCACCTATTCTGGGTGAGCACCCAATTGGTTCGTTGAGACATTGTAATTTCTTATCGTACTTCGTAGAAAAAGTACGGACATTCCCGCAAGGGATGAGTCTGTCGTTTATGTGTTGTTGTCCCGTCGGTGTTTCGAACCGCCTAATTTCTGAGATAACGGCAGCAACCAACCTTGGAGTGGTTGTTTTCCTCCCTTCTCAGCTAGCACTGATGCGCTACACTGGAACTGGGGATTGCGGGGCGGAGTGGAGTTGGACATGGCATGTCGGAGTGGGTCATTGACTCCGACACACCCTTTTCATCCCTTAGCGAGAGGGTGCAATTGATCTGTTTCAACCTGATACTTGTCTCAAGTTCGTCTGGTTGGGCGAATCGAACACGTGAGTCAACCGTAGCTTCGCCTGGCATGTCGTGAGGCCTCTGGTTGCTTATTCTATACCACCTTAGGTCATCATTGCGAGGTGGGTCATCTTTTTCGGAGAAGTCGTTGAACATAACTCTTAAAGGGCTCCGTAATTTACCCGGGGTATCTTTGATGTCGCTTCTGAGTCCTCTTATGGAATTAGATTGTTTAAGCGAATCTTTACTTTATGTCGCATCGGATTCAGATGTTTGTAGCTTGTAGTCTTTTGTACTCGCCTTTGGGCGATCGTTATTACATATTTTCAGTAATCAATAGAGTGTGTTTGCGTAATTATTTTTTATTTTTTAAATGATTGCAAATCACATAAGCTCCTAAGAATTAAAATTATACATTGACCACTGAAGTGATCTGGCTCTGAAGTGAATTCGCATAGCCCTTACTTGGATCGTGAGTACCTTCAGCGAATTGCCAAGTTTTGCTGATGCTGTTGAGGTTACTGAAAAGCAAACATTGTGTGGGAGGGTCATTCTGTGCCCACTGACAGTCGTAGGGTCGTGCTCTCGTTCGCAATGACCTCTCCGCTGGTCCTGATGTTTTGTGGGGTTGAGGAGAGGACTGCTCCTACAATGTTGGAATGTTATCTGCTGATAAGTTGAGTCGTTGTTGTTGAGATTTTGCCTCCATTTGGGTGGGGTGATTTTTCCACAGTTCCTGAGTTTGACTTCCGTTCAACTTGTCTGGTAGGCTCCAGCTGGATCTGGAAACATTCTATTTGCTTTAGTGCAACATAGTGGCAGCCTCGCGTTGTTGGTTTGTCCTCGTGAATTGTTCCCTCCGAGTGGTTAGCTGTATACTTAACTGGTAAAAGGTGGAGACTACTGCTTCCATATGGTGAAGCCAATGTCCTCCCAAGATGAGGTTATAGGTAGACAGTGCGTCTACCACCATGAAGTCCAAGAACATGACCTTCCTTAGTTGTGGCTTTCCTGCCACCACGACTAGTCTTATCTTTCCGATCGAAAAGCATTTCTCTCCGCCAATCAGCGGGTAGTCGGAGGATGTTAGGTTATCCTCCTCGAGGTCCATACCATGGAACGCATTGTAGAACAGGACGTTGAGGGAGTTTCTCGTGTCAACCAGGGCCCTATTCACTTCTCATTTTGCAATAGGGACCGAAATGACAAGAGCGTCATTGTGCAGTGCACGGACGCCTTTGAGGTCCTTTTTTGTGAAGGTCAATGTCGGAATGGGGCTCTGCACCCACGAGTAATATACGCGTCTGTCCTTGTTTGAGGGTTGTGTTCGCATCTCAAGTAGTGTCCGCTTGCGGGACCTGTTTGATTGTTATTCTTCTAATCCGACTCCGTGAAGAACATATATTATGCCTGGAGTCTCATTCTCAAACTTTTTTACTGCCTTTCCCCTTTCCCTAGTTCGATTATGTCATTTCTCTGAACCCAGGAATTCCTTTAGTTTGCCCTTGCAAATCCAGTACTCGATATCATACTTTAGACTTTTGCATTCGTTGGTATTGTGACCACCCTCCTTGTGGTATAAACAATACTTGATGTTGTCATGTATGGAGGGGTCTCGGCGCTGCTTTGGGGGTCACTTCAGATCTTCCCAATTTTTTTTTATGGAATTAAGGACGTCCGACAAGCTAGAATCGAAGGGGGTCATGGATCTAGATCCAATGTAGTTGAAAGATTTCTTTGGCCTGGCATGACCAGAGTCCGACCTGTTGTTGTTGCGCTTTTGCTTGTTCATTTATTCGTTTTCTCGTATTTTCATTATGTCCCTAGAAATGGAGGGCTTCTTCTATACTTCAGTTTCCTTATTTGTTGTTCTCATCTCCTCCAGGGTGATGTACCCCTGGGCGCCCTTCAAGAGTTCTGTCACATCCAGGGGGTTCCAAGGTAAGAAAGTCGTAAAACTTTCCCTCTCTTAGGCCTGCGGTAAAAGCCATCACGGCTGTGTCATCGCTACAGTCGTCAATGAACGTCAGCTTGTCATTGAAGTGCGTGACGTATTCCCTTTGCGTTTCGTTAGATTTATGCCTCAAGGAGAGTATGTAGTGCATGTATTTCCTGATCTGCTGACTTCCGACAAAGTGTGTCAGGAATTTTTTGGCCAATGTCTTGAATGAGTCGATCGACTTTGGCGGAAAACTGTGGAACCATGTCAGTGCTGACTTCTTCACCGACTCAGAACCTTCTTTGAATGCCATTACATGCTGATAATGACGCAAGTGATCGAATGAGTTGTTGGTCCCATCACAAAAATCGAGCTTTGGAGGGCTAAATTTCTTTGGCAGAGTTTCGTTCATGATGTGGTCCATGAATGGGGGAACAGAAAGGCAGTACAACACGTCTGGGTCGTGAGCCCCTCGACGGAGGGGGGTTCTGCGGGGTGAGCCTATCTACCCTGAGAGTCGGATCCGCACTGCCACCTCTAGTATAGTGAGAACTAGCAGGGGCTTGACTATTTTATGCCTGCTCTATGTTGTCCTACGAAGATTGAGGTCTGTGCTGCTCCTGATCTCCCTCGGTGGGTGGAGGGTTCTGCTGTATGAGAATCTGCACTGCTTTAGTGATCTGTTGTATTTGTGATGACAACAAATCCATCTTGGGGTATTTCGTTGTTGTTGTTGGTGCGGGGGTCTGACCATATTGCCCTTGTGTCACTGACATCACTGGAGCGGTGGTATAACGTCAGTCTGAGCGTTTGACGTGTCATTTTGTTCTACATTATTGCGTGATCTGGTGGTCACCATCTCCTTGAATTCCGAAGAGAGACGACACTAGTGATTGGTTAGGAACTTTGTCGTCCCCATGGATGGTGCTAAGCTGATGCAGTCGATTTTTGCTCCTTACTTGACTTTGATCTGCTGACCAACACAAGGAAACACACATGAGCCACAGACCACAGTTGTGGTGGCTGATGACACTCCTATGCTAAAGTCAAACAAGAATCTGAAGAAGGCGTAATGCTGTAAACAGGGAATCCGTAGCGTACCTTAGCTTATCAACCTCATGTCTTATTTATAGTGCTAGAGTCCTGGTTTGACCAAGCCATTGGTGATGTACTTTAGGGAAGAAGATCTTCGTGAAGATTCTTATCTAATTAGGAGTTGTGTTGTGAAAGGAAGTTTCTCTGTTAGACTTGTGCTCCTAGATAGCGGGAGATAGTTCATAATCAAAGCGTTGTCCACAGATAAAAGTTTTCATGTACGACGTATACTCTGGTATTTGCTTATTAGTTGGAAACAAAGTGCTGCTAGCTTGGCTGTCCGAAGCTGATCCCCGAGATACTTGCCTTAATAGGGCTTACGGGTATTGAGAATGACTGTGAGACTTGTGGGCTTAGCAAGTTGTAGTGATTTGGGTCCGTCTTGCGGACTGCGCTGTGCGAGCTTGAAACCGCTTGGACCGAATCAATGTTGGGCTGACTCTTGGGCCTGTTATTCCTTGTACGTTATAGAAGAGATGACGTTTCGATGTATCATAAACAACAATTCAATAATAAGAAAAAATTATTATTGAATTTCTAAACATAATAATTATATAATTTTAAAGGATTGTGTATAGTTTAAAAATAATAAGGGTTTCAAATAAATTATGTTAGGGACATAGGTATAATTAATCAATGTTTGAGGGGGTAACATGAGAAATCCAAAAGTACAAAATATGAAGGTTAAAATTGAAACTCCAAAAGTTAGATGTAAGGGCCTTTTTATAATTTATAAATAATTGGACGGCTTAAAATAGATTATATTAAAAGCTTAGGTATAATTAATGAATGTTTATAGGGGTTAATTTTGACTGTAAATAGTTTAAATTTGGGAGAGTAAAATGGTAAAAATATGTAACAGTGTTTTTAAATAAACACTCATTTTCACTTTTTACCTACCTTTTAATTTTTCTTGTAAATACCATAAAGTTGAAGGGCAAAATTGAAAAAAAATCAGATTGATGCCATTTTACTATTCCTCATTTATTGGAACATTGGTTATAACTATTCAGATAAAAATGATATTTGGACTTTACTTAATAAAATATTGATTTCTCTGTATGCATAGTTTTTCCCTTATTGCCATTCATCAAAATAGCGAAAATCAAGGAGAAGCTAGTTGAATACATCTCCACAAATCGTTCTTACTGCTTCCACGCCATTGTCAGTGGTTTTAATTCGGGGCAGCTGTTCGAATTTTCCCAGATATGTCAAATGTTGTGTTTGGGGATTTGGGGCCTTGATGATGATCGACAATGCCTTAGCAAAAGGACCAAGGCTATTGTCTGAACTTGCTCGTAGAAATCGAGGAATGTATGGTACGTTTCGCAAAGTGAGACTAGTTTTTTTTTTTTTGGCGAACTTAGGTTATAATCCTTTTGTATCTATTAGTCTTCTGTCCCAAAATGACAAGTACAAGGTTCTAACCTTCTAGGTGCATGCTTTAAAAATATGAAATGATTTAAAAATATGTTGTGACGGTGCAACATTGCTTTTTCTATGAAATGGTTGTTAAGAAAAAAAATCTACTCAGTTTAGTTCTTGTGTATGGTAACTGGTTAGTGTTTGGGGAGAGTCTTCAATATGTGAGTGCTAATTCTATCATTCTCTTCAGAAATTTGGAGAAAATGAAAAGAAAAGTAGAATTAACACTCACATACTGAACACCCCTCCCCAAACACTAATTGATGCACTCGCCCTAAACTGCGTACAAATATTCAGTTGTTATTGGATGACAGAGTTTATTCTTTAGTAGTCAATAGTCATCATGAAGTTCTACTTCCCTATTTGTTAATATGCATCCCAACACCACTACCTACCATAGCAACCAGTCAATAATAATTAATGCCACCTTACAATTAAAAAAAAAACTTGAGAATGGTTGAACCAAAGCACAAGTAAACCATTAAAATTTGCATATCACAGACTTGTGGCCCTTGGTGGACTTGAACCCCAAGGGATCCTACCCTGACACCAAATGATATGATAATTTATATGTTACCAATTAGTTATTATATAGTATAACTCGGGCTTGGAGTTATGTCATCTAAGACTTAGGGGTATAGATTTACTTACCATCATGAAACTTGTCAATTATTGCAAAGCCAAAGGCTTCGGTATCTTTACGTTTGCCAAATTTGGTCATTATTGGCTAATTGGTCATGATAAACTTGGTACTTTTCTCCACATTTAACTAATTTCACCTTTCATAATATAAATAAATAAAAATAAAAACTAATTTCACCTACCATGCTTGAACCGCACTCTCAACATTCCACAGCACGTGTCAACTTTCAACACTAGTAATATATATATTGGCACCAAGTACCACAATTCTTTGCACCTCACACATAATGTCTAGAGTTCTAATGAAACCTTCTTTTCCATTCACCCTTCTATCAATTCTCCTTCTCTTCCCCACCTTCCTCCATGCTAAAAACCAACCCACATATGCAAAAGTTCTATCTCCCAACACCCTTGGCCTTAAAAATGAAAAACTAACACAGTTTCGCGTCTATTGGCATGACATATTAGGTGGACCGAATGCGACGGCCATTCGAATTACACCTCCGGTCAAGAAATCCATCAATGGCTTTGGTATATTGACCATGATTGACGACGCACTTACCATGGGACCAGAACTTAATTCTAAGCTCATCGGCCGAGCCCAAGGGCTCTATGCGGCCGCAGCTCAGGGTGAAGTGGGCTTGATGATGGTCATGAACTTTGCTTTCATGAAAGGCAAGTACAATGGGAGTACTATAAGCATACTGGGAAGGAACACTGTGTTCTCTAAAGTAAGGGAGATGCCCATAATTGGAGGAAGTGGTTTGTTTAGGTTTGCTAGAGGGTATGTTCAGGCAAGGACTCATATGTTTGATCCTACTAATGGTGATGCCACTGTTGAGTATAATTGCTATGTGATGCATTATTGATGCTTTTGCTTTTCTATAGGTTCAAATGATCTTTTGTTTAGGGCTTTGTAATATTTTATATGACCTTAAACAATATTTGGGCTTAAGTCTTTGAAAAGGCCCAAACAATGGGTTTTTTATTTTTTTTTGGTAGTTAAAGACGAACCTGCACTGCACACTAGCTTCTCTCTTCAATAGGTTCATCTTTTTTCACTCTCTCTCTCTCTCTCTACTGTTACTCGCTCACTCAACAAAGTAAGGATTAGTGAAACATAATTACTTGTATCGTATAGATTTATTAGACGAGAAAGGCACATTGTTTCTTGATCGTCTTTGTATAGAGTTTCAATTCAATTGCAGCAAAGTTGATCATAGATTTGTTGATGAAGATTTAGGGTTTCTGCATTCCATGAATTATAATAATCTGAATTGTTTGTTGATTTTTTTTTTCTTATAGTAATGACACGGTCTATAGAGCTTAACATCCACACTGCCACAAGAAAGAATTAAAGAAATGCTGAGGCTGTTGAAGGTCCGAGGGATGATATTTCGATCTTAGGACATTCATCGAAAAGGTACATATGCAATTATGTTTTCTTCCCTGCTTTTGTTTTTGTTACCTGCTCTGATTACGTTCAAAGTTTGAGTAGGATTTGGACTTTCAATATGCTTTCATTGCATGCAAGTTGTGTTTTCTTCTTCAACTTATGACTAGGGCTAAGCCTATTGCATTTGTTTGTTAATTGCTTTTGTGAATTTGTGATTTAGCTCGGTTTTCACACTATACATTGGCTCCACTTGGTACACGCTAAATGAATGCATAATGCAAAAATTTAAGGCAATTACGTAAAGTTGGGTGCTTGGTTGACTTTATGGAAAATAGTTGTTGGAATTTTAATTCAAGACCTCCGCACACTTAGTTATAAAATTTTGTAAAACTTTGTAGGATAAAATCTCCCGCATTATTTTACAAAACTGTCATCATCCCCTCTTACTCAAATTCTACTCCCAACTCCTTTATAAACACCCCAAGCACTACCATTTTCACAACTACCACCATCGTCGCCACTATGACCACCATACCATAACTATCACAACCACTGTTGCAACCGCCATTGCCACCGCCACTACGACCACTACCATAGTATAATCACCACGACCAACACCACCTTTGCTATTACCACCATAACTGTTATCACCGCCACCACCACTACCATCATCACTGTTGCATCCATGATCACCACCACCAACTTCACTACCATCCAACCGTTATATTCACTGAACCACCATAGCTTAACCACTAGCATTTTAACAATCACCGCCCTTGCCACTATCATCACCATCATCGCCCACATTGGCACTCACCATCACACAACCACAATCACCTCCACCATGACCATACCACAATTACAACTTCTACCATCATCACCACCATCCACAATCACTTGTCCAATTTGTATCGATTTTCTTTAATTACTTCCAAGGCGTAAAGTAATGCATTGCAAACCAATGCAATACAAACTAATGCATCTGCATCAATAAGTGTACCAAGCAGAGCCTATATTGCATAAGAAAACAAACTTCTTAGGTTGTGTTTGATTTTTGTGTTTACGAGAAAAATACAAAAATTTTCTTCAAAAACTTATTTTGAAGTGTTAGAAAATTTTTTTTTGTCGGTAAAAAAATTCTGCTATGAAAAGTTTACCCACTTTGGATTTTATATCGACTCTCCTCTCGATCGCGTCTCTCTACGTCCTCGACTTCATCCTCACCATCTATACAATCTCCTATCTTCTCTGCCATCTCGTCTCCTCTCTGCCATCTCCTTTCCTGTTTGCAATTCCTTTCTGCTATCTCCTCTCGCACTCGCATTCGAAGGGTATGTGTTAATTTTGTGGAATGTGCTTCCATTTGCATTGACTTGGATGGTGTGGAAAAAAGGAACAATAGGATTTTGGCAACAAAGCAATGGTTCTAGAGGTTTTGATTTGTATGTGGGGTTAGGTATCTCACATTTCCTCTTCTAAAGGGATTTACTTTTAGTCTTTGTATGCCAATTGGGATGGAATTATTTTGGATCCGTAATGCTTTTAATGCTACCATCGTTGTAGTAGTTAGAAGTCTGAAATTAAATAATTCACGTTTACAAGTTCTACCCTTGAAAAAAAAGGCTCTGCCATGCATTGGCTAGGCCCTAGCGGCACACCTTGTGCCTTGCCTCATCTTTGATGAATCCAATACTCAAGAGTCAAGATCATCCCGTGTTTGTCTTTAACCTATGGTTTAAGCCTCGTCTTGAATAGGAGTTAGACAGTTAGTTATTGTCTATGTACCATGTTATGTCATTTATTTTTTCGTTTTTATGTACTTATGAAATTGTGAGTCCTGTGACATGTAATGTTATGCACTTGTGTTTTGTCTCCTTTATTATGTAACTTATATTTTTGTCGCGAACTTGTGAAGTTATGACATATTGATACTTGTCTTAACTTGTGTTTATGGATGATATCATTCTCATAGATTTAGTTTGATTTTTAGAATTTAATTTTACAATGTTGGTGTGTGAGATAAAACCCTATGCCTCACTTTTATTTTTATTTTTATTTAGATGTCGGTTTTTTTACAGTGGTCGACTTTTTATGTTATTCTTGACTTGTTTCATAATTTTTGTATCCCCCCTTTTTTCCAGAAAATCTGAGGTTAATTGAGGTATACGTCCTGAGGCTAGCCTCGCCTCTTGAAAGGCCCCTAGTGCCTTTATTCCCAAATTACCCTTTCTAAGCATTGTCAAAAGTGAAAAGTTTATTTTAGAACTGAATATAATAAACTAATATTGTTTAGTTTGAATTTGCCCGACTAAATGCACATGTTATTCAATAGTAATTGCTATCTGCATTAACTTTTTTCGCTTCCTGGTTTAGTCCATGCGCTTTATTGACCTCTTGATTTCACCTCTTTACGTTAACCTTGTGCTATGTATTTTAATCTGAAATGCAGTAGATTCGATTTATTCTCATACGAACCTGAGTTGAAAGCGCTTCGTTTGGTTGAGACAAAGAGATTAAGTGTGAGCTGGTACATTTACACACATGAAAGTCGTTTGGTTCTTCTTGCTTCTGGAATGCAATGCAAAACTTTTTGTGGTTTCCAGGTACATCTGCAGCTTTAACTTGAACTAAACCTCTTAATATATTTTATGGGATCTTTTTGTTTCATTTGGTATAGTTTATTTCTTCATTTTATCCTATTTTTAAGGTATCTATAGGTTTTCTATAACCAAATTCATTTGATTCCTTCATCTTTGCTCAAATATATGTTTAACTATGTTTTGCAGTTGCTTGACATGATTATTTATTTTTGTTTGTGTAAAGATAAATTTGTTAGTCAAGAGGATGTACAGTATGGCACAACACATAAAAGTTATGAACAACAAAATCTCTTTATTGGCTTACATGATATCAAGGAGTTCAGATTAATAACCCTTATTCTGTTAAGGTCCAGCATAATATCATCCCTCAGTTGAATTCACTAGTTTAAATTATTATTTTTCTCTTTTCTTTTCAGTTTTCATCTGGAGGTGTTATTCGCTTGCCACAGTTTGAGATGGCAATGGCCAAAGCTGAAGCTAATACAAACCTGTTCTAGCTGAGGAGGATGTGCATATTGTTACAATGTATGTGTTCTGTTGTGGTTGTTTTTGATAACTTCCCCATTTGTGCCATTTATGCCAATTTATTTGTTCCTTGTAATGTATGGTTCGAGTGTTATTATGAATTTTTTTTCTTTACATCTACATCGATGATAGAATATACTGCCTGCAAGTTGATAGGTTTGCGATGCTGCTCCACGTGTATAGGTTTTACCAAGATGCTGTTGTACGACAGGTAGTCTCACACAAAAACATAAACATTCTACCTTTGATACGACTCGACTTTTCTACTATGTTGTAATCTTAACATACTGCTACTTGATTGTTATGCTTATATATATATATAAGTAAAGCAGAAAAAATTGACAAGAAAATGTAAAAAGGTGGGTATAGCGAACCACAAACAAAAGCAATAACAGCAGAAGAAGCCATATAATGTACAAAGGATGCAGAGGAGATTAGCGGCATTAGCATTTAGAAAGATTTCATTTGTGCCAATTATGATCTGAGTGGTGCAAATTGGCTTCCAGAACACATTCAAATTGCCCTCATATGGAATTAGTAATTGGATAAGCATCTCCAATATCACAGCTACCTTTTTGGAAGTCGTTGAAGTGTTGGTGGGAAACAAGTCAAAATGGCATGATGTGGGATTGGTGAGAAATTTTTTAAAATTAGTCCCCAGGTTCTATGCTCTTTGTGTTGCAAGAATGCTTGGTGATGGAATAGAATGGATGGAGATTCAACTTCTTGGGATTTTCATTTTAGGAGAATGAGGCTCTTCATATATGCGATGGTTGAATTTCGCTCTTTCGGCTTTGTTGGATCATGTTATTATTGAGGATGATCAGATAAAAGTGTATGCAAATTGGATAGCACGAAATGCTTTTTGATGAATTCTATGTTCTCTAAGCTTTCTGAAGAGTATATCGGTTTGGGTGTGGTTCAAACTTCAAAACTTACCAGTCAAAGGTTTGGTCATTGATGTGCAACTGGTTGCCTAAGGATGTTCTTTTCAGAGGGATATGCACATCAATACATGTATGTTCTGTAGTTTATGTTTGACAAGAGACCACACAATTTCTTTGATTTCCCTTGGGTTCAGGATATTCAGTAACATCTTGTGTCATGTCATGGTTTGTGTTTCTTGGGTGAATTTCTGTGGAAGCTTTATTATGTAGTTGGTGCATCTGTCACCATCTTTCATCACACAGGAAGCTTTTGTAAAAATTCTTTCTTTATGCCATTTGTTGGGCTTTGTGGAAGTAAAGAAACAAGTTTTTAATATCAAAAGCTTAAGTGCATGTGGGTTGGTGATGGAATATGCAGGTGTTTCCTAGACCTAGCATGAGGGGAGCAACTTTTGATTCATTATATATTTGTACATCGGAATTCCATTATTAGGCAACTGTCGTTGCTGCGGGCTGTCTCTTTTAGCTTTTCCCTATCTACTAATGTTCATCCTTAAAAAAGGGTACCAAAATAGTACTGATTAAGAATCATTTAGAAATATCTCTAAAATGTTCTACTAGATGGTTATCTCTTACAAACTAGTTAGAACCTTTTGATGGGCCAATCCTGTTGCTATTGTGTGTCACACTTTGGGGATGGTTAAATGACTTGTATTTTGATTTCTTTTTTACACACTTTAGAAATGTTAAAACAAAAAAAATAATAGAGAAATAGTTTGTTGCTACAAATTCTTTTACTTATTCGCCGGTATGGCATAAGAAACTATTTTTTATTTAGACTGGCTTAGATTTCCTCATTAAGAATGCCTTCAGACAAGTCAAATTTTTATATATTTCTCTTAAAAAAATCTCTTGGCATTCACCTGTTTGGAACCGGAGCCGAAGTCAGAAATAAGTGAAACCGGTTCTGTAAATATGAGCTGTTTTAGAACCGAATTGATATGAGGTGGAACTGTCAAAAATTAATGATACAGGTTTTTGATACCTTTTGCAGCTCAACTGTTTCACCCAGTTTAGATGTTAGTTTTTGTACACCATTGTGAGGCTGGAACCTTAATTGTCTGAGTTGTGCAATTAAGTTTTAAGTCTAAATTGATTCAAGTAGGCCTTGGGCTTCCTTTTATGGTGTATACTTTTCCTTTTTATATGTCAGAAACACCTTGGGATTTCCCATGGTGATGACAATGAACCAAAAGCTATCTAATTGTGTCCCTTACAATTATTTTTTTAACAAGGTAAAAGAAAAGTATAGCAACCAATGACACTGGTGGATGAAAAGAGGGAGAATGAGGGGTAGAAAACGTGAGATAAAAGTCTCATCAGGTACAATGATGACTCTCGTGATGACCCTGCCAATACTGGAGATGCTGAGGTAAAGAACAAATTGAGCGGTGATCTAGAATCTATATGCTTCATGATATTGAATATTGATGAATGACCTTGATCTTCATGTTTGTAGTCTACTATGTAACGATGCAAATATGGGTATCAGTGTTGGACACAGATACAAGGTCTCGGACACGTCCACCAAAAAATCACAATACACGGATACAAGGTGTCAGACACGTCTGCCGAAAAATCACAATATTGGATACGCTGGGGCACCTGTACATTTAGTATTATTTACTTTTTCAACAATAAATTTGAAATATTGGTCACTGATGGGTCAATAATAATATTGCTACTCATATACTAATACTCATAATGTGTTGTAACATTTGTAAAGAATTGAATTATTTCATAGGTATGTCAAAAATTATGATGATCTAAGCATGGAGTGTCCAATAGGATATCCGTGAGTGTTGATGCACATATCCGGATACGTGTCAACACTTTCCTTATTTATTATTATTATTATTATTATTATTATTATTATTATTATTTTTGTATAAATAGTGTCCTTGTTACATAAGTAGTATGACTATAGCCTACTTGAATGGACTGAGATTCAAAGCTAATTAGTAGTGGCTTTTGCCTCGTGAAGAGATCTGTTTTGTGTACTAATCATTTTGTTATGCTAATTTGGAGAGGTCTATGTGATGTGCTGATCATTTTGTTAGGCTAGGATGTTTATTTTCTTTTACTTTTGACATATATGCAATCTATTAATTCAATGGTTAGTGCAAATTCAAGGTGGTGGTTGTTGATGCAAGTATTTTTTTTTTATGCAAGTTATTTGATTTAAGTTTTTACATGTTTAAGTGGTTTATTTGTAGATATATATGTTTAAGTTTTTACGCCACAACATCTCCTTGTTGATCAAAGTATCAGCTTGGTACTACTAGTCTTTTAAAAATATAATTGGATTTAAGAACAAAAGCTCGTTGCTTTTTGTTTCCCTATAAATCAGATCCACAACATTATATTAATGCTTTGTTCTAGTGCACTTTGGACAAAATGCTTCATGTCTGGCTTCATTCTACTGAGTTGTTGACTTCCATTTCAGGGTTCTTTGCCAATTTATTCCAGCAAAATTGCAGTTAGTGTAGTTGATAATGTACTTCTAGTTCATCAAGTGGATGCAAAAGTTGTCATACTGTATGACATATTTTTGGATTGCCGAGCACCAATATCTGCACCCCTTCCTCTTTTGTTGAGGACTATGCCCAGGGCTGCTTCCTCCCGATCAGGTGGCAGAGGTGCAATCCCTATTGAGACAGATGAAATGAATGGTCAGGATGGAATTATCTATGGAGATGGTTGTACTTTTCTTGTTCCCGACCTTATTTGTGATTCTATTCATGGAAACATATGGCGGATCCATTTGGACCTGGAAGTAAGTGTACTATGTTCTCACTTATGTCATTTTTCAAAGTTTCTCAAGGAAGCATTAGAAGTTGTAGGAGGAAACACCTTTATGATTCATATAGAAGTTTAAGAAACAGGATGCTTTTTAATGATACTTTCATTGTAGGTATTAACTCGACAAAATAATGTCACATTCTTAAGTTATAAATGATTCTTTTGTGGGAATGATCTAATTTTTGAGGTCACAAACAAGGATCAGCTCATCCTGAGACTTTCCGATGTAAAAAAATAAAAAAATAAAAATAAAGAATCATCTCACAAAATACAAGCTCTAGTTGAAGGGATGTACTTCCATTTTCACCTGAGATCATCCCAATAGAAAACACTCCTTCCCAGAATTGTTTAAATCAATGCAGTTGGTAAATGAAGTCTAAATTATTGATTTTTTGCAATTCTGTTCTAGTAAGGTTAGACTTTGACGTATGAACTGGTTTTGTGAAAATGGTCTCCATGTTTATCTTCAACTAAAACCATCCTGTAGCTTATTTTTCACTGGGGACCCATCATGAATCAGAAACTGCAATTTTCTCTGTGCATATACCTAATAGTGTTTGCTTTTTTTTTTTTTACCATCAAGGGTCTTCCTTTTGTCCTGAAATCAGTTTGTTGTTTTCTCAGAAAATTATCCGTTTTCATTATTCTTACTTGTTGTCATGGTTAACATAAATGACCATTTTCATTCAACAAAACTGGGCCATAGAATGCATACTGGATAACATATGAAACCCCATAGTGCCTCCAAATTATATATATTCTCTTAAAGCTCTTTTAAAGTAGCATATCTTTGTTTGGTTCACAGGCCAATGCTGCCAGTAGCTCAGAAGTTCCGTCAGTTTTAGAGTTCTTGCAGAGGAACAAGTCTGAAGCTAACAAGGTACCATTGATAAATTGTGAGTTATTTGTATGGTTAAGGGAACTAGCTGACTGGTGCCTTGTACAGTTACTGATAATGAGGGAGTGACTAATACTAAGCAACTTTATGTATCATTTCAGGCAAAGCAATTGTGTTTGGCAATAATAAGGACCCTAATGGTAGAAAGGCGACCAGTACCCATTGTTTCTAAGGTTATAGATGTACTTGTTGCATCTTACTCGCACTCACTGAAAGTAGGAAAGGTGAGAGGTGAGAAGACTTCAACTTCTGATGATTCTAGGAGGGTGGCTGATGAATCTACAGGTTGGGTGGAGACACATGGGAAACCCATTAAACATGACTATGAGTATAGTGAGCAAAGAATCTCGACAGACAATGCGTGAAGATGTGGAGAATGAATCCGCTGATAAAGCAAATAGACCATCCACTTATTCTGATTCCGAGGGAAACGTTAGCACAGAACAACTTAATGAAATTTCGGTTGCTGATGCTGCTCGATCATCTTTACAGAATCAAAATCTTGGAACTGGTGGCGCACTGCTTGACTATGATGTTTCTGGACAGGATTCACAAGTTGCTTTATCAGCAGTTTCACCTGATGAGATGTATAGCTGTGTTTGCTCTTACTGAGGAAGAGATGGCTGGAGAACCAACTTATTTAGTTGCTGTCCTTGTTGATCACTTCCGCAGGTATTATATTAATGCTTCAATCCATGGCTAGCTTAGATGTAATTTACCACTTTGGTAAAATTTTCATTGAGACCCTAGTCACAGTTTTCTTTTTTCAGATGCTATACAACAAGACCATTTGTTAGATAAAAGTCTTAAATTTGATCTGCAGTCAGCAACTTTTCCATGAAATAATCAGTTTTTATTGAGGCAGTGTTGCTTCGGAAAAGCTTAAGGTACACCCAAATTTGAATGTGATGATCGTGCAACTTCTAGCCCGGAATGAACGTTATGCAGAACTTGGATTGTTCGTTGTACACAAGGTTTCTGTTATGAACCAACCAATTCTCCCAAAAGCCCGAGCTGTCCAGGAGGGGAAAGTCCATAACAAGGATCGTAACATTGCCCCACGTTTCCAAAGCCGACGTCCTCGTTGGCCCACTCTATCGACACTGGCCCAGTGAGCCTTCTCTCAGCTACCAGTATTCAACAACTTAGCACTATGCCCATACATAATGCTAAATTATTTTAATCTAGCCTATAGGTCGCCCCTGCCGGGATTCGAACCTTGGATGTGGGGTTTGGCTCTGATACCAATTGTTATGAACCAACCAATTCTCCCAAAAGCCCGAGCTGTCCAGGAGGGGAAAGTCCATAACAAGGATCGTAACAGTTTCGTATGAGAGACTGTAACTTATATTTTTGTAGAATCTATATTATGTGCTTTCGGCTTTTGCTACCCCCTTCCCCCCAATTTTTTTTTAATAATAATAAATAAATAAATAAATAATATACAAAACTGTCGCATGTAATCGAGAGCCCTCTATTTGTATCAATGAGGTACCTTTTCATGTTTGTATGCTTGACTGGGCAAGCATTTTTAGCTTGTGATCTTGTGACCTACTCATTCATGATTCATTATATCAAACAAAAACTAATTTTCATTGCAGAATAAGAGAAATACAAGGTGAGTCCCACAAAGGAAAAAAGAGCTGTTAGAATTATTTTCAAATAAAAGGGTGAAGGTTTGGTGAGGATTGGATATGGGAAGCTTTAGTCCCATATCAAGTAAACAACTAGGAACCACTTGGTTTATATACATGGACTTGAGTATGAGCTTTGATACACTAAAAGGAAATGGAATGGGCTAAGTGGGTGACAGTGCACCGTCACGCGCGCGCATGGGCACAATGTGGCGTTTTGATGGCTCGTCGCTGAGACGCTTTGATGACGCGTCCAGTTTTAGCCACGTGTTAGATGCAGGTTTGTTAGGTTGCACACGGATGAGATCCAACGGTTAGATCCACGTGAATCTAATATTACATACAGATGCATGGGATCAGGGGCGATCTAACAGATGCATCTCCTCACAGGGTGCGATCTGGAACGTCCATTTGATCGGTTAGGATCTAATGGTATGTAGTCAATCAGGAGAGGTGCGATCTGGAGCGTCCATCTGATCCAACGATCAGGATCCAACAAGGAAGGGTTGTGACCCATGGTTGGATGGTCACCTCGGGTCTATATAAAGCCCACTAATTTGGGTCATTATCATAACTCAATTCCAAGCAATTCTATACAAGAGAATTTAAGTCAAGTCCATATTCTTCAATCAATTCCAAATCTGGGAATTGGAACAACTCCATTTCAGGGTTGTGCAAGTGTTCTAGGAATTCTCTTACATCCTTCTTACTGGTATCCAGGGATTACCACATTCCGTACAAATGTGGCCAGTTCCTGATCTTGTGTCTTTGATCTGCCTGTTTTTCAAAGGGTCGTTCTTCGTCAAATACAGCCGCAGTTCGACAAACGGAGTTACCATTGTATCTTGGAGGAAATTCGCCGGTAACCCAGTGTATTATCCAAGTGGTGGGGGCGAATTAAGCCTTAAGGAAAGCGACTACGTGCCTCGATGCTCCATCTACATCATCCAACCAGTTATACGGTTTAACATCTTCTATAGTAAAGTTGCCAACAAGAGCATCATAGTAGAAATTATAGATTAATAGTTCTATGCCAATCAAACATAAAAGAGGAACATTGTCTTTAAGAATATTCAATTTCCATGTCTTCCGTGATATAGAGGAACAAGTCTTCAACCGTGACTTTCTACGTAAAAAATCTCTTCCATTTATTTTCCTCTATCTGGATGGCCGAACAAATGAATTGAAAGCCTCTTTACCATATCCAATGGCCCAAGCTCGACAGGTTCTCCTGCTTCCACTCTGCCAGCCAAGATTGAAATGTACCTCCCAAAGGGATTGCACATCCGCATTAGATAACATGTAATAGTTAGAAGTGCTTAATTTCTGTGCACAACAACCAGTGTACATGTAGGAACCCGGAAAATGTGATACCTGACTAGTGACGGTTCTTGGACTTTATTGGATTGTTCTTATAGCCAACCTATTCATTTTTTGTTAATTCAGATACTGGAACCCTCTAAAGAAGTTGCATTTCAGCTGCTGGAGTCGGGTCGACAGAATGTACAGACAAGAAAGTTGGGCATGGATATGCTTAGGCAACTTTCATTGCATCATGACTATGTTCTGCTACTAGTGGAAGATGGATATTATCTTGAAGCTCTGCGTTATGCACGTAAAAATAAGGTGATCTTTACTTGACATATTACTTGCATAATAATTAATGTTACGAGGCTGGTTTATTCATTTATGCTTTCTATTAGAGATTAACTAAGAACCTCTTAACCCTAATTTCATGTGCACCCCACATATGAACGTGGTATAAAGGGACGTGATGACTGTTTGTTTCAACTTCTAAAAAATATACAACTATCTCACTTTGTGCTCTCTTTGCTTGAACCAAGTATGCGGCTAGGGCAAACTTTACTTGGTCTTTCGTTATCTGGGTGAATAAAATGTTCACGTTCACGTTCATATATACTCCATGTGTGGAAGGGAGAAGATGAAAAACTAAGGGAAACTTGGATGACTTTTCAGGTTAATACCATTCAGCTATCGCTATTTCTTGAAGCAGCATTGGCATCCAATGACACACAACATGTAGCAGCAGTTTTGACATTTTTCTTGGATTTCATCCCTGGCTTCATGAACACTTAAGATCATGATACATGCTACCACGCCTTGAATGAGATGAACTCTACCAAATGTACTTAGAAAGTTCAATGACCTTACCGATGGAATGTTAAGCCTATTATAAAGTTGGTGCATGCTTACATAAATAATCACAACATGTTGTCTTTCGGCACATTAGCTGGTCAATAGGTCAATAGATAGCCTCCCTTGTTAAGATCAACTGTGAAGAAGAAGTTAGTGCACTGAAGCCGATGAGTCGAAATTGCAGGCAACTGCTGTATGGATGAAACTGTTTTTTAATATTGAACTGAAGCTGTAGAATATGAAGTTATACTTGTATATATAAATTTTTTTTAAAATTTTGAAGGCTTATTTTCTTGTTCGGAATGTCAAAATATTGTTAATTTGGCAGATTTCAATTCTGACTGATATATTAGTGACTAGAACAGAGATTTTAGTTGCCTTGACATTGTGGTTTCTATGTAGCTTTTGCCCACCTTTAGGATTGTAAGTTGCTCTTGAGAAGAAACCTTTGAAAGCAAAATGCGGACTGAAATAGCTTTGAGGCCGGCCAGGTATCGTGGTTTCTTTCATCCTTTCTTCTTCTAGTTCAGTCTCTTTTCTTTAGTGCTTCAATTAAATAAATTAATCATGCTGGAAAACAAGGAACCAATTAAGGATCTTTGACGATGGTGGTTTTTCCTCTCGTTGATTAAATGTCACACTATTATGTGGTTCAGAAAATAGATTCCAATGTAACCAAACACACTGTAAAATGAGTCCTTCTAGGCGGCGAGGAAACTGGCGAGGGAGGGGGGTTTGACCCCCCATCCCCATCGAGATTCACACGGGCGCGCATCTCAATGGGGATGGAGGGTCACACCCCCTCCCTCGCCCATTTCCTCGCCATTTAGAATCACCGCTGTAAAATTATTTTCAATCAAATGCGACAAGCATTCACCTAACTATTAGGTTTCTATTGGAAAGAAAAAGTGATTAGAAAGAAATGAGCAAGAATCCTAGGCAGCTTTTGACAAAGTGAGCTTAAAAGAAACTGTTCACCAGAAATTAAAAAGTAAAAGGAGAAAAACCCTAGGCAACTTTAATCAATGAGGAGGAATTAAAGGCTTGACCCTTGCGATGATTGAATTGGTACATAAAGGGAGGAGATTAACAATTCAGTTTCGAAACCAAAACCAGGTTCCATAAAAAGATAAGGCATCGCCCATGTTTGAAGCAGAGACCTTCGTGATAACCAATTACACAACGACACCTTGAATGGGTTGCCATGTAATTCTACTAGAATATATTGAAATAATTTATGACATTTGACATTTTTTTGTATAGTTGGTAATTCAATTTCTCGAGTACAATGAGCATGTGAGATGTATGTTAAGAAGAATTTTCATATAAATGCAATCAAATTCCATGTTCATTTATCAATTGCAAAGCATCAAGAGTAAAGTGAGTTAATTTTCTAAATATATTGAAACAACCTTTAAAAAGTTGAATGGACCCACTCGGTGAGGGTGCACTTCTCAACCGTCAGATTAAACTGGTTGTAGATGAAGTTGTTAAATTAAAAAAAAATGGAAAAATTTCTTAGTTTTCACAATGTCTTAGTTTTAGGGTTAGCGACTTCATTCCCCTTTTCTTCTTCCCATCCTCTCCACTTTTTATTTCTTCTTTTTGATCTTCTTCATAATAAATCTAATTCCTAAATCCATTTGCTTTTATCTTTATGATGAAAAATTTTCTAGGCTTCTCTATAAGTGATTTTGTTTATATGATTAAACAAGATTTTATTGAACTAGAGAAAAACCTCTGATTATTGAATTTCACATTAAGATATGTCAGTTTTGGATATGATTGAAGACAATTGAAGATTTTTTTAAAAATTTTTTAATTTCTTATTTAAAATTTTTTAAATTTAAAGTCGTTGAGGAAGTTCAAGAGGGTATGAGCATGGATTATCTTTTAGAGTTTGTTCATACTATTGCACCCGTGTTCAGAGATAAGAGGATGAATGTCATTACTTATTAACAATAAACTACCAAGTAAATTTTTTTTTCTTTCATTGATTCTGTAGAAGAATTGTGTGATCAAAGGTGAAAGAAGAGGGGGAATGAAACTTCTAAAACTACGTAGTGTATTAGCTTAGCTTAGGAAACTAATAAATCTGTATATTTTTCTATTTAACAAAGTTTTTCTAAATTTATTTAATCCAACAGTTGAGAGCTGCGCCCTCACAAACTGGCCTGAGGTTAACCTCATTAAATCCCCACTCAATAATTTGATGGGTAGTAGAGAGCTTCTTTTTCAAGTGGAGTAGATACACACAACACTCTTGAGTCACCTAATAATATAGTAAAGATTAAGGTCTTATACCTAAATACACACAAAACTCTTGAGTCACCTTATAATATGGCTTCTTTTCTCACCTGCAGCCTTATTAAAAAAATTATTCAGACCAAACCCCCCTTTCTCAGTTTTATTTATTCATATTTTTGGTTTGGTTGATTTGTCTCCATTAACCCACCAGCATGGATTTAGTATACAAAATTGTGATTTTATAATGAACCAATAAAGTCAAGGCTTAAAGGAGAATCTTAAAAAGGTTAAGAAAAGGTTTTGTAGAGCTACACCAGATTAGCTCATCTCATCATCATCAATACAATATACAAACCAAGATTGTTAGACTCTTTTGTTTCTATAATGATGATGAAGTGTTCATGATTGCTTATGAGTAGATTTGTTTTTATTTCAGACATCAAAATAATTAAGATAATGATGATCATAATAATCCAATTTGTACTCGAATGCCAGTAAGTTGAGTATTGCTTGTTTTGTAAGTTGGAATGACAGGATGCATGCATATACAACTAAACTATCTCATGTTACTTGTGCCTTTTTCTGTAGAGCATTCGCAGACGCCCTCTATGTCGGGTTGCTAAAGAAACTGGTTTAAGCACTGGAAAATATGAACTAATTCTCTGTTGCAACGCAAAGGGCAAGCGATGCTCAGTTAAGACCTGGCAGTTGTTTGCGAGCTACGAGTCTCTACAATTGTTTAACTTGCAGAAGCTAGCATTTTGTTGTTGAGAGTTGATGATTAAAGTTACTTAGGACCCAGCAGAGTTTACTGTGGTGATCTCCAAGCTAATAACCTTTACTGAATCTGCTTACAAAAGAATTGAAGTGATCATACTCAAATTACGACTTGATAACCAAATTAGTATAATTAACTACCGACACGAGAAGATTATTGCCCAACATGTATGAGGTGGATCGCATGGAGTTGGCTATAAGATATGCACTCCAACTATTTGAAAACTAATAAGATAAGCCATTTCCATCAAGTCTAACTAAATTAATCACCTCTATTATAATTAGTTTCATTATTATATGAAGCTCCAAAGTAGTAACCATCTAACTACCTAGCTATAATTATACCTTCAATTAATGTCCACATAATTTGCTTAAGCATATATAATGACATTTTCAACTTTTTCATGATGTTTCACAATATAACTTAATGATGTCTTCCACCTCAAGACTCCAAAGTTAATTATTCGCAAAGTTGATAACTAGGGTCATACTTAGCTAATCCACCCACCTTATCACCCAAGCCAGTCACCGACGATTTGTCAAAGTATTTGCACCATCAATCATATCTTTTGTGGGTGTCCTGGGGGGGCATAGAATGCTGTAAGTACTGCTAATCCACCTTTGTAACAAATACATGGTTTAGAAAAGTTTTAGTGCAATATGTCAAATAAAGTTTGCCCAATTAGGTTAGACGCAGACATCCCATTAATTTTCCCTACTTTGTACTTTTCAACTGCAGAAGTGTATACATAATCTATGTAATCTTTAATTAATAATTTTCTTGAGTGTCCATCTCATGATAATGTCACTTGGGGTCAAAATGGCCATTGTCTTGCATATCTTCTTCTTGATTGATATCTTCTTATTCTATGAAATCCACTACTCACCTGGGCACACATTGCCACCAACATTTTTTACCTACATCTAACCTGCTTGCCTAACTGTAACAACAATCTTCACTCTTCCATTTCTTAGCTCTCAAGTAAAAATAACACATTAAATGATGGAATTGTCATTTTCTGAAACATTCCATCATTTAACAAAAATGTTATTTGGATGATCATTTCAAATCCACGTGTAGTTGTAGGGTGCAACACCACCTAGCATGTATTTTGGGCATCCCTATTTTTGGTCACTCCTAAATCCATGGATATGGTATCGTTGTCTTCCCAGTGTCTATGTACACCATGTGACTCAACAATGAAAGTGACTCAACAATGAAAACAACAATTAAAAGCCAATTGTAGTGGCAATCAAGCTGGATGTGAGGAAACTGCTTGGTCCGAATCTCACAAAAAAAAAAACACCCTTTCACTTCACTCGCACCCTTTCTGCAACAAAACGACGCTCAAATACAGCAACGCACGCTCGTGTCACTCACGTGTCAGTCAGTAAAGTCAATAACCTACCCAAGGCGCGACATCCTAATGACTTGCTTGCGTCCATCGCTTACGTGTCACCCGCCCATTAGCTGGCTTCATGACCAAACCCAGATAGCTAGGCTCATGCGAGTCATGTAACACTCTTATCAACCAATTCACTTCACCGTCGTCCTCAGCGTTACACCGTTTGATTTTATCAATCAGTGTATACGCATCTCGAGGAGGTTGACGGGTACGTATTCACCGGACTGAGAAAGAACGCAAGAATAAATGCGTTTCAGAGATTGAAAATGCGGATTATTGTTCTTGAAGGGCATCTCTTCGAAGGCAAGCAACATTAGAAAGGTGAGAGAGAAGAGAACCCTAAAAGGCCACCTGATCTTCTTTGATATAATATAAAGCAATCAAGAATTCAACATCGACTTGCTGATAAACTGCTCGATTTGAGCTGCAATGGCGACTGAATCTTGGAATTAAGAGAATCGAAGTTTGAATTTAGTCTGTAATGGCGTCGAAGCAAGGTTCAAAGCAGAGGAAATCGAGTTCGACCTTTCAGAAGTCACTGTATTCTCCGTCGTCTTCAACTACAACGTCGTCTAAGCAGCTTCAGGAGACGACGTCGGTGGAAGTGCAGAGTTCGCCACAGTCTTCTTCAGTTCGGAGTAAGCCTCAGTATTTCTACTCTGAAACTGTGCCTCTTGATGATGGAAGATCCAAAGAGAATGTCACGGTGACTGTACGGTTTCGTCCGCTTAGGTAATCTTGGTGGTTTGTCTTCTTTTATCTATTGTGTTGGAATTTTAGTGGTTTTGGTTCTTAATTTTTTTTTTTTTGTTGTGTTTCTTGAGTAGTCCAAAAGAAATTCGGCAAGGAGAAGAGATTGCGTGGTATGCAGACGGAGAAACTGTAGTGCGAAATGAACACAATACAGCCATTGGATATGCTTACGGTATTCATGATCATCTTTTGCACTAAGTTGCTAATTTGTTAGACTGAATTGGGAGAATTTGACAATCAACAATTTTTTTTGGCAATGTAATTACTAAATTTAACAAGCTAAAGAAAAATTCTTTCACTGTCCAATGGTTTGGCGGACGTTAGGAAGGGAAATGTTTTGCTTGTGTGAACGGCTACGTGGTCAATTTATGTGATTCACTTGTTAGGTGGTTAGTCTGGGATAGCCAACCTATTCTAAGTCACACTATTTCTAATATGTGTTAGTAGTGGTGCCATTTTCCTATCGAAGATAGAAGTGTTAATTGAATTTTCTCGTCTTCCGAATTTACTTCTAGTTTGTCTCGTAATAATACAATTTGTAAAATTTTATCTCCCAACAAGTTGCATGCCTAATGTACATTATTTGATGCAGTTGTTTGACAATATATCTTAGAGCATCTCCATTTGGAACGATGCGAATATAATCCACCCTAATAAAATTCGGAATAACTTGACAAATGCTTGCCTGAACCCAAGGCATCCCTATATTGGGGTTGAAATGTACATCCCAAGCCCAACCATTGGTCTGAGTTGGTTTCTTTCTGATTTTTTCTATGGAGTTCTCCTTAAAAATGACAATGATATTGAAATCTATTTATTATTCAAAAATAAAATCCTGATATGCGTTCTTAATATTAGTAATACAATTTGATTAACAAAAATGGGTTGAACTCCTAAATTATCTTTTAGTAGTGCAAATTTGTGAACAAAAAATCATGCATTAGTGTGGTCTGATAACTAATAAACAAGTAAGCACAATTTAACCCTAGGGTTGTGAGTATGATGTCAGGTTCAGGTTTTTTTCAAGTGGACTACTGTTTATAACCAAGCTTAACCCCATTTGGAGTTGGGTTACTGCAAGCTCAAGTATTGTATAGCTTTGCTTAGGCTCAAGGAATGTGATTTCTAAAAAAATGTTGAAATTTCACGAAATATTTCTTATTTTGTAGTTACCACTTACTAGAATATCTTTCAAAATAAAAACTATTTAATTTTTCTCAAGGAAATTCCCCAGGAGAAAAAAATAGATATTTCAATCTCCGTATATTTAATATGTAGTTTGTATGTCACTCTGAGCTGTGAGACTTTTTTATGTAGTATTTAAGGGATTAAAGTGCATAACTTATATTTTTAAATTTAAAATTACAATAGAAATTTTTACATTTTTTTTCTTTACAAAACAAAATATTTATTAAAATTAGACCAAAATTAACTCGAAAAACGAAATCACAATCCTTGCCTTGGCCCTAAAAGAGTCGTGTTGGGCCTATCGGGTTGAGGTTGATCCCGATGTTCAAGCTCTACCACTAGGACCAATTTATTAGTTAGTTGGTTTGAGCTGAAAAACCCACACCTCTTTATGGGGGTGGTTAGTGGGAATAAATAACATCGGTGGGATGAGATTGGGGTTGTTACATTGCCTTTTGATTCGGAGAAAAGATATTGGCTCCAACCTCAAAAAGAGGTGCCAAGGTGTCGCTTATCCAGTTATCTCAAAGCTCAAAAGTAAAGATGGGAGCAACTCTCATTTTCTGAAGCACAAAAGGAGCAAGCTACATCAATATCCATGTGGGCTATTTCTCTATAAGATATGTGAGCTATTTCTCTATAAGATGATACTTCCTTAGAAGGTAGACTACTCATTAATATCCACATGCAGATAACTCTGTTGTTGGAGAGCAACTCAAGGAAAAATATATTTGTTATCTTTTATTTGTACTATTTGCTCAGTTGTCTATACTCTACGTTGATATGTAATTAGGCCTTTGAAAGGAGTAATAGATGGAGAAACGTGCTCCTTCAACAGCCCTTTAATTCCTTTTCGTCAAATGAGCCAAATAATTCAATAATTGTAGAGGGACTAGAGACCAAAATACCCCTTTTGTATTTTAGACTAAGCTCGTCATTTCCAGCAGGAAGCACGTCATTATTTTCTTATTTATATATTTCCTCCTAAAGGGCTTCCATTTTCTTGTGGTTATGCATTTTATTTTTCTTAACATGAATTTAAAATGTTATTTAATAAGTTTCGATCTATGTAGCAACGATGCTGAGGTGTAACATTATAGTGTAATCTACTTGTTAAGTAATAAGTCTTGTATTTAGTCATATTCTTTCACTAGTAGATCAATATTGTTACATATGGGTTGCTACTTGCCATAATATGTGTTGTAACATTTGTAAATTAGAACTTTTGAAAGATATGTGAAAATGTTGATGATCTAGTGGCCGACGAGTGCCCATTACTTGTCTAACATGGGGAATTTGACGAAAATGAAATATCGTTATGACATAGGTTTTAATACTGGAAAGTTTGTTTATTGTTTTCTAATTTATGTTTCCTATGCTTCTAGATCGAGTGTTCGGGCCTACAACGACAACGCGCCAAGTTTATGATGTTGCTGCACAACAAGTAGTTACTGGAGCTATGGAAGGCATCAATGGTGAAATTGTGAACTTTTACCTAATTTCCCATTAATGCGACAACTGATGAATGTTCTAGATTTCGTTAAAATTTATGACAAAATACTTAAAAATTTCATTCAAAACCAAATTAGGTAAATAGGGCCTCTCAGATGTAGTGTTAGATGGTATAATATATTTACATACTCTTTCATGCCTCTTGTTTATGGATAAACATAACCAGGATGCAACCATTTAGGTATGTTTGTCAGCGTCAGAACTGGTATAAGGTGTAGAACATGTCATTTAGAGAACCCAATAAAACAGGGACGCACTCACACTTACACAGTACTATCTTGCCTGCCATTAACATGTAAAAAGTTGGAACCTTTAAAAGATAACGTGAGAGTTAGATGGTTTAAGCATCGTGCACGTATTGGAGTGTCTGTCCAATAGACAGACGCATAATCTCTTAAAGTTAAACATCCTTGCTACATAGATGAAATTGAAAACTTCTATTTGCAGACTAGTTTCACCCTTCACTTGGCACTTCATACTAGTCCATAGCATTTCCATATCTTGAGCATTTCTTTCCACTCTACTCTACTCAAAAATCAAATCCATTCGACGCTATGTCTTTTTAACACTCAACGGGTCTTCTATGCAATGTAGCCCTATGTACTCGTGATGGAAATATCCTTATTGAAGAAATCCTTCTATTACCTTCTTTTGTCATACTATTATGAACTCTTCATGCTTTTTTGAGTCTCGTACGCCGTTCCCATCAAATGTTTATATTTTATTCTGCACTTCGTATGTTTACTCCTTACCAAAAAAGAAAAAGGAAAAAAACCCTCACACAATCACTAAGCAACCTGGAGCATATTCTACGTGCCTTTAGAACAACTTCTCTTAATGACATTACATGTACTTGAATAACAACATGCCTTATTGCATGCTTATGGACCAATAGCGCCACATTCCATATACTTTAAGAGTTCTGAAAATTAGCCGTCTACATTAACTTCATGAAATCTATGTATGTGTTAAATGTTCCATTTTGCACACTCTCTTCAAAGGATCCAAGGCATTGTAATGGGATTCTATCAGAGTTCCAGTTGCCTTGAACGGGAAGGATCCATTCATCCAATGGCTCATCCACATCTGAAACTGATCATCAGCTGGAAAGGTGCCTCTAAACTCAGAAACTAACCTTGACAGATCTCCTGCAAAGCATCAAGAGAAAAATTGGTGTTGAATGCATTCTGAACTTTTTTTTACATAAGAGACATTGGTTTACAATGTTAATTCCTCTAAGCATCAAATTGTTGACTACGAGAATCTTTCCTTTTGCTCTACACCAAAAAAGGAGGTTAGCAGAGGGAGAAACTTGCTTTTTCCAAAACAGGGGACTTCAAAATTAATGTTTGATTGGCTATTGGCATGGAAACCGGAGGAGAATTACTACATATAAAGATGTGATGACACGATTTCTCCATGAAACACCCTCTTTTGTCATCTCATCTCCAATCTGACGAAGCTTGAAGGGCCACCAAACTTAGCATATCAATCAGATCAATCATATGAGGCCCCTTCTAGTCGTGCAGGCCTCTTTGAAGCCAGAGATTCCATTCCTTCCCATGATCATTGGGGAGAAAAAATTATCCACAGTACCCTCATATTCATTAGAGATAGTGAAAATCATATTAAACTTCTCTTTTAAGGCTCCTCACAGATATCATTCCAGAAATCAGTTTTTGCCCATTAGTCATTGAGATAGTGCTTTTGAAACTCATGCTTGTAGGTCATTGTGCTAAATAGAACCAAAAGGAGTGGTAATATGCTTTGTGTCAGCTATGTTGCTTCTTACCGTATTCTCTGATAAACGGGTGCCCCTTCACAGAGTTGAACATTTCGTACATGGTTAAAGAGCTTGAAATTTCTGAATACTAGCCAAGTTGTACTACTAAATGAGCAAAACCCTGCCTCCCTTGGAATATATTCCATTTCCATACAGCCAATCTGTTGCACATCCGGTTTATGATGTCCTCCCAGGCCTTCATAACCTTCAGATAACCTAAAATTTATGGTTTACTTTGGTTTGTTTTCAAAATTTCTGTTGTTTAATTGAAATCCGTTAATGATGAGAAACTCAACTTATAGGAATTCAATGAATGTAGCTTTCTTGCCGTTACTTTTATGTTTTTCTCTCACCACCCTAGTATTAGAAATATGGAACTCTTTATCGTTGGAAGGTTTAGGTTGGTTTGGGACCTTGGGTCATGCCGCTCCCGAATTTGGAAGCTCCATGGTCGCGGAAGGGATGTCATTCCCTCAAATAGTGGCAGGAGACTGGTCTGGAAATGCATCCCTTATGTGGTGTTGGACTCTTTGGAAGGAATGGAATTGGAGAATTTTTTAAGAAGAGACGCTTGAAGAGTCCAAGTTATGTATGGAATGTTTGATCCTTGTAAGGCATTGGGCATCGGCAATGGCGGAGATATTGGGGTCATTTGAAAGTTTTTAGGCTGATTGGGGTAATTTGTTGTTCACTCACTAATCTATGTTAGTGGGATTGTAGCTTCAATATTCACCTCTCTAATATGGGTTCATGAATGATAGATATTTTAACTTTTAAAAAAAGAAAAAGGAAAAATGATTTGATATAGATATTTGTGCCCTGTGCAGTTAAAACAGATAACGGAGCCATAACGGTCCAGGAGCGTTATAGGTTATAACGGGATATAACGTGATATATTGGTATGTAACGGAATATTTTGTTAAATATCTTTTTAATACCCCGACAAAGTATTGATGTATTATAGAGACAAAAAAGCAAATCATGTTCATAACATTAGATTCAAAAACATCAAAATATTAATAAAAAAACATCTTCCCTTTATATGAGAGTGAGATCGCAATAGAGAGTGCGATCGGATCTTCATCTTCTTCTCTCTTTCTCTGTCAACTGGCGATGTCTAATTCTCTGTCGATCGGCGACGGCGAGCTCTGGTCCTTTGATCGAGAATGAAAGGGGTATTTTTTATATATTAGAACAAAAAGTTAAAACGGTGTTATTGAAAAAAAAACTTTATCTCAATAACAACGTTATATCGGAGCCGTGATAATCTCATAACATAACGGCTCACCCTCGTTAAGCGTTATATCGGTATTATAACGTTGTTTTAACTGCACAGTTTGTGCCGCATGTAGAGTTTAGTGTATGAAAGTTTACATTTTTGTTGTTACTGTTTTCATGGTGTATTTATTTATTTATTATTTTCTGCTAGGAACAATCTTTGCTTATGGTGTAACAAGTAGCGGGAAGACCCATACAATGCATGTGAGTAAGAGTTTCTACTATTGTTTTCTCTCTCTCTCTAATCTCACCTACTCTTTGTGTGAAGAGAATAAGATTCCACTAGTCCACTATCCATAATAAGATCCACATGCACTGGTATTATCTTTCTTATCTTCTAGTTGTCTATTGTCATGGTTTGTTAGATTGGACCTCTAGCATATTGTACTTTTGGACTTTTTTTTTTTTTTTTGGGGGGGGGGGGGGGGGGGGGGTTCATCAAAGTTCCATCATATTCTCCATGGAAAATATATAAAGTTCCATCATATTCTCCATGGAAAATATATATTCATCCAGTAGAAGTAATTTCTAGAAAGATAACTGATAGCAACTTCTTTCTGATAAAATTTCGAGCCTAATTTAATCTTATTAGGTCGAATTTACCAAATATCTGTTTTACAACTTGACACTGGTAGGTGTATTCATAGATATATTGATACACACGCTATATAAGTAACAACATAAAGTTTTTTGAAATGCTAATCAGTAATGTTGATATATACTTGTATTCAAAAAGTTGTAAACCTGAAGGCATGACGGAAGGCGTTTGAGTAGCTAACATATTGAGACACAAGCATAAGGCATATGGCATAACTCTCTCACATGTGAACTATTTAACAAAATATTTCAAATATAAACAAATTCAGAACTGTAACCGTTTGTAAGGACTACTACTTGTATTCCATGAATTAAAGGCGCCTTTTATAGATTGTTTGAAAATACTTGCTAATGTTTGCAGTGAAAAATTGACAGGGCGATCAAAGGTCTCCCGGGATCATACCGTTGGCTGTGAAGGATGCGTTTAGTATCATTCAAGAGGTATTGGATATTAAATGATTACTAAATTCTCATAAGAATAGATGAAGTTATTGCGAACTAATATATGTCAATGTTCCAGACTCCAAGCCGGGAATTTCTCTTACGCGTATCATATTTGGAGATCTACAATGAGGTCAGTTTCTTGTGGTTGTGTCAAATTATTTGCATGCATCCTGATTTGTTAGTGTTACGATATTCTTCTATGTCACGACTCACGTGTTTTACATTTGGCACAAAACAATAATTTGTAATTGTTGTTGAATTTGCATTTTCATAGTCAAGTCAGCCTTGCATCTGTTATTGTCCACGAGCATAATTGGCGATTTGACAGTTTGAGATGGGACCAATGACTTGTACTGAACTAATCTATATTTCTTGTTTCATAATATTTTTATAGCTAAGGTTTCATGAGTGACCAACATTGAAATTTTTTTTAAACACATTTATTTCTGCCCTCTCATTCTGATTTTACTTTGTTTCAGGTTGTGAACGACTTGCTAAATCCAGCAGGCCAGAATCTGAGAATTAGGGAGGACTCTCAGGTACATGTTCCATCATATGCAAGCATGTATCTTGATGTCAGATTGGTTGGGATCATGTTCATAGCAAGCATGTATCTTGATGTCAGATTTGTTGGGATCATGCTCATAGCGCTTTTTGTAAGCAAAAATGTTGTACATTGCTTTGTAGTTCGCTTAGAAATAATGAAGCTTAAAAAATATAAGTTGGTTTTCTTTGGTAATAGAGGTGAATGTGTTATTTTTAATAAGAGTCGAAGTTTTGTAACAAAAGAAGATAGATGTTAGAGAAACCTGTGTTCTCTGGGCTGTGAAGCGGGACAAAGCGCCGACTTCCGCTTCAAGAGTCGTGAAGTTGTGGCGGAATCATAACGAAGTTCAAACGGAATCATAATATTTTTTTTATTTTATATCATCATCACATACTAATAATAAATCATAATTCAAATAAGACAATACTAAATAAAGTATTAGGCTAATGAATAAAATAAAGTATGAGTATGCTTTTAGTTATTATAATGGAGTCGACTTGAGTTCCTCTTGGTCGATTTAAGGTAGTTTGTTCCTCAATTAGGTTTCAGTAGTTGTATTTATACTGTTAGTTAGAATACTGAATAAAGTGTGAGTATGCTATTAGTTATTATAACTTATTGAGTTGTTCACATGCTATTTACCACACCAACTTAGGCACGCCTCAGTCGAAACGTTGCATTTCAGCTTCAAGAAGCGCAAAAAACTTTTGAACTAGAATTTTTTTGAAGCAAAGCGGCAAATTAAAATAATAAAGCTTTAGGAGTTGCAATGCCATTGCGACGAAGCTTCAGACAATTAAGAGAGAGACTAGGGTTGAGTCAGTCTGGTTAATCGGCTCGAGAACCCAAGACCGAGGACCGACTGGTCTTTTGAAGACGGCTTGGTGCAATTAAGTTTTTCAGCCCTTTTCTTAGCGTTCTTCTTCCCTGTGGCTGCTGGTTTGATCTCAGCCCCATTTGTACATTTGGAGAACAGTTGATGACCCAAAAAAAGGGAGTCTTCTTGCTTCGCTCACAACCAAGATCTGTAAGCCAAAATAATGCAAAAACCCTATTAGACCCAAAGAAATCGTTTATCGACTGATATGAATTGGATATTTAGTGGTTTGGTTTAGCGGTCACTGATTAATCGGCTTGTACCGATAAATTAGCCCATCCAACTCACCGATTTATCATTACATAATATATATATATGCTTTGGAAAAATAGACTAATTAATTTCGATTAATCGTAAATCGGTCTTGGACCGCAAAAGGTCCGTTTTCCGTTTTAACTATATAGTTTGAGGTTGCCCTTGAGTGTGAAATGTATAAGCAAAAGTTTGTGGGATTCTGTGCTGGAGATGATGGGTAAGAGATTAGCTATATGGAAGGCGAAGCTATTGTCAAAGGGTAGTAGACTTGTTCATATCAAGAATGTTTTGGCGAATATGCCTATTTATTATATGTCGCTTTTCCATATGCATGTCTCTGTGGCAAAAATAATTTGAAAAAGCGATTAGTGTGTATGCCAAGGGAGGTGGGTGATTTTGGGATTCAACCGTTTTGAAGAATAAAGCGTTGTGTACTAACTGGCTTTGGAGGTATGCTACGGATGGAATCTTCTATGGAAAGAGGCCATTAGGATAAATATGATCCTTTAGGTTCTCTACTGTAGCTGTAATTAGAATTCCATTTCTAATTATAAGGATGAGTTTTTTCAAGGTGTTGAGGTTGTGTTAGGGATAGGCGATAAGGTGAAATTCTGGGAAGATATGTGGATGGATGAAGAATCTTTAAAAGACCGATTTCCTAGACTATTTGCTTTATATAATAAGAAAAATGGCAAGGTGTTTGAGTTTGACAAAGTGGTTGAGGGGGTTATGCATTGGGAGTTCTATGTCCTAGGGCGTCATTATCTCTGGGGAAGTAACGAGTTTGTTAGCTTGACAAGACTTCTAGGAGTTTTTTTAGGGGATGAATGTGATAAATGGTTTGGAAATATGATAAAGAAAAAGCTTTATCAGGACATCATCACTTTCCTATTGAGTTTGTAGGAATAGTCTCCCTTCCAACCTTAAATTTGCTTACATGGGAATAAGTGTTGAGGTGAATTGTTGATTGTGCAGTCAATATCTGTAGAGTTGTGTGCACCTTGTTATCCATTGCGGGTGAGTGTTCAAAGTGTGGATGGATGTATCCTAGGTTTATTCATACTGCATTGGGTACTACCGGGATCTATGCAAGACCTGTTGAGAACTTGGAGTACCCTATGTAGCGACATGGATATTGGTACCAGTATAGGTGTCAGATACATGCTGGCCAAAAAAACAAACTACGAGAAATGCTAGGGGACACACATACATTTTAGTGTTATTTACTTTTCAACAATAAGTGTGAACGATTAATCATATTCATTCACTTGTAGGTCAATACTGCTACTTGTATACTATTAACTTGCCATAATATGTTTGTAACAATTGAAACTTTTCAAAGATATATGAAAAAGTTGATAATTTAAGCATTCAGTGTTCAATAGGAGTATTCATGAGTGTCGACACGAGTAATTGACTCGATATGTGTAGATACGCTTTATTTTTGTAGAAATAGAGTGTCGTTGTTACATAAGGAGTACCCAAAACATGTGTCTCAAAGAGGTAAGATCTTATGGAAGCTTCTTCCATTTGCTTTATGTTGGTCGGTGGGGAAAGAACGTAAGAGTAGTATGGTCATCAACAACAAGGCTTCAACGGTGGAAGTGGTAACAATGGAGGTTGTTCTGGCCCTTTGGGTTGGCTGTCTCATCTAACAAATTTTCATTGAATATTTGTATGTTCATTGGGATTTGATAATGTTGGGGCCTTATTGATTAATCCTCAAATGTTGTAATTGCATCATGATTATCTGTAAATTTTACTTGTCTCATGGCTGTGGAGTTTGGAAGAGGATCCAAGGTTTGAACAATAACCTGCACAGCCACATTATATCAAAGCTGGGAAGAGTAGACACCATAAGTTTCTGGAATGGCAAATGGTGGGATAGAATCAGACCCAGAGATTGTTTCCTGCACATTTGATATCTGTAACAACAAGCTAGACAAAGTAACAAATTTTTGGGGAAAACACTGAGAGTCGGCAAGTAAGTTCAGTTTTAGAAGAATCTTTAATTAGTGGGAGATGGAAAAACTGGGTAAGTTGTGATTCACAATAAAGCTTGATAATGATATTCTTTGAGAAGGAGAGGAAGATGATTTCTCTGTCAATGGGATGCTTGAGAGTTGAGATCATCAATGGTAGATCCTCCACTTTCCATGGGAACAATTTCATCTCAGAAAACCTCAACAGTATTTGGGCAAACTTTGTCCCCTTAAGCTGAATTCCTTTCTTTGGACTGTCATAAAATATCAAAAAAAGGAGTATGTTGACCATCTGATTTTCAATTGCAAATATGCTAAAAGGAGGTTTGGGCTAGCTTTCTCAATGAGTTCAGGGTGACCATGCCAAGCCAAGGCACAATCCTTGATTGGGTGAAGGAATGGAAGATCAACAATCTCTCTAGCATGGGGAGTCGATTTGGAAGAGGGAAATTCACTCTGTCACTTGGACCATTTGGAAGGAGAGAAAAAGAACTTGACCCCTCAAGAATGCCTCATATCCATTAAGGACTTTTGGCAATGGGGTTGAGCTCATAAATCTATCCTATAGGTGCCCTTTGATAGGTTCATTTCAGTTAGGATAATGTTCCATTGAATGTTTTCCTCTTTTTCTTTTGGTCTTTTTGTACTGTGGCACCTTGCTAACCTTTGCTTCTTTCTATGAATTTCAGTTCGTGTTTGCTATATATTTATATATTAAGTAGACTTGAAAGATTACACTTTTTTTAGGCGTGAGTTGCACCTCACCTGTCTATCATTTTTATTTGTTTTTATTTTTGAAGAAATCTTAGGGTTGCTGAAATCATTTGTAATTACTATTCAAAGCAAAAACCCAAAATTTTGATCTTAATATTGAGACAATGGTGAAGACTTTTTTGCAATTCTTTGTTACCCATGACATTTGAAATGAAATTAGTTTTACTTGTTTGATTTGGAAATTTTTTTGTGGAAAAAATTTTGGGGTTTTCAAATCACGTTTTCTTCTCTCCAATGGTCGCAACAAGGCTTTTTTCTCATCTGAGGAGGCAAAATTTTTACTTTTTACTCCAGGTTTTGTTTGCTAATTCCTTGAGTAGAGGTACAAAAAATGCCGACTTTGGAGGTGTTTCTTTGATTCTTGCAGATGTTACTTCATTTTTCTATTTCTTATTCTAAATTTATTGAACACGATTAAATTATTTTTCCTGAAATTGGTTGTTGGCATTGCTTTGTATTGTCTTTCCTGCAAGTCTGGGATTTATATGGTGTTCTATGATTGTTATATTTTTTAACTATTATTTTTATCATTATTTGAATTTGAAGAACGGGCATGGTATCACAAGTCTATGGGTCGAACCCTGCCACAGGCATTTCATGATTTTGGGATCCAATAAAAACCTTGTTCGCCCTTTTAAAAAAAAAGAGAAAAAAATAACACACACACACACACACATATATATGTAGCAGACTGAATTAGTTAGAATCACATAGTCTTGGTTTTGGAATCCATAAAGCACTTACTACTGTAAATATTACCACTTGTTATGGAAGCTGAAAACTTGGTCTGATAGTAATTTTTCCATGGTTATTTTGGTGACTTGTGATGGGAAAATGCAAGTATTAAGTACATGGCTTTGTTGGTTGTTAGGGAACGTTTGTTGAAGGTATAAAGGAAGAAGTCGTATTATCACCTGCACACGCGCTGTCACTTATTGCTGCAGGAGAAGGTAACTTTTTCTCATTCTCTTTTTCTGGATTATATTGTTTCTGCTATTTTTTTTTGTTTATCCATATTGGTATGTCTGCGGGTGTAAATGGTAGAGAAACACATGACATCAAACTTTATCAACTTTTTTTCCTAAAAAATAATGGATCAGTTCACCAAACATGCATATGCACTTGCATACATATATAATTTTTTTTTAATGCAAGTACAGCAATAAATCTCTGGTAAGAGCAAGAAATAAGTCTAGATTAAAGTTAAAATACTTATCTTGGACATCAGGGACAACCTATCCATTTGCTGAAGCAGGAAGACAATGAGGTTATCCAAGGTTGTGGCATCACTCACTCTGCTTTGGGAGATTCATTATCATCTCTTCAATGATTAATGAATGACAGTGGTCATGGAGTGTCATCTTTTTTATTTTGTTTGAGATCTTTATAAGTAAATTTGTTCTTGTTGTCTGTACCTGTCATCAGTTAAGTCCTTTCAAGTCCTAGGTTAATTGCCATTCTCTGAACCAGAGAACATTCAGTGCCTGAATTACTTGAAATGGAATACGTCATCTACTATCGCTAACCTTGCTTGTCATCATGAACGTCACGAGAGCAAACACCCCTTGGAAGTTACCTATTTAATGACCTTTCTGTAAAGTTACACATTAGTCATGGATGTTCTTTGTCGTCAACTTCTAATCGTACCTTTTTAGAGTGTTTTGTTTTCTAATCTCTATAAATTCATGGATAAATTTCGTCCATGAATTTATGGTTTTACTTTTTAGCAGGTCTGATAACTAATTTTGTGGCTCTTGTATGTTGCAATATCATCTGTGTTTTAGGCTGAAGCTCATTATATCAGGGTCTTAATCCATCATTTGTCTAATATTTGGGTTTATCAGTTAGACCATCTCCAGTGGAGATGGATAGGAGGCCAAAAATGGATAAAGTTATCCATCTTTATCCATTTTGGTAACCCAACCGTATGGATAAAGTCTATCCATCACCTATCCATCACTCAAAATGGATAAATCTATCAATTTTGCTATCCATGGATAGCAAGAAGCGTGCGGCCGGCTTTTCACCAGCCGCATGGCTTCTTGCGGTCACATTTATTTGAAAGAGGGGGGAAGGATTCACGTTGGGCTTTGTTACAGGCCCATGCAGATTTTGACAAGCCGTCGGACGTGAAAACTATCCATTTTTGGCACATTGCCGTTGGGCTATTTTGCATGGATAGAAATAGGGATGGATAAGTGTAATCCCTATCCATTCTCTACAATGGTCTTATTCTTTTTGTCAATCCTGTTATTTATGATATTTTTCGACTATGTGTGCATAACTTACTTGTGCAAACATTATGTCACGGTGGTGTTGTTTGTAGACCATGTTTCTGATTCTTACAGGCTTGCTTTGCTGATATTTTAAAACAGCTCACAGGCATGTGGGGTCTACAAACTTCAATTTACTCAGCAGTAGAAGCCATACAATATTTACACTGGTATTTTAACTCCACCTAATTTGCAATGGTATTTTATTTTACAGTTGGTGCTTTGTATAGGCTATAGATATTTCTCACTTGAATATGCTATTACAAGTATTTTGGCAAGACTAGCATAAACATGTTATTATTGGTGTTTTATTGACGTTCATATAGATCTTTTTACACTTGTAAGTACAGTTTAAGAGTGGCATTTTTAGCTTGACATGTGCATTGCTATGACGAATGGAATGTTGTAGTTAACAACTTCTGTTTTGTAAATACCAAGAGTTTGGATCAGAAGCTCAACTTCAACATGCTGAAAATGGTTACACTAAGAAAAAGAAGGGGAAATGTTTGTGGTTCATTGCAATTGCATAGCTCAGACTCATATGTTGTTTATTCTGTACTTTTCAAGTTCACTGTTCAAGCTCACTTACGTGGGATATGTAGTTCACTGCAAATATTGGTTATATGTTATGTCAAACAACTACAACTGTGTTTCAGCTGTAGTTTAAAATTGCTATTTTTTTTTTTTTTTTGCTTTGGAAAGTGGGCTTAGGAATTAGACCCCTCTAACTGTCTTTCAGCTGCTATTTCAATTTATTTATTTATTTGTTATTATTATTTTTTTACTTTCATTAGTATGGATTGTGGAAGTGGGAGTTTTGATCCCAGTTTTAGGGTGTAGTAAGATAGACTTTACCAACTTGCAGTTTGGTAGTCCCTTTTGGATCTTGTAGTGAGGAATGTAAAATCGCTGGTAGTATTAATCAGTCTTACTGTTGGATGCTTTAGGATTTTTGGTATTTATATCCACTAGCTTAAATGTTCATTATTTCAGGTCTTCATGTCTAGATCTTCAATCACTCCCTGATATTTACTTATTTTCCAATACTTTGTGACAGACAATAGAGAGTAGCCCATGTGGTGAAAACAGTGAAGGGGAAGCTGTTAACTTGTCACAATTGGTAACTCTCAGACTATATATTAAGATGTGCTCTGTTATTTTTGTTAAGCACCGTCGATTCTTTCGCTATGCAGACTATTGTCATATCATGTGATTTAGCACAATAGTTGTTTTCACAATGATACAGTATATTATCTATTGATTTAGTCTTTTCTGTATTTTACTTATACCTGCAGAACCTCATCGATCTGGCAGGTTCTGAGAGTTCTAGGGTTGAAACTACTGGTGTACGGCGAAAAGAAGGAGCCTACATCAACAAAAGCCTGCTCACTCTTGGAACTGTAAGGGCAGATAGCATTGTTCAATTTCCTCACCATTGAAATAATCCTTATTAAATACATGGATACATGTAAGCATACACGTGTGTGCATTTTGGTGTAAGCTATTGAGGTTTCATATTATGTTGGAAGTAATGGACTCAGAGATTTAGTTAAAATATTGGGGTCGCTCGGATAAGTTAAAATAAAAATAGGAAGTCTTTTTGTTGTCATATTCCAGCTAACTACTACAATGTACTGTTGGAATTCTTTATTTTACATTGTTGGTACTGTGTTTAAGAATTACAAGTAAAGGTAAAGGAAGGGGAAATGTTTGAAAATTCGTAAGGCTAAGTGAGGCATGTCCTTAAAATGGAGCGCGGTATGAGCCTCAATTTTTTTGTGTAGTTACATTACTAAATTTGTAATAGTAACAGATTTAGCAAGAACTTAAATAAGCAGAATAAATAGTGCTTTTGCAGGATCTACCTTTCCAAAATGGTGAAATGAATAACATGATAAGCAACTGTTATGCATCATGAATATAGTTATTATTAGTTGATTATGAACTACTTAATTACCAAAGTAAGGCCCTTTAACTGGGATTTCTCACGACTGGTATATAAATTAACAAACGTGCTCAGAAAAGAATTAAATAAATAAATGCACCTAGTAAAAAGAAAGTTGGCACTCAAAAAGAAATCATTATGAAACTATACCTCAAATCAAACATTGGTAACTAGTAGGGGTTTAATCTGCCGAATCACCTATTGAAGATATTTCTTTCCTCTAAGGAACATTTAATTATAAAAAGTGCGTGTAGTTGCATATAGGAGTTATTAATTAGTTATAAATTAGCTAGTGATTAAGCCTGACTTGAATTAAATTGTCACTCAACTATTTTAAGTCCGTTTCAGACCAATTTGAGTGAAATTCAAAAAAAAAAAATTCAGCAAGTTAATATTAAAAAAGCATTCAAACTTTAGTCCAATTTATTGAATTAAATTAATTTGCATTGAAGTGAATGGACTAGAGAATATAGATTTATGGTCTAAGTTATCGATATGTATGGTGGGTTCCACCCTCTGACGTCACTGGAGCTAGTGAATGGAGTGAAGTTGCGGAAATGGGCTGTTTGGTAAATTCTGTCCTAGGACAGGGCAATGTGTAAGTTGACACTCAAATGCGGAGAGCGAGGCTTGTTGTGGCAGAGAATTTTCGGGAGCGTTCATTGGATGTTTACAATCAAACCTTGAGCGAAGAACTTCTTGTGGGTCAGCAGGATACTCGGTGGTCAGATCAGATCAGTTTATGGCTTTGATTTATAGTTATAATTGAAGAAAAAGAAGCAAACTTCTTTTTTACCCAATGTCAACTTCATTTCATGATGACACGCGCCAAGACAATCCCCAAGGCTCTTCCCTAGCAGTATGGTTGAATATTTACAAATTACAGCTAGTCTTTGAACTCTGATTCTTGATGATAAATTTGAACTCAAGTCAATTGCGTTTCACCCATTCTTCCAATTATATTTTTTATACCTATTGCTCTAAATAAAGTTATACAGCATTGAGTTAATATAAGTTCTGTCTGCAGGTCATTTCAAAATTAACTGATGGAAGGTCTACGCATATACCATACAGAGATTCTAAACTTACCCGCCTCCTTCAGTCGTCTTTAAGCGGTCATGGATGTGTATCAGTAAGCTTTCTCAAGTGTTATTTTCACAATGAAGTTGGATAGTTGTGTTACCGTGGTTCCCTTATACTAAATGTTCATCTCAGGGTCAATGTGAGCATTGCCCTGGTTGCATTTAATTATTTCATTCTGTACATGAAAAACATTGAATGGTCTTGAAAATACCAAAAAACTGTGGTATTCATATTTCTTAGAGACAAAACAAATTGATAACACTTGCAAGGTTGTTGCTCAAAATATTTTGTGAACAACATTTTCATGATATACATGCTTGTCTGTTTTAAATTTCAGCTTATCTGTACTGTCACTCCTTCATCAAGCAACTCAGAAGAGACACATAACACTTTAAAATTTGCTCACCGTGCAAAACATATTGAAATCCAGGCAGCCCAAAACAAGGTATGTTATTCTAGCTTTCTTCCTTTTATTCAGTACTTAAGAGGTGATATAATCATTCTAATTCCGTTTCAGATAATCGATGAGAAATCTCTCATTAAGAAGTATCAGAATGAGATTTCAAGCTTAAAGAAAGAACTAGAACAATTGAAGAGGGGCATTGTTACTGTTCCTCTAAAAGATGTTGGACAAGACAACTACGTACTCCTAAAACAAAAGGTAAGCAAACAGTTATGTGGGTTTTCTTTAGATATAACCATGAATATTGGCATGCTTACTCCTTGCATATATCTCTTAAAAAGTTTATTTCCATTTACTGTTATGCCCTTAATATTCTCTTTATGATGTTTGAATGTGAGTACTGTTCTAAATGATTTATTAGGGCACAAGTGCTCCTAGTGCAACGTTTAAATGCATGTTTGGTTATGAGATACACAGAACTTGTCAGATTTTGTGCTATAGAAAATGTCGTCAAATACTCCAGCATGTCCCGTTAAGCATATAATGTAAATTGATTAGCTATACTGAATTTGAACTTTGCATGCATAGACAAGTTAAAGAATCATATATTGTACTACAACTAGGGTATTCTCCGTGCCTTTGGCACTCAAATTGTTTGATAGGAGTAGCATTTTCAACTTTGGCCCAGGGGTATTTCAGTCCTATGCGAACATAAATTTCAGCCAAACACCCTCCCCTCCCCCCTTTATGTGAACCGTTAAATCGATATTTTTGGGTAAATCCCAGATGTTTTTATCTCCAACCTAAAACACCATTCTGCTTTGTTATATAGATGTCCATCCTTGGAAGAAAAAACAAAATCATGATTTGCATGGGCTATTTACTCTTTGTATTTAAGTTCTTGCTATATCTGTTACTACTATTACAAACTTTTCTTCTGTAACTATTTCGATATGTTGCATGTCCTTTTCCTCCTCCCCATTGTAGTGATGATCAAGACCCTTGAACTAAAGTTGTTACATGGAAGGGTAAAAAATTTTTTCCCAATGATGGTAGTCTTACCTTGATTAATTTTTATTGGTGTAGAAGTCCTCGGGCTGTCAAGGTACCTTACACATAATTTTTCCAATCCTCCATACAAAAGGCAGAAAGGCGAAGCTTTGAAGGGGTCGCCTTTTACAAAAATATGGCAACTCAGCAACACCCCTGACTACGTAGATTAATTATAAGCCCTGTTACTCTAGTGTTCAAACTGCTGGGTGAATCAAGCATGCTGTGTTTTGATTCTCCAAACCATGCTTCGTCCCTCAGCTCAAACACAATGATTATTCATCTTTGTATCCTTCAAGTGTGTCCTCCCTTGATGAATGAACCAAGAAGTGCATTGAAAATTTCCTCAAATTTTTATGTGTGAAGTTGCTTAGATAGGCTCAGTGTTGACTACCCAATGTCCTCCTTTTAAATATTTGGAATGTAAATGCAATCTAGCCTCAGCTGCTGTGAGCATTAGATTTTTTTTTTTTTTTTTTCATCAGAAAATTTTTCTTTGATTTATTTTATTTGTCGGGGATCCAGTATCGTCATATATATATTGTCGACACTGGTTTGGATCTTTTCTTCTATGTATTTTGAAACCATAGTATCGTCATATATATTGTCGACACTAGTTTGGATCTTTTCTTCTATGTATTTTGAAACCATAGTTTCTGATGCACTCAGATTACCAAAGGTCCAGAGAACTACAGTACTCTCTTGAGATCTTGTGTCTGTGTGTGTGTCACTATCTGTTCATAGTAAATATTTTATGACATTTTCAAACTTTTTTCTGATTTCATGTGACTTGAACAGCTAGAAGATGGTCAATTCAAGCTGCAATCTCGACTTGAAGAAGAAGAAGAAGCAAAAGCTGCTTTGTTGGGAAGGATTCAACGGCTAACTAAATTAATTTTGGTTTCGACAAAAAGTACAGATTCAGCCAGATTTCCTCAACTGCCTGGTCCTAGAAGAAGACATTCTTTTGGAGAAGAAGAGGTAAGTGCCTGAAGTTTCAGTAGTAGTTCTCCAAAAGAAGTACATTGTCACTCAAACCTATAGAACCCTTTTTTCATATTCATTTCATTTGTTGTTGAGGGACCAATTTCTTAAAAGCACACTAGATTTATTCAATAGTTGCAGATGATACTTTTGGCACTTTCTTTTACAGATCTACCTTGTTTTGATTGGTTTGATTGTAATTACTGTTTGCAGCTTGCATACCTTCCTTACAAAAGGAGGGACTTGATCTTGGACGAGGAAAACATTGATTTGTATGTTTCTCTAGAAGGGAATAGTGAAAGCACGGATGATACATTTAGAGAGGAGAAAAAGAGTAGGAAACACGGTTTACTAAATTGGTTCAAGCTGCGGGTAAGCAACTACTAGATATGCACTGTCGTTAGTATGACAACTAGGCAAGTGTTCCACACAAAAAGCAACAGAAAGAATGATGTTGAAATTAAAGGATCTACTGCTGCTATTTCAGTAGTTCTTGACTAAAGATATCTCCTCTCAGATCACCTGTACTGCATAGATGTTGAAGACATTTAGAGTTATTATTATGTAATTATTTTCGTGTGGCAGTTGATGTTTGCCTGTTTCCATTATGTTGAAGTTTTACGTATATATTAGTGAAAAATGGTTCCGCCTACATGAAATGGAAAAACAAGAATAGATGGTGGAAGTATTTAGAACATCAAGCGAATGTGGTTATACAAAGGGTAGAGAAAAGAGGAGAAAACAATGAAATGAAGTAAGACCAAAAAGTTTCTGTAAACATTATAAAATTAGCTGATACATCATGTAGAACTGTCATTATGAAACTGATACATGATCCATTTATGATTTATTTACAAATAAAACGCTAGAACTAGTCTGGTGCCATTTCCATTACAATGGGTGTTTGTGAAACTTGGATAAGTTGTCTGAGTGATACTCTGGGAAGACATTTAAGCCATTGGCAGTTCCATAGTTTTATGCTTAAATTGTCTATAACAAATTTACAAAGATTTTTCCCTCGTTTATTTTTATTTAATTGTATTTTTGTCTCTTACTCTGAAACTAATTTATAAGGTGCATAGAACATTAATAATTTTGATTAGTTTGTTAAAATTGTAGAAATGCTTACACACAGTTCTTGTTAATAGTCACAATGTAAGGATTGCAGAACTTCAACTGTAGATGGATACATAGATTTTATGAATACCTGTCATGATTTGCTTCAGTTCAGTAAAATGATATTTTCACCGGAAACCCCTACTCAATTGTTTCTTCTACTGGATTCCTTTCTTCAGAAACGATATAGTGGGTCCGCAACTCTAACAAGCATCGATGGTGATAAATCAAGTGCTACAAAATCAATTACTGAGCCGTCAACCCCTCAAGCAGAAAGCATGAGTTGTCCCACAGAACCAAGAATTTCCAATTCTTTGCTTACAGAGAGCAATCCTTCAGCAGATTTCATGGAGGTCGGGCAGGACAGAGAAGTTCGTGATGATAATTTCTCTGTAAGAGGGTCATCTTTGGTAATGCCATATTCAATTCCTTAAAGTGTGTTTTTGTATATGCTTTTATCCCTCTTCGCTTTGTGCTTGGTATTGATAAATTAGTTAATATCAAGTACTCGTTATTTTCCAGAAAATAAATCTGTTATTTCCTAAAGAAAAAGATAGAACTGATTTGGTAAGCATATAATTTAGGGGTGGGGGCTCGAAGCACAAATATCTCAGAAAATGGTTGCATCCGAAAGTACCATGGACCATGGGCATTCTAGATGATCTAAGAGTGCTTGCCATGGTTGCATCGCAAAGTACCATGGACCATGGGCATTCTAGATAATCTAGGAGTGTGTGCCATTGGAGTGTCCAAAAGGACACATGACTCTTTTTTTTAATTGTTTTTAATGCTGCTCTACTTGTTCAGGATATCTCGTAAATCACAACTTTCCAAACTTAGTTTTAGCCTTTTAGTTTGATATATTCTGTGTAATTGTTTATAAAACGTCTTTGCTGCTCCAAGATACCTGATCACCATCCAAAAGTGTGCAGTAGCTAGATGATGACTTGCTTTTTGTAACTTAACTTGCTCAAGTCGATTCAGATTGGCGTAGTCCTGAACTTGGAAAGGCACAGACCATCTGAACATTATCCTTCAACCTAGGGAGAATTTAAGATTCTATAAATACGTTGTTCAGTGTGTTGCAGAATACATTATACATGTATGGTATTGAACACCTTATAACAAGACCTTTCAAGATACCGTGTGAAAAGGCTAGATGCTCCAAATGCGCAATATGTTAGAAGTGTGTGTGAAAGACCCACATGAAAATTTTGGGATACAAAATGGCACACACGCGATCTATGCACAAGACATATACCATGATTGTCTATCAGTATGTGAAGTCGGGAGAAGCAACTGTAAAAACATGACCATGAAATTGTTGCGATAAGTTGTCTATTGGTTGGCGGCTGGCCTTGACGGTTCATATCATCAAGTAGGCATGACCTTTTCTTTTTTCTGGACTACTGCATGAATAAAAAATAACTTAGCTGACCTGGACTCTGAATTACCAAGACTAATATTCTTGCTTGCTTCAAGTTTGTAGACACTGACTTTGGATTTAGTGAGTGGATAACTAGTGATACTGGGCGAGATAGTAATACTTATTTGAAATGTAACAGGTGAGCATAAAAATGCTAGACCAAATTGATCTGCTAAGAGAGCAACAGAAGATTTTGTCTGGAGAGGTAGCACTCCATTCAAGTGCTTTGAAACGCTTGTCAGAAGAGGCAGCTAATAACCCCAAGAAGGAGCAGATTAATGTAATTTCTGAACTCCACATTCTTCCAAGAATTTTTATATTCTGAGCATGGATGAAAAGCACCATTTTGAGTTTGTTGTTTGTTTAGGTGGAGATTAGAAAACTAAATGATGAAGTCAAGGTTAAGAACCAACAAATAGAAGCCATAGAAAAGCAGATTGCTGCGACTATTATAGCTTCTCACACTAAGATGGAGAACACAGAGTTATCACAGGTGAAGATCAGCTTATCTGGAATTCGTATTGTCTTTTTGTGATCTGAAAGCATTTTTCATTTGGTTTCACTTTCTATTGCAGTCTTTTGCTGATTTGGTGGCACAACTGAATGAGAAATCCTTTGAACTCGAGGTAATCCAATCATAACTATCTTGACCATGGTTTTTGTCTCTTGGGTGCTTACTAATTTCTATGCAGGATACTCAATAACTTTTTTCGGATCTTGCTATTTAATCCTGTAATTTGTACAATTGCAATTTTTATATTTTAAAATGGGATTCTGAAAGAAATAAAAGGATGCAACCTGTGACTTGCACCATGAACTTCATTTGTCATTCATAAAAAGATGCTAATCTGTTGAAGGACCACAATGTATTATGCTTCAGGTGAAACATGCTGATAACAGAATTATTCAAGAGCAGCTAAACCAAAAGGTAGTACTCCACTCTCCCAACCCCAACTACAAGATCCAAGATGCGAGTAAGAACTCAGTAACATCATTTTCATTGCAGATTTGTGAATGTGAAGCTCTGCAGGAAACAGTTGTTTCCTTGAAGCGGCAGCTGTCTGATGCTCTGGAAGTAAAGAATTTGGGTGAACGGATGGCTAATTTGCAAAGTAACGTAGGAGGGAGAGATTTTCAAGAAGTTTGCGTGAACATAGAGAAAACAGTTCCTAGAAATGCTAATGAAGAATTGCTTCTACAAAAACAGGTTTTTTTTTCCCTTGAAATACACATCCTAATTTGGTAATTTGACCCCCAAAAAAAATCCTACTGTTTAATAACGATAAATCGTCTTCTTTTTTGTTTGACTGTTTATTTTTTATTAATGCCATTGTCCATTTTCTTTTGTATGTGTATGTGATGTGTTTAGTGGAAACAAATAAACAAAATCATTCGAACTTGATTAACAAAGTTTATTACACCTTGATCATGCATATTTAAACAAAATAAAACCCTAAACCTATTCTTATTAGATTTCTACTCCTTGGGCTTATACATGGATTGGCCCAATTATTTAAATAATAAAATAAACAAAAATAAACCCATATTACATATTACATTCATTAATTTCTCAAAACTCAAATCTGATTACACCTTCATCATGCCTATTTAAACAAATAAAACCCTAAACCTATTCTTATTAGATTTCTACTCCTTGGGCCTATACATTGATTGGCCCAATTAATTAAATAATAAAATAAACAAAAATAACCTATATTACATCAGTAATGTGTGTATATTTGCTTGTCTTGTTGGTATCCCTAGGTCTTTGCATCCTTTGGTGGGAGTGCCTTGGTCTACCTGACCGAGTTTTATTTATCACCTAGAAAGCTAATTGATCATTTCGTTTCCCATAATGGAAACTGAAATGAATACCTTACGGGTTATCAGGGATCAGAAGTTCTATATCATCTGATATATTGAGCTGTAGAAATTTTGAATAAATCCTACAATAATTGGTGAAAATTCCAACATGTCTAGATATATCCTACATATTGGCAATAGTTTCCTTCAAATACCCATGCAATATTTTAAACATTGCATGGCATAGTTGGATCATGGTGAAAAACTGAATGCTTGATCATGCATAAATATAAAGCATAACTTGATTCGCAATTCGCTTCTGGTTTCAAAATTTGGTTGGAATGGATGACGGATCCAATGTATGAAGTTATGCACCCAGCTATTTGCTATATTAATTTAATATATTTTAATAACATATTTCTTGCTTAGTTAGAGACTACACTTTATTAGGCATTCAGGATTAACAGACTGGTGTTCGAATCACTTGCTTCTTATAAGCATCCGCTCAGAACTTAAGACTGTTCATCATAAGATTTCATCGTACTTGTAGCATAAAGGTTTTTTTGATTGTTTATTCTGTGTTGGTTCTGAACTCCTTTCTTTTTGTTTAATGCAGTCAGCTGAAATCAAAGAACTAAAGCAGAAATTAACTGAACTAACGGAAGCAAAAGAACAATTAGAAACTCGAAATCAAAAGCTTGCAGAGGATAGCTCATATGCTAAAGGATTGGCATCTGCTGCAGCAGTGGAGCTGAAGGCACTATCCGAAGAAGTTGCAAAACTTATGAACCATAATGAGAAATTAGCTGCAGACTTGGCAGCAACAAAGAATTCACCCACTCAACGTCGAGCCAGTAGTGTAGGCAGGAATGGCAGAAGAGAGAGTAATCTCAAACGTAATGACCAAGGAGGATCTGCAGCAGACATCAAGAGAGAACTCACCATCAGCCGAGAGAGAGAACAATCTTATGAGGCTGCTTTGGTGGAAAAGGAGCATAGAGAGTCGGAGCTTCAGAAGAAGGTTGAGGAATCCAAACAAAGAGAAGCTTACCTTGAAAATGAACTTGCCAACATGTGGGTTCTTGTAGCAAAGCTGAAAAAAACACACGGAACTGGCACCGAGGATTCTAATTCACAGAGAGAACCCCAGGGAATGGACAGTCATGAGATTTGGAATGGTTCAACAATGACAAAGGACTTCCAATAATATTGACAGATTGTTTTGAGAAAAAGTTCATGTATATTGTAAGTTGAAGTTGTGTTCATAATTGCCCAACTGTTTTGGACTGTTATTTCTTTGATTTTTTTTTTCTTGTTACCTTCTCAAAGTGCTAGCCCGCTTGCCAATCTTTGTACAAGGCTGATGGTTGGATCACCCCATTAGATTGTGAATTATTTTTCTTATGCTGGGTGCTGATAAATGACCAACAGATATGTTTTTTTTTTTTGTTTAAGCCATTAAGCATAACATTAATAAGATTACAAATTTGTTGCTCAGCGAATGTCGCCAGACATTAAGATCTATACAAACATACAATTCCATGAAGGAAGCAAAGAGAACAGGCGTCTAATGTTACTAATGATTGGATACCGAACCCAGTACATAACAAAAGTAGGGCGAGAGACCAACAAATATTTGAACTGATGACAAACTTTCTTAAGCCATGCAGAGATGGCAGTTCTTCAGTTCGACTACAAGGTGCCATTTTGGCTCTGCCAACTACCATATTTGCCCCAAACTATACTGTTACTTCCAGAACACTGATACATGTTCACTTTCAGAACGATTTCTAGCACAGAGTTCCTATGGCTGTTAATTATGTAATGATGACCGCAGGATGAACATTTAATGGTGTTAGTACTGCATGATTGGGATGTCTGGTTTAGAGTCTAAAGCAGTATCTACAGTGGGGCATCGCAATCGTGTTTTGTTTCCTGCAGACTGCAGTGATGTAAATAAAAGAGACTCTAGTTGAAAAGGTCTTGTTAGAGAATGAGATAATAATGCCTAACCATAGCCAAAGATGGACTTTGAGTACTCTCAGGAACTATACTATATCTTGTTAAAGCGCAAGTCTTAAAATAGCAAGCAAAAAAGTCCTATAGGACCCAACTCACCCAAGACATCACCATATGTCCTATCCCATCATCTACGATGCTCTTGTTTATGTTTGGTAAGATTATTATCCCTTTTTCATACTTTTGTTGTTGTAAACCACTGACTTTTATTTCATCAATCAGTAATTTTAGACATAGAATATTATCTAGTTTTCATATTGAATTGCAAGGGCTAAGTTGTCGATGAGACTGGTGAATGATATCACAGTCAAGGTGCTTTTTGTGGTTACTTTTTTTTATTTTTTAATCCCTTAACCATTCTCATCCCAGATGTCGCTAGTTGAGTTTGACTCTGTGACCTAGTGATACCATCGGCCACTGCTCAACCACTGAGCCATCACAACTTTAGCCATTTTGTGGTTACTTAGTATCCAATAAGCTTAATGAATTTTCAGAAAAGAATATAAATCTTGAAGGAGGGGAAACACCAAAAAACATGGGGATTGCTTTTCATATAAATATATAATTGAACTGTAATGGTATTTGCCTAAACCAAAAATGATGTGAGTCCTTCCATTACATTTTTATTCATTTGATGGTGACAAATCAATTAACAAGAAAGAATATGAAGTAATAAATGTTGGACGTGCAGATGGTATCTTATATGAGTAAAGAACTAGAAACATGCCAAAGGCATTCTGTGTTTCATGGATCCACTTAAACTTTGTTCACTCTTATAAATTAAATAAAAATTAAAAAAAAATTAAAAACGGAGGTTTATTTTGTTTCTAGTTATATGTAAGTTTCAAATGTTTTAAAGGTCAATGGAGGTGAGGGAAGGGAAGATGGATAACGGCCAATGAAATACTAGCTCAATTTATAGACCTGTGACGGATGATATGATTTAATTCGCATCCTAGTGATGGTAGGCAGGATTACTTGGATCACTATCACTATCGTTGGAGTCACTTTTCGAATGATGCCCAAATCTAAAAACTTTGCTTACTTTCTCTTTGGCCTTACTTTCAAGTTGACAAGTGAAATAATGGTCGGTGGACGTGTCAATATCCTACTGATTAGTTCTTGAAACCATTCATTTTAACCATATATAATGACAGCTTTTCCAAATGAGTAGTGGAGGAATAATCCAAAATATCATCGACCTGATTTTTCCTCTAATATAACTTATTTAAAGCCTTATAATTATTTATAAATTATAAAAATACCCTCACATCTAACTTTGAATTTTTCAGTTTGCTTTTCATATTTCATACTTTTACAACAAAAATCAGCTATTCTCAAACATTGATTAATTATACATATGTCCCTAATATAATTTATTTGAAGTCTCTTATTTATTTATAAAATATATATAAAATCTTAAAATTATATATAATTATTTTATTTAGAAATGTAACAATAATTTGTTGTAATAATAAAAAAAAAAAAAAAAAAGTTGTAGGTCGCGTCACACCCTAGTCTAAATATCCCACCCCACTGGATCATCAAAGTACAGGGAATCACCACCAAGTGATCCAAAAAATCTTCTCTACTGGATCGCTCAATTTCACCTTTCTTTTCTCATGTCGACAACTGGATAGCTCAATTTCACCTCTTTTTTCTCATGTCGACAAAGTGTTCAACAATGATCTTGCACATCAAGGAGGTAAGTGGCTAATTTACTCCAATGCCACTTGGTAGACAACATATTACACTCTTACACCGTCGCAAGCAAGCGGTCTAGATAAATAATGTTGTAAGGAAGCATTCTCAAGCAACGTAATTTAATCTTTCAAGTAATGAAAGAAAACTTTCAGCGCTCTAAAGCAATAGTTACTAACTCTTACAAGCAATTTTTTTCGATCAATTACAAACTTAGCTAGCTTACCTAAGAAGAGGTGTTCATCAATTGTAGCTCATTTGGTCGTATATTCACTCTCTTTGTGAGAGGTTGCGAGTTCAAAACTTACCAGTTAGGATTTTGTGAGTTTTTGCAAGCGAGTTTTCATGCAAGATGGAGACGATGGATCGGAGTGAAAACAAATCTCTATGCGAGATGAAGGCGACGAAGACATTAAATGGCAACAATATTGTAGCTTTTGGGCCTGGTTTGGTTAAGTTTTTGCAAGCGAGTTTTCATGCAAGATGGAGACGATGGATCGGAGTGAAAACAAATCTCTATGCGAGATGAAGGCGACGAAGACATTAAATGGCAACAATATTGTAGCTTTTGGGCCTGGTTTGGTTAACCCTATAGGGTCAGTCATATAGCCTTCAGACATGAATTAATAAATAAATAAAAATGATCAACGACCCAATTAAAAAAAAAAAAAAAGTCTCCAATGTGACTCTTAACCCTATATATTTTGAGAAAATTGTTGGTTTACTTTACTTCAACTAAAGAGCACAAACTACAAACATTTCCCAGTTTAAAACAGCCTTCATACCGTAAAAGTAATGAAAATGTTATATGTCAAATTACTATGGATCTGAAAATATGATCAATCATGAGGTCATGTAAGTCATGACTTCCATATTTAGATAGCTACTCAACTTCCAATAGTACAAGATCAACCAATAAGCAAGTTTTTCCCACACTACATAAACACAACCTCTACCTCCTCTAAAATTAACATGAAGAACTAACTAGTTTATCCCACAGAATTCATTTCCACTTGCTTCTCTTCTCTTCTCATCTTTCTAGAGAACTCAATCTAAGATACTCATAATCTATCCTTCCTCCTCCAAAGTCCCAAGTAATTTCATCAAACAACATGGATGGTGGTGATGGTTACTACTCATCAAACAACATGAACAACATGGCTGGTGGTGATGGTTACTACTCATCAAACAACATGGCTGCTGGTGGTGATGGTTACTACTCTTCTCCATACAGACAATCATCATCTTCTTTATCAATACACTTGTGTTACTTCTTCACCGTACTCTTCTTGTTCATGGGTTTCATGTGGTATATCAACCATGTCTATGAATCCATGTTTGAGAACATATTTGATCAAATGAAGTTGGTGCTCATATTGACACCTTTGGTGTTATTACTTGCTATTTACTTGCTCTGTAGTGATGATAGACAAAGATTTCCATTTCTCATGCCTTTGCCAGAGAGAGGTTCACTTCATAGAGCTGGTGGAACTCCTTGGGGTGTTGGGCTTTTGCTTGTTTTTCTCCTCTTTATGATCTCCTATCAGTCTGACCTTCATGACAATTGGTTTCCTTTGCTGAGAAAGCGACGACGATGATGTTCATGGTGATCAAGTGGTGTGTTATGTGGTGAACAAAGTGGTATTTGCAAGAGTGTGGCTTGCTTTATTTGTATATATGTAAATATGTATACAAGACTTGCGACTTGCCTTCTGTTTTGTGAGTTTATGTTGTTCATGTAGTTTAGATTATATATATATATGGAATCTGACCAATTTTGATGGGGTAATCTTTTAGTTATCATCACTTCCATGATCAACATATATATATACTTTTCACTATTTTTAAATGCTTAGAAGCTAACTTATAAGAGTATCTCCAATGCATCCCCTAAAATAGCCAAAAAGCTATTTTGGAGGGCTCATGTGAAAAAATCCATACTCCAAGGGAACCCCTAAAGTTTTTCCTATTTTAACTTTTACTTCTACCTTCCTCTATATTTAAGGCATCTATAGACCATCCCCCAAAATCCTAAAAAATATTAAAATATTCTAACTCTTTTAATTTTCTATATAAAAAATAAAAACAAAAACCAAAACAAATTAATAATAGTATTTAAAAACTCCCCAACTCTTTTAATTTTCAAATTAAAATTGAGTTGAAATTAATAATAGTATAATTATATTAAGTTGAAATTAATAAGACTATAATAGTATAATTAAAATTAAATTGATTATATTTAAATAATGATGAAAAAGTTAAAATATGGAATGTGGTTGGAGTGATGAAAAATAGGGGATTCCTAAATTTAGCTTTTGGTTAAAATGGGGAATGGTTGATCCCCCATTTTAACTTTGACCTTTGAAGATGCTCTAACTAGAGCTAGAAGTTCTGAATGAGCTTCTAAATGAACTGTTTGTTTTGCTTCTAAATTGAATGTTGATTAGAAACTATAAAATTAAATGTTGTTTGTTTTAGGCGCGCTTTTGTGCGACAAAGTGTGACGCGTGGCTGCGATATCGACTCAGTTTTGTTGATTGATTTGGTAGAAGAAGTTGAAGGAGCTTTTGGGTTAATTTACTGAGAGGTAACCCGTATTATTTACTCCTTGTATTACTCAAGCTTTGGGCAAAAAATTTGAGAAGTTATTGTACTTCTTCTTATTTTATTAGTCGATTCTCTCGGATTTGCCCCTTGGTTTTTTCCTTCACATTGAAGAGTTTTTCACGTAAATTTTGGTGTCTCGTTTATTATTGCTTTAGATTATTTCATTGGTATTGTTTTATTGGTATTTGTCCCAATAAAGTGGTATCAGAGCAATTGTTGGGAGATTGTCAATAAAGTGGTATCAGAGCAATTGAATTTAATAATTTACCTAAACTAATTTGGAGAAAATGGGGGTTACAGTGTTTAAAAATCTGAGTTAAACAAAAGTAATAAAAATAACAATAAATAAAAGAAAAGAGTTGGAGAGAAACCACAATTTGCAAAATATTTTTCAAGCTCCTAAAATTATATTCAATTTTCTTATTATTCAAATTTCAAATAAATGACTCTAGCAATGTATAAACTCCTAGCATTAATTGTCTTTTTAGGGCACAATTAATCACAAGTTTAATTATTCAATTAAAACATGCTTGATTTATAACATAATATTTTTCTAACAACCTAAGATGCATGACATATTAGGTGAAAGTAAAATATTATAAATCACGAATCAATTAATATTAATCATGGAATAATAAAGTAAAATGAAATTAATTATAGAGTTTGAGACTTAATTCACTGTGGTGTTACAGAGCATTCAGCAGAGTGTAAACAGGAACAGGTCCAGTGTGGCTCAGCAGATCCCAGTGGGTGAAAATAGTTCTGATATTTCTCAGCCGATGTGCTCTCAGCAAGGTCCACTGGGTGTCAGTAGCGCAACTTGATTTAAGTCTCTATGGTGGTACTGAGTTATAAGGTGGGGTGCAAATAGTACCCCAACCTTTCTTCCTCAATTCGAACAGATAGATAGGCGAGAAGACGTTGTGGGCGATCTGCTTCTGTCTGGTCGTGAGCAGGGACTGCGACAAGAGCTGATGTCCTCCGACGAGAGATGTTGGTAGTGATTGATGGGCGTTGTGATGAAGAAAATGAATGAGAGATGAGAACCGAGTAGTGAGTGGTGGTGTAGCCGATGATGGTGGTTGAAGATGAAGTGAAACAGGGTTGTCACGCCCCTGTTTCGGTGGAGTGAAAGAGAGAAAACATAGATGGATAGGTTGTGGGTGGTGATTTTGCTTGGTTGGGATGGTGATGAGAATCACAAATTGTGAAGAAGAGGTTTTGGTATTCTGTATTTTTTTCTTTCCCTTCTCTTCTTCCCCTTTTCTTATTCATTTCTTTTGTATTTATAGAGAATTAAGAAAATGAACTTGGACAAGTTAAGGGGAGGGTTCAATGAGTGATTTAAGGCTTAAATCAAACTAGAATCTTGGATAATTAAGAGAATATGCTTTGGGTTTGGCATTGGGTTTGGGTTTACGAATTTGGTTTTGGGTTTGGTTTTGAGTTTACGTTGGGCTTAGGCTACTCTCACCTCCACTTCCTCTGAAGTCACCGTCTGTAATTTATTCATTGCATTTTTCTTTGATTTCTTTGTTATTGCTCCGAATTCTACAAAAACACAAAATTTTAATAATTAATTTAAAATAAAATAAAACAAAGATTAACAAAAATATAATAAGAGGTAAAAAATATTATAATTATGTGATTATCAAATACCCCCAAACCTATATTTTGCTAGTCCTCGAGCAAAACAAAGAAGAAAACCGAAAAGAAAATCCTAACTCACTTTCGCAGGCATCGTCGATTGCACTTACCTTTGAAAACGTGCAACAAGGCTTTGAACCCCTAGATTACCTCTAGGGGATGAGTTATAGTCTCGTGAGGGTTTCCAGAAAATGTTACTCACAAACATTACTGACTCAACAAAACTTGGTCAAACAGTGTTTATTTTAAAACTTCAAGATATGCAAGAAACCAACAGTGTCATTTTTGTGTATCAACAAATCTCCAAATAATTTAATATTCTCCAAAAGTTAGAAAAAAATTAATAATCATCCTCAACTCAATGTGTGTGTGGAAAGCACTATCAACATAACTTTTCATTTCAAAGTAAAATAATGACTAAATTTTCTGTAGAAAGTTTGTTTTGACTTCAAACCTCTCATGTCACTCACAATAAAACACTCAGAGATTTGGTATTTCATTCAGTTTATATGTGAGGAAAGAGTAAATAATGGAAAACAATCATCTCACATATAGTATTATAAAGAACGGACTTTCCAAGAATGGAATGAACATGATCTCATGGACAGGAATATCAATTACTTTTGGGAATGTTGAATCAAACACCATAGGTCTTAGTTATTAAATCTCCACATCTACGGAACCAATCTTTACCTAAGATCAACTAGGACTTTGTTGGGTTGTAACGGGGCTTGGATAATGGTTAATAAGGAATGTCAAAGGATTCTAACAAAAATTTCTAAGAATGTATACACCCATTCAACGAACAATTAGGGCTGTCAAGAATAAACCAATGTTGCGCACCATCAATTTTTTCTTCATTCTCACATCTTTATCCTCATTGAAGAATCATTTTTATGAAATATCTCATATTTTGCTCTTTAATGCCCTTTTTACACCAATTATATCCATCCATACACATTCCCAGAAAAGTTGGGTAAAGGTTAATGGGTTAACAAATAAAAGTTATTCTAAGGCTCAAAAGGCTACAAAAAGGTTAATGTTATGGGTAAGTTAAAAGGCTAGTTAATGGTCTAAAAAAAGAAAAGGAAAAAAAATGCCTAGATCATTTCCTAAATTCGGGTCAGTATTATGACATCTCAATTGAATAAGCCAAGAAGTTCTAGTGTAATAATTTAATTTTGATGTCATTCCCAAAGCAATTGATAAGAAAAATGAGAATAATGAGATCATCAACGAGATAATACGGACTCAAGAAAAATCAGAGTTTATGTATAACCCTCGAAAAAATAGAAAGGTTCAAAACTTTCAGGGTTAAGTCTCCATTATTATTCTAAGGTTTTCTAGTATATACTTCACTCATCAACTTCAAGTTATGCTAACATGGCTCATGGTGCAAAGATAATCGAGTTGAAAAATCTTATGAACTAGATCTAACTTAAGGATTATACTAAACTTTCAGTCTTTATATCAATATACCAATATGTCAAGTTGGCTTGCATTTTCTTGAGCATAAAACATTTAAAATCCATTTTTATAATCGCAAAAACCAATTTTTTTTTTTTTGACAGAAAAGCACAATTTTTTGTTTTTTTTTTTTAAGAATAAGAAAAGAAAACACTACGAAAAATTCACTAACTCATGAACCCTACCCCTAAACCTAATCCAAACATTGTCCTCAATGTTTAACAAAATAATTCTGACAAATGAATGAAATAAGTACATGAGAGGAGGTTAGAACAGTATTACCGTGGTGAAGATTTTACTAATTTCCACAAGTAATCCACCGATGAGAGCTCATAGACAAAAGAATTGTGGATTAGTTAATAGAAATAGATAAAATACACACTCAACATGCACTCTTACAACAAAATGTGGGTTGCCTCCCAGTAGCGCTTGGTTTAACGTCATCAGCTTGACAAAACCCAAAAGATCCTCAATTCTGATACACGAGGTCCTCTAATAGAATCACATCAACCTCGACTTCTAATCGAGGTAACTCTAAGAATGACTTAAGTCGTTGACCATTTACCTTAAATACATGGCCATCCTTAGGGTTAACGATCTCCACAGCTCCATGTGGGAACACTGCTTTCACAATATAAGGTCCAGACCACCGAGATCTCAACTTTCTAGGAAAAAGTCGTAACCGAGAGTTGAACAACAAAACTTTTTTAGACGGTTCAAAGGACTTACGAAGAATGGATTTATCATGAAATATCTTCGTTCGTTCTTTGTAGATTTTGGCATTGTGGTACGCATCATTTCAGATCTCTTCCAACTCATTAAGTTGAAGCTTACGATGCGATCCAGCCTTGACCATATCAAAATTGAACGTCTTGATGACCCTATATGCACGATATTCCAATTCCACAGGCAAATGACATGCTTTTCAAAAAACAAGCCTATATGGAGACATTCCAATCGGGGTCTTAAATGTTGTTCTATAAGCCCAGAGAGCATCACTCAGATGTTGAGACCAGTCTTTACGATCTGGTCTGACTGTCTTCTCTAGAATGTTTTTAATCTCCCGATTGGAAATCTCAACTTGCCCACTTGTTTGTGGATGATAGGGGGTGCCAACTTTATGAGTGATGAAGTATTTTTTTTTTACTAATAGCTCGAACGGTCTATTGCAAAAATGAGAACCACCGTCACTTATAATGGCACGCGGAATACCAAAACGAGAAAATATATTATCTTTCAAGAATCTTACCACAACCCTGTGGTCATTCGTTTGACATGGTATCGCTTCTACCCATTTGGACACATAATCCACAGCAACAAGGATGAAAAGATTGCCAAACGAAGGCGGGAATGGTCCCATGAAATCAATACCCCAAACATCAAAAATTTCAACCACAAGAATATTAGTAAGGGGCATCATGTTGCGACGAGAAATGGAACCCAATCGTTGGCATCGATCACAAGTGGTGCAAAAAGCATGAGTATCTCGAAAAAGGGTAGGCCAATAAAAACCACTCTGCAAAACTTTTGCAGTTGTCTTTCTAGAGCTAAAATGACCACCACAAGCTTGCTCATGACAAAATGAGATGATGCTGTGAAATTCACTCTTAGGAACACATCTCTTGATAACCTGATCAGGACAATACTTGAACAAGTATGGATCATCCCAGAAGAAATGTCTAACCTCAGCAAGAAATTTGGATTTATCTTGTTTAGACCACTTAAAAGGAAGTTGACTTGTAACAAGAAAGTTCACAATATCTGCATACCAAGGTAATTGGGAGAGAACAAATAATTGTTCATCAGGAAATGACTCATTCAATGGTAAATATTCGCTAGATGACTCTACCAGAAGTCTAGATAAATGGTCAGCTACAACGTTTTCCGAACCTTTCTTGTCCCGAATTTCAATATCAAACTCTTGTAGCAATAGGACCCATCAAATTAAGCGAGGTTTAGCATATTTTTTAGAGCAAAGACTACAGCTAATAACTCTTTGGATCCTATAAGGTAAGACCGAAATTTGTCTAGAGCAAAGACTACAGCTAATAACTCTTTCTCAGTGGTGGAGTAATTAAGCTGTGCGTCTTGTAGAGTTCTACTAGCGTAATAAATGACATGTGGCTTTTTGTCCAATCGTTGTCCTAGGACAGCTCCGAGTGCAAAGTCGGAAGCATCACACATAAGCTCAAAGGGAAAGTTCCAATTAGGAGATTGGATGATTGGAGCTGAAGTCAATAATTGTTTAAGCTTCTCAAAAGCTTTCAAACAATCTTCATCAAAAACAAAAACCACGTCTTTAGCAAGTAAATTGCATAAAGGATGAGCGATTTTGCTAAAGTCTTTGATGAATCTCCAATAAAATCCAGGATGGCCTAGAAAATATCTAATTTTCTTAACCGTCTTTGGAGGTGGAAGACTCGAAATTAAATCAATTTTGGCTTTGTCGACTTCAATTCCCTTGTGTGAAATTACATGTCCAAGAACAATGCCCTGTCGTACCATAAAATGACATTTCTCCCAATTTAAGACAAGATTTTTCTCCACACATCTATTTAACACTAAAGTTAAATGATGTAGACATTCATCAAATGAATCACCAAATACTGAGAAATCATCCATAAACACCTCGAGGAACCTTTCAACCATATCAGAAAAAACACTAAGCATGCACCGCTGAAAAGTAGCGGGTGCATTACACAATCCAAAGGGCATTCTTCGATATGAGAAAGTACCAAAGGGACAAGTGAATGTGGTATTCTCTTGATCCTCGGGTGCAATGGGGATTTGGTTATAATCGGAATACCCATCAAGAAAACAATAGTAATCATGTCCGGCTAACCTTTCAAGCATCTGATCAATGAAAGGAAGAGGAAAGTGATCCTTCCTTGTGACCAAGTTCAACTTACGATAACCAATACATACTCGCCACCCCGTGGTCATGCGGGTTGGTACTAATCCATTCTTGTCATTCTTGATTACCGTTACCCCTGACTTCTTTGGGACAACTTGAACAGGACTGACCCAAGGACTATCCGAAATTGGGTAGATTATACCCACATCCAACAATTTGAGCACTTCGGCTCGGACAACTTCCTTTAGATTAAGATTAAGTCTACGTTGCATTTCATGCGATACTTTGGCATTATCTTCGATATAAATGCGATGCATGCAAACGATTGGACTTATTCCTTTAATATCTGCGATAGTCCACTCAAGTGTTGTTTTATGTTCTTTTAAAACATCTAACAATTTTCCTTCCTGTTCTTCAGTCAATGCAGATGAAATAATAACAGGTAAGGTATTGTCAACACCTAAAAATGCATACTTGAGGTTGTCAGGTAATACTTTTAGGTCGAGCTTGGGTGGTTTTTCAACGGAAGGGACTTGTTTTGACTCACTGAGTGGAAGAGGTTCCACCCTAGGCTTCCATTTATAACTGGTTTCCATTATAGGGGTAGAGTCAAGCAAAGCATTGACTTCCCTGATGGAATCATTAATATCGAAGTCTAAATTAAAATGAGTCAAACAAGCCTCTAAAGGATCATTAAACTGAGGAAATGAATGTTCCGCCAAACTCTCAATCATGTTAACCTCAAAGGAATCCTACGACTCGGGAGGTTGTTGACTTACATTGAATATGTTGAGTTCGACGGTCATGTTACCGAATGATAATTTCATGATTCCATTTCGACAGTTAATGATAGCATTGGATGTGGCCAAAAATGGACGACCCAAAATAACTGGAATGTGACTAGAGGGATTGTGAACAGGTTGTGTGTCAAGGACTATAAAGTCCACAGGGAAATAAAATTTGTCAACCTTAATGATCACATCCTCTATCACACCGCGGGGGACTCGGACAGATCTGTCTGCCAATTGCAGTGTCACTTGAGTTGGTTTCAACTCACCAAGACCCAATTGCACATATACTGAATATGGCAATAGATTAACACTTGCCCCTAAATCTAACAGTGCCTTCACAATCATATGATCACCAATCACACATGAAATAGTCAGGCAACCAGGATCTCTGTACTTAGGTGGGGTTTTGTGTTGAATGATGGAGCTGACTTGCTTTGGCGTGGATTGGGTTCAGGATCAATCAAATTAGGCATTCTAATTTGGTTGTCAACTTGTTTTCCACTCCTAAGGGTGATGATAGATTTGACATCTTCATTGCATGGCTGAGATGCACTGCCTATTTCGAATTGGCCCTTAGGATTTTGAATGGGTTGACCAGAGAATCTTCTTGCTTCTCATTCAGGAAAGGATTTTTCTATTTGACTCACAGTCATCTCAAGCTTTTAGATGGCTTGAGATTGTTGTTGAGAAGTAGCTCTTAGTTCGGTGATAGCCTGAGAGTTTTGTTCGAGCATGGTTCCTGTTCTCTGCATAAATTGGTTCACTGTATCCTGTAAACTCTGAGTGTTAGAGGGAGGTACATCTTGATTGAATTGAGGCCTATTAGCAGGAATTGGAACTCGAGGAGCTTGAGGGATAAAAAATGGGCCTCCTTGATGTTGACCATGGGCCCATGAGAGATTAGGGTGTTTGGCTAAACCTGGATTGTAAAAATTTGAGTATGGATTATAACCAGATTGCCTAAAGGTATTGAATGGATTGACTTGCTCAGCAAAATAAGCAGGGTACTCATTTTTCAAGTGACAGTCTGATGTGGAATGACTAGAACTTGAACATGCAGCACAGACCTCGGATAGAACATTGGTTTGGACTGATGGCTGAGACTTTTCTAGATATGCATCAATCTTCTGTGTCATTGTCATTACAACTGCTTCCAATCTTGAAGAAGGAGGAAGATGAGGAGTAGATGATGTATCCCTTACTTCATACAAACCACCCTTTCGCCTATCCGAGTCTTTTCTTGAATAATCCCATTGTTGAGAATTTTCAGAAATAGCTTCAAAGAATTCCCAAATCTCATTAGCACTCATCTTCATAAGTGACCCACCACTAGTGGCGTCAATCATTCGACGATTTTAAGGGGTTAACGCGTCTTGAAAGTATTGAACCAAGCGCCACTTTTCAAAGTCGTGATGGGGACACCTTGCAATGAGTTCATTGAATCTTTCCTAACATTCATAGAAATGCTCACCCTCTTTCTGTTGAAAATTAGATATATCTCTTCGGATGACATTTGTTTTATGAATAGGAAAATATTTTGTCAAAAATTTTCCCGATAGGGCATCCCAAGTGTCGATGGTTCCAGTTTCTAAGGAGTTTAACCATGACTTCGTCCTATCTTTTAAAGAAAAGGGGAACAGCCTAAGACGAACTGAATCATCAAAAAAATTTGGATATTTCAGAGTAGCACAAATGTCAAGAAACTCTTTGACATGAATATAGGGATCCTCTTTTTCTAGACCATAAAAGGAAGGCAAAAGGTGGATAATTGATGATTTTAGCTCAAAGCTACTTGCAGTGGTCTCGAGTAAGACAATGCAAGATGGGGTGTTATTGGAACGTGGAGAGAAATAATCCTTAAATGCTCTCTCCTCAGCCATTTCAGTGGTCTCACTCGACAAGGAGAAAGATTCTAGAAGGTCAATGGGGACTTCAGACAACTCTACAGGATCCTCTCGAATTAGTCTACCTCTCGAATCCCGTTCCCAAAGACGCATAAACATGTATACACCAAGTAAGGTTTGAAATGTTTACTAACCTTAAAAAAAAATCACGCACAAACTCAAACACAATCAGCAACCAATTGATGCACAAGAAAAAATGCTTCCCTAAGCAATCAGTGTTTTTGAGATTAATTATTTTTTTATCTTTGGGGGACAGATTATTTCTTATGTAATCTTTATATCAGAGCAATGGGTGCTACAAGATGATCCTAAGAGTGTATACTTTACACCACAAAGTTCAAAATCAGTAGGCTAGAGTTTTGTTTCAAAGAAACCAGATTATCGCACAAGATAAGGAGGTCACAATGGTCCAATTAAGTACTTCCTTGTGCTACCGCTCTGTAAGCCAATAGATGTGAGAACGATGTGATGTTAAATGTACACTTGAGGCTTGTGTTCCTAACCCAAAATTGTTAGTTACACCAATTCTTCTTGTGGATCGTAGCTTACTTATGACTCGGCGTACCGGGTAAATTACCCTTGTGGCAGTGGCCTCTCGGAGTTCATTGAATGATTAAACCCATCGTCACTTTTAGCTTTGGTCAACACAAAAATTATTGGATTCACCTTGGTCTTGGTTGTCCTATGAACACCGTACCTAAAAGATGGCTCTATCTAACTTGCTAACTGATTTTAATTATGTTTGGCTATTGGTTGCACACAGCTGGAGTGATGAGGTGGGGATATCAAGTCCCACCAGTTTCTATTTAGAAGTTGGGTCTGCTAATTATGAATTACTAAAGTTTAGCATCCACAATTACAGAAATTAAACAACCAATCACACAATTACACAAAGCACCCGGATCGCTAATACATTGCGTGTGATAGAAGTACTTACAGTGTGCGTATTCCGTTCTGCACAAAAAGTTAGCACAATTAAAAAAATGTCTGACTTCTTTTTATCCGTTTCAATCAGCAAACAAGCATATGCAATCAAATTACTGGTCTTGGTCTTAGAAGTCGGATTTCTAAATCATAAAAAAATTTATTGGGTAACAATTAAAATTGTTTCCCTATAATTTCTTTTGACTTGGAAAATTTTGGATTTTTTTTAGGTGATTAAAAATGGAAAACAATAGAGTTTACAAAAATTATTACACCATACACTCGTAAAACGAGGTGAAAATAAAATTAAAACTCTCCTCACAAAATAAAAAAAAATTTAAAATTAAAATTTGCTTGATGTTGCAGGATCGTCCAATTTCCTCGAGAATCGTGTATTCTGCAAAATCAAACAAATAACACGAAATGAGTGTAAAAAGAACTTAACAAAATAAAAATAAAATTTTGTTTTTTTTCTGAATTTTTGTTTAAATTAGTGAAAATAAATCTTAAATTCAATTACACCACTACCTTCCCCGGCAACGGCGCTAAAAACTTGTTGCGGATTTAACCAGCCTAAATAAACAGGCTAATTTGACCCACTTGTAATAACCGCAAGTGCACGGTGTCTAACTGGTAGACAACGGCAAGTACGGGTCGATCCCACGAGGAAGGTGGATTAAATTGAATTTAATAATTTACCTAAACTAATTTGGAGAAAATGGGGGTTACAGTGTTTAAAAATCCGAGTTAAACAAAAGTAATAAAAAAATAAATAAAATAAAAGAGTTGGAGAGAAACCATAATTTGCAAAATATTTTTCAAGCTCCTAAAATTATATTCAATTTTCTTATTATTCTAATTTCAAATAAATGACTCTAGCAATGTATAAACTCCTAGCATTAATTGTCTTTTTAGGGCACAATTAATCACAAGTTTAATTATTCAATTAAAACATGCTTGATTTATAACATAATATTTTTCTAACAACCTAAGATGCATGACATATTAGGTGAAAGTAAAATATTAATCATGGAATAATAAAGTAAAATGAAATTAATTATAGAGTTTGAGACTTAATTCACTGTGGTGTTACAGAGCATTCAGCAGAGTGTAATCAGGAACAGGTTCAGTGTGGCTCAGCAGATCCCAGTGGGTGCAAATAGTTCTGATCTTTCTCAGCCGAGGTGCTCTCAGCAAGGTCCACTGGGTGCCAGTAGCGTCAACTTGATTTAAGCCTCTGTGGTGGTACTGAGTTATAAGGTGGGGTGCAAATAGTACCCCAACCTTTCTTCCTCGATTTGAACAGAGAGAGAGGCGGGAAGACGCTGTGGGCGATCTGCTTCTGTCTGGTGGTGAGCAGGGAGTGCGACAAGAGCTGATGTGGTCTTCCGGCCAAAGATGTTGGTGGTGGTTGATGGGCGTTGTGATGAAGAAATGAATGAGAGATGAGAACCGAGTGGTGAGTGGTGGTGTAGCCGGTGACGGTGGTTGAAGATGAAGTGAAACAGGGATGTCACGCCCCTGTTTCGGTGAAGTGAAAGAGAGAAAACATAGATGGATAGGCTGTGGGTGGTGATTTTGCTTGGTTGGGATGGTGATGAGAATCACAAATTGTGAAGAAGATGTTTTGGTATTCTGTATTTTTTTCTTTCCCTTCTCTTCTTCCATTTTCTTATTAATTTCTATTGTATTTATAGAGAATTAAGAAAATGAACTTTGACAAGTTAAGGGGAGGGTTCAATAAGTGATTTAAGGCTTAAATCAAACTAGAATCTTGGATAATTAAGAGAATATGCTTTGGGTTTGAAAAAATGAACTTGGACAAGTTAAGGGGAGGGTTCAATTAGTGATTTAAGGCTTAAATCAAACTAGAATCTTGGATAATTAAGAGAATATGCTTTGGGTTTGATTGGGTTTGGCATTGGGTTTGGTTTTGAGTTTAGGTTATGGGCTTAGGCTATTCTCACCTCCACTTCCTTTGAAGTCACCGTCTATGATTTATTCATTGCATTTTTCTTTGATTATTTCTTCGTTATTGCTCCGAATTCTACAAAAATTTAATAATTAATTTAAAATAAAATAAAACAAGGATTAACAAAAATATAATAAGAGGTAAAAAAATATTATAATTATGTGATTATCATAAGGTTACCCTCCAATTGAGGGAGATGCAGCTAAACCCAAGGATATGTCAGAAGAAGAGTGGAAGAAATTAAACAGAAAGACTATTGGTCACATCAGGCAATGGTTAGATGATTCGGTATTTCATCATGTGTCAGCTGAGACGTCTGCACATGCTCTTTGGACCAAACTCCAACATTTATATGAAAGAAAAACAGACAAGACCTTCTTGATCAGGAAGTTAGTGAACTTGAAATTCAAGGAAGGTAGTTCTATTGCTGAGCACTTGAATGGGGTGCAAAGTGTGGTGAATCAGTTGTCCAACATGAAGATAGTGTTAGATGATGAAATGCAAGCTTTATTACTTCTTAGCTCATTACCAGATAGTTAGGAAACATTGGTGGTGTCAGTTAGTAATTCGGCATCGAATGGACAGCTTACCATGGAGTTGGTTACCGGTAGTTTATTTAATGAAGAGACTAGAAGGAAGTCTGCCAGTACTGATCATTTCCAAGCACTTGTGACTGAAAACATGGGGAGAAAAATATAAGAAATATCATGGTTATGATAAGAACCGTGATAAGTCAAGAAGGGGATCAAAGTCGAGAGATAAAAGTTTTAAGTGTCATTATTGTGGTAAACCAGGCCATTTCAGAAAACAATGTTATAGTTACAAAAGAGATTTGAAAGAGGGAAAAGTGAAGAATGGTGATAGTAAAGAAGCTACAGCTGTTGTTACTGATAAACCTGTGGCTCTTTTGTATGGCGAAGGTGAATGTTTGCATGTTGCAAATGAAGAAAGCGAATGGATTATTGACACTGGTGCATCTTATCATGCAACCCCAAGGAAAGACTATTTCACTACTTATAGAGCAGGAGATTTTGGTAGTGTGAAGATGGGAAACACTAGCAACTCTAAAATAGTGGGAATAGGTGATGTGTGTGTCCAGATTAATACGGGGTGCACGTTGACTTTGAAAGATGTACGTCATGTTCCTGATCCTCATCTGAACCTGATTTATAGACTTGTTTTGGAGAAACATCATCATCATCATCAAAGCCCATTCCCGATATTTTCGGGGTCGGCTACATGGATTTTGGTTATCCAAGCAATGCGATCTTCCCACATATCCTCGCCTAATCCAAGCTCAATGATATCTTCATTCACCGCCTTCATCCAAGTTTTCAACGGTCGTCCCCTCCGTCTACACCCTCCATTAACTTGCCAATCTAGACATTTTCTAATTGGCGTCGTGCTTGGTCTCCTCCGCACATGACCAAACCAAGTTAAACGCCTTTCTCTAATTTTGTCCTCTATGGGCGCTACACCTAAGTATCTCCTAATTCTTTCATTTCTAATTTTATCCTTACGAGTTTTACCACGCATCCACCTTAACATACGCATTTCTGCTACAACCATCCTATGCGTATGTTGTCCCGTAGTAGCCCAACATTCTGAACCGTATAGCATGGCTGGTCGAACAATTGTCTTATAGCTTGTTTTGGATAAACAATGGTATATTAATTATTTTGGTAATAGTGCATGGAAGCTTACCAAATGTTCACTTGTTGTGGCAAAGGGTAAGGCGTGTTGCACACTATACAAGACTCAGGTGAAATTGTGTAAGACTGGTTTGAATGCAGCTGAAGATGGTTCTTCTACAAACTTGTGGCATAGGCAACTTGCACACATGAGTGAGAAAGGTATGCAACTCTTAGAAAAGAATAAATTATTTCCCTCCATGAAAGGTACTCCTCTTAACCCCTGTAATTATTGTTTATTTGGTAAACATCATAGAGTTGCATTTCGTAGATCGTCAAAAAGAAAATATGACTTGTTAGATTTGGTTTACACTGATGTTTGTGGTCCCATTGAAGTAGATTCTCTTGGTGGTAGTAGATATTTCTTGACATTTATTGATAATGCATCTAGAAAGGTGTGGATATATTTTCTCAGATCTAAGGACTGGGTTTTTCAGCTATTCCAACAGTTTCATGCCAAGGTTGAAAGAGAAACAGGTAGAGCTTTGAAGTGTCTCCGCAGTGATAATGGTGGCGAGTACACATCAAAAGAATTTAAAGCTTATTGTAGTAAGCTTGGTATACGGCATGAAAAGACAGTTCCTGACACTCCACAGCATAATGGGGTAGTAGAAATAATGAACCGGACTATTGTAGAAAAGGTAAGATGCATGCTTCGCATGGCTAAATTGCCAAAAGAGTTCTGGTCTGAAGTTGCTAGTACAGCTTGTTATCTCATCAACAGGTTTCCTTCATTTCCTTTAAATGGTGACATTCCAGAAAGAGTGTGGAGAGGGAAAGATAGTTCATACTCTCATCTGAAGGTATTTGGTTTAAAACATTTGTTCATGTACCGAAGGAGAAGAGATTAAAGCTTGATGAGAAGACATATCCATGTATTTTCATTGGTTATGAAGATGAACAGTTTGGCTACAGATTATGGGATCCTGAGAATAAGAAAATTATTAGAAGCAGAGATGTGGTATTTTATGAAGATCATACCATTGTAGATTTTGAGAAAATTGAAAAGCCCAAGCAGATAAATAATGAGGTAGCAGATCTTACACCACTTCCTCCTCTTTTGTCTCATGTTGAAAATGGGGGAGAGATGCCAGATGATATAGTTGGTGACCATATGCCAAAAAATGAAGTTGTTAATGATGATCATGTAGAAACATGTTAGGTTGCGCATGAAGAACAACCCCTTCAGCAAGAAATAGTAGAGCCTCAAGAAGGTCTACCAGAGAGCGCCAACCTTCAAAGAGGTATCCCAATGATTAGTATGTTTTTCTTATAGAAGAAGGTGAACCAGAAAATTTTCAAGAAGTACTAGATTATAAAGATAAAGATAGCTGGATGAAAGCTATGAAAGAAGAGATGAGTTCCTGGCATAGGAATGATACTTATGATTTAGTTGAGATTCCAAAAGGTAGAAAACCTTTGAAGAACAAATGGGTGTACAAATTGAAAAAATAATGGTGATGGAAAGAATGTGAAGCACAAAGCTCGGTTAGTGGTAAAAGGCTTTGCGCAAAACAAGGGGATAGATTTTGGTGAAATATTCTCACCCGTGGTGAAGATGACATCCATTAGAGTGGTGTTAAGTCTTGCAGCTAGCCTGGATCTTTAGATTGAGCAGTTAGATGTTAAAACTGCATTTCTTCATGGGGATTTACATGAAGAAATTTACATAGCACAACCAGAGGGTTTTGAAGTGAAAGGGAAAAAACATATGGTTTGCAGATTGAAGAAAAACCTTTATGGATTGAAACAGGCTCCGAGACAGTGGTTTAAGAAGTTTGACTTCTTTATGGTAGGACATGGCTTGAAGAGAACACTTCTAGACCATTGTGTTTATGTCAGATATTTTACGCCCGATAGCTTCATTATTCTCTTGATTTATGTTGATGATATGCTAATTGTTGGAAAAGATGTTGATATGATTGGTAGGTTGAAAAAATATTTGCTTAGCTCTTTTGATATGAAAGACTTGGGGTCAGCTCAACACATCCTAGGGATGAAGATTACATGTGATAGAAAATTAAGAAGTTGTGGTTGTCACAAGAAAAGTATGTTGAAAAAGTACTTGAAAGGTTCAACATGAATGATGCTAAGCACCTGAGTACTCCACTTGCTAATCATTCAAGTTAAGTGCTGAGTTATCTCCTCGTACTGATGAAGAAAAAAAGCATATGTCAGGTATTCCATACTCCTCTGCTGTAGGGTGTTTGATGTATGCTATGGTTTGTACAAGACCAGATATTGCACAAGCAGTCGGTGTTGTGAGTAGGTATTCAAAAAATCCAGGAAAAGAACATTGGGCTGCAGTTAAATGGATTATGAGATATTTGAAAGGTACTTCAAAGCTTTGTTTAAGCTTTGGTAATTCAGGAGCTGTGTTAGAAGGGTACACAGATGCAGATTTTGCAGGTGATTTAGACAAGAAAATGTCGACTTCAGGTTATGTTTTCACTTTTGCAGGGGGAGCTGTAGCTTGGCAGTCTAGATTGCAAAAGGGTGTTGCTTTGTCAACTACTGAAGCCGAGTATATTGTCATTAATGAAGCAGGGAAGAAAATGTTATGGTTGAAAAGATTGCTCAAGGAGCTAGGTGTGAATCAAAATAAGTATGTGGTGCATTGTGATAGTTAGAATGCTATTGAGTTGAATATGAATGCCACATACCATGGACTTACCAAGCATATTGATACACGTTACCACTGGATATGTGATGTGCTTGAGAAAAATTGTTTCCAGATTGTAAAGATTCATACTAGTGAAAATCCTTCTAACATGATGACAAAAGTAGTTTCAAAAGGAAAACATGAGTTCGGTAGAGAACTCATTGGAATGACCTAATATGATTAGGCAGTGATTCTTCCCTAATGGTCTGAAATTTGGCAAGTGTATGTTGTTGATATTATTCTCCAGAATGCTAGTTACCTTCCGGTTGTTCACTATATTTCTCAAATAGCAATATGGTTTGTAGGTTGAATCATTAACCCATCAAGAAGAAGTTGAATTACATGCAAAAATTGAAGCTCTCGTATTAGAAGTTACAAAAGTGTCGTCAAAGCTTTCAAGTCTCTTTCTTTCACACAATTCTTATACCATCTCCTTGTATGTTTCATCTGGTTAGATTCTGTATTTCCAACTTAATTGGCCCTTTGTTGTTGGGGTTGTTTTTAGTTGGAAATAGCCAAGGAGTTGGACAAGTTATCGGCCAGGTTGGACGATGTTGATGATATGATAAGTAGTACAGCTGATTTGTGGATGCCAATCATAACTGCTACTTCTGAGGAAAGAAGACACTTAGCCACTTCAACTAAAGATGCCATTCCTGAAACTGATGGGATGAACCAAAGCTGATCTTTTGTTGTATACTCATCTATATAGGCATTCATCAAATTATTGGTGATGTAAATTTGGACGCTTATTTGGACCAACTCGAGTCCAGGCCTCTACAAAGTTTACTTTTCTGGCAGATTATATATATGTCTCTTGATCATGATTCGAAGTTATGAAGTATGAATGATTTTGATTTTGACACTGCAATGTGTTTCTGCTCTTTTTGCATTTGCAATTGAGTTGGAATTTTAGCTCATTCTTGTTAGTAGTTATTATATGTTTGTAATACATGTGTAGAAACAAAGAGAAGATGTTCGTACAGAAGAAGAAAAAAATGAGCTACGACACAGTTGTCTCCACGGAGTCCCTAGTGTTTGAGCTTGACTAAATCACACCACCAATTTTGCTAAGGATATTACTATTGTCTTACGTTCTGAATGACACCACTAATATTTAAAAAAATAACAAAATAAAAAATAAAACCATACCACCTCTCTTCTCATCTCGCCATTTCTTCTCCATCAAGCACTACCATCATCTCGCCTCCGTCGCACACAACTGCCTCTCCCTTCCACCGCCGGCCTCACCGGGTCGCCGTCGGACGTCCCTCCCAGCCCCCACTTACTTCTTCTCTATTTTTCCTCTTCTTCTTCATCTTCTTCTCAGTTTTTCTTCTTATTTTTTTCTTCTCTTCTCCTTTTTTCTCTTGTGTTTTTTTTTCTTTCTCTTTTGTATTTTTTTCTACTCTTTTTTTTTCTCCTTTTTTTTTTCTTCTCCTCGTCTCTTCTTCTTCTCTATCTTCCTCTTCTTCTTCTTCTTCTTCTCTGATGTTTTTTTCTCCTTCGTCCTTGCGGAGGTTCCCCACTCGTAGGAACCTCCACAAGGGCAAAAAAATGTGTCCCCCACGGAGGCTCCTGCGAGTGAGGAACCCACACTCACACAAACCTCTACGCATGGGGTTTCCCACTTGCAAGAGCATCCGCGAGGGACAAATTTTTTTGCCCTCGCGAAGGTTCCTACAAGTGGGGAACCTCTACTAGTAGAACCTCCGCGAAGGCGAATGAGAAAAAACTAGGGAGAAGAAGAAGAAGAAAAAAGGAGAAAATAGGAAGAGAGGGGAGGAAGGGGAAAAGAAAAAAATAGAGAATAGGAGAAGTTTAGAAAGAAAAAAAAAACAGAGATGAGGAGAAAAAATAAGAAGAAAATAGGAGAAGAAAAAAACAAAAAATAGAAGAAGATAACAAATAAGAACAAAAAGAAAAGGAAGAGAGGATGAAAAAAATGAAAGGAACAAATAAAAATAAAAAGAATAACAAATGAGAAAGGGAAGAAAGGAGCGGTGGTACACCCGGCGGTAAACGGGGATGTGGTGGTGCGACCAGCGGTGGCAGTTCGTGGTGGTGTAGCCGAGGGTGGCGGGACGAGATGGTGTTGGGGGGGGGGGGGGGGGGGTTGTTCCTGTGAAGAGATAAAGGAAGGCGGATAAGGGAATGTGAGGGGTGATGGTGTCCTTCAGCAGATCCAAAAAAATGGTGTGACGGTGTCTTCGGTAGAAGTGGTTGTGTCATTTAATCACTGCCTTGACTTAATCCACTACAACACTACAAGAAATACACCAACATGAGTCAGAAGGCACAAAATGGCGTAAAGACTCTAATCGTGAACGATAACATGATCTATGTGTTCCCTAGCTGATAAACATGAATGAATTAAGACGATGTGACACATGAAATTAACAAAAACTATTGAAACTTTCAAGTAACAAAAGCAACACGGGAGAGAGGGTTGAAAGAGTGTTTATATTGGCTTGCAAACAGGCACAGATCTACATGGTGGCAACTTGCCCCTGCAAACTTTAAAAAAAAAAAATTGGATCATTTTCGAATTGTCCACCCTTGCGATGCCGACGGCGCCATCACATATCGTCTCTTCCTCTCTCCCTATGTTATTTGTGATGCCAACGACTCCGCCCCACCCCTTTCCCCTCTTTTGCTTTCTCTCTCTATTTAATACGACATCGACAACCACCATGCCTCTTTCTTTCTTCCTCTCCCTCCTTATCTCCTTGTATGTTTGATTTAGTTCCCTTTCCCACCATCGCCATCACCAATCCCAACCTCTATTGCCTACTTTGAAGAATAAGAAGGTTCTTTAAAGTATTTTCTCAAAATGAATTTATATCTCGAGGTTTAATTTTGTATTTATTCATAGAATTTTCTTGAGATACGTGAAAATTTTGATCCAGTAATTTTTTCTCAAGATACATATTTGTATCTCGGAATTTACATGTGGATTATTAATTTGAAGGGCATTTCGATAATCAATATGAGCCTTTTTATAGTCAACACACGTTAATCCAATTTTTTTTTGTCCACATATAATTTTATATTTGAAATTAATTTTTGTTGATTAATTTTATATACCAATTTGATTTGCTCCTCGTATATTTATCTTTTATACTTTTATAAAATAGCTTGTTGAATTCATTTTCTCTGAACGTAGATTTGATCGGGGTTTTGCGAATGCTATTATGGTTTTTTATATTGTTATTTATGTATTGTATAAAGAAGAGAAGAGAAGAGAAAGAAGAGAGAAGCCACCTAAGTCGGTTGTGGCTATACATTTGTCGGAGTGTTAGAAGTGTTTGTTGTTGGTTTGCCGTGGCGCCTCTTGTTCTTTCCTCTATTTTCTACTGCAGGCCTTAATCACATCACCTTTCTCTCTTTAATGGATTCGATCACTCATCAATCCTTCACTCTTCCGTGTTCCAATCAAACTTCGTCGCTCACTCTCTTTCATCAAACCCTAATTCACTTCGACCATTGGAGGTGGAGGAAGAGAATTTTCAACTATTCCTCCACTGGCTGAAACCACACTCCTAATTCATTCACTACAATTACAATTACAATTACATCCTGGTTTTCGAAGAATAGGAGCTTCTCCAAGGTATTGAAATTGATGTTTTATTTAGAGAATTTTGTAGAAGAAAATATTTCTATGTTCTGATCTCTCGTATTTTAGCTTGAGTGTTGTTCTCCACATTGAAGATGAAAATATTATATACGATTTGTTGTGTTTTGATGCTTTATTATTTTTATTATTATTAGTTGTAGAAATTCACCTGTATATGAATATGTTTTCCGTGTTCTAAGCTCGGAAATTTTAACTTAGTAGAAGATGTTTTGTGAGTGTAGGAACTTTATCTGAGGAGAGTATATATAGGAGCTAGATGTTAATGTTGTCTAATTTGTAATGGTGTGATGTTTTTTGAATGTAGAATTTTTTTTTTTCAAACCTGAAGAGGTTTTGGAGGAGAAATGGCCTCGCCATGTCTGGAAGACCTTCTTGCAGAGGAAGGATTTAAGGGAAGGAAATTGAAGCAAAGGTCTAGATCGTCCTTTGGATATGAAGGGATGAGTGTGCCACTGTACCTATATAAAGACCGATCTCAGTTGAATTCTACATCTAGTGTTAAAATTAGGACAACTGCGAGGACACAATCCAAATTTGCCAGGCGTAGTGTGGGAAATGAGTTTGCGAAAATTGAGAGGACTAATGGTAGGAAACCCAGAGACAATCTGCTCAGAAATGTGAGAAGTTTGAAAAGTTCGAGCCAAAAGAGTGTGGAAGAATATGATTCATTGGGAGAAAGTGATTCTGGAACTAGGCAGGATGAGAGAACTAATGGCTTATTGTTGGTAGGTGATGAGATTGTTGAGGTTGAGGAGAATGACCAAACTGATGCAAGGGATAAATTTAAAGATATATTTTCGAATGAGATTTTTAAAAAAGAGAGAAGGACTAGTTACTCTAGTGGTTCAGGGGAGAAGGAGAAATACAGAAAAAGGTCTAGCAAATGTCTGCTAGGACAATCGACATTTAGCAGCAATCCAAGAAATACCTTGCCTCAGCCAGAGTCCTTCAGCAAAAAGACTGCTGAAACCATACAAAATGACAAGACCTTTGAGAATTTGCGTAACAGAAAGCAGCTAGGTGAACCACCAGTACCACAGCCTAAACTTGACCAAGTTGCTATCCAAGCGACCATTTCAATTTTAACTAGTTTTGTTAAACGCTTTCTCAAAGATTCAGAGATTCGAGACGCACTTCGGCAGAGTTGTTCATCTTTCCTAGTTTTAACTAAATTAGAAGAAGGCCATCGTGCTGATAACAAAGTCATAGAGAATCTTGAAAAGGCAATAGAAACGGTAGAGAAAATTGTTGAGGAGTCTGGGAATGCCAAAGATTTGAAGAAAGCTTCTCTGCAGTTAAGTGTCATTACTGGTCTGAACTCGAAGGATTTAAGGGATGGGTTTACATCCGGGATTCCTAATTCAAAGCTGTCGGCATGCGCTCACCTCTACCTTAGTGTGATTTATAAAATACAGAAAAAAGACAAGATATCTGCAAAACATCTTCTTCAAGTCTTTTGTGATTCACCCTTCCAAGCAAGGACAAAGTTATTACCAGAGTTGTGGGATTATCTCTTTCTTCCTCATCTTTCCCACCTGAGAGTGTGGTATGATCAAGAAATGACCTCTTTACCAGATACATCAAGCCAGCCAAGGAAACTGAAGTATCTTGAAAAAGTATATAATGGGATATTAGATATTGGTACCTATCAGTTTGGAGTTTACTACAAGGATTGGCTCACTGAAGGAGTTGAAGCTCCTTCTATTCCTACTATTGCTATTCCTTCAGTGTCGATTCAGGGACTCCAAAAGGGAGCTTCACATGGTTATTCTCCAGAGATAGCTAGTCCACTTGGTTCTGTGTCATCTCAACCCATGATCAGTAAAAAGCTTTATGATTCTGTTTTTGGTCGTACAAATAAATCGGATGGTGTTGGTGAAACAGAAGCTGGAGAAGAGAACGAGAAATTTGACAACTGCAGAAGTAGCTTTGGTACTGTTGAAGAAGACAAAAGAGCAGTAGCATACTCCCCTGATAGTGGAAATTCTGTGGAACAATCTTTGCAAGAACATACCACTGAGAACACAGCAGGAGATGTATCCCTCAGTGTAAACCATTCCTTCTATTCTGTTTCATTTCTCCACAATGTTCAGTGGTTATTCTATCTATTGATACTATTCTACATTTCCAAGGAATCGGTTTGCTAATAGTTGGATAAATTGCTGCAGTCAAATTGTTTTGACAAAATATGATGCCATTCATTTAGTTTCTAAGAATGTTTTGTCTGAATAAATGTTCATGTCATGATTTGTTGATTTGCACATCCTGGTATTATGAAAAGTATTTTGCAAATTGCTAAGAAAATTCAATAATTGCAGATCTCTGTTGACCAAGTGTCTAAATCATCTTCTTCAAGAACCAAGAAAGAAAGTCTCAATGGTGAAGCTGAAAATGTTTGCTCACAGCGTCTATCCCCCAGAAGTGCCAAATTGTTAAATGTGCTTCCTCCTAAGGAGATAAATGAGCTTACCCTTGAGAAGCTAGCAGAATCCATTTTCAAACAATCTCAGGTCAGAAATTCCATTGATTTCACTGCTGCTAGTCCATCACACTAAAAAATCCATTAACCACACCTACATTTGTATTTAAGGAACAATACTAATATTGCTATCTTCATTTTGTTTCTTTTTGCTGCAGCGGAGCAACACAAGTTCCCATGTTGAAGGTGAGCTGAAAGGAAACAATCTTGCATGTTTTGGTATTCAATCACTCTGATATCATGCCTATATGTTTTGAGTGATGCTTTGCTGATGTTGATGTTATTAATTCTAAACAGATATAAAAAGTTTCTCATGTTCAATTTTTCTCAGCGCAGGGCAGTATTCTAATGATGCATGTTTAGAAGAAGGGTCATTTTTCTCGAGCATTCCCAAGGATTTTGTCTGTCTTTTAACTAGTGAGTTGTTTGAAGATCCAATAACTCTGGAGACTGGTCAAACCTTTGAGCGGAAAACCATTAAACAATGGTTTGATAAAGGCAACAGAACATGTCCAATAACTGGGAGGACCTTGGAATGCCTGGGGATGCCTATTACCAATATTGTGTTGAAACGCATTATTGATAGCTGGAAAGCAGAACACTGTAAAAATCTACTAGCTGTTGCATCCCAATTGGCATGGAGCTCTATAGAGCAGGGGTCCAAATCAAAGGATGAAAAAGCTATTTTTATACTAGAGCAGCTTCTTATCAGTTTCAAAACAGAGGAAAGATTGATGAATGCGAAACACCTTATTTCTCTTGGAGGTTTGCAGTTCCTAATTCTGAAGTTTGAATTGGGCAGCTTAGGAGAGAAAGCACGTATAGTTGCACTTCTATCCTGTTGTATTGAGGCAGATGGAGATTGCAGAAACTATATAGCGAAAAACATCAATAAGGCATGTGTTCTTGAACTTCTTCAGAACAAGCAAGTTAAGTCGAGAAAGAACGTAGTGATACTCCTAACAGAACTGATACGCTTAAACAGGTTTGTGATTTCACTATTTCAGGCTTTTCATTTCCCGCATTGGCTAAACTGCTTTTAGTATCTCGCAGAAGTGTTTGTATACTGCATTTGGACTTTGGAGCCTGTATCTCACGTCTTTGATATTCTCTTTATCGATAGCACCTCTTTCGAGCAAAAAGAAAATGCAATTTGAAGTTTAAATACTGGAAATCCCTATAAATTCTTGCATGTTTTTTATCCTTATTATAGGCCTGTGTCACTATCTGTAGTCTATTTATGGTCGTGCTATACAATAGGTTAGGTTCTACCAAAGTTCTGTTTGCGGTTTGGGTTTTTATTTTATGTTTTCCTCCTCTCTTTTTTTTTTCCTTTAAAATTTTGTTTAACCTCTCTTTTTGGTAGTTCATTTGAGATTTATGACTACAAGTTTTATTCAGACTTTTTTTCACCTTGGTTTAAACTCATTGGTCATACATATCTCACTTTGGATTGTCTTTTTTTAGTTTTAACATGGTGGCTCTGCTTTTCAATGGTCTTAGATATCCCAGCCAAATTGATGCTTATGTCTATCTGGTAATTTCAGGAGGGCCGATATATCATCATTCTTGAGTAGCTTGCAGAAGGATGGGATAATGAACACTATGCATGTTATGCTTGTGCATCTTCAGAGCTTGCCACCTGATGAAAGGCCTCTGATTTCTGCTCTTCTGTTACACTTTGATCTCTTGGTATGCATCTTTAATTAATTGGCCTCAAGTGATCCGAGTATGTTTGACATTTAAAGGTCATTAATCATCATTATGTAGTCAGGAAATTATATCTGTCAGACATGAAATGAGGTTGTTCTGAGCTCTTTTAACTAAGTAGTACAGTGAATATCTGAAAACCATCTTAACAGCAAAGCTAATTGCTGAGACAAAACTCCCTTGCAGGTGGAGCCCCGAAAGTATAGCATATATAGGGAGGAGGCTGTTGATAGCATTACAGTATGTCTGCAGTGCAGTTTAACTGATGTGAAAGTTCGAGCACAATGTTGCAAAGCTCTTTTCATCTTAGGGGGGCACTTTTCTTTATCTGGAGAGGTTCTGATAGAGACCTGGCTCCTAAGGCAAGCAGGATTCTCTGATGGTTGCGATACCGACCATCTCAACAACATTGAGAACAACTCCCAAGTTAACGAAACTATATTGGTGCGTCTTTGTTTGTCGAATTCTATATATAACTTATTTTTTCCCTCCATTATCTATGTGCTGAAGGTTTTGTTCAGATATTTATTCTATTGAAGCTATTATTTAAAACGATCTACCGGTTTTATTAAATTTTAGTGACCAATAAACAAAATGTACGCGAAATGCAAACCCCTTTTGTCAGTGGTAGAATTCATGAAAGTGTTCTTGTATCATGGAATTATTACCTGTTTACTATTAGTTTGATATCCATGTTACGTTATAGAGTCTCTCAGCAACTTCCATTTGCATCTCTTCATTTGAACAAAACGACTGGGCTTTTCAGTTGACATCTAGTAGAGAGAGATGTGGCAGGTCATGTTGAAGGATGTGGAGGAAATTTAGTTAAAATTCATTTGCAGTACAGAGAGAAAGTTTCCATGGAGTGACCATAAAGCATGATTTTACAACCACTTACCACATGGTTCAGTACGTAGGTTCAGAACTCTGGTATGGTTTTCAGTTGTGTTGAATACTAAGCTGTGATGCTTGTCCTCCTGCTGTTTTCTATAATAATAAGATGGATTGTGAGTGTAAAGAAACTGGACAAGGAAACAATTTAAACAAATGTGAATCGTGCCCAACAAATGTTCATCCCTTACAACTCACCAACTGGATTATGATAAGGACAATAGGTCATTACAATTAGGGTCCTAATTCTATCACAACAGTCTAATTCTTTGCAATCACCTTGGTTTCTTTACTTTAACAACTCAAATTCCTATACACAAACTAGCTTCAACCAAATTAGTGCTACGATTCGAGAAGTAGAAGTGCACTTGTTTTTGGTTCCATATGCATCTCTGTAATAAACTGGTGCTTCGGTTATAGCATAATGAATTTCTTTAATTGCATTAATGTTTCACCATATTGGCCTAACTGATTTGCTCTAACACTGTGACTACAATTTCAGGCAGAAGAAGAGAAGGCAAGAGAAGATTGGTGGAAGGACTTGACATCATCGTTACTTGGTACTGGAAAGAAGTCATTTCTTGATCCGCTTTCAAAGTGTTTAGGATCTGGAGATCCAGAATTGGTGAGAACTTGTCTGGTCACTGCAGCATGGATGAGCAAGGGACTCACCTTACTTTCAGATGCAGAATTCCAACTTTCTGCATTTTCGTCTCTCATCCCTCATCTTAAAGAAAGTTTAGAAAGTGGCAAAATGATAGAGTATAGAGTTCTGGCATCAATGATTTTGCTCAACTTCAGCAAGATTTCAGGTATGTTGGAGCTTGGAAGTGTTTCAAATATCGTACAGCTGAAGTGTTTTATGAGGTTAGAGTTTGAGGCATAATTTTGGGCAAGGCTCCTGAAGCCCCCATGTCTTAACAGAGTAAATGAAACCTTATGAATCGTATTATTTCACGAAGTCTTCGTTAACTAATTCTCCATGCTCTTTTCAGTCTGATTCCATATTTTTCTAATTGCATCAGAATCATGATCTTAGTTTTGTTTGTCAGTAATCAGTATATTATATTTATTATATTTAAAGTAACTGTTCTCGTTGGGAAAATGCTATCATCCTTGAAGTGCACTTAAATACCATTGAAGCTTACCCCCGCCTCAGTAAATTTGTTCGCTGTTAGCCTATTAGATAATTAATACAATTGAGATTTTGCCAATAGAGCCATGCCCGACTTCCTGGTGGCTTCATATTTCGGAATGTGGCAAGCATCGAATGGAAAATGCATGTTTGTCTTTCAAGCTCAGCCATTGCATAGGACGATTGGTGGGAGGCATGCACATGACCCTGTGCGGTTTAAGGATGTATACTTATTGTAGTGTGTAGTATATATTGATCTTTGCAGGACTTTAAACAATAGCTGTGTGCACAGATTCTTTGATCGCTCATCTATTAGTATAATGGCATGAATTAACGTTTCGAAGTGTGTTGGGTTGGGTTATTCATTCGAAACTCTACTGAATTTTATCATATTTTCCAACTTGCAGAGTGCAGAGTCCTCTTGATGACCATTGCAGAAGAGGTTTTGATACCTCTACAGAGCCTAGCAGAGGTAACTTGGACAGCAAAGCAGCTATATGAAATCATTTCTGGAGAAAGGTTGTAGAATATAACATGAAAGAATTGCTAGACGTGTCACTGTACTGTGGCAATGTGCAAAGGTTGACATTTATGATTCTATTCATTCAGCAAGGTTTGAGTAAATATGTTCATATAATGTGTTCGTCTTCAAGCGTTTTCTTTCATCGCCTTGGTCCGAGATTTTTTATATATGAAGGTTCTTCATCTTGGCACTGGAATAAGAGATGAAGGAATACAATTTTTTATTTGAAGTTTTGTGAACTTTTTTCCTTTCTTCCCATGTTACTGCAGAATCGTAGCATAAATGATGTAAATGATTCTATTTATTCATGATAGATAACTGTCTATTTCAATTTACTACATATCCATTTCAGAATAGAAAAATAGTGGACATCTTTTGGTGAGATGCTGGATAAAAAAAAACACTACCATGCCAATCTTCTCTTGTATTTATTATTTTTAATTATTATTAATTAAAAAATATTCAGTGTTTTGAAACAAGTAATATGTTGGTCCAGTCATGTTTTATTTGTTGGCCTAAGGCTAAAAGATGCATAACAAAACAAATGCGCAATCATACAGAACAGAACGGCAATCAATTGCAGGGTATTGATCGAGTTACTGCGATCATTAGAAAATTCAATCAACTGAATAACCATGATTTGGTTTTTCATATTAGCCGTTTGGCTGAACAGTTGAAAATGAGATATTGGAGGAAATTGAGCCTTTCCCACCTTCAACAAGCAAAAACGTTCAATTTCATCCAATTCTCATCTTCAAACTTCTTCATTTTATGAGTTCTGAAGTAGTATATGGTTTAGCTGTTGAATGCAAGAGGCTGCAGGATACAGAGCCCTGTTCTATACAACAGGTAACCGGGATCTGTATCATCCAGCTCTCACTTTCAACCCCACATATGATGGATGATTATTTGATGAAACGATATATTGAAGATGAGATATTGGAGGAAATCAAACCTTTCTGATTCCCAGAGGGTACAGATGGTTTGGTTTCATCCAATTCTCACCTTCAAGCTCGGCTGTTGTATACCACAAGCAAAGAATTTGGTTTCATCCAACTCTCACTTTCAATACCAACTTTGCTTTCTACAACCGATTGTGATACCCCATTGGCATCCCAATCTCTGTATTTATAAGATCCACTCAAGCCTCAGCTACAAAGGGCATGTTAATATTGTGTTCATAAGGCATGTTAATATTGTGATGTACCTAGAGAATAATTTTTCATACAAGGATTGTGCGACTATGGAGCTCTTTTGTCTTGGGAGTGTATTGTAGGTAAGTAGCCAATTAAGCCCATGTAAAACAAAGAAATGCGAGCGAAACCCATATAAATTTTAGTTTGAAACTGCAAAAAAAAAATAAAAATTTAAAAAAAAAATTAATAATAATAAAATTTAGGACAAACGACTTATTTATTTCAGTAGTTTTATGCATAAAAATTAAAATTTAAGAAAACAATGCCTTTGTTTATTTCTTTTTGAAATGAATTGCAGGTTTATTAGATAAACGATAATGCTACTTCCATACATTATTTTGTCTTCCGGGTTAATTGATGGAGTATTTTGGTATCTTAAAGAACTTCAGTATAATTTCAAAACCAAACACAACACTAAATGATGGCTTTGTTGAAGTGATAACATTTTAGGCCTTGCTTGGAACTCTGACCATATGAATTTTTTTTTACTGAAGTCGAGAAACACATCTAAATGATTAAATCTGGCCGTTGTTGAAGTAATAAGTTTAATTTTTGTTGTTAAGATATAGGCTTCTATCCTTGGGCTTGTAGCCTTGTAGGAGCTTGGCTGAATGAGCAGTGGTTATCGAAAGACAACGTGACATGTTGAACACATTTCGAATTACACAAATGTAATTTTGGCTTTGTATAACCAGGTCTTATGCTGTTAATGGATTATCTATCAAGTCAAATAGGTTCATAACTCAAACCATAAGATTGTTCAAGGCATCCATTTTTCTCTTTCCTAGTCCATGCTTCATCATTTTCAAGCCACCTTCCTTGCTAAAAAGAGATTTTTAAAATGTTTCATTCAGAACAGCTCGCATTAGTCTATTTTCTTCAAGTTTTGCTTACAGAAGACAATAAAACTCCCAAGCTTCTATTTTGGGGCAGGTACATTAACTATCAGACCAACAAGCCACAGCACGATGGATTTTATAATCCAAAAGATGAAAAGGAACACTAAAACAGCTGCCAAAATGGTGAGGAATGGAGGTCCTTGAGAACTGCCAGTTTCACTCCCCTTGGATTTCCCTTCAACGATATCGCCTCCTTCTGAGCCATTGGCAAACAATTTGGAAAGGTGTCCTCCGTGTTGTGATTGTTCCACAATTCTAAACCTGGGCGTCCAAATATAGAGTTAAGGCAGGATATTCAAGCCAAAAAAAAAAAAAGACATATGCTATATCTAACAGAAGCATACATGAAGGCAAGTAAGAGAATGGAACACTACAATGAACACCAACTAGCAATGATTCCTCATGGAAAAGATTTAAAGGGAACTCTAAAGAAGCTTCAATCTTTCTCTTCTGAGTTACTTCTTTACTTTCAAATTTTGTGACTATTTGGTATCTCTAAAAACTGATAATGTTTTGTGTTCAACATGACAGTTTTATAGCGAAACCTTAAACAACAGTTCTCCCATACTTTGCAGCAAGCAAAAGCTTACATTATACCAAACAAACCATGAGAGCTTTTATTCTAGTATGACTACTACAAATGAAGCACATCTACCTTGATGGAGGTTTACACAGTTTTAATGTAATTGCAAAGTCAGGATCTATATGAATGACTCATTCTATTCAAATTTAGGTCGCTCCTAGCTGAAGTACCACTTCTAGATACTAATGGAACTTTACACTCCAGTAGAAGATGGAAGGGATTGCCATAATGCAGTACTCATTATCATTGACTTGACTGCAGAATTGGATCTTGCACAAGTGATGATCTACTCTGTTTCAGACCACTATCCTCTTGTAGCGTGTGGTTAGGGGAAACCTCAAAAGATGCTTAACCATTCAAATTTTGTAATTTACTATTCTTCTCCTGGATTTCTCAGATTTAGTGAAGAAGTGCGGGATGATCAAGAGGTTAGACGTAAACCCAATGTACAAAAGGAAAGGAAAATTCACTAGGCGCATCCTCAAGGTAGACCCTCACAAAGTTTCCGACTTGTGCAATGAGCATTAATCTCCATATTCTCAACCCTGTCATGAACCTTTGCTTGCCTCATCAAATGATTTTGTGCATGATTCGATGCTTTGTGACTTCTTACTCCATTCTCCATCTGCAATGAATGGAGTTGCAAATAGGAATTTTCCAGCCAAGATAGGGACTAGGCAAGTGCTTGGTATAAAAGCTTTTGGTTCCCTTCCCTCTGGGGAAGTATACATCCAAAGTGCAAGAGCCCAACCACCAGTCCACAACTCTTCTCTGCTTCATTAATGATCTCTTTGTTCTCAGTGGTGGAGGAACAAAATCAAATTAGAACCATTCATGGATCTCTAATGTCCTTTTATCTCTTTCAAGGCCTATGAGAATCCTACGAATAGGCGCAAATCAACATTTGGCTTGCCCCAGGGCTGTGGCTTGGGGTAAATTTTGCCAAAAGGTAAAAAGTTGGGATTATATGCACCATGGTGTAGAGATTCAAAGTGCCACATTAGGTTTTTATGGTTAACTGCCTCAAATAGATGGTTGGATTAAAGTCTACATAGAAGTTCTTCTGCACTAAGGATTTTGCACTCTACACCATGGAGTGCATTTCAATAAAACAAATCCTCAAGACTGTTCTCCATACAATTCGCCAAACAAAAACAAAGGGGCACTGTCCTAAACCCATCCTAAATTTTCCAGACCCATTAGCATTTACCAATTGTAAGTCACTGTAACCTAAAAAAAAAAAAAACATTCGCGGTTTTTAAATCCCAAACTCCAATTGATAGTACTAGTTTGAATACTAACAACCCCATCTTTCTCAGAATTCATAACCATGCATATCAACATAGTATAAGCTTAAATGGGATGCTTAAACATGTGTTAACCTTCAATAAGGAATCCCATACCAACATTTTAGATACATGAAATGCTGAGTACAACTAACTTAAAATATATTAATAACAGATAACAAATTGTTTCTAAACCACTAAACGAATGAGAAAGAAATGGGGCTTTTGGTAGTGTTACCTCAAGTTCAAAGGAGTAGAAGGAATCCTGGACTGAAATCTTGGAAAGGGTATGGAAGAAATTGAAGGTCTGGGGTTGGAATTTGGGCCTTTGAACCTCAAGAAGACGGGGTGGGTTAGCAGGAAGGAAGAGAGAATCGCCATGGTCTGAAATTCTCTGAATGCTCTCTCACTTCACTCACTGTTTCTCGTACTTTACTCTTCCGAGTCATCTCTCCATGTTTCTTGGGTTTATCGACCAGGACTGAAAAATGCGGTCCAAGGGAGGATGAAAGATGGGCCGGGCCAAAATGAAGCCCATTAAAGACAGGGGCGGGCCTGGTCATATGACGAGCTTCGCCACAGGCATACCCAAGAATGATGATGGAGAATAGGTGTACCCGAACACCAAGAGATAAAAATTACTCATGTTGATTCATAATAGATGTAGAATTATTTTAGGTTTTAAACAGTGTTCTAAAAAACGCTAGGCGGTGGGCGAGCGGCGAGCAGGTGCCTAGCGCTCAGGGACCTAGGCGGTCTTAGATTTTGTATTATAACTTTAATAATTTACAAAAGTTAAGCATAATACTTTATCAATTACATCCAATTTAATGTCAATATACATATGCAAAATTTAGAAACATGAAAAATTAACAATCATGAACAAAATTTATTAAAACTCAAATGACTGAAGTTGGTCATGATGGGTACTTTATACAAAGTTGAATTTGTGGACAAATATTCAAACCTACTCTTTTATTTTTCTTCAAATTGCATGAATAACCTCAGTCATGTTTGATAAAATTTACATTACTAAAATAATAAAATTGGTACTGGCAGATCCCTTGAGAATTTCATTAAGTAATCGTCCTTTGTAATTCCGGTTACAAGAAGTTTTCCTAATCCACTTGTGTCATTCTTGTATGTGCGGGTTTGTTTGAGTAGTATTAGAAAGATGATACTTGTTTCACATGCCAATTGGTTGTAGATTAAGAACAAAATAGTTGGCTTTCAGTATATGAAACATAGATGTACGTATCAAATTAGAAAAATTAGAAGTAAGAGAAAAGAATATTTATGTATGTATCCAACTAAAACAAGGGAAATGAATACCTTGATTCTTGTTATTTGGTAAGAACGTTGCCCTTTTGTTAATTTTAGTAAACTTGAAGTCAGTTTGCAACTTGTATGTTTTCAATATTTTGTCCCATCAAATTGATTTTTCAAACATCATGTTGATGCTCTAAGAACTTTGTAGCTCAAACTTGCAGCATGAATTGGTGTAGATAGTTTCAATATAAGCTAATTATAAGTTATATTTCAAATCCATAGAACACAAGAGATATAAAAACACAAGGAAACACAATCACTTTGAAAATTTTCGCACCAAAATATTTTTTAAAATTAGGAGGCTTAAAATTAATTCTAAAAATAAAGAGCAAGTCTAACGGCCGAGGAAACCAGCGAGGGAGAGGGGTGTGACCATTCATTCTCTTCGAAATTCGTATTTTTACACATCTCTAAAATGTAAACGCGGATCTCGAGAAAATGAGCGATCACACCCCTCCCTCGCTGTTTTCCTCGATGGTTTCCTCGCCATTTAGAATTTCTGAAAAATAAAATCACAATCCATGGCCTCACATACCAATGAATGCATGTTACCATAGAGACTACCGCAGAGACCATCATCCCAAGTAACCTCGCAACGCCACTCAGCATCTCAATGCGCAACGTGTCACTCTACTTCAACATGCACATCGCCACGCTTGCTCTATCGTGTCCCTCCCAAATCACTTGTTCCCAATCTTTACCTCTCTCTCTCTTTCAATATTCAATCCATCCATCTTTTTTTTTTTGTTCCAAACACTCCCTCTGTGTAGTTGCAATCACTCCCTTGTTCTTGTCAATTCAATGAGAGTCGTCTCACCCTTGCGGAGATCACAACCTCTCCAACATTTCCTCATGGGTAAGCTTCCTCTCCACACCTACTAACTCTTTGATTTTGTAATTAGAGATGTGTAAACGTGTTTCAGATGGAAAATTTTCTTGTTTTTGTTATATATAACAAGTGTTGATGTTGTTGATTCTTGCAGGAATTGGTGGTATCGGAAATTTTCATCTCTTTGCTGGAGTTGCACAAATTAGCTCTCAGAGTCGATGGTTAGTTTGTTCCTTAACTATGTTTTCAGACTTTCCATTTGCTTATTTATTTCATGTGTGTCTTTAGCAATAAATGGAATGGAAAATGTTCATTCTTTTCAGCTTTTCCTTGAGTTCGTGCTGAAAATTGTTTCGTTTATCTTCCAATTCGATTTTGATATAATGTAATCAAGGGGGTTATTTGTTTGTAAGACATGCAAATGATGAATTAAATCAACAGTTAAAAAATCCAGAATGATTATGATAAGATTGTTAATCTTTAGTCTTTACCAACATTAGACTTGGATGCCAAATTAGAGATGTCTTCCCGTTTTGCAAAGTTATCGCTAAATCTACTTCTATTACTGAAATTGAGGTCCACTGTAGCATGAACAGTGTAAATGTGTCAATTTTTGCACTAAAATGCCCTTATCTGTGTCATTATGTGTTTCCCCATAGAAGTTTCTGTGCCTTAGAGGAAGCAATTATTTTATTGAAACCAATCCTCATCTTGTCTTCTCGTGAGTCTCAAGAAACAATTATTGAATCAGTTGTATGAGTATTTCGTACTTCTAATGGCATAATAACAAATAAAAATATCCATTTGAAGCCAATCAATCAATTTATCTCTCTCTATATATATTTCTTTTGTCAAAAAACTTCGGAAAGATCTCATAAGCTATGTTGCGGTTCATCTTTCATGCTTGGAATGATTTGTAGTTGGCAATCAAGCTTGGAATGATTTGTAGTTGGCAATCAATATACATCTGGTATTTTCAAATATCTTTCTTGATCATTAATGATGGATACGTCGGTAAATAAGCTAGACTATTAGGATGTCTTGGTTTGGCTTGGTTTTTTTTGGAAAATTGATTTTCTAAAAAAAAAAGGAAAGCAAATAAACTTTAAAAAGCGAGGATGGTTTCTATTTTTTGGAACTAGTAGCATGGTTTGGCTGGATGGTAGTACATAGGCAAAGGATGGTTTCAATCTTTTGGCTGGATGGTAGTACATAGGCAAAGGATGGTTTCAATCCTTTCCACGATAGTAGAAAGTGGGTGGGTGTTGGTAGTACAAAGTGGGTGGGTGTTGACAGTGATGAGGATGTGATAAAAATGTCTCCGGTTGGTGTTCTTCATTTATACGGTACTCTGGAGGCTGCCTAAATGTCTCAATATATCGAAAATTCAAAAATATCAAATTCCCGATCAATGTAGTTAAGGCGTTGAGGCGGCGGGGAGGCGGATGAGCTTGAAAACGCCTCAAAGGCGAGGCAGACGCCTCACTTCACTGAGGCGGTCTTTAACATTTTTTAAAGATTTTTTATTATAATAAATTGAAACACATTGAGATAAGTAATATTCATCATCATTTTGATAACTTGGATATGCCAATATGTACAAAAAATCATACAACTATTTAGAATTGAAATGAAAACATAATAAAGTTGCATAGCATAGCAAAAAGATGCACTATATAAGTGTACTTAACTTTCTTATCCACTAAATCACTAAAAAAGAAATAAACAAGAAAAACATCAAAGCATAATGTAAACTAGTTCATAAACTTCTCATTGGTTTAACTTTGGAAATTTGAAACAGTGTTTGAAAAATTAATTGTTGAATTTGAAACAATGTTTGGAAAATTACAATTTGGTGAGGCATCGCCCAGCAGGTCTCATTGGTTTAACTTTGGAAATTTGCACCAAATTTCGATCCATATGCTAAAATATTATGATCCATACACTGAAATATTACTTATTATTGTTTATTGTGAAGAAAAAAAAGCAGCAGAATATATCATATAAAAAAAAGGAGCAGAACATATTATATAAAAAAAACAGATCACTAAAAAAAAGGATTAGAACAAAAAATGATTAGAACAGATGATATAAAAAAGGAGTAGAACGGATCATATAAAAAAAAGGCAGTAGAACAGATCATATAAAAAAAACAGTGCAGAAGCTGCAGAACAGATCATATAAAAAATCACAGGAAGGAGAGGGAAGAAGAAGAGGAAGGAGGAAGAAGAAGAAGAGAGGAAACATCTTGATATGAAAGAGGCAACACCTAATTTGAAGAAGAGGAACCTGATTAGAAGGAGAAGAACACACACAACAACAACAATAGCCCCCAAGGAGTCGTTCTCTTGTCTAAAACTCTAAATACCCCCTCTTAACCTTAAAAGACAAGTGGGCCGCAATAGGCTTTTGGTTTTTAAGCGTGAGGCGGTCCGAGGCGGACGCCTCACTTCACCGCTCCGCCTTGCATCATTTTGAGGCGTCTCTTTGCCAAAACGCCTCGAGGCGCGCCTAGGCGTCCGCCTTAACAACATTGTTCCCGATGTACATCAATTTTGATGGAATATTATGTGGCATATCAATTTTGTACAATGTGATATCTTCTATTTGGTGTACATTTACACCCAAATACCTTCAATCATTTGAGATTTGGATCAAATTCAGTTCGTTTTTCTTCCCCGTTTAGCTTGGACCTTCAAAATTCGATGTTAGTTAGCTCTACTTATTTGGAATCAAAGTGTCAAGATCATACACAAATGTGAGTGTTTGATACATGCAAGTTTTTGGAGATATCTTTTTCTACTTAATAGTTCCGCCTTTCCTGTGGAACAATTCTATTAATTGTTGTTTCTAGAACTATCTCAAAGAGTGTTGGTGAATTGACAAACCTAGCTTTCGTGAAGCAATCATATGGCATTTGGTCTGACTGGATAGAAAATAATGGTTCGACTTGGCACCATTGCTTTGCAATTATCTTGCGCTCCATCAAGTTGCGAAAGTTTTATCTACTCTTGTGATAATGTAATTTCGTAGCTTTGGTGTCGAAGATCCGTGGATGCATGTATATGGCGTGCCCTTGTTCCCGTTGCTTTAAAATTGGCTTGCTCTCATCAAAGTGGTATTTCATAATGCAGTTCTTAATTTGGAGTATGTATGTATGTAGTCCTTCAAAACGGATCTTATGGCATTTAGTATTGAAGCATCCGAAGGCCGAAATAGATTTTAAAAAGTAAAATTATTGGTGCCTCTATGGCACTTTTTCCGGCGATGAGCTTAACTCACGTTTCCAACTTGTGTAATGTATCCTCCATTTTGGACATCGCTACGATTCTCATATTCATATGGAAAATGAAGGAATCTTGATTTAGAACCTTTAGTTGTGCAATTAAAGCAATGGTATTATGTATTTAATTTTGGTGATACCATCCTGAAGTATCTCACAAACTCATTCTTAATTTCATGAAATAATGGTAGTAAAGGCTGTCCATGACATAGGTATGTCTATCGACAAAATAGCTACCTTAGATGCGACAATCCATAGATTGCATTCGTTCCCTTTGATTTGCCATTTATTATTAATGGTAAGGGCAAAACAAAGAACTGATGCCTTGAAATGCAAGAAATCGATAGTTGAAATATCCATCGCCCATCAGTTTGGTGTTGAAGACCCTTCACATGACACAAGTACAAAGAAAGTTGGGAGCTGGGGTACCAAAAAGTGTTCACTTAAGTTGAAGCTTAAAAGTGCTCCAAGATCATCTTATGGAACGATGGTATCTCACTCGGTACATAATGAGTATCGCGCTCCTTGCTCGCGGACCGCTCTAGTGCATGCATGTTGATGAACACTATTCTTGGCGGGGATGTAACCTAGCAGCTGAGTCAGCTGGATGGTGAAGCCTGAGATACACCTAGTGTTCCATGCGAGTTGCCTCAAGCCCTACCATGTAGATTGTAGACAAGGAGGATCCATCATGAGGAGGTGCTTTCAAAGCACCTCTGAGATTCCCTTTCTAGATTGAGTTGATAGGGGCCTTTGGATGTCTTGACCAGGTGGGTAACTAGGCAAAGGATGTTGGGTGAGGTGATTTAGAAATGGCATGACAAGTTTTCATTTTTCAAACAATGCTTCATTCAAGGCATGCCAATTAAAATAAACCAAATATTGTGAATAGGGTTATGAAGGAAAGATGCGCACTATAACTAAAGACACAATGCTTTCTAATATAAATCATTATGACTTGGCCAAGGGAATGATTGTTGATTTGCGGTTTGTAAAGGGAATGATTGTTGATTTGCGGAGGTGTATGTTTGGCTCACCATTCTATGCTGACAAAGCTATTCTCGACAATTTGAGCTCACTCTTTGTTTACATTAACTCTATGGAGCTATATTTCTATATAATCGTGTTAAGTTTGCAAATTTAGTTCCTTATGAGTAGCTTACGATGTCAAATGTACCGACAATCAACTGATCATCTATTGTTTGTCCAATCCCCTATTTGTCCATTCATCGTTATGGGAATAAAATGTCAATTTGGGAACCACCAAGCATCATCTTGCCAACTCAGACACACCTTTATGTCGGGGCCTTGTCATTCTCTCTGTAATAAACCCAAAGGTAAGTTGAAAAATGTTGAAACAATCTTTTCATAAAGAAATTTTAAAAAATTATTGTTGTAAAACAACCACTTGCAAACAACTATTGACGGTCTTCGACTCCGCAAGAACGTAGAAAATATGGAAGTTACAATATTTCTTAGTTTGACAAGGGAAAATAAATGAAAGATGTAAAGAGTATATCCGTAATATTTATTATTTTTATTATACAATATTGAGGAAACTAGTTATAGCAATCAAGTGATGTATGAGCCAACGAGGCTACCTTAGGAGGATGGTACAACAAGTTGGTTTTAAGGTCCAATTACCACTTGCCTAAAAAAATCGTAATCGTTAACCTGTGTGTTAGAGTTAGAATCTTGTGCTAAAATTCTATAATAAGCATCTTAACAAATTTTAGAAAGGTGAAATTAAATAAATTGCGACATTGATTTCAAATGAATTTTGTGTATGCGGTTGGGAGACTCATCACTAAATGATGTCTTCTGTTCAATGTGGGAATCGTTTGGGAGTTGTAGTTCATTATGGTAAATAGAAGTGAAGATTTTGATCTCTTGTTGAAAGTTATGTGCGTGAGAACAATCGCGTTTAAAAACAATTTATCAACAATAGGGGGAGTGAGTTGAGAGCTAAATCCGATGGCGAAATAGGGATGTTGGCTGCCTTTTTCTCACTAAAAAAACATGACCTTGGTTAGGAAGGTGTAGGGTCAGATTGGTCGTTACGTTGTAGGTGGGATTGTACACAGGATTGCCAGAGTTGACCCAAATGACGTTCCAGCCAGTCTACGTTTCACGCTTGATAGTGACAAATATTGCATTGTTTTCTTCACTTTTCTCCACATAGCCTTCTCCTCATAGTGTCACGTTCTTCTAATGCTAAACTTGATGTTAAATAAATCACAAATATTCTTGGGAAGAACACAAAACAATAGATGAACTTTCTTTATTAGGGTGAAGAAAAAATTGTTTATAATTATCTCTCGTGAATTGGCTAATTACAGAAAATATAGTGTAATTAATTGAATTATTATTTTTATTATTACTATTATTATTATTAATATTATTTTTTATTGTTATTATTATTATTATTATAAAGTGTGGGACGCGGGTCCAGGGGCGGATCTAGGATTGCAGATGGGGCAAGAAAATATGTAATATTTTCAAGAAATTTCCTCAGTATACAACATAAAAAATGTCATTTGTATAAGAAGTTTCCAAGAAATTAGTAAAGGCTTCAAAGTTTTTATTTTTTCTGGGTTTTGTTTAACTGATGGAGATATACAGCATAAAAATTTCAATTTTTCTGTACATTGCAAACAGGCTATGTATGTCACTATGTGTGTAGTGTGGAATGTGTACATGTGGTGTGTTTGTCTTTGAGTGTGAGATTGATTGCTTAGTAACATTTTATGTAGAGCATTTTTTTTTGCTTTTATAGAAAAGCCATTAAGGCTTATTGTGAGATTGTTTTCAAGAATGATGAGATTGGCTTGGAGATATTTCATATTGTATTGTCTGCTGCAATGGCTTTAGCAGCTGATCCATTTGCTTTTTTGATTGACACAACATTCATCGGACATGTAGGTTTGTCATTGTTTCTTCTTTTCTTGTTAGTTGTAATATTAGATGGAGAATCTCTGAATTGGTTGACATGAAAAACTATATTAAATTCAGGAATTTAGGTTTCAGAAATTCATCAGAATTTTTATTGTAAGACCATGGCATAAAATCAACAAGTCGGAGATGGAGAAATAAGAACATCAAACAAACTCACCCGTTTCAAACGGAGATGAAGAAGAACTGAAGAAGATATCGCAAGACGCAAGATGCAAGCGCAGACACAAGAGACTCGGTTTCTCTTGCGATTTGGAATCTATGATGTTTTTTTTTATAAGGGAGCAATATGAAATTTCAAGGGGGGCAATATAAATTTTCAAAAGGGGGCAATAGTGAAATTTTAATTACTTTAATGAATTTTTTACAAAACCTAAGGGGGTCAATTGACCCCCTTATCCAAGCAGTGGATCCGCCCATGCGCGTGTCACCCTTTTTAAGTATCACCTACGTTAGAATTCACTTAGTCACTGTAAACCTGCTCTAAACCCAAATAAAATCCCCTTAAAAATATTTCTCACTAGGAGCGGAGATGGACATAGAAACTGTGCTAAATTAACATTTCCATCAAAGCGAAGGTTAATTTGTTGAAATTGCCATAAATTGGAATTTGTGAAGTGTTACCTTTTAAAATTAAAGTATGTTGTTGGAGGTGAAGTGTAGATTGTAGTTTCAAAAATAATTTAGGTTGTGCTGCCATGAGATCTTTATCTTATCTGTAATATACACAACTATATCTATGAAATATCGATATATGGAGTGAAATAGAAACTGGCAAACTTACAGTTAAGTTCCCATTATGGCCAATTATTCATTGTTGCATTTGTGGCGTTGGCTTATATTCATTGCAAGTCTGATGTGAATTCTTTTGTTTTCTTACATGTAATCCCATTCTCAGTGTCACTATCCAGCATAGGGATGATACTTGGAGCTGTTGATGGGTTTCAGTTGCATGGCAACTGATGAAGCTCCTGATAATTTTGACCATGCAGCCATTTAGGTATCGCCATGTCAATCATGCTTTTCATATGGCTGCAGTGACTGGGGTTATCGGAGGGATGTTATTGGTGGCATCTGCGGGAAGAAATCAGATTTTCAACAAAATCTACAATGGATGCCATCAACAAGATTATCTGGATGGTAGTTATTTCAACAAAATCTACAATGGATACCATCAACAAGATGATCTGGATGGTAGTTATACGCTTGGCAATTTCTTGGTAGAAGTTCTTACATATGATAGGGAGAAGGTATGTAATTTTTACGAGTATAATGATTAACTTTATTTGTTAGTTCGTCCAAGTGATGCAATTTATGTTGCTAAAATGAATGCATTGGTTTTTATATCTGGGTGCCTGTTTTCACAAAATATGCTCACAGTTGCATTTGTTGCAACTAAATATAGCAATTTTGTGTCTTAATGTCGAACATTTTCACAGCAGAAGGTAGTAAGTTCATGCACTGTTTCTCATGAGTAGGTTTGTTTTTCATGTTTTAGGTACTATCCACCTAGATTCTTCCAGTTGCAATAAAAACTGAGCATTTTGCAATTAATTATAGTGATTTTGGCGACTACAAATGTTCAGTTATTACTTTATGTATACAAATTTTCAATTTTCGAGGTTTTCGTTGCTTGTTGCTTGTAAGTTTTCAAGAAGGGTGAAAAGACTCTGTGGAGTCCATTCACTAAAAACTTCCAAATTTCGTTTATAGTCAACTTCGTGAGCAACAGATTTTCCCACACTCAAGTCATATATGTGGATTTATCATTCAGTTGTTGTGTGAACACAATTTGCTAATATTTGAAACTCTCTCTGCTTGCAGATAAGAATTGGAGCACCCACAAGTGTTCTTGGCAATCCAAGAGACAGCTTCAAGTAAACATTGTTCTATGGTATAAATATTATATTTTTTCGCCTTTCAAAAAAAAAAAATATTATATTTTCCAACATTTTAATCAACCAAAAGGTTGAAGTAGGGAAAGTTTATGAAACACAGAGGTATGTATCAAATTAGAAAAAAATTAGAAGTAGGAGAAAAAATTATTATGTATGTATCAAACTAAACCAAGGGAAATGAATACCTCGATTTTTCTAGTTATTTCGTGAGAATGTTGCCCTATTTCCGGTGTATTTACCGTTATTGTCGTAGTAGCCTTGATATTTTGTCACATCATTTTGATTTTTCCAACATCATGTTGATACTCGTAAGAACTCTGCAGCTCAAACACTTTTAGATGCTCTAACACTTTCAGATGTTCTAACATTTTCAGTTATTGAACTTGTGCATGTGGATTGGTTGCAAGGTGAATTTCAATTAACATATAAAAAAAAAGATGAAATCGAGAAAATGTTGAAAACTTGCGTAGGTAAGACCATTGTTTCTTTGACAACACGTACAAGAGCAGCGACTTGTTTTCGTAACATTGTGCACAAAATATTTGGCACTAACCGGGATAATAAATGCTTCGCTCTATTAATTTTGATCTAATTTAGTAAATAGTCTCCAGAGTCCATTTTTTTAATGCTTTGTCGAATTTTTCTTTTTTTTCGGAATTACAAAAAAAAGGCGAAATGAGCGTACGTTTTTTTAGCCTTTTTTCGTAAAAATATAAAAACCAACTATTAAAATTTATATTTTTTTGAAAAATTTCAGAAATTTTTTCATGGAGTTTTTTTTTTCTTTCTATTATATATATTTTTTTATTATTTATTAATTTTTAAAATTATTTTCTAATTTCTTAATTATCATTTTTCTTATTATATATTATTTTTTAAACTATTCATTGATTTTCTAATTATAGATATTTTGGTTTGTGTTTAATACATTTATTTACTTGCATATTATTTTTTCATATATATAATATACACTCAAAATTCATTATATATTTCATTTATTTTCAAAATTTTTATCTTTTTTTTTAAACAAAAATATTTCGTTAAATCAGGAAATCGAAATTAACTTAAAAAACAAAATCACAATCCCGTCTCTGTCTTTGGCTGATCAACACTAACTGGAATTTCAAGATTTAATGAATTTGAGTACAAAAATTAACATGACACTCACTTATTTTATTATTTTAGCTTCTTGACCCTATATTGTAAGGTGAATCTTGAAAGATATGAAATATTTTTCCGCAAGCTATACGTACGACTTCCCGTAAATTAGCAATCCAAGTTGATATGGTGGATGACAATGACTGGATGCTCTAAGTTAAGTGCCCGTAAATTAGCAATCCAAGTTGATATGGTGGATGACAATGACTGGATGCTCTAAGTTAAGTGATCGTACTTAATATGTGTGATTACTTTTTTACAACTCCGCAAGTCATTTTATGGTTATTATATCATAATTAACACATAACTATCTATATTACAATTCAGATTGGTGTTTTACTATTCATTACTGACTGGGACAAAGTCAAATCAAAATGATTAGAGATAAATGATGGTTAGGATTGAAAGTTAGGAAATGTATTGAATTTTGAGGGTTGAGATTCATTTTCTATGATGGCATATTTGTAAATTTAAAATATGTAGAAGGGCAAAAATAATGAAAAAATTTTGAAAAAAATTGATATAATGTATACATGGCGGAGAGAGAAAATATTGTGTTTTCCTTTTAACAAAAAGAAATTTTATCATAACTATCTACATCGTTGTCGGATTTTGGTAAACTTAGTATCGTTGAAATGTATTTTTGAATATCTTTTCAACAAAATCATTAATCAATACAAGTGCTAAAATTTTAAATATATATATTTTATAATTAAAAAAAGCGTATAACGTACTTCACGTCTTTAATATTTTTCAAATCAATGAGACGGGTCGATTATATTAGAAAAAATGAGTCAGACATCTTAATGCACGTTTAAACAAAAATGCTAAGCTTCATGTTTTGGCAAATTAAAAAATTAGGGGAGAACTTATTTTCAACGTTTAAATTTTTGCCCCAGCTGATTCAATTTTGACCGAGTCTAACATTGAAATTTATAATATATATATTTTACCTTAGAATATAGGCTTACACTTTAATACTTACAACGAAAACGGTATAGTGATGGTGTTTGGTACAAAATATTTAGCAAAATAAAATTATGTGGAGTGCCAACGACACGGGGCATACTTTAGTAATAATACAATCTGATTGAGATCAGAATGGTAAATTATCATAAACCAATTAGTAATCAATAATCATTTCCATTAAAAATGGAGGGAAAATTAAAATTACCTTGAAATTTTTCGTCAAATTCAAACTGTCTTTTGAAAATGTTTGGAAGTGGAGGAAGAGATGTACTTTACTACTGTGTCAAACTCACTTGACTTCCCAAAGAAGCTTCTTCGCTAAAATTCTGCATCTCTTTCAGATTGAGAAGAAATTCGTGTGTCTCTCCGACTCAGAGAGAGTGAGGAACCGAGCGGGAAAAACCCCGAAACCAAAAACTTAATCGAGCTTTTAGTCCAATTTCCGATTTCTTTCCCTCTCCACCCTTTCACTGTTTTAGGGTTTCTAATCGAATCGATCCTTAATGAGTTGAGAGAGGGGGGATTTGTAAGGGTTGTTGAAATGTCTAGAATTGTGAAGCAAGAGGCGCTGAGTAGTAGTCGAACTAGAGGAGGAGGAGTGGCGGAAGGCGGAGAGGAACCGAGAGTGGTGACTCGTGAGCGTGGAAACACTAGTAGAGGAGGAGGAGGAGGAGAGACAAGGGAAGGTGTTAATCAGAGTCAGAGCAATGTGAATCAGACTCGGCAAGGGGTATCTGAAAGAAGAGTGATTCGTTCGCGGTATCTTGCAGTCAAGAATCTCATTAATGGTATAAATTTCTTTCATTCTGGGTTTTGTTCCCCCTTTTTTGTTTTAGGGTTTGATTTTACTGATTTCTGATGAATGGGTTTGTTTTTGCAGATGAAAGACAGGACATTTCTAGAGTTGATTCTGATAAATTCAAGTCCATTATCGGCCAAGTTGAAAACTTGCATCAGCTGGGTAAGCTTTTACGGTTTTTTTTTTTTTTGTTTAAATGCATTATATTTTGTTTGTTTTCTGAAACTGATTAATTTTTTGTATTCACTTAATTTATCTCTTGTTAGTTGTTACTACAAATAATTCGTATCCGTAACAATAAATGTCATTTCTCAAAATTCATGCTTGCCTACTAAAAAGCATTTTGGTACTAGATGGTCCGATCCCCATTCGATTTGATTTTACACTTTGTATTGATTTAGTGTAAGTTAGCGACTTAGTGTATTAGTAATCTCTACTTTAACTATGGCACTTGAGCATATCTAGTGTTCTCTGAAAGTTGGATAAAAGTTTTACTTTGTTTATTCTTTGGTTTGTTAATTACTGGTCAAAGATTTATTCATTACATTATAGTTAGAAAAACTAAAGTATTCTGTTTATTCATTTTGTGGTGGATTTTAGTTCAGAAGCCCAGGGAACAAGTTGCAGATGCCGAGGCTCTTTTAGATATTGCAAACACCTTGGTGTCATCTGTAAAAGCTCAGAGCAACGATGGAGTTACTCCTTCAGATTTCATTACCGCTTTGCTTCGAGATTCAGGACAACAAACTGGTGGAATGGCCCTAGAAAACCCAAGGGATTTGATACTTTGGAAGGACATTGGCCTTGATGTCTCTCACATTTTCTTGAAGGTCTCTGGATGCTGTACCATGTGAGTGGCGTACCATTTTTCTTGTTGGTCTCTTGCAAATAATCGGTGGTGTTGTCTTTTTCTTCATGTTCGCTTTAATTCCCCCTCCCATTTTTTTCTGTATTTTTAATTTTTTTTTTTTAAAGGCTCGGGCCAATGGATATGGAAGTGAAACAGAGGAAAGTTGGGGTTCAGAGAAAGCGTTCTAGGCCTACCGAAAGTGCACGCCCTGAAGAGGTGACTTGTTTCAATTTCATGTAGTAATTTGCATGGTAATACAAGACGTGATTTACTCGGTCAAAGCTTCTCTTTGTTCCTTCCCAATTTCTCTTCTTACCTAAGCAAAAGTATTTTATTTCGGATTTTTTTTATAACAGAAGATACTTGAAATCACTAAATCATGTTTTGCTTGTCTGTGATTTGTGCTCAGAGTATAGATTTTTCTCAATTCTTTTTACAATCTTTGGCAACCCAAGTAGTACGAACTGAATTTATTTTCTGACTTAGTATTCCATATAAGTATGTATATCAAATTCATGTTGATGGCTTGCAGTGGGGCGGATTTTCACGGATATCCGCCCCACTCGCCCTGTTTGGGGCGGATTTGGTTAAGGTTGTATGGAGGTTGGGGCGGATACGGATTTGGCCATATCTGCCTCAAGGATATCTTTTATCCGGTGAAATAATTAAAGTACCCTTGGACTATATAAAGGGAAATAAACCCTAGATCCAATCTCTCACTCTCATCTAACATTCTCACTCTCATCTCACATTCTCACTCGAAGTCGAAGCCTCTCAGCTCTCACAGCGACAGTCGCTCAACGCTCTCACAGTTGCTCAACCCTGCTCCCTCCTTGCGGCTCTTCTGATTCTGCTCAACGCTCAGTCGCTCATCCTTGCTCCCTCCCTCACTCTTCAGCAGCAGCAAAAATGAGCTCTTCTAGGTGGTCGAAGAGCTGGACCTGGAAGCTCATCGGCAGCGTCCCCCACTCCCCCTTCATCGTTGATGTCAATGTTGTTGTTGAAATTAGATGATTTGGTAGCAGTAATTGGGGTTGATTTCTCAGTGGAATCAGTAATTGGGTTTTCTGCAGGGAAATTGAAAATTGATATTTGGAAAGAGGGGAAATGAAGTGGGGTTGGGTTTGGGGTTTTCTCTTTCTCTTTCTCTGGGAAGAAGAAGAAGAAGACGAGATTTGAATTGGAAAAGAAATGGGTACCTGTAAACGGATTGGCGGGGCGGTTATGGTTTTTAAATAAAATTGTAAACGAATTGGCGGAGCGGATTTGGGGATCCGCTATTCCTGACGGAGCGGGAATGGATTTGCTCAAATCCACCGCCATCCCTAGATGCAAGTAGGACTCTTTGTAGTGTCAATGTAATGATGTATTGAAAAACAACTCCTAGACAGGATGGTGCATGATCTTAACTTGCTTTAACAATATTTTGATTTATTGGACATGGTGCTGTAAGGCTTCTTGGAAAACACTGTCATTCTGTGGAGACACACTGGGTATGGATAATTCACTATGGTACTTTTGAAAGCATCATTGTTGTTAGGTGAGAAGTAAAGTCTATAAAAAAACATTAGATACATGTCTCAGTTTTAAGGTCTTGGAAGAAGTCAATACCAATTTCATCAAAATCAGGTTTTATGATTAAAAGGTATAGTATTATACGGTAGCAAGGAGCCACTTAAAAATACTAATCAAAACAACACGTCAGCAGACAAGGTTCCATTTGATGTTACAAAGTAATAGCATGTTAAAATTTAAATTCATCCTTCATTCTATTTGTCACCCCACCCTGACGTGGTTCTTGTTTTATTCTTATATGGAAATTCATTGCCTGTTTTTGAATGTGCAGCTTGATAATAATGGCACAGAAGAGAAAACAGATACTGATAGGAATATGGCGACAATGTTTGATATTTTAAGGAAGAGGAAGCGTGTCCGGCTTGAGAATCTGGTTTTGAACCGGAAATCCTTTGCACAGACAGTGGAGAATGTATTTGCTATGTCTTTTCTTGTTAAAGATGGACGTGTTGAAATAACAGTAGATGACAACGGTTCTCATATAGTTTGTAATGTTCTTCTCCTTTCAAGTTTCTTTGTATTTGCAATGTGGTATTTCTTTACTTAATATTTCTGTTTCAATTTGTCAGTGCCAAGGAATGCTCCTGCTGCCAATGCGATTGTTTCAGGGGATGTTTCTTACAGCCATTTTGTCTTCCGATTTGACTATAAGGATTGGAAGGTTAGCTAGAAGAATTGGAACTTTTTTTTCCTATTGCATAGTGAATAACTACATATTTTAAATAACTTTTGCAGTGCTTAATAAAGTTTATATAACCAACCTTCAACGTTTTTCTGCAAATGTGTTTTCATCCCAACAATCTTTTTGCAGTTAATGTTGGGTTCTGTGAACATTGGGGAGGAATTGATGCCACATCGTTCTTCAAACAATTCAAATGATTCCCAGGATGAGCCAGTGCCTGAGGAATGTCAGGGGCAACCACCTACAACACCCATTAGAAAGTTCTGCAGGAATAGGGGCTTAGTCACACAAGACCAAACAGTTGTAGAAGACTCGCCTGAAAGTGACTCTCCTACTGCCAAAGCTGCTGCTATTCGTAGAGGTAAGCGCAGGCTTACTCAAGATGGTTAAAGTGTCTATGGTATCAATCATATTGTGTTTAGATCAGATGCATGCTCTGGGTCTCGTCAAGTTATAGTTTAGTGAATGTATATAGTGTTAGATTGAACAGTTTAAAATGCATTCTGGGCTATAGGAGTTCCATTATATTTATGAGAACCATTTTGTAAAATATTCAACATTCTAAAGTTCAACTTGGTTGACTTATGCTTGCTAATCTGGCTTTTAGATACTTTTAATGGTCCTGATGAATGAATATGTTCATATTTTATGCTTTGAAGTTGCAACTTCATCTCATAGGAGAAAATACTGAAATCGTTGAGATTGACACCATCCAGCAGCTTACTGTTTGGGCCACCACTTTTGCGTTTGAATTAGTGAATGGATTTTCATTGATGCAGGCAACTCTGGCCCTTTAGTTGTTGTGTTAGTTTCAGATATGATTAATTGCTTCTTTAATGATTTAGTCTGTTAATTTATTGTCGTTTGTCATGGAAAGGTACTATTTTATCGATTTTGTTCACATTTGAGTTGAAACAACCACATTGTTCTTGGCCAGTACTAACCTCAAGCATGCTGCCCTCAAGTGCCCATCTAAATTTTACATTTGGGGATATTTTGGTTGGTCGAGGGTTGTTATAAGGGTTCCGATATCAGCAAGAAGAATGTTCCCATAAATCCATGGCATGTCATAGAACCTCAGCAAAGAGGTAGAGTCTGCTATATTCCTACATTGATCACAAAGTCGTACTAGTTATGGATGATGATTGTAAGTTCTCCTGTGAGTGGATTTTAACATAAGAATCACTGTGATGATTTGTCTAAGAGAATTGATAAATACCTGGGAACCAGAATTCAAGCTTTCACCAGAGGATGAAGAACAAGTTCTCTAAATTTCTGAGAAGAAATTTAATGTGGTAGTTTAAAATCTAATTATGTTGTGCGAAGCTAATATTTACTGCAGAATTCTATGAACCTCACTGAGCATTCAAAACTGCACAAGTCGTAATACCGCTCATAGTATGATTCAATGTTTTGGTACTTACTTTGCAGGAGTTTAGAATGTGATCTGTGTTGCATTAATGGTGAGTTACTCTTTATTCTCAGCAGTGATCACTCTATGTTTTTGAGATAATAGATGTGATTTTAAAGTGCTCAGTAATTGGTGTCATTCCCTTTAGTGATTTTGAGATAATAGATGTGATTTTATGCTTTAAGGGGGAAAACAATTTCTTGAAGGTAGTGACTTTTTGACACCACCAATTTAAAGAAATTTAGTGTGGCTTTCATCAAGACTTCAGGTGCTGCCAAATGTTCATGGTAGTTTAAAATCTAAATTATGTTATGTCTTGCCATGCTAACATGTTCCATGAACCTCACTGAGCATGTAAAAGTGAAACTGCACAAGTCAAAATACCTCAGAGAGAGCGTGTCTCAATGTTTTCTTTGGGGTATTACTTGCACTTGGATTTTGTTTTGGTAAGACTTGATTTTGTAGGAGTTTAGAATGTGAACTTTGTTGCATCAGTGACGTGCCAGCTCTGATCTTCAGCAGTGGTCTTTTTATGATTTGAGATCTATAGATGTCATTTTAAAGTGTGAAGTAATTACTGGCTAAGTAAATACTTGTTTTGGTACGTTGCATGCATGCTCTTTACGTTTGAAGCTTTGTCAGAGGGAAATACGGGTGTGCACGATTCGCTTTGGTAAATTTTGAGTGAAAACCGCCAACCAAATCGAGTTACCTCGGTTTTGACTATGCTGTTAATCGAATAAAAAAATTCTACAGTGCCTGGAGTTTGGTGCCTGGATGGTATCAGGCACATGATATTTGACGAATGGCAATGGCAATGGTGAGGTGGAGGAGATGAACGGTTCCACTGTACATTTTCCTCTTACACTGCTATGCGTTTTTATGTTTACAACCCTAAAATTTTTAAGCCCCGTTTGGCTACAAGTTTTTTAGAGTTTTGAAAATCAAACACCTCTTCATGCCAAGTCAGAGAGCATGTGCCTGGTATCATTCAGGCACCAAACTCCAGACACCGTAGAAGACCTCTAATCGAATTGAACCAACATTAAATCTATCCTAACCGCAATCGAACCGAAAATCGACCTTTTACCTTAAAACTAACCATAACTGAATCAAACCGACATTTTCCAATAATTTTTTTTGATAAATATATATTTTTTGAATAATTCCCTTCTTGTTAGGTTCAGTTTTGAATGGTTATGAACTGAAGGAGTCGGTTGTGATATATGGATAATTGAACTGAATCGAAACTCAGTTTAGTTCGGTTCGATCGGTTATTCAGTTTTCTTTTTTTTTTTTCACCCCTAGTTTGAAATTCTAGAGCATTGACTCAGCTTCATTGGATTAATTTAAGCAACCATCAACAAAAGGGTTTAATCAAAAATAGAGAAAAAAAAAAAAAACTACTAGCCCAAGAGCTGGAGCTCTAAAAAAGCAACAATTTCACAGGGCCTCAACTCAAGGCCATGCTTTTCCCCTGCCCTCATGGTTAAGTCTTCACAAGGCATTATTTTACCTCCTTGGCTTGCCTAGTTCGCTTGCACCATGCATGCACAAAAATAAAATGGCATCTTAATTTCTTGGAAAGTTGTCGATCGCAACATATTTGTTTTCAAGTTTTGCTCATTCAGCCGGAGCTGCATTGTTGTTTGCATTGTCCACCAACCAATCACCAATTCCCCCCCTTCTCATCAATGCCTAACTTTTTTTTTTTTTGTCAAACACGAAGATGGTTATTAATGAAAGAAAGGGAAACAAAAAACAAAGAGAAACATTCCTATATCAAGGAATGCCAAGACACCATGAAAGTGTCAAAACCCAAATTCCTAAACAAATTACATGCCGAACCCATCCTCCACAGCAATTCTCTAATCTCGATAAAGATAGAGTGCTCTAATCTGTTGAGTCCTTCAAATACCCTTTTATTTCTTTCTCTCCACACACACCACATGAGAACGTGAGGGACCCTACGCCATAACCACTCCCCCCTACGCCAAACAACCAACTACAAAACTACTCCCATCAAAACCCCAATTCATACCAACCAAATAAACTTCTTAGCTTCAACACTTCTTTGCTTCTCCATAAAAACCCAACCCTCATTTTCATCCCTACCTACAACCACTGCTCTGCTCCTTGAAGGTAACATTCATCATCAACTTTTTCTTTCCCATTGTCGTCTTTCTATATTACTCTAGCCTAGTCAAGATCATGTACTGTTTTTTTTTTGAATAAATTCATCCTCCCAAACATGTTTAAAGCCCTTTTTTGCATGTTTGAAATCTGTTCAATCCACATCCTGGTGGGTTGTCTAAATATTGAATGGGGTTGGTGGTTGGCATATATATGATCTCCACTGACCCCTAATAGGCTTTGGAATGCCATTATAGTTTTGACATGGAAAACAAATGCCACCCTATTGAACTTTTCCTGCCCATCCCCATTTCCCCACCAACTCAAGTTAATATTTCTGTAGATCTAACATTTATTTTCTTTTGCTTGGGGTTCTTGGACAGTAAATCAAATGATTGTACCGTTGGATCATGATCAAACGTCCAAGTCTGGATCATCATTACCATTGCCTCCCATGTTTTCTTTGTATACAAAGGCTACAGAAAGCCTCCAAAATGACAGTACCGTCTATTTTCGTTTTTTCAAATTTTTTTTTTTGTTGTGTTTGATTATCCATTAAGTTTTCATGTCGGACAATCCTCTCTCGATCTACTCCAGTACCACATCTCCGGTAGCTCATTACTCCCATAAAGCAATTGGCGCTGAGATAGTGAGATTCCATGTTGTTCGGTAACACTCCTTGATTGTCATCACCACACAAGGTTCAAAGAATATCTGTTAATAATGGTTGTCATTAATCAATCTGCCATCTATGTTTTTGTATCTGTAGTTGTTTATGGTATGGCTGGAAGTTTCTTTGATCCATCGCTCAAGATTCCTTCTTTGACTCCTGCTGCGGTTCCAATTTCCAGTGGCTCAAAGCACCGGAGCCCTTGTGTTAGACAATTTAATTCTTCTTCTGGTGATTCCATGGCTAAAACTCTGGTCAGATTCTCTGAAACCGGTTCATTTCTCGACTTACTACTTCCATTGATAAACAATAGGAAGATCATTCAATCATTAGATATTGCAAAATTCAACATGATCCAAGAACTATTGACTCTGTACCTAAGTGGGTTGTATTAAGGTTGGTGTTAATACCATTAAACAGAACTTTGAGACTAATGTTTATTTCCATTTAGCTTACATTTGAAATGACTCTTGCATCTTCCCTTGGTTATACATTACCGTCCACTTTGAAAAGTACTCTACAATCCAGCAATATAATCCAGCAGTGGTACCTAGTTATACATTTGGATATTTGCACAAAAAGATATGCCCCCTTCTGACTTTGAAATGGCATCAATTGTCTAAAATTCAAGGACCTGTTGCTCTCCAATCCTCAGTAGTAATCTCATTATGTTGTGAGATACCTAATCATTTTAAAACTTGAAGTAGATGAAATCATCATGGTTGAAGATTGATCATGAAGCTCGCTCCCTAAAACATCAACCTAAAGAGTTGAATGTTGACAAATAATATTGGTATTCTCTTTAGGTTTGAAGCCATGTTATAAGATTTCATTTTCAAGAAAACTCCTGTGTCGACAAGTTGTTTTGGCTTATTGTTGCTGCTAAATTGCCTAACTCACAACTCATTGGACTGATTTAAAAGAGCATCAACTGTAGGCTTGAAATTTTGATGAAGTTATTAACTTGACCATCTTTTATTTCGCAAAATGACAAATTTATCAGCTTACTATCAATGGTCGATAAGTGCCAATACGCCCATTTAAATAGCATGTGCCTTTGAAAGGGTATAAATGTTGACTCCCTAAATGAGAAAAGAGATTGAAGAGAAAACCAGTGAATTTGTGCTAGAGCATTATTTTTGGATCACTGACAGTTGCTGTTGAAGGAGAGTGAACAAAATCAAGTTGATTGCTGCTTTTGATGGCTAGACATCCAAAATACTAAAAGCATGTTGAAAATGGGCAATGTAGTGGGTTCTTCCCTCGAACAAAGTTTCATGATGGATGAAGATTAGATGTGTTGTACCAGAGTACAAGTTTCTCTAGAAAAAACAAATAGAAAAAGGTGAATGAGTTCACCAAGTTCTAACACTCTCCGACCTAAATTGTTTTAAAACATAGAGCAAAATAAGGTTGCACTGCACTGAAAACCAACTTTAAAATCTACATTGAGCAATGGTCTAAGCTCGGGAAGCTCAGAAAATTATGGCATGGAACAATCACACAGCTCCTGGGGGGACCTCATCCAGTCAGCATCCACCCCATGCCCATATTTGAAAGCTCTGGACATCACTCTCAATCTTTGGATCTGAGGAAGGCAGCCAGCATAATCTATGTTAACAAAAGTTGCTCTTCTTCAGCAATGCCCAACTCTTTCACCCGTTTCCTTGAGATCACAACATGGTGAAACTGAGATCACAACATGGTGAAACTTATGCCGCCTTTTAATATCACTAACTCAATTTAGTAACAATACATGGGAGGAGAAATAACTAATTGAAATAATTAGGCAAAGCCTGACAGGGTGTTGTAGATAGCTACTCATTCATTAGATAAACACTATTCCTACACGAAGAAATTGAAAATTCTCATATCAAAATGGAGATACTGACTCAGCCGTCTCCAAATTATAATCCTTCAGCATCTGCAACATTAGTTATGTTTTATCAAAAAAAAAGAAGTAAGCTTTCAGAAAATAAAGAGCAGCTAAGAAAAAAATAAATAAATAAATAAATAAAAACACCCCAAAGGCTTGCACCTAAGGTACATAATGGTACAGCCAAAACAATCTGAAGTACTACTCCCAGGAAAATCAGGATGGTCTTATATGCAATTTGAATGCTTCATAAGTAGTGGCAACTAACTTTATATTTCTAAAGGTACTTAAAAGTATCCTGAAATATTGGCAAACAAAATTAAGAAACATCTTAAACTGTTAAACTTCCAAGCATTTAGTTTTACAATGGTCTTATTTTGGGTTCACAACTATAAAACCCTAATATTGGCAAATTATCACTCTAAAGATCATTCATCCTGCCCTCGAGATTTATCAAAATTAAACCATAACATAAAATGCACAAAAACACAATATTACCACAACTGAAAGTACTCATAATGGCTAAAACAACAGGAAAAATCTGAAATCATCTCGAAAAACCCATTTTGATATTGCTTTCTACCCGTGACACTACCACATAGCAGAATTCAGCCATCTTGAAGACTGTCACAAGACAAGACTGAACATTCAAACTCCTGGCTTCCGTAATTCACTTGCACCATGCGCAAAATGGCATCTTTCTCCAAAGGTACATGACCCCTTAGCAAAGTTCTCGCACATCTTCGTCTTGAAGTTATTTGCTGAATGCGCTGGGGCTGGTGCTGCGTGACTCTTTGCATGCCCAGTGGCTGCACCAACATTCACAATTAGCTCCCGAACCATTCCGCTGGCTTGCTTGATCTGATCAAAGGTGCCTTCAAGCTCAATGTTCTTCAGGTTAGGATCTGATTCATGTTCTCTAATTGAAAGCTTAGCACCTGTTACACGACATATCTGCTTTGAATTCACACCACCTTTCCCAATTATCGCTCCAGCCAGTGAGGCATCCACACTGATCTTCGCAGTTGCTGAGGCACCAAAACCAGCTGCAGCAGCATGTCCTGGAGGAGGTGGTGGCTCATATCGCCCTCCCATTCTGCCAGCAGGATGGCCCATAGCACGGGGGTCTTCATAGGATGAAACGAAGGGTGCACCCAGCTCCCTCTCACCATGGGCAAAATGGCATTTATCACCAAACTTGCACCCTTCAGCAGTATTAAATTTGTTGCACATACGGGTCTTAACAGTTGATTGAGATGAGCCATCACGCATTTGTGGTGGTGGACCCACTGGGTTTCTTGGAGAATGAGCAGTATTGCCTCCCAAGTTGGTCATCTGTGACACTGCATTTATACCACCTGGAACATAGTGTAGAAAGTGGCATCCCTCACCGAATGGGCATCCAGAAGTACTGCATTCAGATTTGAGATACAAATTAGTCAAATAATATACCCAAAAAATAGTAGCAATGCAAAATATCCTTTTCAAAGTGAATGTGAATGGGAGGCGGGCATAAAAGCCAATGTGGACAACATGAAAACAAAGCAAAATAGGCATGAAATGCTTAGACATACATGGATATTATAACATATTTATTCAGCAGTAAAAGCACAATCAAACAATTATATTAGGGTACTGCAACCAATTTGATCACTCCACTGTAAACTCACAGAATGATCACAGGCAAAGTTCGCCAACTGAACCCAACAGGATGTGAAAAACAGGTAAAAACAACACATGCTTTTTCAATTTATACCACTTTCTAAGAATTTCTGCACCAATATACCACTCCCAAACTACAGTCACACAAGTTCACGTCACACAAGTTCACACCTCATTCATAAAGCACAAAAAAGTCATTCCATGACACGATTAGAATTCAAAGTTTCACGGCTCAAGCCATGCCCTTCTGCCTTCACCTTGAAAACAATAGAAATATCACTGAACCATAATTCAAAATCGTAGGTCAAAAATTCAAAAGTCACCAACTGTATTTTGACGTCCATTGTATATCACTTAGATGTACGTGTACCACTCTCATGCTTAGCAACTACTCCCAATTCAAATTCACCTATAACAGTCTGCCTGTTAGACATCTTAAATTCTCCTGCAGATGTCATTTGTGCCCCCTTTTGGCTACAGCCCTGTTAGCTGAGAAACATCCAACATGTTAATAGTCCTCCATTTCTTAAAATTGCCATACATTGATAAGAGTGAAGAAACTTCCACATCATTGAGAAACATACTTGTTTGTGGAGACCCAAATTGATTGGAGTTGATAGAATAGAAGAAAATGAAAGTACCTTGACATCAAGGGATGATGTTGTACATGTTCACCTCATGCTGCGGCAATGATATATTCATCTCACACTTCAAGACCTTAATAGGATAATTATCTGTCATGCTATATGTATATATAGAGAGAGAGATAATAAAAATGTAGAATTTATGTGGTAAAAAGGTTTTTAAGAAGGAAAACTATGGGACCACCGCAACTTTGAAGAGCCTAGACATCCCAATGTTTTCACTCTACTTGTGCACAAGGCACAGATTTCATTGGTGAAGAATAGCACGATAAAATCCCAAAAAGAATGATGGTAACCCCAACTTGGAACTTTACACAGGTAATGTCATTCCAATGTTTTCACTCTACTCATGCACAACAAATTTCATAGATAGAGGAGAGCACGATGAAATCTCACAAAGAAATTCCAATCGTATCGTACAGATTTAAAGGACTTCACACCCCACCCCCCCCCCCCCCCCAACAAAAAAAAGGCATTTTCCTCGTACTCCATATCCATTAACGTCATTCAGTCCTCTCATTGGCCCAAAGTGTAACATATGCTTATCCAACAATTGTGCCTATTATTTCCAAACTGTATACAGACACCAATCCCAAACCATATAATCATCCAAATTCTCATGTTCCCTGAAAATACATAAAGGGATCGCCCTACTGACACTTCATTGGGTTGATAAGCACTTCTTTTGACTTGCTCAGCATCAACACTTGTTGGTCCCTCTAATTTATCTTCAGAGAACGATCACAAAGACAAATTTTCCTAAAACAAGAAAATGATTAGAAACTTTTTTACAACATGAATTCTATTTTCGGTCCCTTGTACATGATCAGCTCTTTTTCTGATCCCACAACAGAAAACGGGAGGTCTGCAACTTTAGGAAAACAGGTTGAATAGATCCAAAGGGCTACACTGATCACACTAAGGGCGCGCCTTCTATAAACTCACTAACTTCAGTCGAATTAATTCAGCCTATCTGAATTATAAAATAATAATAATAATAATAATAATAATAATAATAATAATAATAATAATAATAATAATAATAATAATAATAATGAATAAATAAATAAATACAAAAAAACAAAAAAAAACAAACAAACAAACAAAACAAAATAGAAATCTGAAGGCTACAACTAGATTCAAGCTACACTAATAAATCCAAAATACAAGTTAGTCAGATACTTTGGGCGAAATCAGGATTGGCAGTCAAACAGGCTAACATCTGGCAAATCTGACAAAAAAACCAAATTGTGAAACTAAACAATGAGTTCAAATTAGCATCAAGATCAATCAAGTTCGGATAAGATGGCTCAATCGTTTCTAAATTATATCCACTTTCCCCTATTTCAACAGAAACTACTAATTATTTCCATCCACTTCTCCCTAATTCAACAGAAACTCACCAACTATTTACCACCACTTCCCCCTAATTTAACAGCAACTCCCAATTATTTCCCACCACTTACCCCTAATTCAACAACAACTCCCAATTATCCCAAACTAACCCCAATTCCCACGGTTCAGCCCATCAAACTTCTAGAATACATCCAATCAGTTTAAGATCTCCCCAATCGACTGAAAGATCCAGAACTTGAACTTAAATCTCCTAACAATTACTAAATCCTCTCAAACCCCGCTCTTATCATAAAATCGACAATTCCATCAATTGGAGTCTAACTACGAGCCTTTATTTGTGCCTACAAGGAACTCATTGCGCCATCATTTCACCCTGATTCATCTTTGCATGTAAAATCTAACGTATTCTAATATAAAATTTACATCCTATGTCTGGGATTTTATAACAAATGCTTCTTAATCGACAAATCATTGTCTATCATTATCCATAATCTTGCATCGTCAATCAATCTTTTAAATCTGATTTTCGCACAAGACACCTGAGAATAAGCGAACAAGAGAGAGTAACAACAGAAAATCCCGATGACACGATAGGGATCTGAAAAGACTTCAGATTACAGTACCCCACAAAAGAAACATAACTTACCTAACACAAATAGTTACCTTATCAAACACTAAACCTGCAACCCCGCACTTACCCTACCCTTCCCATTACCTCTCCTAGCTTTAGCTTTAGCTTCCACTTCCACACAAAACCTCAATCACAATCAAAACATTGGTCCAAATTTTCAGCTAGGTAAAACAGCTCTATCACCTTCATAATATTAACCCAACCTTCTTACTGATTTATTAAAAATGTCCCAGAAAGAACAAGATTAAAGCGTGAGGAACGTGGAGATTTAACAACTCAGTAACCATTCTCCGACATTTAGATATGCCTTCACTCTCAACATTCCACTTACTGACATGCTGATCTATCTGAAGAAACAATAGGCTGCCATCTAACCGAATTTATCTTTTTTATAAAGCATTGATGTCTCCGCATGCATATTACTAGATACTTTCCATTAACCATCAATGCAACATTCAACAATTATCTTCGCCACTTAACTCAAAAAAGTTAAATCACTTGGCAAGAGTTATCAGGTCTGTTAATGATGTAAGGGGTATTTGAGGTTTTATCTTCACCTAAAAATATTGTTTGAACGAGACAATAGTACTAAAACATGTAAATTTGCTATTATAAGTAATATCACTTTGAAAAAAAAAATTTTAAATGAAATATTGAAATTTTTTACATAAGACTGTCTTGTTATTATATATACGCAATACCAAATAGCATATGTATATAAGACTTCATAATATGGTCTTGTAAAGTCAATACGCTTCTATTGAACTGATTAAGAGTATGGTAATAGTTTAAAAAATATTAGTTAGAAAACTAGACACTTCAGTCGAACCAACACGGGGTGAAAGTCAGCATTATTCATCAATTAAGAACTTAAATGAATTGGAATATCAATTGATCTTGGATTTAAATGCTACCAATATAATTGTTATATTGGGCTTCAGAGCATCCAAATAAAATTTATTTTGCACCATGGATTGCCTGGTATTGTCTACATCCAATGCATTCTTGTTAATCAACCATTATCTCCGCTCAATAAACTTTGTTTACTTGATTTGACCAAGAAGCGAAAATAACCTGTATCAAAACTTCAAATTCTGAATTCATTAGACTTCATAATATATTGGACTCAGTGCACTGTAAAATGAATTATTATTATTATAGTTATCAACATTTCCATAAGACAAATTTGCACTTAGAATATTAGTAGATTAAATAGGTTAAGATTAGAACCTGAAAAATTTGGTGCATGGCTTCGATTTGCTTCCTATACCAGAAAAGGACTCCATTTCTGTTACAGAACATTAATTGTTTATCTTCAGTTAAGTTTCTGTACGTTCTTAATCTCTGAATTAACAAGATATTGAACACACAGTGCAAGATATCAGAAAAGTATATCTTTTAACAGTAAAATAACAGTGTAACTGAGGGTATTATAACAAACGAGTAACAGCAAACGAGATCTTTAAAATATATAGTAGTAAAAAACTGGTTGTGTAAATGAAACTCCAGATGTAACCGTTGGCGAACCGGAAAATCACCGGGTGTAAGTTGACCCTCCTGCATTCTGAAATTTTTTAATTGTATAGTGTGACGAGGTCCTTCTCTATGCAGGATTTTTATAATAACCAGGTAGCTACAATTTAGTTGTACATTAATGTTAAAATCCAACCATCAAAGAAAGATCATCACCATTGTTTCACTCAACGGGGAAAAAAAAAGGATAAAACAAAATTTCCCATTAAAAATGACTGGTGAAAATAATTTGTTTTCGTAGGAAAATAATTAAATATAATAAGCAACTCACATAATGATCAGTAAAATACTAATTTCCTTTCATATTAACTTTTGAACGTTTTCTTACATGTATTTTGTTTGTAACAAACTTTAATCTATGGTCTCTTTTAATCAATTCACTAGCAGTGAACTGAAACTAATAAAAATCAATTCAAGATATTTGAACTGAGGGCAAACTGGGTTAATCATTTTCAAAAAAAATTGACACCAATTTCAACAGAAAAAAATGATTTTGTATGCTAGCTACTGACAATTAGCAACCCCTGACCTTGGAGCTTACTGTCCGGCTTTCTTATCAAAATAAAAATAGTTTATATCATATATATGTTCCAAGAGAGTGGAAATATTAACTTCAACTTGTGGATAACACCAGAATATAGTGTTGCAAATAGAACAAACCCCTTAGCACAGAGATTTAACCACACTTTATGCGACATTTGATAACCTACGACATGGGTACATCTAGTTTTACAAGTAAGTTTCTTGAATATGTCTACAAACTACAATTTAGGTTTTCAAGATTAGGGCAATATGTAAATCTGAGAAAACATAAATAGAGAAGTAGTAAACTTGAAACACATCACATTGTCACCAATTCTCCCAAAAGCCCGAGTTGTTCAAGAGGGAATGGTCCATGATTAAAATCGTGACATTGCCCCACGCTTCCAAATCGACGTCCTCGTATATCGACACAGGCCTGATGAACTTCTCTCACCTACCAGTATTCAACAACAATTTCTCTCACCTACCGATATTCAACAACTTAGCACTATACTCGTACATAATACTAAATTATTTTAATCTAACCTATAGATTGCCCCTGCCAAGAATCAAACTTTTGATGTGGGGTTTGGCTCTAATACCAATTTTCATGAACCAACGAATTCTCCCAAAAGCCCGATGAGAAGGTCCATGACAAGGTTTGTGACACACACCAAGAAGGAAAGTTTTCGATTATCAAGACTACAGCTACTAATAATAACAAAAAACAGTAAAGAGACTTCAGACTAGAAACACAGAAACCCTAGAAGAAGCAAAAACAGAGAAGCGAGATCCATAACACATCTGATAACCCTAAAATCTGAAGTTATAGTGAAGGAAAAGAAGGAAGGAAGAAAAACGAACCTTGTCTGTTTCGCTTAGCGCCAAAGTTTCCATTCAAGCCATCAGGCCTTCCTCTCTTGCGAGCTTGTCCTCCAAACTCCATACAGACAATCTCTTCTTCTTCCTGCTTCTTGCTTCTTCACAGAGACACGAATTGATAAACAGTCGAAAAGGAATAAGACCAAAAACCCTAGCTAGGGTTTCAAAGGCGCGGTGTGTGATCTTGAATTGAGAGAAAGAATAAAACGAAAATGAAAATTGAAATATTGGGGTAAGAAAAGAAAGTGGAATAAATAGAAAGTGAGGATTCGAGAGAGAGAAAAGTTTCAATTGGGTTAGTGGTTCGGGCGTGCGTGCGGAGTCAATTGTGTATCACGTGCTACTTGCTACTCGAACATGACGAGTCTCTTGCTTCAATTTCGAATTATTGACCTTTTTGGACAATTGGGCTACTTTTGGGGGCCCGTGACCTATGTACGATTTCTAGATCTGAATTTGGGGATATATTTGAATGGCAACGAATACTCCACACCACCAAAAACTCTATCCATCACTGTGATGTATTTTTTTTTTTCGAACCCACGCCACCCAAAAAACAGTAACTTAAAAATAAGATAATTTTTTACCAATTTAAACCCTCATTTGATATCAATTCTCAAACTACTTAAAACACAAAAATTGTAATATTCTGAGTTATCTAATAAACACAATAAATCACTTGAAAATGTTTTGAAATGAGAAAATTATAGCCATTTTACTAAAGTCACGCAAATCTGTCCAAAAAATTTTGCTGAAAATTTACTGCTCGCCTAGAAGAACAATGCGAGGTTTTGCAAAAACCTGCATTGTTCTGGGCGAATAGAAAATTTTTACCAAATTTTTTTTACTATTTACCCAGATCAACATCGCATCATCTCAGGTGAACAATAGTTTTTTTTTGTGATTTCTAAATTTATTTCTGACGTTTACTTTGTTTTTGTGATTGAAAATTTTTCTGAAGTTTCTATGAGATTACTTTGTTTTTTTGAAAATTTTGATAATGTTAACTTCTTGAATTTTTTTGTGAGAAATGAATAACTTGAAAGCTTGTTTCAGAAGCATTAGAGTCAAAATCTGAGACGAAGTGAATAATGGGTCTGAGGGGTTGCAGAAGCAATCGAACCGAGAGAGGGGAATATTTGTTTGCTTGTTTTGTGAGAAGGAAAAAAACAATCGAACAAAGAGAATGAGACGAAATCGATTTTGAATGTGGGGAGAGGGAAGATTTGAATGGGGAAGGGAAGGGGAGACTTGCTTTTCGATTTGAATGGGGAGAAGAAAATTGATTTTCCTTGTTTATATAGGTGGTGTGAAAAGAATGGTGGTGTGATAAATAAAGCGGGTAGTATGGAAAAGTTAAATTGTGTGAGAAGGCACTTTTGGTGGTGTAACGTAGTTGTTCCCTAAATCGGTAACAAAAATTAAATGTTGTGGGGAGCCATTATATTATGTGATTAATGAAATTTTAGGAGCTAAGGTAGGAGATGACATGCAAAAAAATTATGTGATTGTTTTAAAAAACTTTAGTTTATTCTCTTTACTTTTCTCTTTTTATATGACAACTAGGGGTGGAGACACAGTACATGCGCGTAAAGAGAGGAGGCAGGGAGGATGGATGTTGTAGGGAGAGAGGGTGATCAAGAAGGCTGCAATTGATTGTAGGAAGTAGAGGAGGTGAGATTATGTAGAGAGGGTGAGGACAGGGTTACGAGAGGGTTTTAAAATATGGGTGAAGGCAATTTCGATAATCCAAAATATCAACGAATTTAAGCACAAAAACATCAGAAATTCTAGGATGCCTGGCCCTATGCCTGGTAGGTGCCAGACACCGTTGATCTTGCCTGGAAATGGGTGTTACACCTATCCCGATGCAATATCAACAGTGTCTGGCCCTACCAGACACAACACCAGGCACAGGGCCAGGCATCGTAGTAGTGCTCCAAAAACATTGTTCATTTTGTAAATTCCCGTTACACGTTACAATAGTAGATATCGTTTGCCCTCAATGAAAACAATAAATATATATAATGAAATTCCATATATTACGAGAAACATAGGTTAGCTTTTTCTATTCTTTTCTCTTTTTGTCAATTCCTTTTTCACTATTTTTCAGTAAAAAACCAAACACATTTTTCCTTAGAAGTCTCCCAAACTTCTAAAGCCTCTCCTTTCAAAAATATAAAGCATCATCTTTAAGGAAATTCCGTGCGTTTACAGGAATCGTCCTATAAAACCATTACATGTTAACAAATTTCATTGGGAATGTGTAGACTGTTTGGTTGTACAGGATCTCAACCAAATGATGGTGAACAATATTGCATTTAAAATTCTCCCTTGGTATACCCCGATAATAACCTCTTCCATTTCTCTTTTGTTCCTGTGCCTGTAAGAGATGTATTTGTAACATAATTAAACAAATAATCATACTCCCAACCAAACAAACGAGTAACTTGAATCCTCTGTAGTTACATCGCCGTTCAATCAAACCGAACATTAACTTAAATCTTCTGCAAGAACAGTCTTTCTAAAGTGTATTTGAGTAGCGTGTCAAGGCTTATGACAGCATAGCTCCTCACACCGACGCATATTCACAATAACACTGACAAGACCATGCATAAACCATCTTTACAGTCTCATAGAGATAACAGATTCATGAAATGAACTCATTCAGATTATTCTGAACATCCAAATTCATTAATACTATACAAGGAAACATTCTTTGCGAGCAGCTGCCTAAAGATGCACCTTTTCTGTATCTTCTGGAATGGAGATAAACAAGCACTCACAGCAAACTTTCTGAAATGGTTTTGTGTAACTGGTTAAGGGCACGTAAGCATGATGCTTGAATGAGTTGATATGACCAAATCTTACAATTTGGACTGGTAGCGGGACAAACTTGCTTCAATCGTTCCATGTGGTTCATCTGTTGGCATATAGACATCATCTTTGAACTGCAAATTATCAATAAGAACAGTTTAGGAGTTAGAAGACATATTGGAACACGAGCAATTTGCACTGGGCCAGATTCATAATTCACCATGTTAGACATTGATGTAAGACATCTTAGGCATTACGATTTTCATATTTTCTATTACAATTTAGCTTTTAGCAATTCTAAAGATATTGGGCATAAGAATAGAAGTCTGTGCAGACTAGCCCGTGCAAGAGCATCAGGACATCTACTAGAGGGTGATTATGGAATTTTCTGTATATTGCAGTGTTTTATGAAGAGTATATGTTTTGGAGAGCCCTGTAGAGTTCACAGACTGATTCTTTTATTCACTTGGGATGCTACAGCTCAGAGACTTTACCTTAACAATTGTTGATTTATCACTGCTTCGTATGTTGACAGGTAAAAAATGCAGATTCGGCATTCTTAGCTGGATTGATGCTACATCCGGGAACCTGAAAAGATGAGGATAAAGAAATATCGTCAATAGTCACATTGATAATACATAGTCCACCGTCCAAAATGACGATGGGGTTGCTTAATGTGTATGTGTGAAGACTGAAGAAACAACCTGTTGAGAACAGCCTTAGCCATGTCAAACAGAGTAGCCTGGACAGAAGGACTGTATACTCCCTCTTTTGGAGGACCAAAGAAAGTGTCAACCAGGATTTTCTTGACATAAAAAAATCTCTGACTGAAGTAAAGTGGCTTAGCAGGAATGCTAGAAAGGGATCTGTAAGGGTACCTGCATGTACAGTACACAATATTATCAGGTAATATGAGTTATCTCTATCATCCTTTTATTCTTTAAGGTTTCAAACAAAGATGTCATACGGACCTCCATGATGCACTGACTTCTGTTGCTACCATCCTCTCTGTTGTTTCTGGAAGAGCAGTGTATTTGTCCCGAATAAATCCTTCAAAACCTGACTGTTCAGATGATAAAGCAAGGCATCTCATGTCTAGAAAACATTCTAAATTCTAAAAAAAGTGCAGGGAACTGTTACTTTCTTCAGTTATATAGAATGACAGCATATCATATTAATGAGTTCTATTAGATACACAAACAAACACATGCACATTTTGCATACACATATTCTCATTTTTATTGATGCTTTCCCAACATCATTTGTCATCATCCAAGAATATTGAGATTGACATGTTTAAGTTCAAAATTATATCAAATAAAAATTATCTTCAATCTTGGCAACAATTAAGCGCAGGCCTTTACACTTCATACTTCATACCTTCATTTAGCAGTGCTTTGGACTCATTTCTATTTAATTATTTTATGCTTGAATGCTATATTCAATCCCTGAATTGTCGGTGATTGAAACAATGCCCAAAGATTCCATCACCATCCCCACATGGTAACCAAACCATACCTGAAGGCTAATCAGCGAATGTTGCATCAAGACTTGCTTTCACTCATCCACCTAACCAGCTAGGCCACCCGGTCGATTACTGGTTAAAAGCTCACAAATGCCACAGGTGAGATGCGAACCAACGACAACTAAGCCACAGTTGGTTAACTTCTATCTTTACTCAACTTCATGTATGTCCATTTTCCCACCTCCCTCTCACCCTTTCATCCATGATGTGCCTCATTAGCAACATTTGAGCCGTTTTGGTACCCAAAACCATCTCAATGAACTTTATTTCTCACCAAGTAGTAGCTCTCTTGGTTACATACATTTGACTCTGTCTAAAAAAGGTCAAAAAGACGACTAACGAAGGAAGGCTTATGAAATATAATGATCTAAAAGGGAATAACAAGCCAAAATTGGTGTGGCCAGGTAGAAGGAAAACATTGCAAAGATGTGTTTGGAGGTAGTGAATATTTGCCAAGCCACAAGATTATTTTCAAGGATATAAAAAGTTTAGTACCATAGAATGGAGATATAGAATCCATGATGCCTTCAAGCACTGATGGTGGTGATGAAGTGACAAGCCTTGATCATCAACTTCTTTCTGTTTGTTATTAATGGCTACAATGGGTTCGAGAAATATAACAACTTAAACTATGCACCCTTTCTGATCGATATTCTCATTCAATGAAAGTGAAAGCATCAACTAGTTGCTATTCTTTTTATTTATTTATTTTGACATGGCAAAACGGAGATAGGATATCATTTAGTTATAAGAAGCGTGTGAATGAGAAACTCACAGCTAAGAGAAGTAACATGTTGAGCAAGATTAAATAAGCTAAGAAACAAAAGTGTCCAATCAAACTAAAGTGTTAAAACTAACTTCACTGTGCTTTTGAAAACTTAATCTGAAATCCTAAATGTAACAATATAAAATGGAGCATGATTTAACAGCAAGACAATTTCATGAAAACATCTCATCATGGAATCAAGTTATAAGAAAATATCTGATTATTTAAGGACTTGGAAAATAAAACGATACAAGCAAAAACCGACCTGTGTTGTTTTCAGTAAAGCCAATCCTTCAATTCCAGAAGTCACCTGTAACACACCGGATTTCATCACTGTTACTTCAGCAATGTGCTTCTCAGATCCAAGCTTAAAGCCTGCAAACCAATAGAAAATGTAAAACTTACCAAAAATGTCCAGTAAAGAAGGATTTAAAGCCAACAAGTCCCGGAAAGGCCTACAACTATGTGATAAATCAACCTGATTGTAATCACATATTATTATCACCCAGTGAGATGCTCCTAGATGGTGATACTCAAACAAGGTTTTAATCGGAGTGGTACGCTACAGATATTTATCCCAATGACCAAAGCCCATCCAGGCCCTGTTCTGAAAATATTGTACAAAATCACCCAAGCCGTGGCAAGTCCTCCTCCTATTCTCAATCAACTCTTGGCCCAAAGCATGACACAGCCTGTCAACTGAGGTGAACTTTGTCCTATTTGGTTTTTATTTTCCTTGTTGGAATGTTGATTTTAACTACTGATGTTATTCCTGAAGTTTTACCTAAAAATAAAACAAGCGTAAAGAGAAGAATCTAACCATGTTCATGTGGCTGACCATCTATGTGTACTCGCTCCCATGGCTTTTCCACTATCTTGATGATGGCAGTCGTAACCTATATTGCGATCGAAAAACAACAAATCACAGTCATTTCTCTCTAGAACATACAAAACACATATCACAGGAATGCATCAATGGACTATATCTGAAGTTTCTAAAAAATAAAATACAGCAAAATGCACCCAAAAAAAGTTGTCAATTTTATGAGGTTATGAATATCACTTGTTTTACACATCCTATCACGAACTGAAAGCAGCTTGTCAGAGGTGGGACATCTAACGTGAACTATCTGCTTGACCTGGTCTTCAGGGAGCTAAAATATTTTGAGAGGAACATAAATTTCAAGAATTGTGAGTATGCTGGTAAACCCCCACTCCAGATTATCTTCACATCCTGCCTTTGGGAGGATAGGGAGATGTTTCCTATGCCAAGCCTATTATAGTGACAGGGATAAGTAGCTCCCAAACCATGAACCAGAACCTCTGTGATGGAATACATAACCAACTACAGGGCCATATGACAATGTACTCTAATTTTGAATGCAAAACTTCGACATCATCTAATAAAAACCTCTAGAGTGTGAAAAACTTCAAATTTTCCCAGGATCGGATTCATTTCTCCTTTGACAACACCAGCTGAAAAAACCACGAGCCTAAAAGGCCTGATCAAAATACTCCATCATAAAACAAAAGTAGCATAGAACCAAAGAAGCGCAAATAGGTGCAAAAGATGTATTATCACCAGGACTTCCTAAACCTTAGGGTTGAAAGTCAAATAGCATATGATTTTTCAAGTGTTTGTCACCCTGGCCAGGTGATCACTATTCACTCATTTCAATATCAAACGGATAAAGCAATGGCTAAGACTAAAAAAACTTCTAGAATATGATGCACACGAAAAATGTTACTACAATTCAACAATGAAAAGTCTATACCTGCTTATACAATGATGTGAAATGTCTCCCAAGTTCAATTCCAAAATCCTCAACAGAAAGAACTTCTGTACATTCCTTTGCTTTTGAGTACACCTATTTCACGTGATTTAACAAGTGCTATTTGTTAGAAGCAACAAAATTTTGAATCACCAAAGCAATAATTCATTTCGTCTTCTCAGTGAATATCCTTTCTAGGGTGAAACTGGGCACCAAACTTTAACCCCCTCCACCAGCCAACGCATGCAAAAATTAATTAACAAATGATAACAATAATAAATAAAAGGTAAACATCTTTGAAATAAAACAATAGAAGTTAGCAACTTCATTGGTCATCCAAAACGTATTGGTCATAACTGAGTCATTAACACAGCACAAATATTAGGTAAAATGACCTACCAGTGTTGAAACAGTCATCTATTTGCAACCTTCTTTCATCCTCTCAAGATATCATTAAAATGTGCATAATAAAGATTCTTCCAAGTCATTACTGTTGCAGCCCAATGATACGCAAGCATTTCAATGTTGCAGAGAGAGATAAGAGACCATACTCATTTATGTCCTAATCTATAGTTCTACACTCCCAAACTCTACTCTCTTACAAGTAATATCTCTATTCAAACTCCTGTTTTATGTTCTTTTTCCACTTCAAGGATCAAGGATACCAAACTAGACATCAGATCCAACCACCCAGGGACTTGGTTATTCATTCTCTGCGGATTATCAGGATGTGAATAGGAAAATATACAATTGGATTATCAACCAAGTTTGAGTTTTTAAATGTCTAAGGGTGTGTATTTTTTAGCATAGGCTTTTTACATGCCCCTGACAAGCAAACCAAGAATAATTCCCTGCAGCTTCACAACGCCACCCACTCACACTGTACAACATCAAGGGCACTCAGAATTGAAGATACAACGTGAAAGAGTAACCCCAAGTGCAGTGACTGACTGAGCCACACCGTAGCGTGTATATGTTTAGGTAAGGCAATCCAATTTCCCAGATTATCATAACTCTGTTATGCGATTTTATACACTGTAATAATCCTTGTGGAAGTAGAGTACAGGTAACAGAAGTGCATATATACACATAGGACATAAAATGGCCCAGATTTTTATTTTGCCAAATTTTACATTAGATCCAACTGAAAATTAGATCTGATTATAGCCTAACTTAGATCCGATATCCAACCGATTTTATGCCCTATATACACATCCTCTGATGCACAAATAAATAGGAATGGACGTGCACACATCAAATGCGGTGTTTTTCTTCCTTTTTTTTTATATAAAAAGGGATGATTAGAGAATGTCATTTCCATCTTACGATTAGAATTCCTAAGAATATTAGAACGAAGCAAATTATTCTGAGATTGATCTCAACGGTAATCCTTTTCACGAAAATCCAGCTTCAAACTTACATAGGCTCAAACTTAAAATAACATTAAAAAGAATGTGGTGTCATCCAAAGGAAAATAACCCGTAACCCATTTTGACAGTCCTAGGAATCCACAGGACCCACCCATACTATTTCTACACTGTTTAATCTGAGACCCTACAATCCCAATGAAAATCACTACTTTCGTCATATAAGGGTTTTCATGTACTCAACACTTGGATTTCTGAGAGGGCTGCATCTTGCCCTGTGGCCATGGAAGAGACTCAAAGAGATTTGATTTTTCCCAAGGTTATCTCGATACTATAGCTAAAAGTCTAATTGGGCTACCACAGGAGAAAATTGCAAAGTAGAGCATCATTCTAATCAAATTTACTACTTTTTCTTGGTGATTAATGGTAATACCATTCCAAAGTTAGTACTTGATAAGATGTCTATCACACCCATCATACAGGTCATGGTCATCACTTGCGAAACAATTGTCAAACAAATCAAGTGTAGGCCTTTTAGTCTGCTTGGTGTTGGAAAAATGAAACCCAAAACACTCTATTTTCTAGTGTCTTTTCAAATACTCAACCCCAAATTCTAAGTCCTAAGGGTGTGTTTGGTTGCATGAAATCCTATGCCAAGGGAATCCGTGAGGGGACCACCTAATCTAAGCTAATTTGAGGTTTATTCACTAATCCACCATTAGACTTTGTGATCAATGGTGGGGATAGAAGTCCCGTGAACGTGGGAATCCTATGCTTAGGTGCCAAAGAGTATGATTACCATGTTCATGGGACTTCCACTCCCACCGTTGATCACAAAATCAAAGTGAATTTGTGAATGAAGCTCAAATTAGCTTAAATTTAGGTGGTCCCTCATGGATTCTCATGGCATAAGATTCTATGCAACCAAACACACCCTAAGTTCCTAACCATACTCAAATTCTAACGACGATCTTCCACTTCGCCTATCTTAAGAAAAATAAATCTTATCTTGCGTGTAATTGTAAGGGGTTGAAAAGTTTTATTTGAGGATTTAGTCATTGGCTACTAGGCTGAAATCGCTCAATCTATTCTGATACTAAATTACAATTCAACACAACTGATCATTCACAAGTATAAAATTATTCTTCATAGTGAGGGGGGCGTGTTCAGCTTCTACAATAAACTACTAACAAAACACATCAAAATAAAAAACCCATACTAAAAAAATCTCAAAAACTGAACAAAATCACAAAATCAAACTCAGAATGATACAAATAAAGAGATGGGTATTAGTATATTACAGTGTTCTTCATTGTATCTGTGGCAACGATGTCAGAGTTGTCCCCATGAGTATAAGCAGGCAAGCAATCAGATAGCAGACTTATACTAACATTCCACTCAGCAAAGAAGTGTTTTCCATCTGCCCTTCTCCAAACCCTGCCAACCCTCACTCTTCCCTTCCCGTGCTTCTGCTCGAACTTCAAACCATCCACTTCGACACCCATGATTGAGCTTGGTTAGAAAACTAGTAAAGTAGGTTCAATTGGTGGGTTATGTACAAATGGGCTTTATAGATGATGAAGAAGAAGAGATGAAAGTAAAGTTGGGATGAAAAGGTGTTGAATTGAGTTGAGATCGTCTTCTTGAAGTTGCCTTTCTTGGAAATGCTTTCTGTTTGCTTCATTTTGCCTGCACGGCATCTAAAATATCCTTACAAGGGGAATATTTTAGAACAGAAATTCTAGAGAAACTGGGTCTGCCGCCTGGTTTTCATGCCTGGGTGGGCGTAATTACTGTTTTACCCCTTCTTTGTTGTGGTTATATTTAAAGAGGGTTTAAAAAGTGTAAAAATTTCACCGTGAAAACCAGGCAGCAGACCAGGCTGCCCAGAAGGGTTCTAGTTAAAATTCTTAATGGAATCAAACATGATGCACCCACAGAATCAATACTGAGGATTTTCTTTAAATTTGTTTTTTAATTACTGTAAAAGTAATAGCTTAAGGATGTCCTTATCCAAAAGTAAGTCATTCGTTTGGAGCAATTTTAGTTGGCCTGGAAAATCAGCCTGGTTTGCTGTCTGGGGGGTCGAAAATATATTGTTGCCCCCCTCTTTAAACACTTTAAATATATTGTATTTTCGCCCCCCAGCAGCAACCAGGCTGGTTTTCCCAGGCCAACTAGAATTTATGATTCATTTGATTGTCGTGACAGTACACTTTCATTTCCTCTTTTCTAAATTTCCGCTCTTTGATATCTTCTTTTCTGTTTTTCCGCACTTGGCCACTCAAAAATGTTATGAAACTAGGATATTTCTCGTGCTTTCATCACTTAAAATGTCAAAAGGAGGAAAATTTTAAACTGGAGCTAAGGGTATTTCAATAATATGTGAACATAAATTTTAGCCAAACACCCTTTCCTCCCCCTCTACGAGATCCGTTAGATTTTTATATTTTGGTAAATCTCAGTCATCTTTTATCTCCAGCCTAAGACACTATTTTGATTTGTTATATAGACTAGTGTATTCCCGTCCCTTCGACACTCAAATTCAATCAGAGTCTTTAGATGTGTGATGGTTAGAGTTCGTTGACGTATAAAATTAAAAAAAAAAAAAATTTCAACCTTATTTTTTGTGATGCGTTAGATTCTTATGTTTTGGTAAATCTCATCCGTATTTTATCTTCAACTTCAAATATTATTTTGATTTGTTATATAGAAGATGGAGCATAACTTTTTGAGTTTGAAAGAAGTGATAACAATACAATTTTGTAAGTGATTAGACATGGATTGCACCAGTGAATTAATTATTTCATAGATTTAACATCTCGTGATCAAAATCTAACATGTTTTAAAGTTTTCCCAAAATTCATGTCGACATAAAGTATAAGAATTGCATTTGAACGGACAGTTGAAGCTCTCCACCACCGCCATCAACTACACCACCCCTCCTTGCCCTGCCTTCTTTTCTCTTCCTTTTTTTTTTCATCTCCACCTCCAATAAGTTACAAATGAAGTTGAAGATCAACAAAACCTGCAATTGGAGCTCCATTTTAGTCCTTCCACAATCAATGTTCAAATCTATCACTGAACAATAACCTAACTTCATTTTATCTGATTTTATCCTTTCCCCTCGAGCAGGTCCCTGCGAGTGGGGAACCCTTACTCGAGGGCAAAGGAGAAAAAAGGAAGATAGAAAAAGAAAAAGAAAAAGAAATGAGAAAAGGAAAAACAAATAGAAAAAAGGAAAAAAAAAATGAAAATTAGAAGAATAAAAGGAAAATAAGAGGTATGGTCGATTGGCGGGGCGAGGCGGTGCAGGCAATGTGGCCAGTGGTGGGGGTGGTGCGGTGGTGTTGTTCATGGGAGAGAATAGAGGATAATAGAGGGTGAGAGGAGGGAAAAAAATTGGAGAAAATAAGTTTATATTGATGGTGTCCTTCAGTAGGTGGTAGTGTGCTTTAACAAAGTAGCGGTGTCCTTAAAAAGTAGGGACTATGGTGTTATTCAGCATAATTGGTGGTGTCAAACAATGGGAGCCTTTAGTTAAATAAGTGAATTACTATTAGGGGTGGGCACGGGTGACAGGATATGACATCCCATCCCATTCCTTCGGGATTGGGACGAGATAAATCTTATCCCGACCTCGTCCTATCCCAAACGGATTCGAGACGAGTTTAGCATGTTTTAATTTGTAAATAGAAAAAAGTACAAAATACTCCCAAAGTGATTTGAGATGGGACAGGACAGAACTAGATATTGTCCCCAACTTAGACACCTATTTTCCCTCGGGTATGGAGTTATTACAAACGGGGCTCAATTAGTCAATTGCCCCAAAAGACCTCATCGCTATTGAGATATATCCAATCACTTATATACTTCACATGACGTTGCTCACTATTTGACGTGGGATTATATTGAGCCAATATCTAACAAAACACACAAGAAGAAATAATGGGGTCAAATGATGAACCAATTTAAAATGTTTCTATAGGCTTGATACACCTTTTTGTTTGGGTTCGTAGTATGTGACTAAATTGTAATGAAATTCTAAATGTTTTAGTAGAATGCATGTATCAAAGTTGCACATTACAAAGAGAAAAAATACTATCCACCCCCAACTATAAGAACATTCATAATAAATATATTAAAATTATTAATTAATAAATATCAAAAAATTTCAATTCGGGACGAAACAGAATAGGGACTGTGAGATGGAATGCCCACCCTAATTGCTATTGCTTGGTTTGAACATTCAAGCCAATTAGTACAATATTGGTTATTTGCACCCCAAAATCATTTTAAAAAAATTTAGTAAAATGGACACCCACCCTCGACCTCAATCGTCAAACGAGTCCACCCCTTTTGAGTTTGAGAATACTCAGCAGAGATTGCTTCACAAGTGAGAAAACTGTAACCGCAACAATTCATCATACCGAAGGCTTTTAGTTCACACTTTCTGATTCTCACTTTGCGCTTCAAAGGATCTTCAATCCCTGTTCTTGTAACTAGTAAGTCCCCTCTCCAACCCTTTTATTTCCACTCAATTACTTCCACAAATTTTCTGAAATTGAGTCTAAACTTTGCTCTTTTTACCTATAATCATGAACACTAGTGAAGAAGAAGAAGACCACCAACACCAAAACCCACCACAAACCATTCAAAGCCACCCCATTTTATCAAGATTGAAACCATTTGCATACTGGGTATCTGTTGTTTTAGTGATTCTCTTGGCCCTTTCACTCAGTTTCCCAAACAATCAATATTACAAGCTCCAATACCTAAAATCAACCCTGTTATTCAACCCTTTAAACCCCAATGTTTTATATAAACTTTTAAGGTTTATAGAATCAACCCAACAAACTAAACAACCCCTTTCAACAAAACCCAATTTCAGTGAGCCTCCTCATTGTGTTCTATGGATGGCTCCCTTCCTTTCAGGAGGTGGGTATAGTTCAGAAGCTTGGTCTTATATCACAGCTTTGAATCAACACAAGAGAGCCCATAGGTTTAGGTTGGCGATTGAGCAACATGGGGATTTAGTATCTTTTCAGTTTTGGGAAGGTTTGCCCAAAGAGATCAAGGATCTAGCTTTGGTACTTTATAATACAGCATGTAGGATGAACGAGACTATTGTGGTTTGTCACAGTGAACCAGGAGCTTGGTATCCTCCTTTGTTTGACACCCTGCCTTGTCCACCCGTTGGTTATGAAGAGCCAATGTATGTTATTGGTAGAACCATGTTTGAGACGGATAGGGTGAATCCTGGTCATGCTGAGCGGTGTAATGCAATGGATTCTGTTTGGGTTCCTACTGATTTTCATGTTTCTACATTTATCCAAAGTGGGGTTGAACCAACGAAGGTTGTTAAGGTCGTGCAGCCAGTTGATGTGAAGTTCTTTGATCCGTCAAAGTATGAGCCATTGGGTATTTCTTCTAGAGGCAAACTTGTTATAGGTTCGAAGAATTTGAACGTGGGTAAAGAATTTGTTTTCTTGAGCATTTTCAAATGGGAGTATAGGAAGGGATGGGATGTGTTGTTAAGCTCATATTTGAAGGAATTCTCTAAGAGTGATAAGGTTGCTTTGTATCTTCTGACAAATCCTTACCATTCGGATGGTAACTTTGGGAGTAAGATTGTTAAGTTTGTGGAGGATTTTTTGATTGAGGAGCCGCTTGATGGCTGGGCTCCAGTATTTGTGATTAGTACCCACATAGCTCAGGTTGATTTACCTAGACTGTATAGAGCAGCTGATGCGTTTGTGCTACCATCAAGAGGAGAAGGTTGGGGTCGGCCTGTCGTGGAGGCCATGGCAATGTCCTTACCAGTTATTGTGACAAACTGGTCTGGTCCCACCGAGTATTTGACAGAGGAGAATGGTTACCCATTGCCTGTGGATAGAATGAGTGAAGTGATGGAAGGTCCCTTCAAGGGCCATTACTGTGCAGATCCTTCTACTGATACACTTAGAGTTTTAATGAGGCATGTAATGAGCAATCCTGATGAAGCAATGCGCAAAGGGGTGAAAGCTAGGGAAGACATGATTAGAAGATTTTCCCCTGAAGTTGTTGCAGATCTTGTCGCTGACCATATATTGAAAATATTTGACAAGTTTACCTGAAGGTACTTTGTTTTTACTTATTTCTATCAATTTTCATTTACAGAGTTTTAATTGAGTAAAATCTTTTTTTCCTCTTCCTCTTACTATTAAAATTTGAGATAGTTGATTGCAGTGTCATGTATGATAATTTTGGTGTGAAGCTCAAAACCTGCAAAAATTGTAAAAATTTAATGTGATTCTACAAGCATAGGCGATCATGTTAATTTGCATGTCGATTTTGCCGTGAAACATGAAGAAAATTATGAGGGATTCTCTTTGGGGATTTGCCTCGGGTGATCAGGAATTTCATTTTAAGTGCACGGAGAAATAAGTCATCCAAAAGCTAACGTGGGTTTGCGTATACAACCGATGAGGGGGTTCAACACCGCCCTTATGGGAAAGTAGCTTTGGTTTTTACTGGGGGAAGAATCATCAGAGACAAATATGAAAAACTCGATGCATTCCTTTTGGGGCGTGCTGCTCGGAAGAGAATTACGAATTGTAACGGTCTTTTTTCTATTCTCATGTTTTGTAAGGTGAATTCAGATCAAGAGATTTTCTTCTGGGGTGATAAGTGGTGCCGTAATTTTTTTCTGGAGGCTTTTTCGAAAATTTATTACCTGAGCTTAAAGAGAAAGCAAGGAAGCACAAACTCTTCGAAAAATTTGTCGTATATGTGTCTAACACGTATCCGGCACCGACACTCGCTCGACATGCGTCGGACACTTGGTCAACGTATTGGCAAGTGTCAGACACATGGTCAATGTGGTCAATATGTCGAACACACTTCTGATACACCAGTAACTTGGTCAGGATACAGTCAAGACTCGAAAATCAACTTTCTTTTATTTTTTACTTTTAGATGTTTGCAAATAACCACCTAATTTAATGGTTCTTGATCTATTTGAATTAAACGACTCTTCTTATTTTCTCATTTGCTTCTTTTCTCCTCTACTTCTTCTCTACTATACTTTTTCTTAACTTTATTTTTTTCTTGCAACGGAGTGTCATCTTCTTCAAACACTCTAGGAAGGCAATTTATTAGATTATTATTTATGTTTATATGACATTAAAGAATTTGTTTTCTTGAGCATTTTCAAATGGGAGTATAGGAAGGGATGGGATGTGTTGTTAAGCTCATATTTGAAGGAATTCTCTAAGAGTGATAAGGTTGCTTTGTATCTTCTGACGAATCCTTACCATTCGGATGGTAACTTTGGGGGTAAGATTGTTAAGTTTGTGGAGGATTCTTTGATTGAGGAGCCGCTTGATGGCTGGGCTCCAGTATTTGTGATTAGTACCCACATAGCCCAGGTTGATTTACCTAGACTGTATAGAGCAGCTGATGCGTTTGTGCTACCATCGAGAGGAGAAGGTTGGGGTCGGCCTATTGTGGAGGCCATGGCAATGTCCTTGCCAGTTATTGTGACAAACTGGTCTGGTCCCACCGAGTATTTGACAGAGGAGAATGGTTACCTATTGCCTGTGGATAGAATGAGAGAAGTGATGGAAGGTCCTTTCAAGGGCCATTACTGTGCAGATCCTTCTATTGATACACTTAGAGTTTTAATGAGGCATGTAATGAGCAATCCTGATGAAGCAATGCGCAAAGGGGTGAAAGCTAGGGAAGACATGATTAGAAGATTTTCCCCTGAAGTTGTTGCAGATCTTGTCGCTGACCATATATTGAAAATATTTGACAAGTTTACCTGAAGGTACTTTGTTTTTACTTATTTCTATCAATTTTCGTTTACAAAGTTTTAATTGATTAAAATCTTTTTTTTTTCCACTTCCTCTTACTATTAAAATTTGAGATGGTTGATTGCATTGTCATATATGATAATTTATGTATGAAGCTCAAAACTTGCAAAAATTGTAAAAAATTTAATGTAATTCTACAGGCATAGGCGATCATGTTAATTTGCATGCCGCTTTTGCCGTGAAACTTGAAGAAAATTATGAGGGATTCTCTTTGGTGATCTGCCTCGGGTGATCAGGAATTTCATTTTAAGTGCACGGAGAAATAAGTCATGTAAAAGCTGATGGGGGTTTGCGTATTCAATCGATAAGGGGGTTCAACACTGCCCTTATGGGAAAGTAGCTTTGGTTTTTGCTGGGACAAAGGTGCTTTGTGGAGAAGAATCATCAGAGACAAATATGAAAAACTCGATGCATTCCTTTTGGGACGTGTTGCTCGAAAAATAATTACGAATTGTAATGTTTTTTTTTTCTTTCTATTCTCATGTTTTTTTGTAAGGTGAATTCAGATCAGGAGATTTTCTTTTGGGGTGATAAGTGGTGCCGTAATTTTTCATTAGAGGTTTTTTCGAAAATGTATTACATGAACTTAAAAAGAAAGCAAATAAGCACAAACTCTTCGAAAAACTTGTCGTATCTGTGTCTAACACGTATCCGGCATGACACTCGCTCGACATGCGTCGAACACTTGGTCAATGTATCGGCAAGTGTTAGATACATGGTCAACGTGGTCAATATGTCGGACACGCCTCCGATACACCAGTAACTTGGTCAGGATACAGTCAAGACTTAAAAATAAACTTTATTTTATTTTTTACTTTTAGATGTTTGCAAATAATCACCTGATTTAATGGTTGTTGATTCATTTGAAGTGAACAACTCTTCTTCTTCTCTCATTTGCTTCTTCCCCCCTCTACTTCTTCTGTACTATATTTTTTCTCTACTTTAATTTTTTTTCTTGCAACAGAGTGTCATCTTCTTCAAACACTCTAGGAAGATAATTTATTAAATTATTATTTATGTTTATATGATTTATTAAAAAAATAGTATGACATGTTGACGTGTCTCCGAGTCTTAGTTTTTTGGAAATTGTCGAGTTGGCGAGTCGTGTCCGTGTCCATGCATCCTTGAGAGAAAGGTGTTGGCTATTGATATCTCACATCACTTAATGATACGCAATATCCCACATTTCTTAATGATACGCAATGCGATTTGGAGACAATGCGAAAAACAATATTAAAAGAAGAAGAATAGACAATCATAGTTTTTTCCAATCTATCCACTATGTTATTAGAACAAGGATTCCAACATCTCAAGAACAAATTCTTTTGAGGCTCCAACCTTTGCTATCTTACAAAGATTACAATATTTTCTAGAACAGCTCTCGAGGCTCCAACCTCTCAAGAAAAAGCTCTCTTGAGGCTCCAACTTTCAAGAGCAAACTCCTTTGAACCTCCAAACCTTGCTATCTTACAAAGATTACCTCTCGAGAACAAACCCTTGAGGCTCAAACTTCTCAATAACAAACTCTCTTGAGGCTACAATTTGTTAAGAACAAACTCTCTTGAGGCTCCAACCTTTGCTATCTTGTTAACTGACAAAAATTTCAATACTCCCTCGAAAAAAAAAACTCTTTGAGAGACTTCTCCCTCGAGAACAAACCCTTGAAACTATCTCAGGAACAACTCTATTGAGAGCTCTCCTGAACAAGCTCCGAGTCTACATCTCTAACCTCGCTCATTGAATCCTGAATTTTCTGATGCTTCCTGGATGCCTTGAACCTACATACAAAGTTATTATATATAGGCCAAACAAGTCTAAACCAAATAAGAAAAACCTACTCCTAATAGGAAAGTGTTTCCATATCACTTTCTTTGTTCCATAAGGAGAACTTTTTGTTTTAACTAAATAGGGAAAACCTACTCCTAATAGGAAAAAATTTCATATTACTTTCTTTGCCCCTCAAGAAGAAACTCTCCTTATTATAATTATCTAATTGATTTAGGAAACTTTCCTTGTCTTAATTGAAAAAGAAGCCTAATTTAAATAGGAAATTTTCCAACAAGAAACATTGGTCCAATAAGGAAACCTTCATTGTCTTACTTAATCAAAGAAATCATTTTCAAATAGGAACGTTCCTTAATTAACCACTAAGCTCTTGAAGGAAGATAATTTGTGTTTGAAGTCTGTTACTACCTTAATATATGTTCCCCTTCTAACCCCTACTAGTAGATCATCAACATATCTCCTTTTAACCCCTACTAGTAGATCATCAACATATCTCACATAACTGATTAGTCCCTTACCTTTGTTTGTAGCAAAATAGACCCTCTTTTCATCTACATCGTGCAATAGACGTTCATTAATATTGGAGAGAGGGATGAGCCATTTGGGGTGTATCACTTAATGACTTGACTTTTGGTGTGTGGCTGGGGACTCGCAGAGTTGGAATTTCCACTTAATGACTTAAGGACCTCAATGATTAGGAAAATCAAGTAGCTGATCTCACAAGATGTGTACTCAAGGCGACAACCTAGGCACACTTCGATGAGTTTTTACAAAAAGCCGTCCAAAATGAGGCGATGTGATGCAATAAATGAGGTGTGTGACTTAGTGCGTAGATTTGGGGTTTAGTTATTAATTTCCGGTGTTTAGCAAAGTAGCAAACAAAAATTCAATTGTATAATGTTTATTTCCAGACTGAGTCGAGGAAATGGTGATTGATGCGTAGTTGATTAGTAGTCGATGTTTTGTTTGAAGAAAGTTGTTCAGGCGATACACTATTTTTTTCTTCGTAATTGGGTGCTTCCATCTTCACTTGGCTTAGGCTAGACTAACTATGTAGCTTTCCGAGTAACATTATAGATACACCACATTCCACAATTTTCATTTGCATTTATACATAAGAAAATTCCAGTTTTAAACATTAGGTGATTTTGCGTCCCTTGTAGCATTGTACTTTATTTATGTAGATATGGGATTTGAATTTTTGAAAGATTATGCTATGAACTGAAAGAAAAAAGATTGGGTTCTAATATAAGCTAAACCAAGCAGAGCCTTTGTGGGTCAAAATCAAGGGGACAATAGTTTTGCGCAAATTCATTTATAATGAAATATTTGGTTCTGGGCCTTTTGGCAACCACATGGCACATAGGAGTTTTTAGAAAGCGTCAGGTTTTGATGGGGATGATCACTATCACAAGGACATCGTCGACGCAGATACTCAAGTAATGTGATAGGTATTGTAGTTCACAAGTTGAAAAGTTGTGGGAGTTTTCAGTTGTAATTTGAAAGCCACATTTAGCTGGGTAGCATGCTGAGCTGAGTGTTTGTAGGGATGATCTATGTGGTGAGGAGATCAACCACTGATTCATTTTTCTAGGTGGGAGGTGAACATTTTTATCAACTCTTTTTCTGTTGGATCCTTTCCCTTCGTAGTATATAGAGCTATTGGTGGTGTCATTCAGTAGGTGGTAGTGTGCTTTAAAAAGGTGGTGATGTCCTTTAAAAAGTAGTAGTGGTGGTGTTATTAAGCATAATTGGTGGTGTCAAATAGTGGAGCCTTTAGTCAAATAAGTGAATTACTATTAGGGGTGGGCACGGGTGACTGGACGAGATGGGACAGGATGAACCTCATTCCTATCCCATCCCATTCCTTTGGGATCAGGACAAGATTGGGACAGGATAGACTTCATCCCGACCTCGTCCTATCCCAAACAGATTCGAAACGGGATTAACATGTTTTAATTTGTAAGTAGAGAAAAGTACAAAATACTCCCAAAGGGATTCGAGACGGGACGGGATGAGACATAACTAACATGTTTTAATTTGTAAGTAGAGAAAAGTATAAATATTATTCAAAACTAACATACGATATTGTCCACAACTTGGACATCCGCTTCCCCTCGGCCCCTTGGCTGTGGGGTTTTTACGAACGAGGCTCAACTACTCAACTGCCCGAAAGACCTCATCACTATTGAGACATGTCCAATCACTTATATACTTCACATGACGTTGCTCACCACTGATGTGGGACTATGTTGGGCCAACATTTCTAACAGAGCACACATGAAGAAACAAGAGGATCAAATGATGAACCAATTTAAAATGAGTCTTGATACAACTTTTTGTTTGGGTTCGTAGTATTTGACTAAATTCTAATGAAATTCTAAATGTTTTAGTAGAATGTACGAATGTTTTGGATACATAAAACATGTACACACTGAAAAGTTGCACGTTACAAAGAGGAAAAATACTATCCACCCCCAACTACAAGAGCATTTATAATAAATATGTTAAAATTATTAATTAATAAATATAAAAAATTTCAATTCGGGACGGGACGAAATCGGGATTGCGGAATGGGATGCCCACCCCTAATTGCTATTGCTTGGTGTGAACATTCAACAAGCCAATTAGTACAACATTGGTTATTTGCACCCCAAATCATTTTTCAAAAATTGAGTAAAATGGGGCACCTACCCTCGACCTCAAATGAGTCCACCCCTTTTGAGTTTGAGAATCCTCACCCGAGATTGTTTCACAAGTGAAAAAACTGTAACCGTAACAATTCATCATATCAGAGGCTTTAGTTCAGACTTTTTGATTCTCACCGTAACTATTTCCGTTTCAAAGGATCTTCAATCCTTGTTCTCGTAACTTGTAAGTCCCCTCTCCGTCCCTTTTATTTCCACTCAATTACTTCCACAATTTTCTGAAATTGAGTCTAAACTTTGCTCCTTTTACCTATAATCATGAACACTAGTGAAAAAGAAGAAGACCACCAACACCAAAACCCACCACAAACCATTCAAAGCCGCCCCATTTTGTCAAGATTGAAACCACTTGCATACTGGGTATCTGCTGTTTTAGTGATTCTTTTGGCCCTTTCACTCAGTTTCCCAAACAACCAATATTACAAGCTTCAATACCTGAAATCACCCCTGTCATTCAACCCTTTAAACCCCAATGTTTTATATAGACTTTTAAGGTTTATAGAATCAACCCAACAAACTAAACAACCCCTTTCAACAAAACCCAATGAGCCTCCTCATTGTGTTCTATGGATGGCTCTCTTCCTTTCAGGAGGTGGGTATAGTTCAGAAGCTTGGTCTTATATCACAGCTTTGAATCAATACAAGAGAGCCCATAGGTTTAGGTTGGGGATTGAGCAACATGGGAATTTAGTATCTTTTCAGTTTTGGGAAGGTTTGCCCAAAGAGATCAAGGATATAGCTTTGGTGCTTCATAATACAGCATGTAGGATGAATGAGACTATTGTGGTTTGTCACAGTGAATCAGGAGCTTGGTATCCTCCTTTGTTCGACACCCTGCCTTGTCCACCCGCTGATTATAAAGAGCCAATGTATGTTATTGGTAGAGCCATGTTTGAGACGGACAGGGTGAACCCTGGTCATGCTGAGTGGTGTAGCGCAGTGTTATGGACTCATTTGTTGGACGCGTGTACAAAAGACGCGCTAATTAAATTCGAGCTGCAGTTTCTATTTAAATGTTGCGTTATTTTTAAGTTGTTTAGATTTGCTGGGAACTTGTTTCCTAGATTAGGTAGTTGCTTAATTTTAGGTTTCTATTTATAATAAACTTGTCCCATTTAAAGGACCGGAAGATGAATAAGAAAGCAAGCTGAATTTTATTATTAAACTAGAGGTTGGAGCTCTCTCTTAAGTCTTAATGAGATCCAAGGTTTCAGCATCCCTTTGACGAGCTGAACTTTATTAAAGATAGGTCGTTCAAGGAATCATAACAAAGGGAAAGGACAACCCCATGAGCTGGACTTTTCTGTGAATCGCCCGGTGACAAGATCCTTGGCAAAAGAAGGTAACATGCAGTGGGTTTTGTTTGGGTTCCTACTGATTTTCATGTTTCTACATTTGTCCAAAGTCAGGTGGAACCTACGAAGGTTGTTAAGGTCGTGCAGCCAGTTGATGTTTAGTTCTTTGATCCGTAAAAGAATTTGAAATGGGTAAATAATTTGAACGTGGGTAAATAATTTGTTTTCTTCAGCATTTTCAAATGGGAGTATAGGAAGGGATGGGATGTGTTGTTAAGCTCATATTTGAAGGAATTCTCTAAGGGCGTGTTTGGTTGCATGAAATCCTATGTCATGGGAATCCATGAAGGGACCCCTATATTTTAGGCTAATTTGAGGTATAATTCGACATGCATTATTTGATTTTGTTATCAATGGTGGGAATGAAAGTCTCATGAACATGAGAATCACATGCCTTGAGGGACCAAGGAGTGGGATTCCCATGTTCATGGGACTTTCATTCTACCATTGATCACAAAATCAAATGGTGGATGTGGAGTGATACATCAATTTAGCTTAAAATATAGGGGTCCCCTCATGGATTCCCATGACATAGGATTCCATGCAGCCAAACACACCCTAAGAGTAATAAGGTTGCTTTGTATCTTCTGACGAATCCTTACCATTCGGATGGTAACTTTGGGAGTAAGATTGTTAAGTTTGTGAAGGATTCTTTGATCGAGGAGCCGCTTGATGGCTGGGCTCCAGTATATGTGATTGGTACCCACATAGCACAGATTGATTTACCTAGACTGTATAGAGCAGCTGATGCGTTTGTGTTACCATCAAGAGGAGAAGGTTGGGGTCAGCCTGTTGTGGAGGCCATGGCAATGTCCTTGCCAGTTATTGTGACAAACTGGTCTGGTCCCACCGAGTATTTGACAGAGGAGAATGGTTACCCATTGCATGTGGATAGAATGAGTGAAGTGATGGAAGGTCCCTTCAAGGGTCATTATTGTGCAGAACATTCTATTGATACAATTAGAGTTTTAATGAGGCATGTAATGAGCAATCATGATGAAGCAATACGCAAAGGGGTGAAAGCTAGGGAAGACATGAACATGATTAGAAGATTTTCCCCTGAAGTTGTTGCAGATCTTGTCACTGACCATATATTGAAATACTGGACAAGTTTACCTGAAGGTACTTTGTTTTTACTTATTTCTATCAATTTTTGTTTACAGAGTTGTACTTGAGATATATATATATATATATATTTTCCCCCTCCTCATGCTATTAAAATTTGAGATAGTTGATTGCAGTGTCATGTATGATAATTTTGGTATGAAGTTCAAAACCTGCAAAAATTGTAAAAATTTTAATGTAATTCTACAGTCATAGGCAAGCATGTTAATCTGCATGCCGCTTTTGCCGCGAAACATGGAGTAAATTATGAGGGATTCTCTTTGGGGATCTGCCTTGGGTGATTAGGAATTTCATTTTAAGTGCACGGAGAAATATATTCTCCAAAAGCTGATGGGGGTTTGGGTATACAACCGATGAAGGGGTTCAACACTGCCCTTAGTTTTTTCAATCTATCCACTATATTATTAGAACAAGGATTTTAACCTCTCATGAAGCTCCAATCTTTGCTATCTTACAAAGATTAGAATACTCTCGAGAGTTACTCCAACCTCTCAAGAACATACTCTTTTGAAGCTCCAAACTTTGCTATCTTACAAATATTACAATACTCTTGAGAACAAACTCTCGAGGATCCAACCTCCTAAGAACAAATTCTCTGGAGGCTCCAATTTCTCAAGAAAAAACTCTCTTGAAGCTCCAACCTTTGCTATCTTATTAACTAACAAAGATTTCAATACTCCCTCGAGAGGCTTCTCCCTCAAGAACAAACCCTTAAGACTTTCTCAAGAACAACTCTCTTGAGAGTCTGCTGAACAAACTCTGATTCTAAATCTCTGACCTTGCCCTTTGGATCCTAAATTCTTTGATGCCTCCTGGATGCCTTGAACCTACACTATATATAGGCCAAACAAATCCAAACCAAACAAGGAAAGCCTATTCCTAATAGGAAAATGTTTCCATATTACTTTCCTTGTCCCACAAGTAGAACTTTTTTGTTTTAAACAAATAAGGAAAATTTACTCATAATAGGAAAGTGTTTCCATATTACTTTCCTTGTCCCTCAAGGAGGAACTTTCCTATTACAATTTCCTAATTGATTTAGGAAACTTTTCTTGTCTTAATTGAAAAAGAAACCTAATTTAAATAGAAAATTTTCTGGCAAGAACCTTTGGTCCAACAAGGAAACTTTCTTGTCCTAATTAATCAAAGAAATCATATTGAAATATGAACTTTCCTTAATTAACCACTAAGCTCTTGAGGGAAGATACTCTGCATTTGAAGTCTGTCACTAGCTTAATATATGTTCCCCTTCTAACCCCTACTAGTAGAACGTCTGCATATCTCAAATAACTTATTTGTCCCTTACCTTCGTTTGCAGCCAAATAGACCCTCTTTTCATCGACACTATGCAAATAGACCCTCCTTTCATTAGGGACGAGCCTTTTGGAGTGTATCACTTAATGACTTCTGGATTGTGGATGGGGACTCGCAAAGTTGGAATTTCCACTTAATGACTTAAGGACCTCAATGATTAGGAAAATCAAGTGGTTGATCTCACAAGCTGTCTACTCAAGGTGACCGCCTAGGGGCACCTCGATGAGTTTTCACAAAAATCGGCCCAAAAAGAGGCGATGTGATGCAATAAATGAGGTGTGTAACTCAGTGCGCCTTGATGCACATAGCATCTTAGGCATGAGGCGATGCGTTGCTAGTTTTACATGGTTGTTTTATGATCTATATTCTTACACTTAATCACTGTTAAGTGTTAAATTTATGGTTTGAGTTGCTTGACAACCAAAATCTTATTGGTGTCAAGGGTTGAAGAAGACTCAATTCCAGATCTTCAAATTTTCGTTCGTTCTTCTTGCCTTCTGTTACGGTGTGTATATAGTTGTCAATAGGCTGGCAATTAGGCTGTCAATTAGAGATTCTAATTGATATAGTTTCCTAGTTTAGATTTAATAGTTTGTATATAAATACATGTAATACTTCAATGAAATACACAAGAAAGTATTTTCTTAATATCTTATAACATGGTATCAGAGCCACTTAGGGCTTGAGATTAAGATTCGAAGTTTGAAGTTAGGGCATAATATTCGAAGTTCGAAGTTTGAAGTTTGGTTCTCACCGCCAGATCGACTCCTCCAGGCCGCCAGATCGCCAGATCGACTCCTACAGGCCGCCAGATCGCAGTCGATCCACCCTTCCAGCCTCCGTTCGACGCCGATCGACCTATCCAGTCGATCGATCCAGTCAGTCGACTCCTTCGATCGACTCCTCTAGTCGATCCAGCCGACGCAGTCGATCTAGCCCTCCGACGCAGTCGATCCAGCCGACGCAGTCGTTCGACTCCTCCAGTCGATCTCCTCCAATCGATCCAGCCAGTCGATTCAGCCAATCGACTCCTCCAGCCAGTCCGATCGTCCGATCGACTCCTCCAACCAGTCGACTCCTCCAGTCGATCCATCCTCTGCAGTCGATCCTTCCAGTCGATCCATTCGACCCTCTGCTTGTCTGCGTTCAGTCGATCCAATCGACGCTTTTCAATCAATTTTCCAGATTTGAAGCTCCCTGATTTGTAAAACCCATCCCTGATTTGAAGCCTCTTTCCTGATTTCTCTTAATTTTGGTGCTTTGATGAGTCGAAATAGGAGCTATATGCCTGGGAGACCGTCTAATTACAGTGGACACAAAGGAGGCAGCTCACAAGGGCTTGAACCTCGCACGCCAGATTCTGAAATTACTATTTGCAACTATTGTAAGAAGCCGGGCCATACCAAGTTTGACTGTAGAAAGCTACAGTTTAAAAACCGGCAAAAACATTCAGCTCATGTTGCGATCACTACTGATGCCTCTGACAAATCGGTCTTTATCTCTGCTGATGAATTTGCCAAGTTCTCACAGTATCAGGAATCACTCCAGTCTTCATATCCTTCTGTCACATCTATTGCTGATTCAGGTAAACCCGATGTATGTCTTCTTTCATCATCCTCCAAGTGGGTCATTGATTCTGGTGCCACAGATCATATGACAGGTAATTCTAGTCTATTTTATTCTTTTCAACCCTACACTTCAACTTCTACCGTCACTTTAGCCGATGGGTCACCATCTTGTGTTCGCGGGTCTGGCACCATCAACCTTACCCCCTCGCTATCTCTGTCCTCTGTCTTACATTTACCTAATTTATCCTTTAATTTGCTCTCTGTAAGTCAACTTACTCGTAATCTTAACTGTTGTGTCTCATTTTATCCTGATCATTGTTTATTTCAGGATCTTATGACGAAGAAGATTATTAGTAAAGGACATGAGTCTGGAGGCCTCTACATTCTTGATACATCGGTACCGCGTTCTATTGTTTGCTCCAGTGTCACGTCTCCTTTCGAGGCTCATTGTAGGTTGGGTCATCCGTCTCTCCCTTTACTCAAAAAGCTTTGTCATCAATTTAATAAGGTGTCTTCATTAAATTGTGAGTCATGTCAGTTTGCAAAACATCATCGCCTTAGTTCAAGTCCTAGAGTCAATAAACGTGCTAGTGTTCCTTTTGAATTAGTTCATTCTGATGTTTGGGGTCCTTGTCCTATTTTGTCTAAACCTGGCTTTCGGTATTTTGTTACATTTGTGGATGATTATTCTCGTGTCACTTGGTTATATCTCATGAAACGTCGTTCTGAGTTGTTTTATCTGTTTTGTGCGTTTTGTGCTGAAATTAAAACTCAATTTAATGTTTCAATTCGTACTTTGCGAAGTGATAACGCCAGAGAATATACTCAAGCTTTATTTCAGTCTTATATGACTCAATGGCATCCTTCATGAAACTTCGTGTGTTGATACCCCATCCCAAAATGGTGTGGCAGAACGTAAAAACAGACATCTTCTTGAAACGGCACGAGCCCTCTTATTTCAAATGAATGTTCCTAAACCTTTTTGGGCCGATGCAGTGTCTACAGCATGTTTTCTCATTAATCGCATGCCTTCCTCTGTTCTTCATGGTGAGATACCTTATCAAATCCTTTTTCCCAATAAGCCATTGTTTCCTGTTGACCCGAAAATATTTGGTAGCACTTGTTTTGTTCGGGATGTTCGTCCGCATGTCACTAAATTGGATCCCAAGTCTTTGAAATGTGTCTTCCTTGGTTATTCTCGTCTTCAGAAGGGTTATAGGTGTTATTGTCCCACTCTTAACAAATATCTAGTCTCAATTGATGTTACCTTCCTGGAAGACACACCTTATTTTCCGTCTTCATCCGTTCCCACTCGCCAGGGGGAGGATGATGATTTGTTAGTCTATTCCATCACATCCTCTGCACCCGTCTCGGCACCAGCACCTGTCTCGGCTCCTGTTTCGGCACCAGCACCTGTCTCAGAACCAGCTCCTGTCAAGCCTCCTATTATTCAGGTTTACTCCAGGCGTCCACCTATTGCTTCATGTCCTGCACCTGCTCCTTCGTCATCAGATCCAGTCCCGAGCGATGATCTTCCTATTGCATTGCGCAAAGGTAAACGTCAGTGTGCTTATCCTATTTCTTCCTTTGTTTCTTATGATAACTTGTCATCTACCTCTTGTTCTTTTATTGCTTCCCTTGATTCTATCTCTCTTCCTAAAACTGTTCGTGAAGCCATATCTCATCCTGATTGGCGTAATGCAATGATAGAGGAGATGAATGCTTTAGATGACAATGGTACTTGGGACTTGGTCGATTTACCTGCAGATAAAAGGGCTATAGGTTGCAAATGGGTCTTCGCTGTTAAGGTCAATCCAGATGGGTCAGTTGCCCGATTGAAAGCCCGTCTTGTTGCAAAGGGCTATGCTCAAACCTATGGGGTTGATTACTCTGACACTTTCTCTCCTGTTGCAAAGTTAACCTCTGTTCGGTTATTTATTTCCATGGCGGCTTCCCATCATTGGCCTTTACATCAGCTTGATATCAAGAATGCTTTTCTTCATGGTGATCTTAAGGAGGAGGTGTATATGGCGCAACCTCCTGGTTTTGTTGCTCAGGGAGAGTCAGGACGAGTTTGTCGTCTTCGAAAATCTTTATATGGTTTGAAACAGAGTCCTCGTGCTTGGTTTGGAAAGTTTAGTCAGGCTGTTGAGAAATTTGGTATGAAGAAAAGCAAGTCTGACCACTCTGTCTTCTACAAACGATCCGCAGCTGGTATCATTCTGTTAGTTGTGTATGTGGATGACATTGTAATTACTGGAAATGATACTAGAGGAATCTCATCTCTTAAATCTTTCCTTCATACTCAGTTTCACACGAAGGATTTGGGGGTGTTAAAGTATTTCTTGGGAGTTGAAGTCACTCGGAGTAAACAAGGTATATTTCTATCTCAGAGAAAATATGTCCTTGACTTATTATCTGAGACAGGTAAATTGGGAGCAAAGCCTTGTAGTACTCCAATGACTCCAAATGTACACCTTACAGAAGAGGGGGAACCATTTGAAGATCCTGAAAAATATCGAAGGTTGGTTGGGAAGTTGAATTACCTTACCGTGACTCGTCCAGATATTGCATACTCAGTCAGTGTTGTCAGTCAGTTTCTGTCATCCCCCACAATCCATCATTGGGCCGCGTTAAAACAAATTTTGGGTTACTTGAAAGGAGCACCAGGACGAGGTATCGTGTACAAAAATCATGGGCACACTCACATTGAATGTTTTTCAGATGCTGATTGGGCAGGTTCCAAAATGGATAGAAGATCCACTTCAGGTTATTGTATCTTTGTTGGAGGGAATTTGGTCTCATGGAAGAGTAAGAAGCAAAGCGTTGTGTCAAGATCCAGTGCAGAGTCTGAATATAGGGCTATGGCACAGTCTGTATGTGAGATAATTTGGATATATCAGCTCTTGACTGAAGTAGGAATTAAAACTACAGTACCAGCGAAATTGTGGTGTGATAACCAAACTGCTCTTCATATTGCATCTAATCCTGTGTTTCATGAACGGACTAAGCACATTGAAATTGATTGTCATTTTATTCGTGAGAAAATTCAACAAGGCTCGATTTCTACTGGTTATGTGAAAACTGGAGAACAACTAGGGGACATCTTCACGAAAGCATTACATAGGGTTCGGGTTGACTATCTTTGTAACAAGCTGGGCCTGATTAACATTTATGCTCCAGCTTGAGGGGGAGTGTTACGGTGTGTATATAGTTGTCAATAGGCTGGCAATTAGGCTGTCAATTAGAGATTCTAATTGATATAGTTTCCTAGTTTAGATTTAATAGTTTGTATATAAATACATGTAATACTTCAATGAAATACACAAGAAAGTATTCTTTTAATATCTTATAACACCTTCCATCAAATCCTCAAGCCTCGTTGTCATCAAGGGTTGAAGTTCATTTTCCCCATTTTTGTTTTCTTCTCTTCTTTTTTTCCCTTTCCTCTCTCGGTGAAAAACAAGAAATTTGAGAACTAGTTTGTCTTTTGTTCAATGTTTTTTTGGCTGAGTTGTATTTTTGTATGTGATTTTGTTGATGTTTGTAAGTTACTTTGACGGTTACATAGTGTTATACAATTTTATTATGTTCCCATTTGAATTCTATGTAATTGTTTATTGTTATTGACTCTTATATATGCTTGTATGCTACTATCATTTATTAAGAAAATAAATCCAAATAATAAGCTAATTAAGTATGTCACATGTCACTGATGCAAGCGCTTCGCCTTGCGCCTTGTGCTTAAGGCGTTTTCAAGCACGTGTTCCTCGCCTTGTCAAAGTCTTAATTGCAGTGTTCACAGACATCCTTCAGCCACATGCTTTAGAATGGAAGAGGATGGTGAGGTAGGTTGCTTCTCTGTTGAGAGTTTATATGAGATTTTATTAGCTGAGCACAGCATAACACATGAGAATCAAGTGGTGGGTGTCCTAATCAAGAAATTATGGCTTGAAGTTATCCTCGACACATCACAATGAAGAAAGATTTCAATAGTAGATAGTTTGAGACACCCGGGGGGGGGGGGGGGGGGGGGGTTGGTTTAGGGTTGAAATAAAAAAATCAATCAAGCCGACTAAACTGACCAAACCGATAATTTCAATTTGTTTTTTTCGGTTTCGGTTCAGTTTTGGAGATTTGAGAATTGACTAATCGATTCGGTTTTTAGTTTTATATGTTTGGAAACCGATTAGAAGCGACTCGACTGAAACAAAGCCCACACCTAAATAAAGTCCCTCCTTCAAAATCAAACAAAGTCTCTTCTCTACAATTGAAACAGAGAGACTCCATCAACAATAATGATTTAGTTCACATTCCTTAGTGATCGATTAGCCATAAGATCAAATCTGGTTTGTTTCAGATTTGTCACCGTTTGAATCATTAGATCGAATCTCCTGGTTTAGCTTTCAATCTAGGGTTTTCAATTTACTTTTTTTTTTAAGGTTTTCTCTTTGATCTGGCTGATTTAACCGAACGTCCACTTGAATCCTCTTGTCGGTCACAAGATTCAACCAAGAAACAAGTATCTCTCAGATCTAATTATGCAATTGCCCAATTTTGTGCGTGTTCTAGGGTTTACTAGTTTGGTTTATCTTCATGTAGTTTGCAAATGGGGAAGTTGTTTCCACAATTTCAACTATACGTCATTACGTCGGAGAAATCGTTTGGCCCTCATCCATCTTCTTCTTCTCTCTTCTACATGAACTGATAAAATCGAAAAACCGATGCATTTCGGTTCAACTCGGTTTGTGAAGAAATTGGTTCGGTTTGAACGTCTGGAATCGATAGCTTTGGTTCGGTTGGCGGTTTCAATCTGCAACCGAACCATATGGTTGGTTTTTTAGCCCTAAGGGAGTTATCGTTCCAATTGAAATTTGTAAATTGCAATTGGATTGATCATATTAAATTTATGGATATGTTGTGCTTATCAAACACACACAATAAAGTAAATGTGCAGGTAATGTAAATGAGGCAAAAATATAACGTGGTTCACCGCTAAAGGGCTGCCTCCACGATGAGATCATGTGTCCACTATGAAAGAAATATCACGAGTACAAGAGTCACATATGACAATCGAACACTGGTTTCACAATGTGGTAACACCTTTAGTTCTCACTTCATACACGAAGCTTTGCTTCAATGATGCATATTTTTCAGGGCGACTTGATCAGCAACTCACTTGATCTTTCACCTGGCAACTTGCATACACACAAGTCATTCTAAGAACACTTGGAAAACATTTGAAAGTTGTTTGGAAGATTTTCTCAAACACTTGGAAGGCACGTAAAATAAGAGAATATTTTTCCTTTGCCTTAAATGAGTTTGTAAAAGCTCAAGAGCTCATAAATATTACACACCTCATTCACTTGGTGTTTAGAATTATTTTTGAAAGCTATATTCTTAAGAGCACTAAAGGCTTTCAACTCTCATTCAGAAAAAAAAATAAAAAATAAAAATAAAAATTGAATGAAAGGTGTGAGAACTATGCGTGGAGATGTTATCTATTTTTAGCCTTAGATGGGGGCATTTTAGGGAGGAAAAAAATAGTTTGGAAAGCCGTAATTCGTAAACACGTTAAGGTGTGGAGGTGCTTCTTTTAGTTTTGAGATATTATATTAAAAGTTGATTCCACAAATTGTAGATCCATGTATGTAGATTTGTTGTAGTCTTGATACATCAACTTAAAATTTTCTTCCACAAATTGTAGATCTTTGTAGAGATTACAAGCCTCAAGCTTCAAACTAAAAGCCACAAACTAGGTGCAACATTCTTGAAACCACGTACTTGGTACCACAAGCTTAGTCCACAAAGTAATGGATATTTGATATTATCATATCTTTTGGTTCCACAATGCCTTATGCCATTATGTGGGACTTAATACGGGCTGATAAATTTCTCAAAGATTTATTGAAATAAATTCTTTGATAACTATTCTCCGAAAAATATGTTTTGACTATTATTTATGTCCTTTTAGTGCATAAATTATTGTTGAGCTAAATGTGAATTATTTTTTATTTGTTGATTTGTACACCATCTTCAAATCAAATACTAATCACATTGTAAGTTTTGTGTCGAAATTAAATCAATCAAAAATTGATGTTTTCACTAATCGCTGTTGTGTGCTCTGCAACAATAGAGAGGACTCCATTGGGCACTGGCGACTCTTCTCAATTGGTTTGGCTGCATTTGTTGACAGAATAGAGAGAGGAAATTCGTTTGTTTTGAGTACGGTGATGGTTTGGTGTCAAATTGGAAGATTGATAAACTCAAGTCTTATTTTAATGGGAGATTGGATCTGGTACACTCACTCTCACACCATTATGTGTGTTAATTAAAGAAAATTTTCTCAGTTTTCTCAGTATTTAGGAGAAAAGCTAAATGGTCAGCAGTTGGTGCTGTTAATTAAAATGATCTTGTGAAGAGGGGGTAAGTCAATGAAAAGAATCAGGGATGTATTCTTTTTCCAGTTTCATGTTTGATTATGAGATAAAGTTTCTTTTCTAATTTCATGTTTCATGTTTCGTGTTTAATGAAATGTATGTTAGTAGGACTAGGAACTTTAAGAGAAACATGAATAATTGATTCTAAGGGAGCAAGGTGCGAAAAATTTAACAACATTTATTGGTAAGATAAGATTATCTACCCTTGGGTGTTTACTTTTAAATTCATTTTCTTGTAAATTTTGTTTCCATGATTTCATCCATTCAATACACAGATATCACGTCTTTGTTATTTGTTCTTCATGCTATACATTTCAAGTCTAGTAAAGCAAATTGTATTCTTGTATCATCTCAATCTGACACTGCAGTTGCATAATTCTTCGGCACTTAATATCCACTGATTTTTCTTAGTTATAATGTTTCTAAGAAACTTTCCTTTTGGTTTGATTAAAAATCCTGTTAGATGCATGGCTTACCAGAGGAAACACCAAACAGTCTCCTACCAGATAGCAAAAGAGTTTAACAAGCTCTGAGTAGTCATGTTCACATCGTCCTCGAGCAAAGTATGTATCAATAACCAACCTTTAGTCAAGTAAAGTAGTACTTAGTTTGCAGACCTTAAAGCAATTCCTGTGTAAATTTTTTTTTTTGCTAGGCAAGAAAGTCGGGTTAGTTTTTCTAGTGATGAAAGTTGGGTTTGTTCGATGTCACAGGTTCAATCATCCTACAGTTTACCATTCAGCTGAAGCACCTTCGTATCTCATGGAACTACACTGAATGGATGGATGGGTGAACTAAGTTCGATAACTTCTGGAGATAGCAGCTTCGGTGGTATACAAAAGAACAGTTGAGAGCAGAAGCTGCTTGGTTGGTCCCAAATGTTCCAGAGTTAGCAGTACTGGAGTTCTGGGGTCTGAAACTTAATTTCAGCTGCTATTGCAACACATGTAGATGCACTACTTCAGTTTTGTTGATCAAGGTTTTGACTGTTCACAACACTTGTTCAGGGGCAACAACTAATGGCTGCAGTTCCCGTGTTCTATCGAACTCATACTCATTTGGAAAAATTTGGTTCATTATTCATTGTTTGTTTCCATCTATTAATGTTATAGGTCTAATTACAATATGAATTGAAGTGATATAATTAGTTTCTCATTTGTATCCCTATGCTCAATTCGCTGCCACACTCTCCTTTCTGGGCAATAGTGAAGCAATGCTCTTAAGTGATGCTTTGGCCGAACTTCGTTGAACTCCTTTGCAGAAATGTTAGTTTTGTTGGAGCTTAATATCACAGTCTGAAACATGTCATGGCTCCGATTTGGTGCGTCAATTGACATCTTTTATTTTTGTTTCTGAAACATTAAAAAATGTGCATCCTTCTAAGAAATCGGGTTATATAAATTTTCAAACATGGACGTTCTCTTTGTATAAAATTGCAATAACATGCAAAATTTCAAATTTACAATGCTCGATCTGTAAGAACTTAACAAATCAAAACACATAAGATTGGCCCTCAATCAAATGGTCCCGATTTGCATATATATCCGGCGGGAATTTCGAATTCACAATTAAAAAGTTCCCGCCAAACTCAAGACCTCAAGAGTTCTCGAAGTTTAAAATCTCCAAATCGGTGTCTTCTTCTTGTTTATTCAACAAATTCACGACAAGGGGTTGTTTGTTTTATTGTTCAACATAATCTGTTTATTGAGCGATTTCGATTTAAGAGCAAACCTTGATTTGGCAAAGAAGAAGAAGAAGGAGAAGGAGAAGGAGGAAGAAGATGCAGCCTAAGATTAGTGCTTTCTTCAAGTCCTCTCCAGCCCAGACCTCAAACCCATCTCAGATTCACGATTCCATCGAAGAAACAACAACACTCCCACTAACAGAGACAGCAGAACCCGACATTCAAATAACATACAGACGTCGAACTCCAAAGCCAAATTCCAACAGGTACATTCAAGTCACTTGAGATTTTGCTTTTGTTGATGGTGAAGTATATAATTCAGAATGTTATCGACATTTTAGGTTATTTGAACGAAGGCCCACTTCGTATAATTACGTTATTTTCTGCTTTTGGATCAAAATTTTCGTTTAGAAAAAAATGGGGTTGTGAAAAAATGTCTACTTTGTCCTTGTTTAGGATGTGTTTCGGATGAAATGGAGGTATCGGGTTTAGTTTAAAGTTTGCATTTAGTTGAGGATTGTCCTTTCAGAGTTGCATTTGGCATTTTTTCGCTAAATAATGTTGATTCCTCATATCTGATTTAACAAAATATAGATTTGGGGTTTAGTTATTGTGTTTAGAATACAGAAATTCAATTGTATATTGTTTATTTCACATCTGAGTCGAGGAAATGGTGATTGATGCGTAGTTTATTAGTAGTCGATGTTTTGTTTGAAGAAATTTGTCCAAGAGATACACTTTATTTTTCTTCGTAATCCGGTGCTTCCATCTTCACTTGGCTTAGGCTAGACTAACTATATGTAGGTTTATAGCATTGTACTTTATTCATGTAGATATGGTATTTGAATTTGTGAAAGATTATGCTATGAACTGAAAGAAAAAAAGAATGGTTTCTAATATAAGCTAAACCAAACAGAGCCTGTGTGGGTCAAAATCAAGGGATAGTAGTTTTGCCCAAATTTATGTATAGTGAAATATTGGTTCTGGGCCTTTGGCAACCACATGGCACATATGAGTTTTCAGAAAGTGTTGAGTTTTGATGGGGGCGATCACTATAGCAAGGACGTCGACGAAGCAGATACTCGGATAATGTGATATAGGTATTGTAGTTCATAAGTTGAAAAGTTGTGGGAGTTTTCAGTTGTAATTTTAAAGCCACATTTAGCTGGGTAGCATGCTGAGCTGAGTGTTTGTAGGGATGATCTATGTGGTGAGGAGATCATTTCACTACAAATCAGCCATTGACTCATTTTTCTAGGTGGGAGTGAACATTTTTATCAACTATTTTTCTGTTGGATCCTTACCCTTCATAGTATATAGAGCTATTAACAAATATTGGTACATTTTCTAGATATAAAATGTAATCATAGTAAGTGATTATAGGAAGCTGTCTTTCAATGCTTCTTCCAATAATTTTCCAGGGTTATGGTTACAGATATCTAAGCAGTAGTGGAAATTGTGTAATGTAATGTATACTGTTGTAAACATGAGGGAAACAGCACTTATAATTAAAACAGGCCAAATCCAGCCTTCAGTAATAAAACAGAATCACGACTTTGAATTTTATTGGAGTTTTTCTTTTGGGATCTGATTTCAGGAATGAAAACTTGGCTTTTGTTGTTCCATCTAATGATCATGTTGAATTTTGTATGTACAGCAATCAACAAGATACTGATACTGGGGAAAGACCAACCAGTTCTGATTCAGTCAATGTTCTCGCGAAACCAATCTGTACCTCAGGGAAAATTTTAAACAAGAAGAGAAGTTATGCTCAGTTTCATTTGGAGTTTGGGCAATCTGACTTCCTTTTGCATGCGTGTTCTGTATGTGGTATGAAGTTTGCTCGTGGAGATGAAATGGATGAGAAGATTCACAAGGACTTTCACAAGGACTACACCCTTGGTATTCCATTCAAGGTCCTTCACTTTAAAACATTTATATCTCAGTTTTACCATTCTCATTGAGTTTATCATCTTGCTTGTCTGTGACTGTGTTCTTCATTTATAGGGTTGGCGCAATGAGAGAGTTATTTCAGTGAATCCCAGAGATGGTTCTCGCATCATTTTGGTGTTAGACAGCGATCCCCCAGCTCAAAGGAATAAGGTTGTACTTCTTTTCTCATGGAATTTTTTTTTACTTGCACGAAAGCTAGTACTAGGTTAATGCAACCTAAGTTGGACAGGGCAATGAGAGAGAGAGAGAAATAGAAGAAGGAAGACAATAGAACAGAGAAGATAAATGTGAGAGGGTTTAGGGATTAGATCAACTGGATGAGAAGAATAGGATTTAGGGAGATGGAGTGGAAGACAGGAAGAGATCAAAGGACAGAAAAGCGATGTACTGGTGTTTGATAACTAGTTTTTTCATCAAGTTTATAGCATACATAATATATACGAATTTCACTACTAAGCTTGGACATGTTGAAATTAGAGTCTTCAAAATGGTTAAAGCAAGCAAGTGAAAAATAGTTTCTTTCAGTCACTTATAGCTAGTAAGTCATTAAGTATTGCAATTTATTGAGACGAAGTACTAACATTGGTATATTGATTATTGTATCAAATCAAAGATGAAGTAACCGGTTATAGTACATATTCAAAAATAAATATATTAGCCAAACACTGCCTAGAAGGAAGATTAAATTAGTCAATGGACAGACGTTATTGATTTTGTTACCAAGTCAAATTCTCATTTGTAAAAAACCCTCCACCGTTGGTTATATCGTACCAATTTGAATAAATTGATCACTCTTCTTCCACCAGGTTCGAGAGGTTGTGAAGATAATGGAAACAGAGATAGGACTAAACGAGGATTTGCTTCTTCATAAACTCTGCAAGGTAGTCACTTCATTCTACAACATTTGTATATGGTGTCCATTGTTGACCATCAGGATTTCATCACTCTTCTACATTGGTTTTCAGGTGTATATGTTTATTTCTGCACAGAGAGTTGCTGGCTTTCTGGTTACAGAGCCCATAGTAAAAGCATATAAAGTTCTTTCAAACTCAGTGACCAGGAAAAATTCCAACAGTACTAATTCAAAGGCATCTAGGTCGACCATACTCCACTTTGGAACAGTTAACTTCCAGCGGGAAGTCATAAAGCGTGTAACTTCAACCAGTCCTGATTTGCTTAAGGGGGATCCTCATGGTGCAGTGATCTGTGAGGAAGAAACTGTGCCAGCCATTTGTGGTGTTAGAGCCATTTGGGTCACCCCCTCTAATAGGAGGAAACATATTGCCACCAGATTACTGGATGCTGCAAGGTAAATCAATTTCTTCACTCACCATTCATCCATTCTGCAGAATATTGGTTTTAGACTTTCAGTAATTGTATCTTGTTTTCTCCCATTTGAGGCTCATCATTGCTTTCTTCCGTCTTTTAGGCTGTTTTTGTCTTAGCTTAAACTTTCCAAAACGCGTAACACCGTCTTAGAACATGATTAAAAGTTGTTTTTCAGTTGATTCAATCATTTCTTAAGGCTGCAAATACAATTCACCAATGTCTGAGCTTAGTTATTAAAATGGTGCAATGTGGAGTTGTTGTAAAGTTGAAGAAAAGTAAGTTATAATCTAAGCTAAACTAAGGAGAGCTCCAACCTTACTAGTTCTACGTACAAGACTTCATGGCATAGAAATGAACCCCAGCAATTGTGATTTCTCACCTGATTCTTCTCTCTTTTGTGCAGAATGAGATTTTGCGAAGATCAAGTTATTGAACGATCTCAGTTGGCATTTTCTGAACCAACTTCTGCAGGAAAGGTGTTGGCATCAAAGTATAGTGACACTGAAACATTCTTGGTCTACAGTAGTGTATGAGTGGCTAGATTCTTGGTTGAACATTCTACCGTCTGGGTTTTTAAGGGCATGTTAAATTTCATAGGTATAACTGTATAAGCACAGTTCCTTAATCAACGAAACATTGTTAGTTTAGTTTTCTGATTAGAAAACATGAAGTCACTGTAATTATTTGATTGGGTTTCCAATTTCTTGTAATAATAATAATACTTTTCTATTTTCAATTGCAAAAACTAGCAGTTGCATTGAACGTGAAAAATGTTTTTTTTTTTTTTGGGAAGGCAAGTAGGGTTTATATAGGATTCCAGGTTGGGTTCGAATTCTTGACCTAGTGGTACCATCTGCCAAGCCATTGAACTGTCACACCATTGGCAACATGAAAAATGTTGTGTTCATAAGCGGCTGCAGTGAATGACTGAACTATTGTTGTTGAGGTCTCTCAATCTCAATCGGGTTGAATTCCTTACTATGCAACTTGCCAAAGCTGTACAATTTGCAGTTCCTTGTGAACTACATTAGACACGACTCACCCGAGCAACGTTCCTCGTGGCCTTTAAGCTGAGTTCCAAGCTAAAATTGAGATGGTTGAGACTCAACCTCACTTCAACCTGTACACTACGCTATATTTCAAATTGAATACAATCTCAGTAAGCTTTCCTAAGCAATAATCGACTCTTGGCATCCCTTGGTATAACTATACTCCCAATGTTGTTGCTATATTTCACTCCCAATTCGCGGAACAGCGAATTTGCAACTACAAAATTCAGCTCAACAATTATATAGTTTGGCAGTGACAGGATTTGGAAGTTCATCACAGTAATGGTAATTATTTGATGGTTATAGTGCAGTCAGCCTGCGACAGAAACTGGGTTACACACACAGGTCCAGGAATCAATGTCGTCAATTCTACAATACCCATTAATCACAAAATCAAAATCCGAGTTTTGTAGTTTGTTTATTGTACATCAATCAAACTTGTTCCAAATCGTGTAAACCCTAAACCTAATTTCCTCAAGCTCTTTGTACAGACAGCAAAATAAAAGAAAAAAAAAAACCTCAATAAGCAAAGAAGAAGCGAAAGAGAGATCCAAGGAAAACTCAAATATGCGACTTTTGTAGATCGATGGAAAAATCATAACAATGGCGAGAGATCGAAGGGAAGAAGGCAAAAAAATTTGGACCATTTCTCGATTTGTGCGTGTCATCCTTGCGCAGGGGCCATGCTAATCTTCTCTGTATCGTTCCAATTTTATCAGATGTCTCCGAAGAGACGAGCTAGGGTAGGTTTCAATGTTATATATATTATTTGTTGTTAAGCTAAACAGCTGATATGGGACTATACTTTCTCGGTGATTGCAACGCTATGACTATGAGCTGCTGGGGGAACGGGTGAGCCCAAGTCCAATATTCAAACCCAAAGCCCAAATTCGCCCAACTCCAGATCGAAAAATATGTGCGTGACTAGCTAGCTCTAATTGGGTTTATTGATATTTTTTGGAAAAAAAAAAATTTCACTGTTGATTTCATGGAGGAAAAAAAAATTCATTATTAGAGAGAACATTTCTATTTTGTGGATGAATAGTCGAGGAAAATAAAAGATTTATTGAACGATGCTTTGTTTAGAAGTTGAGTCTCTTGAGAGCTTTGAATCGAGGAGAGAGTCATCGGTGAAGAAAAAGATCGAACAAGAATTTTTTTTCCGAGGGAGCCCAAAAATAAATCAAACACACTATTGGATGCCATTGTTATAATAGGTTGGGTTATAAGAAAAAATAAAATCATGATTAACTATTTGTTTGTAGTGCATCGATATCACATTGCATGTCTCATCGCTCAGGCTGTTAGCTTCAACATTCAATAGACTAGTGTAAAAATTGTAACCAAATTTACTTTGGTTCAATATTAAATTAAAAATGAAACAAAGTAGTTTTAATTTTGATAGCTGTGTGTATTATTGCAACCTGAACCAACAGCCCAAGTATGGTTACAAGTGATAAGGGTTATGTTTTAATTCACTTCATGGTTATGATACTACGGTAGCAACCTTTCAGTTGGTTCACTTTGTTCTTGAGCTTTCTTTCTTTTAAAGAAAGAATTAAGCCTCTCGGGAACATTTTTTTACTGAAGAAGTTGAACCACTGTCACACAGTTAAACATGGAAAATGTTAAGATGCCACTAATAAGTGAAAAGATTTACCAAAACTCTAACTGCAGACTTATTTTGGGCAGATTATATTAAATACCAATGGTTTCTTCACAAAATTTGCACTACTTTATTTGTTACAGATGTAAAGAAAATAGTTGAGTGCAAGCCCTACATATCCAATAATAGTTGTTTTCAATGACTAGGTACAAGATGGTCGTGATTAACCCTCCAGCTGTTTGATCCATGGAGCCGAATAAATATATGCCTGATACTATGCTTTATCTGACTGCAAGCATACTTCATAACTTTCCAGGCGAGTCTGATTGAAGATGAGGAGTGAAAACCTTCAAAACTTCTTCATAAACAGGTTTCTTGAAATCTACTGCCTGTTCAAAAGAGAATTGGGATCACACGTCAATTATCGTTACTTTATGGTTAGTACATCATCAACACTGAAATGAAAATTACACTTACCTTCTCTGTCAATTGTTGGGGGTCCATCCATGACCATTCCCCAAACTCAGGCTTTTCAGTTCCATCACCAAGAAGATTAATTTCTTCATCCTTGCCAGTGAATCTAAGAAGAAACCTGCTTGTTCAAAAGTTTTGACTTTTAGCGAGATACATGTGCAACACAAACAGCCTACTAGTAATATTGTTTTAGGAAATAAAAGCTTCATTTTCGACTAATTAGCCATTTCTGGATACTGCAGCAGTTGCTATATTGTATTCTTTCAAAATTTACGAAGTTTCAAATGTAGACCTATTCTTTTACTGGACCTGCTGCCCATGTCAGCCATTTCAAATATGGTGTGCCATTCCTGCTCCTCAAATCTTGCGTAGAAGTGAAAGTTCATGTTTACTCAAAGTTCTTAAAGCTGCAGAATGTCATGCTCAAACAACAATAGGACCTCAATGAGGCAAAGCAAAATATGATTAACATTCCAGTAACACTGAAACTCTGTGATGGTCCAATGTTCACGGGGACGTGCCACAGGTCTCAACTTGATATATCTGCAGAGAGATCATCTGAGTAGAGACACGAGCCAATATGAGGCCGTTAAGGTGCTCTTAATGGAATAACCACTTTCAAGAAGAATAAGACACGTCCATTTCAGTATATAGACCCGTAATGTCAACAAGAAGGATTGAAGGAGGCATACTGACACTGACAATACAGATATTTCAATCAGGTGGTTTATGAGATAGGATAATACACCCATGTGTCTAAACTACTATCTGATCAATCCCAAAGTCAATCAGTCATGTATTCAAAATTAGTTGTACTGTCCTCAATATCCTTACCACCTCTGTGCTTGACCTTTCCAGTCTGATCCCCACCGCATATTGAGCTTTGCTCCAACTTCCGGTGGAAAATCATAAGTTAACCAATAGGGGACCTGTAAGAGGTATCATCCATTAAAAAGGTTGCAGTACATAAATGACTTAAATAACACAATGGAAAAGAAAGATTTAGGAGGTGTGTGAATATCACATGTAAGAGACATAAAGCAAACATTTTGAGTTTGGTATCAAGCACATATCAAACCTGACGACTGAACGCATACTTAAAGCCTGTGATTGCCATGGTTCTATCTATGTGAAGGCACCAACCCATGATCAACGATTAATTATGCGGGAGAGCAGCCATATTAGGGTTACACTCTAATGTGGATTACCACAGAAGTGATCAATGGATGTATCTCTATTGGAGAGAACAAAATAAAAGTGGTGCATCTTCTGGGGTACATGTCAAGCTATACTGTTTTTTACACCTACACAACTTGGTGTCATTGGGGTTACACCCGAAGAGAAATCCAAGTTCCATTTTAAGAATATTTGTGCTCATTTTTATCTATACAAACAAATACAAGACCACCTGTGTGCTAAATACCTTCACCCCTAACTAAGTTTAGTGAAGTTCTTTTCTGTTGGAATAATTAGTACTATTAAATGGTAGGTCTATAATATATAGCGTAGACCTACCATAACTCGTCAAAACTAACCCTAATTCGCTTGAATATTGTAAAAGATATACAAACATAGATAAATGTACATATCTTCAAAGAAGGACCATTGTATTAAAGTGTTTCAGTCCTTCAGTTAAATGATAGGGCAGTGGAACATGATCAATACATTGAAGGAATAAAAACACCTATTGAGGGGATTGGTTCAGAGTTTGTTTCCCAGATTGAAAATTAGTGGGACGTTTGTAGGCAATGTGTACAAATATGATAACAAAGACAATATAACCTAATATTAACCTTTTAGGTTATTGAGAAATGAGAATACTAGCAGTCTAACTAATAAGGGCAATGCTTAAAAATATGATAACAAAGACTATATATCACACCAGTGACCAAACATCAATGACACCAAGAAAAGTGAATATGACAACTTTTTTTATTTTATTGGAAATGTTTCATGAGAAACTTTTAAGAGTTTTCTTTGATTATGATGTAAGCGGGTATTAGTATGGTATTAGTTTAATAGTATTAATTGTAATTGGGCCTATTAAGTAAAGCCCATAATAGTAGTTAGGACATTATTAGCCAATTAGGGTTAGGTTAATTAACTTAAAGAAATTATGGAGGTTATAAATAAAGCAAAGCATTGTTCATTGTTCTGATTGAAAATAATAGTTTTTTCTTATTTGTTTTCAATTTCTGCTTCGTATTTCAAGTCTTGCTTTGTTTATTTCAATTCTTGTTTATTTCTATGAAATTACAATGAACTTCATTGCCATTCTTGAACAGTCAATGAGATACTAACAAAAGATCAATCAAGGGTGAAAAACCATTTGCCACTCCTTCCATGAGAAATGAATTTTTCATGGTGATGCAAAAATAAGGTATTCTGATTAGTCATTTTAAAATAAGACAATGGTTTCCACACAATGATACAGATTTTAGTATGCAATCAACCAAATATATAATGATTTTCACATGACAATTTCCCAACACAACCAAATATAGTATTATAGTAGCTGATTGAGTATTGAACTAACGGTAGATGAATTATTGTATGAAGCACACACATGAAGACAACTTGGTTTATATAACTGCAAAACGCCTCCTTTTGGTAAAAGGACATGGACAAACTGAAGTCCAACAGCTTTATAGCTTCACAGATTATTACTTTATCTGTTCATTTATTTCACAAAACATAGAATTTAATGATGGGAAACAAAAATATAAGGTTTCACACACTTATTTTCTTTAGTCAAGCTTTGTCGTAATTTTAATGTTTAAACTTTAACAAATAACCTCGTAACTCTAGCATTTTGTAGGCATGTCTTCCACCCTACACTAAGAACCAAGAATCAAAGCTAAAGAAGAGTTCAACTTAAAATCAAACCTCTGCGATAATTTCTGCAGAAGTAACTCCTGTCTCTTCCCTTAGTTCTCTAAAGGCTGCAGTCCTTGCATCTTCACCTTTATCAATACCACCCTGCATAGCAAAGTTTATCAGTTTCAAATGAACATGAGAAATTAAATATGTTATTACAAAAAAAAAAAACTGTTACTAGTACCTTATCCCATGTCAGTCATCGTTCATAAATAGAAACATTTATACAGCTCACAAGGCATAGTGAAAAGGTCAGGTAGAACGCTCAATAACAGCCTCATGGCCTTACTCCGATAGGTCAATAAGAGCGATAAAGATTTGACTGATTTGTCGAGTCTATATATGTTAACCTCCAAAATCTTATTAGACTTTTACAGCAAATATTACTATTTAGATCACACTCCTAATTCTAAGTGAGGCTATTATGGCAAACTAATTTGTCAGTGATGCGTGCTTATACGCCGACATGACAATGGCATAGTCAAGAAATGAGATAAGTCAAGTCAGGGTTTCTAACCAGGATTATGGTCAGTTTCACCATGAAGGTAACCTTCTACACCATCATGAAAAGGTGGTACATTCCCATGTTCAGAAACAACACTACCCATTCAGTTATAATCTCATTTTGCATATTTTAGGGTAAAGCACTAGCACCCATCGGTGCTTTCATTCCAGAAAGGTGCTTAACAATGATTCAACTTCAAATCCATTAAAAAGTATTCCAAAAAATAACTTTCAAAAAGAAAAGAAAAATTGGATCTTCGTCGTAAATAGGTCGTAGACCTTAACTAATTTATGACTTCATAACTTGCAAGAATTAATATTATTTATTTCGAGTTCATTATGCAACGCACATAGGTACAATTCTGAAAAAGACTGAGTGTATCAGGCCAATTTAGCTAGTTATCTAAGTCATGCACAATGACATGATTTCTTAAAGGACAAAATCAAGAATAACGGGTAAAGTATCAAACATAAATCCCAATACATATGTAAGCAAATCATATTAGACTCTATACTACCAATTACTCCCCATACCCTAACCTTTATAATCTAATTTGACCATTAAAATTTCGAAATTTGGTGTAACAAACGTTCAATTCAAAACAATGGGTTCAACTAAAACAAGATATGAGTGAAGCTAATCAATCACCTGAGGCATCTGCCAGACACCTGGAACATCGAGCCTCGACGCACTGAAGATCTACACAACACAACACAACACAATAGAAACCAAGATAGATGCAAATGGAAGAAACCCTAAAAATTTGACCTTGTTAGATGGGTTGATGAGACAGATTCCAACATTGCTTCTGTAACCCTCTGGAGGAGCTTCCATGCTTGAAAATGGAAACGAACAAGAAGAGACGAGCTTCGACGAAGGGTTGTTGTAATGGAGGAGTGTGGGTAGATGAGTAGTGAATTGAGAAGAAAATGAAGGGCAATATGGGAAGGATGATTTTTATAAGGCAACTCAACCATCGCAAAGAGAGGAGACGAGAATATGCTTTTCTGCACGTGTGGTGGTACAAAGAGATCACTCTTATGGGCTTTGGGGTTTGGGCTTTTTAAATTTCAAATTTAATATTTCAAAAGTGATGGGCCCAGCTAAATCATGGGGTCCATTACATTAAAAAAAATCAAAAACAAAATTTTGGATAAGAATAATTCCTCTTTGAGTAGTTAAAGAAAGACTTGTTCTAAAGGATATTCCAAACCAAATGGTGACCAAAAAACAGGTCATCAGATGAGAACACATAAAGAATCTAAAACCTTTTTAAGTATAAATCATTCCATACAACCTTTACTAGTATGTTGATGAATGAAATTTGATAGAAAAAACTTTCCTTTTTCTAGGTCAGATGGATGAAAATATTGGCTATAACTCTAGAGCAAACAATACTAAATTTGAAAGGATACTTTTGTTCTTCCTTTACCCTCCCCACCCCATGCCGCGATACAATCTGTCACACCTCTATTAACTCAATTGGTACATCTTTGGCTAAAATTGTTAAATTTTCAATCACTACACCAATGAAGACGTGCAGTTTTTGACATCCTATTCTTTAAAACAACACCATGAAAGATTGATTGAACGTTTCTCAGGCCATTAGGCTGTTATCCTTCTTCGACTTTAGACCACAACTTAAAAGAATTTGAATTTTTTTTAACCGGACAGGTAAAAATAAATGGTTGATCATAGGTACTTCAACATGGCATTTGCAAACACGAGACATGTCCAACAACAATTTTAATATGTAGTAACCATAGCACGGGCCTCACCAAAAACACATACCCCATGTTAAATATTTTGTCTTAATTTTGTTACGGAGATGCTTGGCATTGCCCCGATTATCAGGATGGCAATTCATGCAAAACTCATGGTATGCTTCTAAATAATTCTATTTAATTTTTTACAAATTTATTGTTAATTAGATCATTACAAAACCGCAAAAATAAATGGGCATCCAAAAAAATGGACAAATGAGGGCTTTATGGTAAAAACAAACCTATCCAATTCATACCTTGGGCCACAAGTTACAACTATACAGGGTTAGATACCTCTCTTTCCAATTTCATTTAATAATTTCTCCCCAAACTACTCCCACCGCCTAATGTAAATTACATATCTACACCGTAAACCCCCCCACCCCCCCCGTTTAAAAACCCCTCCAAGGGTTTCATTTTTCCTCCGTTTTTTTTTTTCTCCCTCGTTCGCTCGCTCTGTTTTGCCTCCACCTCCCCTGTTCCAGCTCCGTCGGAATCTGACGAAATTCCGCCGGAAAGATGACGAATTTCCAATCCCCGGTATTCGTTCCGGTGGTTTTCAACGAGGGGGAGCGCGACATGAACCTTGGGGACGTTGGGTTTCACCACCAAACATTCGATTTCAAGAGCTTTCGGCTTAATCTGAGTCAGAAGATCGGCTTCCCAACTCATCAAATCTCTGTCTACGTCGCCTATCGAAAGCGAACCAAGTCGGCCCAGACGCGCAGAGTCCTGATTAACGAGAAGACCGACTTTGGGTCGATTGCGCGCGATCAAGATTGGTACTTTTTGGTCGAATTGAAGGTTTCGCGAAGAGAGAGGCGTGGCAGAGCGAGGGTTCATCAGCAGCAGCAGCAACAGAGCCATCACCAGCAGCAAATCTTCGATGGGGAAGACGAATACATCGCTTCGCAGCAGATTCAGAATCTTCAAAAGAAATTCGCAATGTCTCCTCCCCAAAAAATGCTGCTTCGAAGGGACCCTCCGCAATATGGGGTTCTTTATGACCCTCCTACTCCGCAACAATATGGGGTTCTCTATGACCCCATGAACATGAATTCGTTTCAGAAGCCTAATTCGGGGTTAGGGTTCCTTGATTATGAATCCCAATTGAGGAATTTGCAGCTGCAGAGGGAGAATTACTTGATTTCTACCAACCCATACCCCCGTTATGGAGGAGAGATTGAAGAGGAATTCGTCGCGGATAAAAGGACATCTTTTGGTGGTGGTGTGGTTTCGTCGAAGGTGGCGGTTTGCGAGGTTTGCTTGAACAACAGGGGAAATGAGAGGCAAGTTCCATTTCATTCATGTGTTTATGATCCACCAACTCATGCGTTTCGCTCTCCAGCTGGTCCGATTGCGAGGCCCTCCAAAAGGGAGTCTGCATAACTTAATATATCAAAATTGGTATTTTAGGTGTTTTTTGTGCATTGTGTTTATAGAAAGAAAAAGGAGGATGAAGAAGAAGAGATTGGATTGGTGGGTTTTTAATTTTTTTGTGTTGGGTATAAAAGTATACCATTTGGGGAAGATACGGAAGAAGAAGATACGGTAACGTATACTGTAGATCATAGACTAGATGATGATCGTATACCGTCTTGTGTTGAAGAGACGAAGAGATAGGAAGAAGAAGAAGAAGAATTGAGAATTGGCTTTAGGTGATATGGTGCTTTTTGGATTTGAAAGAAACAGAGGATGAAGAGGCACTGTTTGGCAATGCTTGTTGGATGGTTTCCACTATTAACCAACCTGTGAGTTGTTATTTTTCTTTTATTGCTAAATTTATATGAACATTAAGATGGCATTTCTTGAAAAATGCGAGTTTGCCATTGTTGCTGCTTATTTAGTTTACTTACTGTGTAGTGGTTATGATGAAATGGGAAGATGACATTGTAATTTTGAGATGGAATTTGGAACTATTATATGCTAGTTGTTTTGGTGTTATAGTTTGTGCTTTTTTTGACGGGTTTGTATCTTGTGCGATTCTCTCTAGAATATTTTGTGATTCTAGCAATTGGCAAATGCCTCAGCTATAGTAATGAAAAGCATGGGAGTCATACTGGTGCAATAATTTGATAGCACTTGCAATGGTCGGCTTAAATTTGGTGTTAGTTTGCGCCTTTTCAAGTAGTTGCATGTTGTGTTAAAATTCGGAACATATAATAGTTTTTGTTTGTAATTTTGTATTATGATTTTTGCATCTTCGATTAGTTTGTATTTTATATAATTCTCTTTAGAACGTTTTGTGATTATAGAATTTGTGAGATTCCTAGAAAAGATTAGCAAATGCTTCGGTCATAGTACTTGGAAAGAATGGGAATTGTGCACATGACAATTGTATGGTTCGTTTGGTGTTAGTGCCTTTTAAATTTTGTGTGACCTAACAATGTGCAACTGACACCAATATACATCCATAATCTTGCTTTACTTGAAGGTTTTCCTATCAATATGTGGAAGTACAAGAGAAAAATCACGAAAGATTACATGGATTAATTAGGTTTTACAATTTAGCAGAGCAGAGTTGCTTGCAATTAAAGTTATTAGTGGATAAAGCCTAGATTCAAAGCAGAAGGCTAGCTCGCAAACATGGGAGTTTACAAAACCTAGCTACAGTTTTAAGGAAAACGAAGGTACAGCCCATATGTTTGTGCTGGTACATGTTGACAAGGTTGTTCCTTAGTCGCTTCAACAAATAAGTCTATTCCGGCTCTCATGAATCCCCACCCTAACAACTTAAGGTTTTAGAATATGACAGCATTTAACATGTTACCCTGTCTTGGGAGGTCACATTAGATTTCATTACTTTTTAATAGCTTAATCTTTATAATGAAATTCAACATGTATGCTACTATTCTGTAAATGATGTATCAAATGGGAATTTAGAAATGTTGCACGCTTCCAGAAATTAAAACCTCTAATCAGATTAAGAGGCACAGGCAAACGCCCCTTAAACGTGTTTGTTATATAGTTCTTTTTTGCAATTGTTATTAGTATTATTGTTAATATTTTTTATTTCTAATTAAAGCTGGTTCTTTAGATGGAGGGTTTAAAATAGAACCCCATTCTGCATGTAGGTACACAGTATTCCTTTGATGGTTCTGTAGAACATAATGAAGGTTTGTATTCTGAACGCTGATCCTGATTACTGCTACAAAGCCTTAAATCAGAGGAACTGCATATGTACCACTTGGTACATCCACAGCAAGCCCAAACCTACCTGGCAATTTTCTTTCAAACTGCTTTGAATACAAATACTATCGTAGCACTAAGCTCAAAATCAGTTGAGCCTAAGCAAGCCACTTCTGAAAATTGTGTTGTGATGCAATTCTTGGATTCTATTTCCTATGACCAAAATGCACCATTGTGTTACCATCTTTCTGATAGTTCAACACTTGCTTCTTTTTTCCTTGGAAATCATTAGTCAGATCTGTTCAAAATTGATCACTCTATATTCAAGACAAAATTTGTCTCATGATTCTAGTAAATAAACAATGCTTAGAAATGACTGGCCAGTGATTCTGCAAATGCGCGATCCCTAGAAAATACCATGGCAAATGCCTCAAATAATACCATGTAATTGTGTTGGGAACTATAGGAAAAATAACTGAATGTTGAGCAACTGGATCTTCCATTGAGTTGTGCTAATGCAAACTGAGGTAGAAAATGGCAAATTTACTGATAGAACTTATCGATCTGAGTTGGAATATCTAATTTATTTCATTATCAAAATTTTGAGTAAATGATTGATGACTTGGAAACTCTCAAAACCAAAATATATGATGAAGCCATTTCTTTTAATTTTGAAAAAGTACTAAGAGACATTCTTCACTTCCAGTTTAAGATCAATTCTTCATTTCTTTGAATCGAAATTGTTATCTGAATGTATCACCCTACTTTGATACCATTGTTGGTGTTGTTAATACTAAGTGGCACATTGCAGTTTTAATATCATTCTCATTCTCCTTGGCCACAATATATTTCGACACAATTTTGTTATTATTTTCACTTTCACAAAAATGTTAATTCTCTTAAAATTTTGCCTCCATCAAATTTGGTGAACAAATTAACTGTGAAATTGGCTTGCTGGATGATAATTATCTTATTTGAACAGTGCATTAACCATTCTGCAAATTTCCAAACAAGTTGATTTCTTTTAATTTTTTATTAAGTTTATTTTGGAAATTTTATGTGGGTGAAATAAATTTTGGGTATGCATTTAGATCACAAACAGTGTCCGTTGGATCCCAACGCCACACAAAAATTGTTGCCATTTTTTTTTTAAAATCTTCCCTCCCTCTATTGTGCATGAACCAAAAGAAAATATTACAATTACATCATGCATGAACTCATAGTTTATTTAAACTATAATTGTTTTTGAATGATGAAGATGGCATGCGTAGTTTTACAGATTTTGTTACCATGTCAACAAAAATATATAACTTAGAAGATTTGAAATGGCCTGGATATAGGAGAAATCAGTTGTTCCCCTAGTTTGTATTAGGGAGGTGCAATAATCAGATTAAGCAATCATTTTCCTCCTATTAGTTGAAAATCTCATTAAACTTTACAACTAACAAAAGTATATATATGATGATTTCCGACTTGCAAATGTAAGTAATCCTATAGATAATCAAAAGGCTTATAATTCTTTCCTTTTGAAAAGGTTATTTACCTTTTAGCCTCCATTAATTCAGGTATAATCTTAGTTGGGTGTCACTAGTTATGTAAATTTTGTCTAACCCTCATTTGGACCTTTACCGTTAAGTCAACTCAATCGGTTGACTAGCGGAAACCATTACATATTTTGAAATTCCTAAAATACCCTCATGTGTCAAGCACGTGATGGGTACCAAATAAGAAATACTAGAATATTGTGGGTACCAAAAGGGTAAAAATAAACAATTAAACAATTTTTCCTCTTAAAACCCTAATTTCATTTGGATTAACCTGAACCGCCGGAAACGGCAAAATTTGATCATTTCCGTCATCACAACCACATAACACCATTTTCTTGCCTTTTCAACATCAACAAATGAGGTTTCTTTTGCTGAGCCTTGAGAAACCCAATCCTTGGCAATAGATGAAAAAACTCACTGCCTTTCAAACCAACATGCTTTACAGTGCCATCCACAAAATCAAACACTCTTATAAGCGCTTGAATGTCGACGAAAACAAGCCAATAGACATCAAGCAATCGGTCTAATGTCTCCGGCAAAATATCCCAACCAACCCCATCAGCCAACCCGAAATCAAATTTAACCCCTTGGTGAGGAAGATCAAATGAGGTAATGGGTTCGCAAGCTCGAACCCTCTTCAAGATTTGATCTTGACCCGCGTTTCGATTCACATCAGAGGAGAAATATGCATGAAACAAAGTAGTTGATGAAGAAGAAATCGAAATGGGGGTGTGGGAAACAAAGTAGGCGAAATCTGAACCAACCTTGGAGACATAATTGGATTAGATTTTGAGTGAATCGAGAACATTGGACATAAACGAAGCGGCACCTCCCAGAGACTCCCCGATAACTTTATCATCTCAAATCAGCACGACGTGGCAGTAATTCCCCACCACCAGACCTTTTCGATGATTGGGTATTTGGTGTTTTTATTGTTGGTGTTGAACATATCTTTCTTCAGTCACCATGGCTACTTGGATCAGATAATGAGAAAATTGAAGAAGTCAATTGGGGGTGTTTGAGTTTGAGCACGCTACCAGCCTATCTCACTAGTTTCAATTGATGAGTCAAGGTAATAACATTAGTGCTTGAAGAAATCAAGTTCGGGGGTTTTGGGTGCCATAAAAGATGAAGAAATAAAAGAATAAAATATGAACTTTTGGGAGAGATTTGCGATGGAGAGGTGAGTTTGATGAGTTTTGGTTGAAAATAGAGTAGAAGATAGATTGGGAGAGAAGGCGCCAAGGAAGAAAGAGATGAGAATAAATAAAGATAGGGGTTTTTAGTTAAAGTAAGTAGAGATGTTCAATGGGAAGAAAAAATGAAAATTGGCTTTATTGGAGAAGAAATTCTAAAGAAAAGTGAGTAAAGAGAAGTGAGGGAGGGGAGGAATATTGTTGGACGAAGGGGAGGGGAGATTGGATGATGAAATACAAACTGGTGAATGATTCAATGGTTCTGTAATATTAGAGATTCAATGTTCATTGTTAATCAGGTTGCATCACTGATAGGTTGCAATGCATTGTGTTCATTGTTAATCAGGTTGCATCACTGACAAAGAGCATTGCATTGCGTTCATTGTTATTCAAGTTGTCTTGCATTGTGTTAATTGTTAATCAGGTTGCATCACTAACGAGGAGCACTGCATTGTGTTCATTATTATTCAGTTTGCATTGCATTGTGTTAATTGTTAACCAGGTTGCATCACTGACATGTTGTTCATTGTGTTCATTGCATGTTGTTAATTGCATTGCATTGTGTTCTTGTATTGCATTGCATTACATCAGAAAATCAGGTTGCATTGCAACAACCAAACTCACTGACAGGTTGTTCATTGCATTGTGCCAGTGAGTGTACAGGGTCTGTATATGAGGTTGTTCATTGCATTATGTCACTTACAGGTTGAATTACAAACATGTTTACTGACGTTGCATTGTATATGAGGTTGTTGTGTGTGTCTTTGCATTTGATGATATTGCAGGGTATTGAGGATTGTTGATCAGTGTCAGGGTATGTTGAACAATCATCTTGCGTATGATGACATAAACTAGAGTTTAGTTTTGCCTGAATTCTCAATCTGATGAATCCAATAAGGTCCAAAGTCAGATATAATTATGGGTATAATATTGGCACAATATGTCAAAAGCATTAAGAGTGGTGGCGACGGGGCGATGAGTGTGGTGTCTGTTGTAGAGAAGAAAAAGACGAAGAAGAGAAGCAGGGGACAAACAAAATCATCAAAGAAGGAAGAAGAAATGAAAATTTGTATAATTGTTTATTTTACCTTTTGGCGCCCTCCAATATTCTATCATTTCCTGTTTAGTAACCATCATGTGCTTGGCATGTGAAGGTATTTTAGGAATTTCAAAACAGTTAATGGTTTCTTCTAGTCAATCGAGTTGACTTAACGGTCAATGGTCAAATAGGGGTTAGACAAAATTTAGATAATTAGTGGCACCCCACTAGGATTACATCTGAATTAATGGGGGCTAAAAGGTAAATAACCCCTTTTGAAATGACAACAATGACTTGTATATTATCAAAAAAAGAAAAAAAAAAACTTATGAACTTTATTAATGATTAGAGTATATAATCAGTAGTCCTAACAAATTGGTGGTATAGCATACAATACTTGGGTAAAATTCGTAGTGAATTTTGTAACTTCCCTTTGAGTTTTCCCCTCACATTTCACCGACTTTGAGCATAGATTAAAACCCAATTTAAGGGTTTTCATTTGCCCTAATTTTTTTCCGTCTAGGTTAGAATAATAAAAAAAACGAGCCATTTTGCCAAGTTGATTAGACTCCTTCACAATAAGGTATGATGATCAAGATAAGCTATGGATATGGAATGACAAGCCTTGCTTTTTTTACGATGAAAACCTACTATAATTTCTTAGAGCCTCATCTTGGTACAAAGACGGTAACTTCTCTATGTTGTATGGATGATTAGTCATGAAAATTTCGTATTATCGAGAAATCAATAAAATGAGACTAGGGCTCCCTAACAGATGCAATGTCTGTTAAGGGTTTGTCTAACGGGCGAGGGAGAGGGGGTGGAACCCTCCATCCCCCTCGAGATATGTGTATGCGCGCACCTCGAGGGGGATGGAGGGTTCCACCCCCCTCCCACGCCCGTTTCCTCGCCAATTAGAATTCTCCGTCTGTTAAAGAGTACATATTTTCTAAGACCGTGTTATCCTTAGATTTTGATATCAATTTGCAAGGAGTTAGTCTCATGGTGAAGGCGATTGAGGCATAGCAAGATCGGTCAAGACTTTTGTTGGTGCCTACTCACCATTGTAGATGGTTCAGAACAAGCTTCTCAATGCAATTTAATGTAGAAGCTGTGAAAATAAATGAACTATAGGGTTTTTGTAGCTAGTACTCAATATATAAGTACAAATTACGAAGTGAGTATGTTAACAATCAAGGAATGAAATTTCGTCAAATTTCAGCGAAAATTTTGTTTTTTCGAATTACAAAAAGATAAATGGTTTAAGAAATAATTACATTTTTTCTGAGGTATTTTCATAAATTTTGGAATTTTTTGTAACATTCATAAAACAATACAAAAATTACATTTTTTTCTAAAAATTTTGGAATTTTTTTTTGTAAATTTCGAGTTTTTTTAATTATCATTTCTTCTAATTATTTATTGATTTTTGAAACTACTCCCTTATTTTCTTATTATCATTTATTCTACTAATATATTAATTTTTCAAACTACTCCCTGATTTTTATAATTATATATTGATTTCATGTTTTTTTATTTTTTGGTATTTAGGCTTCATGTAATGTGTTTCATAGATTTATTTAATTGCATCTTATTTTTCACATATTTCACATACCTTCAAAATTCGTTATAAATATTTCATGTATTCTCAAAATTTTTACGTTTTTTCTTAACACATAGAAATATTTCTCGAAAATTTTCTAAAAATCAGGAAACCGAACTTAACTGGAAAAACGAAATCACAATCCTTGTTATCAATTACGTTCAGTGCACTTCATTAAATATTGAATTTTAAGTATATTTATCTTGTCATTACAAATTGTAGATTATATATGATATACGTAATCCTATGTTTCTTGCTGCATAGATTGTATAAACAAATTTATATACAAAATGCTATAAATTCAAAACTATATTCCAGAACATGTATCCGTTGCATATAGAGACTATAATAAGGTTATCTTTTATAGTTGCAATTTGACTACAAATTTGTTCGTTTTCATATTTAAGTGTATTTATTATTTGGTGCTTTTTACGTGTTAAAAATTTCGACAGTTCACTTCCAGAGGTGTACTCATCGTAAGTACCAACTTCGAATATGGACCCTATTCACACTAAACGTAAAAAGATTGGAAAAAAAAGTTACGTAATCCCTGACATAGCCGTTTCAATATGTTCCGTTTAGTTCATGCATTCCAACCAAAAGTCGGGTGCAAAGAATTCATTGACTCACAATTTTACCACCTTACGATTGTACATTGAAATGATGTGATTGAGTAAGTCTAGTCAGCCATATTTGCTAGCATTTTTTGGTGTTTTTACATTTTTTACCTATTCTTTTTAAAACACAACTATAAACACTATCTATAAAAAGGGTATAAGTGTAAAAAAAAATCCAAAAAAAACTAACAAACATTGCTGGCTAGAATTGTTGGATATGATCACTTACTAGGAATTGAAAATGCTCCCAATCAAACTTTTCACATCTCTACCACCATTTCGCCCTAAAACATTTGTCATATTTACAATCAAAATAATTTGGTTAAAGTAGTAAAAACAAAGGGTTTGAATGGCAAGAATGAATAAGGTGTATGTAATTCTCTCGTGCCTTATTAGTAGAGCTCACACTACTATAATATTCACTACTATAAGGGGTGATGTGATACATTACTTTGGATCATGTGGCAACTCTAAGGATTTTTTTATTATTATATATATGTATATATACTAGAGTATGCTCCATGCCGTTGACACTCCATATAATTTTATTTTTGCTAAATTTTTGTACTGAACACCTCTATAAAATTATATAGAGTTAGACTCAGTCATATTTGAATCAGTTGGGAAAAAATTTAAACGCCGAGAATGAGTTCTCCCCAAATCTTTGAATTCACCAAAATATGAAGTTTAGAGTTTTTGTTTAAATGTGCATTAAGATGCCTGATTCATTTTTTCTGGTATGATCAGCATGTCTCATTGATTTGAAAAATATTAAAAACGTGAAATATTTTATATGTTTTTTAATTATAGAATATATATTTTTAAAATTTTAGCGCTCGTGTTGATCATTGATTTTGTTGGAAAGATCTTTAAAAAATGCATTTCAACGATATTAACTTTACCAAAATTCAATAACGATGTAGATAATTATGATAATTTTCATTTTGCTAAAAACAAAATACTATTTTCTTTCTCCGCCACATGTACATTCCACCAATTTTTTTCAAAAGTTTTTCATTATTTTTGTCCTTCTACATGTTTTATATTAACAAATATGTCATCATGGGAAATGAATCTCAACCCTCAAATTCAATACACTTCCCAACTTTTAATCCTAACCATCGTTTATCTCTAATTTTTTCGATTCTTTGTCCCAGTCAGCAATGAATAGTAAAACACCTCTCTAGATTGTTATATATATATATATATATATATATATATATATATATATTATTTTTTGTAGTTTTTGGTGTATATAAAGAAAATGGGCTTTTGTCTCAGGCCCAATAGAGAAATAGGATTAAGTTACTTTTTCCTATATTGTTCATGAATTTAATTTTATATTTTTATGGCATTTTGAGGAAATTTAAAACTTAATATATTGATTTAAACCATTTAATCACAGTAATTACATCCAATTGAAAGTTTTAGTATTTGTTTTTTTAAGGTTTTTTTGTGTTTGACACTCATTAGTTTATACTTATTAGAGTTTGACTATCATTTTGAAAACTATTTAAGTCTAACCTTCATTTTCTGACTAAACTATTAGATCCACGTCATTAACTGGTCAAAATTAATTTTCGAATTTTTTTTACCTTTACCTTAGGTTAAACCAATTCTCATAGCGCCCATCTTCCCTTCCAACATCATGGTCACCGCCATCATCTCAAACCTCACTTCATATCCACCTTCGAGGATGCACTTCGGCCATCACGTGCGCATTGATCGTGCTGGTCATGAACATCCCGATACACTTCTCAACATTCTCAAATAATATAACAAAATGTCCTAATTTTATACAATCTAACACCAATATCTTAGTACCTTGTTTGAAGGCTGAGGAGGTTGACTTTGCAGAGTGGGTTTCGATAGAGCGTAAACAAATATATTGGAAGCTTGGAAACTCTCACATCTTTTAGCTTTGATGATGCAAATGTATCTGCAGTGGAAACATTAGGCTTTGTACTTTCAAGTAACGATGCAGTGCCATTTGGACCACACGAACACGATGATACATCTTCTGATCAATAACAAATAAGAGGTTTGTGGGTATCCCAATGGAAAACTGAGCTATACATTGTCCATCAACACCAATCAAATTCCCAGTAGCATATGGGTTGCCAGATGTAATGAACAAGAGAGGCATCATTTGAATGCATACCCTCATGAGACCAACAACACACTTTAAGAGTGCATAAGTTTCAGTATAACCAAACTTTTATTGAACAACTGATTATAACTAAAGAAAATTAAGAAATAATAATTAAAGATCCTAACACTGTCAAGTATCAGAAGAGTAGATATGAGACTGAGAGGTGGTTTGCATTTGAGTTTAAATAAAGAAGACTTCAATTATGCTTAATTAGTGTTTAGTACTCATCTTCCCCGATATATAATTTGAGCTTAACTATGATTTAACCCAAAGTCAGGGTAAAATGGTCAAAAAAATTAATCTTGACTAGTCAATGACGTGGACTTAACGGTTCCGTAAAAAAATGAAGGTTAGACTCAAATAGTTTTCAAAACGATAACCAAATTCCAATAGATATAAATTAATGAGTGTCAAACTAAAAAAAATCATTTTTTTATAATATTGTAAATTTTTTATTATTTAAGGGTATGTCAATAGCATGAGCAACACACACAAAATTAAATTCAAAATATTTTTGTTAAACAAATAGGCGATACACAAAATTTAAGTATTAATATTATTTCATTTCAATTTGCTCGATGCATATAGATCAAATGCAAAATCGTTGAAGAATAGATAATTTTTCACATTTACTTAATCCTGAAAATAAATAATATTAAATAACTAATTATATGCACGTGTAACGAGCAGTCACTCACGACCAAGGAATGTGATTTCGTTTTTTGAGATAATTTCGGTAAGTTGATTTTAAGAAATATTTCGTTGTGTATAGAAAAACGTAAAAATTTCGATTATAATTTTGAAGTTATCAATATAAGTTAAGCATTTTAAACTTTTACAAATTACAAAAGAGTACCACGAGACTCGTAGTGTCATACTAACTACATATTACATTAGAATCACTTATATAACCAAATTTTAATATTAAATTAAAATTATAACGGATTAAAATATGCTGACATTGAGATTACCCTAATGAAAAAAAATCTGTTTAAAATTAAATTAATAATAAAAAAATATTCAATAAAATTTTGACATTTTCCGATAAATCATATTCCTTGGTCACAAGTAGTCCTTGATAATAAATTTTGAATCAAAAGAGAAATACTATAGAGCAATTCTAGGCAGCCTGGGAGCGAAGTTTACATTTTTGCCCCCATTTTTAAATACTTTTTTTGAAAAAAATTTAAAGAGGGGGAGAAAAATGTAAAATTCGCCCCTCAGTCAGCAAACCAGGCAGCAATACCAAAGCTGCCTTGAATTTCTGAATACTGTATCATGAAACAGAAATTCTATTTTCAATAAACATATTGTAGCCTTCGGGCCTGGTTTGGTTAACCCTATAGGGTCAGTTATGTAGCATTCGGGCATGGATTAATAAATAAATAATAAGGTTCAATGACCCAATTTTTTTAAAAAAAAAAAAAAATAAAAAAAATAAACCACACTTTAGTCTGGCATATGTACCCTTTGACTCATGCATTTAAGCTCTACATAACTTTATCTGACAAAAGGACATTAAAGGAATGATGAGTCATGGTAAAAAAAATTTGAAAAACAAGAGGTAGAGAAGGGTAAAGGTGAAACAGGGGGTGAAACGGCTAAGTAGTGAAAATGTTGAGGTGGTGGTGGTGAGACCAAAATAGCGGCCACCAAAAAACCTCGGTCTCTATTTCACGCTTTCTCTTTCACTCTCTCTCTGCTTTGTAACGTCGATTTGAAACCCTGTTTCCTCTCTCCCACTCTATAAATCAGAGCGCGAAACCCCTCTCTATTCCCTCTTTTATCGCTCTCCGGCACTTTCTAATTATTCTGAACAGAGAGAGAGCTCCTCTGTCTCTCTTTCTCTCTCTGTTTTTCTCTCATTTCCTCTGTTTTGTTTTTCTTCGTCCCGTTTCGCTTCAATGGCGGAAATTGCCCCAAAGACAGACGATAGCGAGCGCGCTGTTGCCTCTTTGCTTCCATCCATCGAAGAGAAGAAGGAAACCCCATTCGATGTAGCTCACATGGAAGAAGAACTCAAAGAGCAGATTTCCGCTTTGGGTCTCTACGATGACGAGGAGGAACATTTCACAATCAAGCCACCAACTCTGCTGAATCGAACCCCAATGAATGAGGTTCGTTCCTTCATTGGGTTTCTCTTTCTCGTCTTCCTTAACAACCCCTTTTCACCATTTCTCGTTTTTCTCACTGGGTTTCTCTGATTTTCCATTTTTGCAGGTTATGCCTCCGAATCGGTTCGGTCCAGTTTCTATTCGAACCGCCGGTTCAGTACTTGGGTTCAATATGGGTTATAGAACTGCTGGAACCGGTGTCTTCACTTATGGGTTTGGAGGCTATCGCACTGGGATCGGACCGGTCTACCAGTATCCACCGATCCAACCCGCTCAGGTACAGTTGACCGGTTTCTTTTCTCTTCTTAGTGGGTTCTCTGTTAGTCTGTTTAATGTTTTGTTATGTATTCATTTATTTAATTTTTTATTTTCTTATTTTATTTTTTACTTTTAGCTATGACACATTTTTAGTGATTTTTGCATTGTTTGTGTATTTTCTTTTACAGGTTGAGAGATTTGAGGAACCAAAGGACGCAAAACAGCAAAACCCAGCTCTGGTTCAGAATCTCACTTTTCCGGTTCAAGTAAACCGGTTTTCTATCTTCAAAGAATCTGGAGTTGGTACTGGGGTCTTTTTTCCAAATATTCCTCTTGATGCTGCCAAAGAGCGGAACACTTGGAAAAGGGAGAGTGAACCTAAAAAGACTAAGAACAAGAGCACTTCCCCTTATATGGGCTTGCCTGAGGAGTGGACTTATTGAAAGAGTGGAAGAAAATAAAACAAAAAAATCTTCAATAAACATGTTCATTTCGAAATGTATTTTAGAAAAGAAAAAAAAAATGTCAAATGATGTGATGTATGAGACAGATGTAATGAATAAAAAAAAAATTACAGAATAAAATTTAGAACTTTCGATGGAATATGAGACAAGGTAATGAGGTAGTGGTCTTCTTCTTCTTTGTTATTTCTTTTGTAGTCTTTGCAGGTTTTTGGAGTAAATGCCGCAGTCTATCACTTCACCCTGTTCTGTCAAATTCCCCTTTTTGTTTGCTTGTATTTCTTATGGTAGCAATGAAAGGGACTCATAAAGAGCAACAGAGATTACTTGGGATGTTGACCAGTCAAGTATGTTTGACAAGAAATGGCAAAGTCAATGACAACTCATGTAAGGTGTCCTAGGTTGTGTAGACAGACTGCAAAAGCAATGTTGGATCTTTGATCCCACCCATCTGTACTTTCAAGGTTATGAGCAAGTTTTTTTTTACCTAAATTTCTCTCACAGGGTTTTTTTTTTTTTTTTTTTTTGTTGCTTTCTTCATGATGTGTGGTTGGGAGATTGTTATTATTTTTAGGCAATGAAGTAAATGGCAGTAAATGCAAGCATGCTGAGTTGTAGATGGATGCTCCTCATGGATTTCTTTTTTGTGTTTGAGGAAGAACATTTAAACTTTTTTGCTTTCTTCATGATGTGTGGTTGGGAGATTGTTATTATTTTTAGGCAATGAAGTAAATGGCAGTAAATGCAAGATGGATGCTCCTCATGGAATTCTTTTTTTGTGTTTGAGGAAGAAGATTTAAACCCAAACCATAATCTTTATTATGTTTGGGGATGTTTAAGGCTATTCGAGAAGTTAACATAAAGTCGAAATCAACATTATCACATTGCTGGATATCTCAAAGTCATTACAAAGGCGAACTTTGCGCTTAAGCAAAGTTCTTATTCTTGGCATTTGCAAGCTAATATTTTGGTATTTGTTGGCCTTAACATATGGTCCAATGGTCTAAGGAATTAATGACTCCTGTCTTGTTCTAACCATGAGATTAATTTGTTGACATTTATTGTTTTTCAAAAAAAAAAAAATTTGTGGCATTTATTTGGCAAGACCACAATTATGGAAAAACATATATAATGGAGACCATTGTTTTGAATCCTTTCCAGAGATTTATGTGTTCCTTGAAGATTCATCTATTCCCAGAATGCCCTTTTGTAAATGATAAATATCATAGAGAGGGACTTGTCTAATTGGCGAGGAAACGGGCGAGGGAGGGGGTCGCTCGTTTCCTCGCCAATTAGAATTCCCCCATAGAGAGAAATTTGTGTAAGGTTGTCAAATGAACTTAATAATTAATAATTTTTTAATGAACCTTGATAAGAAAACATAATGCAATGTATGCAAGAAGTGGGCAATTCTCATAAACCATTTATTCTCCTATCTTCATCTTCATATACATTTACCATAATAAATGATATTTTTTATCTAATTCAAACACCGAGTTTACAATCAATGCAATGCTAAATTTCTTGGAAAAGCTATATCCTTTATTTATTTATTTATTTATAATAATCTTAACATTAGTTAATGAATTCAAATTTCATAAAAAAAAGCTAATGAATTCAAATAAAAATTAATAAATTTAAACGCGTACACAACGTGTACAGGGTGATACTTTAGAAAGAGCTTGATATCCAGAAATTAAATTAATAGACCCATTATTGATAACAATTTTAATAACGAGAGGTTTTCTTACCATGATTTTTTTTTTCTTTTTTTTAGTGAAAATACATTTTAATATTTAAAGTAATTTTCATAATAATAGAATTTAGAGGTGAATAACATACAAAAATTGAAACAATATTCAGAATAGTATTTATAAATTTGCAAGGTCATCTTTAGTTCCAACACATTTAGGTAATGAATTCAAATAAATAATGTTTTCCCCATTTGATTGGAAAAAAATACAATTAATACAATAACAAAAATACTAGGAAATCAGATTTTGCAACCATATTGACGTGCGTGATCTTGAAAGAATGATGTAATCTCCAAAGTATTTTGCGTATCTCGAAGTTGTAAAAAACCTCATTTGACGATGTCACATCATCCTAATAATAAAACATGGTTGCAAAAATTTAATTTCCTAACATTTATATATATATATATATATACATTTTTTTATTACTTTTAATGATTAATGACATGTGAAATTTATATATCCTTACTATATATATAATTTTTTTTTATATCAGCAGATAAAGTTATGTTTTTGGTTGTATGCAAAATATTGCAATAAATTTATCAAGTATAATTATTAGTGACTTGCAATCACACAAGTATGCATTAGTATAGATCTTACAATTATTAGTATGCATTCATTAAAAACCATTTTTTCAATTGGGTTATAGATCTTATAAGTGTTTTAAACATTTGCAAAGTGTTTGCATACCATCTAATTGTATGGTATTCATAACATTCAATTGTGTCGTATATATTGACAAAAAAAATATATAATTAATTTCCGACCCAACAAGTGTGTTTAAACCTTTGCATTGATTTTTTAGACCCTACAAAATGTTTGCATAACCATCAAATTGAATGGTATGCATTGGTTTCTAGACCATGTAAAGTGTTTGCATACCATGCGTATCATCCAAATCTAATTGTATGGTAAGCATTTATAAAAAGATATATTTTACAATTGATTTTCAGACATTGTAGGTGTTTTAAACCCTTCGCAAAGTGTTTGCATACCGGCTAATTGTATGGTAATGTATACGTTCCGATCATATCATATGCATTAGCAAAATCTTTTTTCCATTGATTTTCATACTCAAAGTGTTTTAAAGTGTTTGCATATGATTTGCATTTGCAAAGTGTTTGCATTGGTTTTTCAGACCCCATGCATACCATCAAATTATATGGTATGAATTGATTTTTCAGACCACGAAATTAACTCGAAAAATGAAATCACAATCTTTGGCTTGAATTCATATTTTTTGGACTTGCTTGACCTTCTCTCCAAACCCCAACTCGACATTTCTTTTGGAAAGACGAGCAAAATTTTTGTTAGATCCCAGAACAATTAAATGCCTCCACTAGGGTTCAAATGCTGGACTTGTGGTACCATCTGCCACAAATCTACTAGCTGAGCTACTACTCATTGGCACCGTAACTCGACATGGAATTTGGCTATTGCCTTAAATTGAGTTTGAAGGGAAAATTTGGAATTTTAAATTAAAAAGGCAGATTAATGGGATACTAATTTGATGTGGTTGAGAAAACAAAAATGAAAGAATTGGAAGATTTTTGCTTAAAATAAACTTTAATGGACATTTTTGTAAATGAAGCATCTTGGCCCAATAATATTTGGGCAATTGACCCAATATTGTTTTGGGCTATTGGGCCAGTATATATGGGCTTCAAGAATTCGAAAAAAGTTGTTGTATCGATTTGCCAACGTTACTCTCTGTAGTTGTACATATCCGATATGAATATTGTTTCAGTATGGTTCAAACTTCAAACCCCCTTCATTGCATATTCGTGACCTTATGAAAACAAAATGTATTTTCATTTTCTTACATAATCTAGTCAAAGATCAATTTTGGAGCATCTTCATTTGGGAAAGAAACATTAACTAAAAACATGTTGCTAATAAGCCTGCAAGCATATAGTTAAGCCAGAGGATTGGCATATCATATGCATCGAACCTAATAATAATAACAACGACAACATCGAATCGCCATTTCCCGGTCCCTCATTATAATGCCAAATGTACGACTAAAGATGCCAAATGATCCCTTTCTAAGCAATTTGCATGATATGCATTTCTTAATTATCAATAACAAAATATTTCATTCACATGTTCACCTTATAATTATATCCAAGTTGTTTATATATATATATATATTGTTTTCTAATATAATCTCCTAGACAATATTATAGGCAACAATAATGCACAATCCATCTCACATGGGGCCTCTGAAGTATATAGGTTTAGAGAGAGAGGTGGTGTTTCATAATCAGTGATGCAAGCGAGCTAGACCTAAATAGCTTGAATTGCACGTACACTCGGGCATTGGCTATGTGGTGCGTCACAAACATATATAAAACACACACCCACTGTGTAAAATAGCTGGCAATTGAGCAACTATAGGAGGATCAAAGATTCTGATCTCTCACTCACTCCATTCCAGGTAGGTTTACACTTACACAATCAACTGTGCAGAATAGTGTTCATCACTATACAAAACTTATAAAATAAACTTCTAGCCATGCAGACTACAATAGTTTTCCATAGCATTTGGAAAGTGGTTAGGTTGGTCAGCTTCACTTACCTTTTTCCTTGGAGTGCTTAAAGGACTGGCAATGTATTTGTATTTAATTGTAGTGTTGTATACGTACGTGTATCTCAAAAAATAATAATAGAACTTTATTATATGTATAACTTTTTAATTAGACAATGGGTTAAATTTGTGTCATACCACACGTTAGTCGGACATCTGCTTTCTTTGTGAGAATCTACTAAACTCACTGATTAGGATCTGTGAGATGGAGGTGACGAGAATGTTAAATAGCAATAATAATGCAACCTTCTAGCATGGTTCGATTTTCCCTATGGGATTAGTGATGTAGTCTTCGGGTATGGATTATAAAATCTCCAACCACAAATATTTTTGGATGCAGACTCTAGCATGCCATAGTGAGGTCCATAACCCATGGTCCAAGAACCCTTCTAGGGAGCGAGCCCGCTCCCTTTCCTCTCTCGATGGTAGAAAGAGGCGCATGATAGTGACATAAAATTGAGTTTATCTAATGTGCGCATTCTAAGCTAGAGTCCAGAAAGGGAGGAACAATAGAGGGAGAGGGTGTTTGGAGAATATCAGCTCACCGACACCAAGAAGCCAATAGTAAAATCCAAAACATTGGTGGAGTTAAAACTATTTAATTTACAAGCTTTGTTGCAAATTGCAATGGAGTCTTAGCAAAACATGTGCTCTCTTCTCTATATAATGCAAATGCAAGTAAATATTAGTTTGGATATCATGTTGCACATGCTAACTACCTGTTTTATTATTCAAGAATTCTCAAGAGTCATGCTGCTAGCATCAGATCGATGTCAGGAGGCTCAATATGGATTGAGGGGGGCTCCTGCGCACAGTGGGCAGGAGCAGCTCCTGCGCAGGCCTCCGAGCCGTTGGATCAAAATCCAACGGATCAGATCATTTGAGAGGAGAGAGATTTTTGGCGGGAAATTTTTTTAAATAAAATTTGAATTTCAAATTTAGATGATCTGAGCCGTCGGATTTTGATCCAACGGCTGGGAGGCCCGCGCAGGAGCTGCTCCTGCCCACTGTGCGCAGGAGCCCCCCTCAATCCGCTCAATATCCACCAATTTTTATCCTTTCTTCTTCGTCTTCAGTTCTTCATCTTAATCTATTTGTTTCCTTTTCAATACGTTTTTTAACCACCTCTAATTGTAAATGTTAGGAAATCAGATTTTTGCAATCAGAATGATATGGCGTGATTTTGAATGAATAATGAAATTGCCAAAGTATTTATATGTATCTTGAGATTATAAAAAACCTTATGTGATGATGTCACATCATTCTAATTACAAAACCTAATTTTCTAGTCTCACTCATAACATAGAGCCCTTCTAGGAGGCGAGGGGAGAGGGCGAGGGATGGGTATAATCACCCATCACCCTCGGGATAAGCAATGTCATGCATCCCAAAGGTTATGGATGGTTACACTCTTCCTTTCCTCCGCCCCCTAGAATTAGGGCATAACATAACATCAAAAGAAGATTAGAATAGATTAATTAGATAGATAGGTTAAGTTAGCTCAAGTGTTGATATTATTATTATTTTTGTTAAAAGCTCAAGTGTTGACGCTTGAAGTGGTCCTAGTGTAGTAGTAGTAAATGTAATGAAGTATGCTGAGAGATAGGACGTAATGGTCTGACGTCTCCCCCAAATCCAATAAATGTTTCCCCTCTACTTACTGGACCCGGGGGAGCTCCTGCGCACAAAGCACAGGAGGACCTCCTACTTACTTACTATATCCGGATCCCTACTTACTATAATTACAGTCACTCTCCCTCCACATCAACGTCACCCATGTTGACGTTGCCTCGAGATCTACATTTGCACTTTTCGAGGAAATCCCGCATATCTCTTGTTTGATTGTTCAGCTGAATGAAGTGGTAATGCAGTCAAGAAGTCAAGTGTTGTTTAAGTTATTTTTTCAAGCTAGGCGAAGAAGCGAGAGACGTAGAGATCTTGATTGAATCAATGAGAAATGGAGCCAAGTTAAGTTAACAGTGAAGAAGAATGTTGTGAGCTAAATTGGAAAGAATTCATATCTGTGTGTGTTCATTGGATCTGATTCATGGAGTCAAGAATGGATCAGTATGAGCTCATGGAGCAGATCGGGCGTGGAGCATTTGGAGCTGCAATTCTTGTTAATCACAAGTCTGAGAAGAAGAAGTAAGGTTTAATTTTTTAAAGATTTGATTTTGGACTTAATTTTGGGGTAATTGATTAATTCACCGTTTGGGTTTTCTTTCAGGTATGTTTTGAAGAAGATTCGGCTTGCAAGACAAACGGATCGATGTAGAAGATCTGCACATCAAGAGGTTAGACTGATTGGTTGATTGAAAGAAATATTTGATCTTGTTTTGCTTTGCTTTTAATTTTGGTGTTATTGTTTCTATGATTGATCACATTTTTGATATTTGGACTCGTTTTGAATACAGATGGCTCTCATTGCTCGGATTAAAAATCCTTATATTGTCGAATATAAAGAAGCATGGGTGGAGAAAGTATGAATTGCCTCTTTTAAGATATGAAAAGTTTTGCTTTTTTTTTTTTTTTTTGACATTCCTGAATTGGAGATTACAATGTAGGGTTGCTATGTTTGTATTGTCACTGGATATTGCGAAGGTGGAGACATGTAAGTATTCTTAAGAAATTTGTTGTTCTCCTTATTGTTTGAAATCTTAAAATTTGAAGAATCAGAAACCTAATCATAAATGCCCCAATTATCTTCTTACAGGGCTGAATTGATGAAGAAATTGAACGGGGGATTCTTTCCGGAGGAGGTAAGGCTTACTCCTTGATTGCTCTATTTTTTATTTTTTTATTTTTTTATTTTTTGGATACTTGTTATTGGTGTTTCTTATCTATTATTATTGTTTTCAGAAACTCCTCAAGTGGTTTACGCAATTACTTTTGGCTGTCGAATATTTGCACTCAAACTATGTGCTACATAGAGATTTGAAGGTTAGTGAGTATCTATATGAAAACTTTGGAGGCCTCATAAAGATATCCTGAGGATGTTTACTGATTTGTTTTACCAACTCTTGAGCAGTGTTCCAACATCTTTCTCACCAAGGACCAGGACGTTAGGCTTGGTAACCATTGGATTTTCACAAGCTAGAACAGAGTTTGAGTTTCTTTTTTACTTCCATTTTGCTCACAAAATGGTCACCTTTTCTTTTCCAGGGGATTTTGGTCTTGCGAAAACTCTAAAGCAAGATGATCTTGCTTCCTCAGTATGTTCTTCAACCATTATTTTCTTTTACCAGTCTACCTTTAATTTAACTGAAGCACAATTTAGATTTTAGCGGCGTGATTTTTCGGTGTATAGGAGATGTTTCGCTTTTCTAACTTCCAGTTTCTTGCAACTAAAATTCTCTGCAAGTTTGCACCTTTGATATGTACATATAATTTGACTAGACTAGAATCTAGGTGGTCCAACCCATTCTTGCCCCATCATCTACCTTCATCAAACTTTGCTCATAATTGTTGTCTTTCTAGTGACATTAGATATAGAGGAAGAAATAGTTTTGATTTATCCTAAGGCAAACAGTTTAAAGCAAACATTACTGTTATACATAAGTGCCCCATTCTTTTTAGTTTTTATTGACACCATCCAAAACTTTAGCAAGATACAAATGCAATAACAATTGTTTAGTATTTCATAAAAACCTAGTAGAGGACATACATTATTTGTTTTTAATAGCAAGTGGACATTCAGCACTTACAACTGTCTTTCGAAATTTTGTTGCCTTGGCTGTTACGGAATTATAGGTATAACAAAAAACTTCTTACAGGATAAACAATTGATTTTTTTTTTTTTTTTTTTTTTTTGTGCTCAGGTTGTCGGAACTCCCAACTACATGTGCCCTGAACTGCTTGCTGATATTCCCTATGGTTTTAAGTCGGATATATGGTCTCTAGGTATGAAAATTTAAGCTTATATGTATTATTATTTTGGAGGAAAAAAAAAAGATAAAAAGGGAGGCTTATGATATTCTAGTTCTAACCAATGTCATGTTTCACTGGACGTGCTTTCCTTGAACAGGTTGCTGTATATATGAGATGGCTGCTCATCGCCCTGCATTTAAAGCTTTTGTAAGAATTTTCTCATTAATTGACCTCTCTCTAATTCTTCTTTTTTTTCATAATAAAAATGGCTATTCTTGGTGATTTTCCCCTTGCTCAAGAAGTAATCCGAACATTGAGTTTAATGACTTGATGATGCAATCGTGATTGCCCTACAATAACCAACTCAAATCTTCAATTCATCCAACTTTTAGCGGAAAAAATGATTACTTTGAGAGCTTTTTCATTCATAAAATTTAACTATAACAAATTGTCCTAAACTCTGCAAATCTAGTAAAATACTAAATAAAGAAAACTTCAGAGTAAGCAAATAACTAATGTGCAAAAATAGATCGCGAGTGAAATAATTATAATTCATTTCTTTACTTCCATCCTTCTACATCATATTTAGTTATTTACCACTTGAGGGAACTTTGCTCTGAGCCCTGACGAGGTGAATTTCTTTCCTCAAATTCCATCCTAGATATGCATTCTCATCGAATCTGATTAGTATGAGCTGAGGAGATGACATTGAACTAAGTTTTTATTTGCATAGTGGATCTTCTTTTAGGAAAGTTTCATAATTTTTTCACTAGAAAAGAGAAAGAAACAACATACAACATAGCCATATTACTCAAGACATGAATATCCTTGAACATCTGACATGTTAACCGAGCTCCTAGGGATGTCAGATGTGTGAATCAAGCTTTTCTAGCCAAATTCTGTCATGCCATATTATTCAAGAAAAGTATGGTATTCAATCCATGGGTTGACACTCTAAGGAGGTTGAAGTCCTTATAACCTCTAGCATAAATAATGAACCTTAAGCATAAATTTGAGCATCATGTTGAGTACTTTGTCAACTGAGCTTGAGGGTGAATTTCAACCTTTAGACAATGATTTGCAGACATTTTCTCTATATCTATGTAGAAAAAAAGGGAGGGGGGAGGGGTCAATTATTGGTGGTTCTTGCAGTATTATGGGTTGGGATCTGGTGCTGCTAAGACGACTCGCGGATAGGAAATTTCGCTTTGAGAGTTATGGAACTTATGTACGTTTCAGCCAAAACAGTCATTGAAGATTGTTTTGAGAATTTTCCTGTCATAATCAAGTTAGTGGTATCAACTTTTCTTCTAAGTGGTTTTGGCTGAAATGAGCTCGTCATAATGTGCATGTGCTTGCTATTGACAATTCGTCTAAAAGGGAGCATTATCCCTAATCATTGCAGCGTATGTGGAAATCAGTCCATTGAATGATATGCTTTATGTGTTCTGTCTCGCATAGTGTGGTCTTCGCTTGCTTCTGATTCAGCAGTCTGAGCATTGATGGGAATTCTTTCAGCCAGTGGGTGTGGCAACAATACTCTTTTATCTTTTTCAAAATAATTTTTTAGTTCTGAGATTTCAAGCCAATGTCCAAAACAACAGCATGGAGAGGAAAGCCTAATTACGCTTCTTTTTACCCTTATCCAGTGCTCAGCATTGCCATCCTTGCATGTTTCAACCATAGAGCACGTAAAGACCTAAGTTTAGATAAGAAATAGTTCCAATATTCCTTGAGAGATTGCAAGAAAAGATGCTCCTGCATCTCCACATCCTCCGCACACCCAATGCAACTTACCTCAACCTCCACCTTCCTGTGTGGCACTATGTCATTGGTAGGAAGTCAATTTCAAACACTTCCCAAATGGAAAAATAAAGCCTTGTAGCGAAGTAATCCCTATGGGGTACTGTATCTCCCCAGACTTACCCTTGAAAGAAGAAACGTTGAAGCTCTTTTTTACACCACCTCCATTTCCCCATCTTTTGTACGTACTGAAAGCTTAAAAAACAACCCCACCTCCTGAAGCTCCCTCTCATTGAGGCACCATCCAGAGTGGAGGTCTCAATGAAATGACTGAGTTCTTGCACTAGTGCTTTGCAATGAATAGAATGATAACTACAAAGTTCTTTAGTTGATATAATACTGATATAATATGAGTATTTTTATTTATTAATTGGGCCAATCCATGTTAAGGGCCAACTAGGAGTACGCGTCCAACTAGAATTAGGGATTCATTTCAAGTAGGAGGAGTTAGGATTTCTATTTTGATTAAGAAACTAGTTACTTGCTTAGCAAGCGTAGGTTAATTATAAATTAAGGCCATTGGCCAATGTAATAGACAATTTTAGTTGAATTTTGAGAATTAATTGAATTTGTGAAACTTAGACAATACAAGTTTTGATGTTTTGGTTTGTAAGTTTTTGCTGAACCTATCAATTTTATATGAGAGCGTTGAGATCTTGGATAAAGATGTCATGAAAAGTCACTGTTAATTGGAAGAAACAACCTGTGTTTGACGTGTACGAAGGGTGTACGATTATCCGCAAGTCATTGCGTTGTGAGGCCGAAATACATCACGGAAATTTTGTTGATTTTCACGTTAAAGAAAATTCGAATATCGAAGAAGTTCGCCAAAAAGGGGTGGTTGTGGAGTACAACCCTAATTTCCCCAATTTATTCAAAGTCCCTAAGTCTATGGTTGCTAGAGAAACGAAATTTGCGAATCATGAGTTGCGATTTGCCCAAAATCTCGAATAGGTTGTTTGTCATCAGAGAATTGAAAAGAAAACTGAGGGAAAAACCCAACCCCATTCTACCCAACAAAGAATAAGTGGAGGAGTAGATGTGAAATAGGAAGAGGATATCATGCTTGAATTGGATCAGCATCATTGACTCAAGGTCGCAATCCGTCCTCAACATGTTTTGATTTGATTTTTCATGGTATGAGCAATTATCAAGGAAAAAATGGGTCGTCTATTAGTGAAGCACTTTTCAAAGATATCATCCTCAAAGCTCGATGACGAGCTTTTCGAAGCGGGGGAGAATGATGTAATATAGGTATTTTTAATTGTTAATTTTATTTATTATTTAATTGGGTCATCCATATTAAGGCTTAACTAGGAGTACGAGTCCAATTAGAATTAGGATTCAATTCAAGTAGGTGTTAGAAAACTAGTTGCTTGCTTAGCAAGCTTAGGTCAATTATAAATTAAGGCCATTGGCCAATATAGTTAATTTTGAGGACTAATTGAATTTGTAAACTTTGAAAAATACAAGTCTCAATGTTTTGGTCTGTAAGCTTCCATTGAACCTATTAGATAGCCAAGCAAAAACCAATGCTTGATGGCACCTCAGTGTTGCAGGCAAACCATTCGCATAGGGCATCTCCATTTTGCAAATTGTATAACTTGGATGTATGCTAACCAAGTCATACATCCAAGAGGGCCTCCAATACGCACTCTGTGCACATTCAAAGCCTCAGGCAAAGCCCATATTTTGCTTGCACATATATTTTGTAAATTTAATTGAATCTGTCCATTTGACGTACCTTTTAAATAATGATGTAAATGTAATCTACTCTCAAATATTTTCATCCTCTACTCTTTTTTAGATTCAAAATGAGACTAGAAAGTGTTCCATTGGATTATGATTCTCATGAAAGTATCTTCGACCCTGTTCCCGCCATCTGTATAGTACAACATTTAATTGAACAAAGTGAAAGGTTCATCACGGTGGTCTGATCCTTTATTTTTCTAATGTCCCAACTACTCAAGCATGATTGAGTTTTCATCTATGCACAAGATTATGGCTGTAGTTCATATACTAGTGTATGGATTCCCAGCTAATCAACACGGCGCTTGGCGCAAAATTGGTGTAAATTGCAGTAATGTTGTTGCAGCATTTTTTATTACCGTTTTCAGTGATTTCTATCTTAGGATACCAAATAATAGATCTTGCACGCTTCCACCTGTCTCAACCCTGCTGATCTTCCCTGAGTAATTTCTTGATTGGTTGACACCATCAGTACAATCCATTTTAGAGAGTTCTTGAGGACGGACGGACAAAAGTAGTCATGCTTTAACACCCCTCCATAGCTGTAAACGACACAAAAAAAGTTGTATACAAAAAAAGTAGTTGTTTACATTACATACAAAATAATTGTATACACATACACACACACTTCCAGAACACTATATGAAAAAAGAAAAGTATATTAAAATTACATAAAAAGAATAGTCATATAAACGTAGTATACTCCATTATGTAGATAATTTATGAATCTCTGTAACCGTTGCCCTTGAGTATGATATTCACTGATCAGATAACTTTGACACAGAGAAGAAAAAAGATTCTCTTTACCCAGTCCGCCTATTGTTGGCCATATGGCTCAGCTTCATCTGATTATTTGTCATCAAATCGCCACATAATGCCAACTGTCAAGTAAACTAGAGTGGACGAATAAATATAAAATGAAAATAAAAAATAATTAATTTTTTAATCATTTGCTTGAGGAGAAAGTCACAAGGTGCATTTCAATTTGCAGTTATCATGTAATTTAAACATTTAAGTTTTAAAGCATCCTTTTTTTAGAGTACTTGCTGCAAAATCTGATTGGTTCATTGATCAGTTTGACCTCAATAGTGCATAAATAAAGTCATTCAGTTGCATTAGTTTTTTAGATTTTATAAGTAATTTTAGTTGCATTGTTTATTGGCTTGTTTCTAGTCATTATATGTATTCCTCATTCCCTGAAAGCAGTTAAGTTTCCTTACTATTGTTTAGTGAATATGGTATTTGAAAATTTGCTCGCAGGATATGGCTGGACTCATAAGTAAGATAAACCGATCCTCCATCGGTCCTTTACCTCCCTGTTATTCCCCTTCCTTGTAAGTCAGTAAGGTGTCAAATTCAGTTTTGCATTTACATTGCTAATATAGATATCATCTTCCAGGAAGACATTTCACAAAATCTAGATGCATCTGATAAGAATCTAAAATGCCTATGCAGGAAAGCACTTATCAAGAGCATGCTGAGAAAGAATCCAGAGCACAGGCCAAATGTAAGCCTCTCTACTCATCTTCTTAGGAGTTTAAGTTCCTTTTAGTTATTCAAGCTGGAACTTTATCTGATGATCCAATGTACGTCATGGTCAGGCATCCGAGATTTTACGACACCCTTACTTGCAGCCATATGTCGATCAATACCGCCTGTCCTCTGATCCTCCAACAGCATGTTTACCTGAGAAGAAGATGTCTACTGCACGCAATCCTCAAAGAAGAATGGGTGAAAGTCAAAGCAGTAACAGTTCTAATAGTGACAGAGATAGTTTAATTTCAAGTGAGAAACATAACTCAGGACCAGTGTTCAATTCTGATCAGAGATATCGTGAAAGGGGCAATGCTACAACAAATGATGGAAATGAACTTGAGCAACCAACGCCAAATGATGAACACGGTTCCAACATAATGGATGAACACCAAGCGATGAAACCCTCTCATGATGAGCAAAGACACAAACCTGAATCAAAACAACCTAAAGCTATCAAGAACATCTTGATGGCTCTAAAAGAAGAGGGTAAAGTTAGAGAAAATTGTTCGCCATTAAGAGGCAACAGAGTAAAGGTTGGAGGTGTATCAAACCAAAAAACTACTACAGAAGCAACACCCAAATTCCCAAAGTCAAGTGTTCTGCCTTCTAGTCTGAAGTCTAATCCGGATACGCTGCCTGCTGGACCAGCAAAGACCAATGGGGAATATGTGAAAAGGAACCAAACTCCTTTGAAGCATCAGGTGAAAATACAAGTCTTCTTCCATCTCTTCCAATTTGTTGAAGGGAGAAAAGGTTGGTTTACTAATAAACATTTGATTTTGTGTTACAGTTGCCTGCATTTGAGTCTTCTGCTAAGACTAAAATAAGGTATGATGGCAGTTTCTCACATACTCCTGTGAAACAAATTCTGGAAGATGAAGTTCCTGTGAAACCTAGGCAACGACCTCCACCACCAAATCTTGCTAGACGAACTTCCTTTCCAGCACAGTTAAGACCAGGTGGGCTTGACACTGCGAACCCAAATACAAATGAAATAAATCCATCACGATTTGAGATAACTGAAGAGCCTGAAAGAAATCCAAACATATTGAAGGGACCTAAGCATATCCCTCAACAGACCATGCAAGAACCTGAAAAGACTCCATTTGGGGCATCTAAAGGAGTACAGACAAACAGTAGCAATTCAGCATCGTCATCGTCAAAGTCAATCCAATGCTTCGAAGTTTATGATGAGGTAGCAACTCCTAACTTGAAGGAAGGGAACGATCGAAATTCGTCGAATTCGGTGCCTCATCATTATGATAGTTTAAATGATGGAAGTTCAGAATCTCATCCTCCTAGCTGTGTTATTTCTCCGTATCAACATTCTACAACAGCCGTGAACCCATCAACAGGAGCCAATAGATGTAAGTATAGATCTGTCTCTTGCTTTGTCGCGACATCTGAGGAACGCGTGGATCTTCAGAAGAGTGCTAATAGTAATGATGAAGAGAGTTTAAGCTTGGGTAGAGAGCCATCATTCCCAAGTTCGGAACAAGACTATGTCTGTGAAGATGATATACTTGTAAGCACGCATAGTAGTAGTAAGCATGATACAATGTCTCAGTCAAGCCTTGCTAACACATCTAATGGTAATGACAACTATCCTTCCCCTGGTAATGTATTTGATGTGACGCCTCTTCAGTCGAACCTGATTTCACCAGGGGGTGATGACAAGTTTACGGTGAGGGAGCTTGTGTCATCCCTGACAGACATGCAACCTTCAACGACTACCACCCTGAAGAATATTCAACAAGAAAAGGGACATAGCATGCCAAGTCCAGCAACTGAGAAGTTGACGGCCAGCCATCTACCACCAGCCTTTGATGATGTCATACATGTCATACGGCACAGCAGTTTTCGTGTTGGAACAGAGTCACCAGTGATGGAAACTATTGATATGGGAGTTCAAAATATGGATGTGGGTAAATTACTGAATGTGGTAAGGGAGGAAGCAGAGATGAGAAGCCCTGCAACTCCTCCATCTATGAAATCAACAAGTTGCTTGGAAGCTGCAACTCCATCTATGAAATCATCAAGTTGCTTGGAAGCTACAACTCCATCTACCCAATTATCAAGTTGCTTGGAAGCTACATCTCCTCCATCAACAAAGTCATCAAGTTGCTTGGAAGCTACAACCATAAATTCAAATCTGTTAGATGATACCAGAAATAAGGAACTGGAAGTAAAAACTGCCATTGCTCCTGATCCGAAATTTGATATATCGAGCACATTGAAGTCCACTTCTTCTGATGCTGACACAGTTGTTACCAAAGAAGAGGAAACTCCTGTGAAGGAAATATTAGATGTGAAGTCCTTTAGGCAGAGAGCAGAGGCACTTGAGGGGCTTTTGGAACTGTCTGCTGACTTGTTGCAGCAAAACAGATTGGAAGAACTTTCAATAGTTTTGAAACCTTTTGGGAAAGAAAAGATCTCACCGCGCGAAACTGCAATATGGTTGGCAAAGAGTCTGAAAGGAATGATGATAGATGATACTGGACGCACTACTTGAATGATAATTAAGCTCCAGCTTGTAAGTTCTCTGTTTTCTTTTCCTTTCAATGTTTTATTAGGAGTATCTTCACCAATTCAAGTTACATTTGAATTTTGAAAGTAACAAACATGTCCTTCCTTGATTGCTAATGCTGTCCCATTTTTATGTATTATAATCCAAAGTTGTGTATATAGTGATCATAGAAATAAAATAATTATGTTCACCAGTTCAACGGTTGTTTATTATGTTGTCTTTATATTACCGATTCTTACTGTCACCTAGTGGGCTAACCCTGCTTTATGAATGTTCATTAATTTATTTCACCCTTTGCATGGTTCTGATTTTTTATTTTATTTTTACATGCTTGTCATTTTGGAGCTACAATTTAGCCTTTCATCAGGCCAAAAGAAAATTCAAATAGGGGTGCAGGTTGTTTTAGAGTGATAATAAGTAAATTACAACGTTCATAGAATATCTCTGCCCCCATCATTTAGTTATGCAGTGTGTTCCTGGTTCAGAATTAATGCCACTGAGGTGTTTCTGTGTTGGCTCCGGCATTTTGTTTTTCAATTTTGTATAGCCATTTTTTAAGTGGAACCTAAGTATATCCATCCACAAAATGAGTGAACAAACAAGCTTTGCGAAATTTATGCAAATAATACAGAAAGCTGGTCGCGGTTGCACCTTTATGTGTCTAGTACAGCGGGTCATTCATGGTGAAACGTTGGTTTACATATGCTTTGGATGTCAGCAACACAAGGACATTCAAAACATCGTGATCAGACCTAACTTAAGCCCTGACAAACTTTTTTGGATTTCCAACAACAAAGGTCAGTTCTCGGTTAAAAGTGCACCCAAGCTTTTACTTTGGAACAATTTGAAACCTCATCCTCCACCTCAGCTACCAATACCTTGATGAGAGCTTTATGAAAGATCAAAGCCCCTCCCAGTTGCTATTTTTCTTTTATGGAAGATCAACCAGGATCTACTCCAAACTAGGACCAATCTTGTTAGGTTGCACACGCCTATCGAGAATGACTGTGTTTGTGCCACAATCACTCGGAGGATGTCATTCGCCTTTTTTTTTTCTTCTATGCCTTGCCACATCTAGGTTTTGGATGTGCTCCTACCTCCTGATCGATTGGCACAGACCCAGTTTCAATCCCTCCCTGTGCTAGGATGTTTTCGATTTATGTGGGGCAACTGCCAAAGCCCACCCGGGTGAAACAGAAGAAATGCTTTCACAATTCACGGCAATTCTTCTTACCATCTGGAGAATTCACAACCAGCTCTTCAATGGAACCAATGTCTGTAGTCAAACTTTTATCCCCCCTTCTTCATACAACCTGGCTTTCCTGGCATAAGCACTAGTTCACCACAAGCTCGCGGGAACTTCCACCAACTCTACCCTCCGTCCCCAACATCTTGGAAATAGCTATTACAGATAATCAGGTCAACTACTCCTCTCCCACAGTTGCTCAGCCAGATTTGGTCCTCACTCAGAGGCAGTTACAACCTGTATTTCACTCATCCAAGCCCAAAGCCATTCAGCTAGACACCACAAACTCAATGTCAAATCAAACCTACTTGTGCCCATACCCCAACACTATCCTTGTCAGTTTTGACGCATGTTTTATTGATTCTACCAAACAGGGGGTTATAGGTGTATTTGTGATGGATCTTCATGGTACCGTGCTTGCCACTATTGCATCCCCAATTACAAAGCGGGTCCTAGACAGTACGATGGCGGAAGGACATGCGAAAGACGCAGCGCTGATTCTTATCCAGGCTCGACACTGGCAATCTGATTTCCTTTTTGGTGACTCGGCTTTTGTTATGAATTGGGCCTGACGGACAATTATTAGCAACATTAGACGTTTGCTTCTTTTGCTCCCCTCATGGGCTTGTAAGTTTGTTGGTAGGGAGCTCATTACTTTTGGCAGATGGCTGGCCGTCTTGTGTGTGACCAAACTTAATTTTATCTATTAATGCATATACCCTTAACAAAAAAAAAACATGAGGATATTAGATGGTGCTAGCTATTGTGCTTCAAGTCTATTCATCTCTTTGTTAACAACGATGGTGGAGAATCTTGGACTTGGCATCTCTGCACTCATCCGGCAGGTATCTGAACCAATATAATCAAGGTATGACCCTCGCATTTCAGTAGTCTCTAATTGCAGTGATACAAAATATCAGCTCGTGGGTTTAGGATATTTCACCAAAATTTATGGATAAGAATTGTGATATTTTGAACATTGATTAACTGGTAGAAAGGGAACCCTACGCCAACATTTGTGACTTTGTGCTGTGTGGCCAGCTATCAATTACAACAACTGTATTTATTAAACCTACACACTATGCAAATAATAGGGAAACTACATAATTAAACAACTAGCTTTACAATCGTGTCGAGCAAAATTTAGTCCTTATTTGAGGTGGTTGACGAGACGTTCCATGATGAAGTTGCAGTTTAATTTCTCCTTCTTTCTTTCTTTCTTATGCAGATGCGGATACGGATATTCCAGTAGGAAGTTGCAGTGGGTCCGATCCGAATCTGATAAGAACACAGGAAATCCGAAATTTTGTTTGAAAGTTGCACGGTCGAGATTGTCAAATGACATACATCTCGAGATCAGCTACAAACATACTAACAAGCATATGACAAGAATAATAAACTTGTGGAATAACAAGTATTGTTCCTCTTACGGGTGTAAACGGATCAGATTAGGATTTGTATAAGAACACTGAGTCTTGAATGATCGACTAAGGCTCAACATAAATATTGTTTTTCTTAAGGGTGTAAACGGATTGGATTCGGATTTGTACAAGGACACAACAAATTTGAATCCATTCCAATTCGGAACTTTATTTAACAATACAAATTCAAATCCAATTTCCGTAAGAACATAGGAAATATGAATCCAATCTTATTCAAAATTTTATTTAATAGTACAAATCCAAATCTGATCTCTACAAGGGCACATGAAATATGAATCCGATCCGATTCAAAATTTTAGTTATTGTACAAAAAGTTGTGCTAAATCTGAATACAATCCGAAATCACTTAAAATCGTTATTTTTAATAAAAAAAAATCTAAATAAAATCAAATAAACATATAAATATATATTAAGATTTGTTTATAAATATATCTTAAGATTTGTTTATAGTTAGGTGCTAAAATGATTGAAAATACCTACAACTTTAATATTAATACCCATAACATATAAATTTTCAAGCCAATTTGAAAAAATATATATAATTCGCATCGAATTTGATAAGCAATCTGGATTCAATTCCTACATCTGATTTCGATCCGAATCCGAAAAAAAATCAAATGCAGATCCGATTTTATCAGATCATCTAAAAAAATCGGATCTGGATAAAACCATGTCCATTTCGGATGTCGGATAAAACCTTGTCCATTGACAGTCCTACTTTTTCTTTGGTTGCGAGTTCATGATTATTGATCAACTTTTGAACATGAGCATTCTAATTATGGAGTAGTTCAAGTACATGAGCATACCAATGTACATATACTTTAATTACATGCCTCGAACAAAGGTTAGAAAACCTCCATAAACAACAATCTTATGGATTTACAATGTAGTGCACCACATTAACAATGATCCACATGCTGAGTACTACCTGTTTTACAATGAACAAAAACTAGCTTTTACAAGCCAAGCCTTAACAAAGACCCAGACATGAATACACTCTGCATGCTCCAAGCAAAGCACCCCATACCACCACATCAGGCTCAAATGGCATACTTCTAATCAATTTCTCAGCCTTTTCCAGCTGGCTAGCTCGTCCAAAAAGGTTAACCATACACGCATAGTGTTCTTTCTCTGGTTTGATCCCATATTCCCTCTCCATAGACTCAAAATATGTCCCACCTTCTTGAACCAACCCTCCATGTACACATGCTGACAATAAAACAGACCCTTGAAGCATGTAGTGCTTCATGATCCTTTCAGGTTCAATGTTCAAGGCTTCATGATCCACTAAGACTACATTCTAATCAATCTATTTGGCTCTTTAAAGACAACTTGATTATACATTTGACAGCCTTACACATTATTTGCCTCTATCATGGGCTATTGGTGCATGTTAACTTCATTGGTTGCTTTATGCCAAACTATACCAAACACTCCCATTTAACAATCTTTATGATTGGGGTCTGCCATTGATACCTGAATCAAGCTGTGGAAATTGGCAAGGAAGCTGTTGAGAATGGCTTCTTAATAGCAATGGCGCCAATGCAAAAATAATTGATCAAAAGGTTCTCAATAACGAGGGACGCTGAGAACTTATAAACATGTTAACTGATATATTTCTAAATTCTCATCTCTACTAAAGGCCTTAATTAGTAGTTAAAACAATTGATCAAAAGTTCTCATTAACAACGGACCCTGAGAACTTATAAGAAGGATAACTAATATATTACTAAAGAAGTGAAATCTCCATGGATGCAGAGTCTGAATAGCAAAAATTTGATCTTCATATTCTGTGAAGGACAAAAGCAATTATGATGGATTTTATGCTCCAGACTTAAACCAGGAGAAGCTCTTAAACACAAAGCATAACTTGTTCTCAAGATCTACTCCGCCAGATTCCACATCAACCACCCAATGAAGAAAATATAGCACTTTCCTTGCCTCCATTTGATTGAATTAGTAGAGTTCTCATTACTCAAATCTAAAAGTTAGACACAGTTTCTCCAAATTCAGCATTTCCATGTACTCTTCATGCTTCAAATAAGGCCATCTCATCTCATGCTGTACTCTCCCTGCTGATTACTCAGACTTAGAAATGCAGCAGCACAAACTAGTGGATCAATCGTGCTCAACACTTGAATCATATGCTCACATCAACTTTTGGCAGTTCTTCCCTCCATCACTACTTCATTGTGGCTCGAGCATTTAACACCACTATCAGGCACTTTCCTTGCCTCCATTTGATTGACCATACAAATGCATTCATGTTGCCCTGCCAAAACGAGAATAATGCTTGATTATGGCTTCAAACAAAGACGGGAAGGATGATAAGAGACTTCTACCTTAACATCTGAAAAACCATCATAGTTATCCTCCTCTGTGCAGGGTCTGCAAGCTGTGGTGAAGGATGAAAGTTGAAAGTTGTTCTCTTCTCATTTGAGCTCTCTGCTCTGTTTTTTAATCCCTCCCTCCCTCTTAAATTTCGGTCAAATTTCATTTCCCGCTTTTTTTTTTTTTTTTTTTTTTTTTTTTTGAAACTTTAGTTGGGCATGTGCAAGACACCCTCCTTGACACATGCCAAGGAGCCTCCCAGGCGGCCACCCAGGCGCTGACCCAGGCCAGCTAGAATCTCTCCGGTCTTGTTGATAGTGATGATGTCATGGCTAGTGTTGTATGTTGTCAGGGGCGCAAGTCGCAATCTCTATTTGCATGGTCGTGTACTTTGCATAATTTTGTGGTGTTGGAAGATTATTAGATCCACATCAAGACCTCATGTCAGTAATCAATTAAATTCAACCTAAATCAATGCGTACCTGAAGCTATTGATGAAGAGTTTTCTCGTAGCAATCCTCACGAATCAAGCAATACGCAATGAAGAAGTCTTCCACCTCCATAACCTTTTTCCTATTTCTCTCAAATCGGATGGGAAAGTAAGATGTAGAGAATTAGGTTTGGAGTTGGGACCTCAACCATATATATAGAGCCGTAATTCTATTATTAGCCCATCATCAATAATATAATTATAGTAGGGCTTAAATTAATACCTATACATAAATAACCTCCAAACTCAATTTAGTAACACATTAGAAACATGTTTATGACCCTGGTCTTGTTAATTAATCGGGTCTAAACAAACACCACTTACCTATAGTTCAACAGTCTACAATGTCTGATAATATGAACTATGTAGGTTCACCATAATGAATTTTCTAACAATCTCCCAATTTGACCACATAAATTATGTATTGTAAAATTTTATGAGCTCAAAACTTGACTGTCAAGAGTTGTGAGTGTCATCTCAAAACAGTCTAGTTCATCGAAAATATCAATATAGGATCTTAGAGGCCTTCACGACAATTATCGTGGTTGGACCCATCCATGGTCACAATACAATCAATGACATAGATCAGTATGCATGTGTAGCATGAAAATGACATGTAATGTGATCCATGATCATATCCATTTTCAACTGTCCGACCTACCTTGTGATTCAAAATTGAATCGCCTTATTTTACTTAATCAAACTATATGTGCACAACCATAACTGAAAAAAATAGAAATCTTTATTTTAGAATCATTAATAAACTAAAGGTGATCACCAGTAGTTAATCAAATAACAATTAGACATGATAATATAGACTCCTACTGATAAAGAACGTCATAAAAACTAATCACGTCGTAAACGAGCTACATGCTCGTTGAACACTTTATGTTGTACATCCTTAATAAATAATACATAGTGAGATATGTATTGGTAAATTCAATTGTCATAAGATGATTTTTAACTTTTTCTTTAACGACGAAAAACTTGAAGTCGATATAATTTAGAATGAACTATTGTCATTCTGTGAATATAATCAACGACTTTCTTTCATAATGTTTCTCAATAAACCCATAGTGTGAAGCCCTGAAATAAATTTTTTTTAACCATAATGTTTGTTCATATGTTTTAAATCAAACAAATTTTTTTATTATCTGGGCAGTACACTAAAAATTTTAATCTGAATATCTAATCCAATTGATTAAATCTTTAGCATGTGAGTATAAACTTGTATTCTTTAAAAATATTGCATTAACCACTGCTTAGTGATCATCTTTTCAATCTGAAATATCTGTCAAAGATTCCAATGATATATATAATATCCTAACACAGATAAACTTACTAAACATTATACTCTCTACTACCTTCGCATGAGAGGTAATTTTTCGTTTATTCCCTTCATATATAAATCAATCTTTGAACATTGAAGCAAACTCAACTTATTATTTGTAACAATCAGTATTTTATCAAATCAAAAAACCTACTAAGTGTCAATTCAATAAATATCTTATGTGATAGACCAATAATACTAAGTGATCAGTACGATTAGTCTGTATGTCTATCACAAAATGTGTTTTAGCAAAAAACCTTAATAAGAATTAAAAAATTAAAAAAAAAAACTTATGGCACAATTTCAAATAGGATGTCATCAACAAATAACATTAAAAAAAATTCTTCCTATTAATCTTATGATAAACACATTAATAAACCGGATTTTCCTCAAAACTAAATGAGGAAATTACTTGATCAAACCTTTTATACCATTGAAAAGATGTTTGCTGTAAGCCATAGATGAATTTCTTTCATTTGCAAACTTTATATTCTGAGTCTTTAATCTCAAAACCATATGGTTACTTCATATAAATAGTTTCTACAACATTTCCATTCAGAAATGCAGTTTTTACATCCATCTGATGTAACTCTAAATTATAACGAGCTACAAATTCCATGAGTCTTTCATAGAAATCAGTCTCTTTATAATCAATATCTTTCTGTTGAGTAAAACCTTTAGCGACAAGACGTACCTTATGTCTTTCAGTGTTGCGTTTGGTTTTAAAAACCAATTTGCATCCAATTGGTTTCACACCCTTAGGCAACTCGACAAGTTCCCAAACGTCAATATCCTCCATAAACTTTAACTCATCTAACATAACATCCATCCAATTTAAAGAGTGAGAAATTTGTTTGGCTTGAAAAAAAGTGGTAGAATCATTTTCCATTTCTATATCACACTCATGTTCATCGAGATAAAGTAATAAACTGCATAATCATCCGAAATAACAGATCCCCTCTCCCTATTGGATCTCATTATTGGCACTTATAATTGAGGAGGTTGAGATTTTCCTGGATTAGCATAAGACAATCTAGGAATATTTTTGTGATTTGCATTTGCATCATGTTCAGTAACAGGGGCACGATTACTTTAACAAGGTAAATATCCATCATAGAAATGTCAACATGTTCCTCTTCAAAACTAATATTCATGGATTGATTACTTTCAAAAAAAAAATTCATAGATTGTGTGCTCTCACTATTCTCAACATCATCAATAAACTTGACATTATCCATCTCAATAAGGGACAATAAAACTTGAATCCCCTTGATTTTTTAAGCATCCACTAAAGTAGTAACTAACAGTTCATGAGTCCAATTTTCCTCCATTAGGCCTATAAGGCCTAGCCTCTGCTAGACATCCCTAACTATGTAAGTGCATAATGCTAGGACATCTTCCAATCCATAGCTCATATATGTTTTTATTTACTATTTTACTAGATACTCTATTAAGGATATAAACTGCAGTATTTAAGGTCTCCCCCCAAAGAGGTTCTGGAATGGTAGAATGACAAATCATATTTCTAACAGTGTCTTTAGGGTCCGATTTCGTCTCTCAAATACACCATTTTGACGTGGTGTCCCTGACATGATGTATTGAAGGACGATGTCACATTCCTATAAGTACCTCACAAATAGACCTGAACATTGACATAATCCGTCATATCTACCATATCATTCATGACCACGGTCAGATCTAACGACCTTAATTTTCTTATTATGTTGATTTTCAACTTTAACTTTATAGGCCTTGAACACATCGAATGATTGTGATTTTTCATATATTAAGTATAGATACCTATAGCGAGAATAATCATCTATAAAATTGATAAAATATCATTGACTATTTGAAGAAGCCATAGGGAATTGACCACAAATATCAGTATGTATCAAACACACGAGCTCCTATGAACACCTAACTTCCTAGTATTTGCCAATGGTGTTATGGTCGAGTGGTTAGGGCTGTGTGGGTTTATCCCCCACGTCCTAGGTTCGAGACCCGCCGACGGCATGGTTACTTTCTTATTGTGTTGACCTGTAGGTCGCACCTTGTTGATAGGTTATGGGATCCTATAAAAACCCAGCTCGCTTTCCAAAAAAAAAACTTCCTAGTATTTGTTTTTTACCCGTTTATGCATTCAATACAAACTCTAAAATCTATAAAATCAAGGGGACCAAGAATCCCAATTGACACAAGCATTTAAATCCCTGGTAGAGAGATATGACCTAGACGCTTATGCCATACCATAGAAGATTTTTCATTAATTAATCTTCACTTAGTATCTTAATCATTAACATGCAAAGTTTCATTTTATTGTAAGTGGGAAACATCTAAGCTCAACTTAAATAGATTATCAATCAGAGATCAAGTACCAGTATTATTGAAAATTTGAAAAAGACTAAACTTTCTTTTTCCAAAAGAAAAAGTATAACCCCATTTATCCAAACTAGAAACAGAAATTAAATTGCCTAAATGATTGTACATAATAGTCTCGTCCAAATCCAATTAAAACCCATAATCTAATTTTATTTAAAGACTCAAATTACCTCCATACAAACTTTATTGTCATCTCCCATGTAAATGAACATTGCAACATCATTTAGTTTCGGCTCCTTATGTAATCATTCATGAAAACATAGATGTGAATAGTTGTTACTATATCTATCTACCAAGAATGATGTGGTATCTCAAATAGATTAAATTCAGAACAAACAAAACTAAAATTATCACATTTATTTGCGAGTCACTTCTGATATTTAGGACATTTCTTTTTCACAACTCATTTTCTTGCAAAATAACATATAACGACCTTATCATGATTCTACGGCAAATTTGCATGTGAAGTCCCTTCGGATGCAATTCCTTTAGCTTTAATATTGGTATTTCTTTCCTTTTCTTGATGCCTGAACTGGCATTGAAAAATGTAGCCATGTGAGCACTTTATGTTTTTTCTCATTTCAGTCGTTCATCTTTTTGCACACACTGAGCAATGAGCTCATTAAGAACCCATTCTCATTTTGAGTATTATAATTGATCTTAAATGACCAAACTTTGTAAGAAGAGAAATTAAAATAAATCTGTCCAACTCCATATTTCAGTATTCTCATTTCAGTCGTTCCCTTTCTCCCACTTCCACATTTCCATACTTGCAACTCATCCAATTCTGTCCCAATTTTGATTACAAGATAATGAATCTCCTTGTAATTTTTTTTCTAATAGGAATATAAGCAATTCGATGGATTTGGAGCAAAAAACGATATGGAATTTTCTCAAAAAGCTTTATTATTTTTCTCATACTTCATTATTGCAGTAATGCTTAGGATGCTAGAGTATGGGAATTCCTTATTTTGAAACCAAAAATCTGATAAGCTAATTGAAAACAGTGACATTTACAGTAAGAATCAACTAAAGTGTAATAAATGGCAAATGTTGATACATCACCCAATTTAACAATATGGGCATGAATCTGAATGACAATATTTTTCATAGTGGTATTTACCTTATAAACGAAAATCAATGTGTTGATAGAAACAATATTTTTTTGAGGCATTTCACAAACAAATGACGTGCTTTAACTACACCATAGCAAAAGAACACAGACAAATGATGAAAAGGCATCAAAAATCACAAATTTGAAAGCCTTGTTAAATATTAAATGTTATGTGTTATGCAGTAGTAGTTGTATGCTTGTATGGATGTTAATGAGTCTGATTGTAACGATGATGCATGGTGAAAATAGTTGGTGCACTAGCTGTTTAGATATTCAACTGTAGTATTATTTTTTTCCCCTTTTCGCTTTTAATCGAAATAGTATATGTATGCAAAAAGAAATTTTTTACCCCTTCCTAGTCTTCTTCCTTACTTGTATAACTTTTGTTTGCAATCAATTCAAAGCTATTGGGCACTGACATTGAGTTTGATAGGAGGGGTAGATTTGTAAAAAGCAGATGATGGGGGTTCAATTGAGATGAGAGATTTTGTTGATCTTCGTCATAAAGAACAATAACCCTAGAAGAATAGAGAGGGAAATGAGAGAGAATACAAATCTGTTGAAATATGAGGAGGGGTGTTGGATTTGAAATGGCTCTTATTATTTATATTTTTCACTCACGAATCCTTCAAAATCCACAACTTTAACAAATTCATCAAAATCCACTATTTTTTTAATACCCCTAATTTTGGTGGACTTTTGAAAAACATGAATTTAATACCCTTGATTTTGATGGATTTTAAAACAATCATTTTAAATCCATATTGAATACCTCTGAATTTAGATTGTTCTTTCGAATACTTAATTGAATACCCTGAATTTTAAAATCCTTCACAATGCTTAATTGAATACACCACTATAAATCAATTTAGTAGAGGTTTAGACAAAGTAGTAGAGCTTAAGATGAATGAGGAATGTTTGACAAACCACGAAATAGGTGTTTGTTGACTTTCAGAATTGTTTCAGGTTTCTTTGCTTTACGAAAACACTAAAAGTAATTATTTTTTTGCTAAACTATCAAAATAGTAAGTTGGTGGTAAATTATAGTTGTGTTGGGTTTAGAACATAAATGATACAACTAATAATTTCGTAAATTTGATATCAACTTTATATGAAACCAGCAGCTGTTGTTATCAAGAAGTCGAGGTTCATGTGAGGGAATGAGGGTTCCAGCTTCATTCAGCACACTCCCAAGACAAAGATATGAGTTTTCATAGTTGTTAGCTGTCAGTGAAAAGAAAAGAAAATGAAATCAAATAAACAGATGCATCGATCCTTTGGGTGTTATACAGTAAAAAAATAACAACTGAAAGTTGTTCTTGATTTGCAACAGCAATGAACTCAGCACTACATGAAGATGTCTTAACAGAATATAACAAGACCTGCCTTAGTCTCTGTCGTTTACAAAAGCAAGATCCCAAAGTGAGGCCAAATGTTGAAACCTACCTACTGCTGCATTTTACATGGAAGCATCTGAAATGATTTATCGGGTTTAAAGCCCCTCTCACAAGATGCTCTCCAAGACCTAAATCCAATATCATTGAATCTGTACCTTAGTATTAACAGTCCACGATTTCTAAAATTGGTGAACAGCTGACCTCAGTCATCTGATTCTGCCGCTGCAGAGTTTAATTCAGTAACTGCTCGACATACAAATTGTCCTTTCAACCTTGGTCGCTGCTCTGCCAGTTTTTTTCTATTATGATATCTAACCTGGAAAAGAAATCAGTGCACGATGAGTTACAGTAGTGGAAGGATCTTTAATCCATTTCTCACTGTCAGATCTAATTAAGGTTTGAGAATTGGGATTACTATTGACAACCATAACTAACCATTAAGTTGACTGGGAGAGAGATTGTGCATGTATACAAATGACTGGAAAGTATGCAAACAAATCATAGATCACATTCAACGAAAAGAATATAAAATCTAGAGCTTGTTGCATCACCTTTTTCTCAAAGCATCTGTCTTTTCTTTTCAATCGGAATTTGGTTAGTGCAGCCTCGCGAAGGGATCGGTCACGCTCAGAACCAGTTTCTATGGCAACTCCTGCATTAGAAGGAACACCCACATCCTTATGAATACCCTTGCTTCCATTAACAATGGCGATCCTCTCCACTCTTTGTTCTTCACTGCCTTGCATCAACTGAGGTGCATGGTGGTTCCCATAATAGAAGTGCCTGTTCCCATGTTGAGGTATATTATTGAGCTGATTGCAATTATCAGTGTATGGGTTGGAAGGGACTGCTACAGGTTCCCTAAAGGCTTCAGCTGAACCACGGAAAGAAACGGAGGGGTCAGGTTGGAAAAATGGCTGAAGTATGGTACCATAGCCAGAACACCAGTTCTGGAAGGGCATTGTTCCGGGAATAGATACTGGTGCACCTCCAAACTGAAGATGATGTGAAACTGCTGTCCCATTGGGAAAACGACCAACAATATCTTCTCTTGAAGGAGTGGATGATGAAGGTTCTGTGCCTTCCTTATGTGTACCAAATGAAAGTTGGCGCTGTATAGAAGCTTCACCGCCATATACATGTGAAGAGGTTGCCCTTTCAGTGAGTGGAGTATTCCTGCAATTATCATCATTTGAAGATATCTGCCGATTGGAACTGCCACATTCATTATTTTTAATGTGTGAACTGGATGAAGATGACCTTGGGCAAACAAGATGACTCCTTTCATCTACATACCTGCAAAATACAACAATCATTATTTAAGATACAGGTGTTAATTTAAAAATAATAAAACTAACAAAAGTACATAAAAATTGAAGACCTCGTCGAAGAAACACCATATATAATGATAACTCTTAAAAACTTGTACTTCCAGACTTTCTATTCTACACAACGTCAACAATAGATAATAATAAATAAAATTTAAAATTTAAAAAAAAAAAAAAACAAGGAAGCCATTATCCTACAACAGCTAACTAGAATGTCCAAGTTCATATGCAGTGCCGGTCAGGCATGACCACTTTGGTCATCAATCCAAACCAGACAGTGTGCTTGCTCAGTCATTCAAGCAGTAGAGTGAGGTTGGTGAACAAGAAGTTTCTAAGCCATTTACATCAATTAACCCCAAATAATAAAAGGGGACGACCGTTGAAAACTTGGGTGAAGGCGGTGAAGGAAAACAACTTTGAGCTTGGAATAGGCGAGGATATGTGGGAAGACCGCATTGCTTGGAGAACCAAAATACGTGTAGCCGACCTCGAGAGTATCGTGGATTACATGATGAATAAAAGGAAGAATATAACATTTAAAGGACGCAAATCTCACCTTAAAAAGGCAGACCCTTTAGAATGCTTCAGCACATGTTTTCCTTGAAAAACCTCCTTATCTTGACACTTCAGTTGTGATCTTAAAGAAAGCTCCCACAATGGCACGGAACCAGACTGATCATCGCCGGATTTTAAAGATTCATGTGCTACATATTCCCCATCATGGTTATCTTCCAAGACTGGACTGGTAAACTTTCCAGAAGTTCCTTTTTCGATGAATTCAATCTGTCTTGAAGGTAGATGCATACCATCATCACCATCCAGATGGTTAGGGGCAATATTCGCACCATTTTTCCTTCTCTTAGGGTCTGGGTCATCCTCCCAGTAGCTGGATCTAACATAAGAGCCATTCTTCTCCCTGACATTTTCCGATGAGACAGCTTTGTGGATTGAGAGAGTTAGTTTGATTTCTGTATCTGTTGAATTATCTGCAAAAATAATAATAATAATAATAAGTTATTAACTATTAACACTACTTGACCATACACCATTAGGGTGATGATAAAAGATAAATACCTTCTCTGTTACCCTTCTCACGAGTCAATGATGCTCCTGCCTTAGCCATACTAACTTCATGATCTTCTAATTTCGAATCAGATTCAAATGCAGTGCTCTTATAATCAGTTTGCAGAGGTTCCTCTTGCCTCTTCATACTTTCAGTTTGCATGTCTTGTCTACTACTTGAGCTCTGCATAAACAGCAACAGAGAAAAACTATCAATAACAAGTTCATCAGAACATGTATGTTTTTGAGAAAAAAGTTATATGTTATGTTCTTTTCTCTTCGTATATATCATCCTACTGTGTTGTTCATAAAATTCTCAAGAGCTTTAGTCCACATAACAGCTCAATTAATTTTTTCCCATAGTTAACTAGACCGAGAAACAAGCATCAACAAACCATTATGAATCTTACCTCAGAATCATTTCCTTCAGAACTAAAGCTAATCTTAGATCTGTTCCCAGCATTTGAATTTCCATTGTTGCTAGCAGCTTCATTGTCAGATGCAACGTCGGGTTGGTTATTGTTTGAATTCTCATTTTCAAGTCCATCTCCACCATTGCTAGCCTGCAAGAAGGTATTTTTCAATCATTAAATAAGAACTAAAACAATAAAGGATAGCAAAGCAAATAAGAATTAGAATGGAAAACTAATGGAGAATTGAAACATACACAATACTTTCTCCAGACATGCTGCCATAAGTTTCTCAGCTCGTTTTTCCGAACTGGCTTAACTAGAAAGTCTGCGGCACCCTTTAGCATGCATTTAAACACTATTCCAATGGAATCGTGTGAAGACATCACTGTAAGACATGAAAGATGAAGATCATAAGAAAGCTATCAAGTGAATAATACACTAACAACATATCATTTCACTTTACTGAACTTACTAATTACAGGAATGTTCTTGCACATCTCAGTGCTCATTATCTTGGAAAGAAGACCAATTCCAGATAGTGAAGGCATGGCTACTTCAGTTAAAACAAGATCAAAATTGTAGTCTCTCTCCTTTAGAACTTTCCATGCTTTAAGGCCATCTGCAACTGCAGCAACTGTTTCAATCACAAAACAGAAAAAAAAAAAAAAAAAAATTAGATCAGTTGGAATGAACAAAAGAAGGCAAGTTGGCTGGGACAAGAACAATCATTAGCTCATAGTAAATTTTCCAATATACCAACATTAGATACTTCTGAGGTGCAGATCACTTTTTCCAAATGACTAACCTGATCGCAAAAACCTGGTTTCCTAGTATTTTTGAATTGGGAAATTTTGTAAGCTCTTCCAATTTGGGTATTTAAGGTGCTGAATCCTACTCCCATTCCAAACGAGGTTTCTACCCGAAGTATGAGTGTACACGACACAGATGGTCACAAATCTTAAATAAATGTCACAAACTGATCTCATATGTATTTGTGTTATCATAGAGTAATCATGTATTCAAATTCGTGGCCTGCTGAAACTCGAACACAAATTAATCTTTCAGATCTAAAAAACCAACAGTATTTTTCCAACCAAATACTTGCTTACCTCTTAACACTACATATGTTTTCAACTTACAGAAAAACAATGAATTGTGTGACTAACTCAGAAACTAGTAGAATTAGTTGACTTGAATCCATAAACACAAAAACATAGAGAGAGCTTAATTATACCTTGGTAACTACATTTCCTGAGCAAAGCTGCAACAATATGCCTAGTGGAATCATCATTTTCCACCAGTAAAACCCGAAGATTCTTTCGAGGAAGAAACCTCTCCCACCGAATCGCCTGATCCTCTCTCGCCACTCCTCCTCCTGAGCTCGAATCACCGTTCGACTCCGGATTATTCCTTCCATCTTGCTGCTGCTGAAATGATCTTACCGCCACATCTCTTATCCGTTGCTCCATCTCAACAACACAAAACCTAGAACAAACCTCACAGATGAGATGTCTCTTCTATGTTTGTCTTCTCTATCTATGGAGTAATAAAAAGAGAGTAGTGCAAAAACAAGAGAGTACTGGTGGTTTTGTGGTGAAGGGGGGAGCAGAAAATATCTCGCCACAAAAATAGTGCCACATAAGCAGCATCAACAATGATACGATTCCGAAAGATTGAGAAAATTAAATAAGGACGCGTGAGAGGCTCAAGGGAGAGATATGTTTGAAGCTGCCTTGCCCACTGACTCACTCCAAGATATTTCCTCTCTCTTCACTTTGAGATATGTTTTTTTTTACACGTGTTCACTCTATCGTGCACTAATTCCATCTTTTTCATTCATGGACCACGTTTAGACTTTAATGCCTATGCTACTAATTTAAAAAAAAAAAAGTCTCACACATTGTTTGATCATCATTTTGACACGTGGGCAAGTTCTAGTGGATCAATTTTGATCATTTTTTATTGAAAATTTAAGTAGGAATCGTCTCACCATTTAGGAGAAAAGATGAAAATGTTGAATGATTGAACACAATTAGCTTTATAGCAGTTTGAGGACTGACTACATGGATGGTGGAAAATAAAAGTAAGAAGAACAATATGTGGTGGTGTATATTGATTAGAGTACTGTATAATAATAATATTGTTTTGAAATGTACCTATGTTTCAATTAGAGCCATTCTAAGGTAGTGAAGGAGTGCATCTCGAGGATGATGAATGGTGGTGGGTGAATTTCGCCTGCTCTCTATCTCCCTAGAATCAGGCTTTCAACTATATATTATATTCAATCCTCACCGACTTTCTCTCTATCTTCAATTCAGACTTAGTATTCTAAATTAACTTTTGGCCAAAATGTCGGAAGTTCATTAGTTAATTGATCCAAAACTAATAACCGCTCATAGTTTTAAGTTATGTATGATTATGAACCACTAATGAACCATAGTTAAGGGCAACCAGAGTAAAACATTTATTCCAGGGAAATTCTAAATGGCAAGGGAATCAGCGAGGAAACCAGCGAGGGAGAAGGTGAAGCCGTTCATCTCTCTCAAAATGCATATTTCAAGATAGTTTTACGCATCTCAAAAAAATATACAGGCTTGACCCCCTTCTCTCGCTGCTTCCTCGCCATATAGACAAACCCTTTATTCTAAGATTATTAAATTAGAACAAATTTTGATCTTATCTTCATGCAGATTATATCTATTAAATATCCAAAGTTGGTCTCGCCGCCTGGAACGACTCCTTATTTTAAGTTGAACTTAAAAAATATCTGAACAAAAAGTTGATGTATTACTTATTTTATTTTAAAAAAATATCTGAATGAGCGAGTTTTGTGGCTCAGGTGGTGTATGAATGCCACGTGGAAAACAACAAAGGGGATATTTAATTGAAAGACTACTTGAATTGAGACCAAACCACAACTTGCCATACTATAGTCCATAGGCCCCCATTGGCCACTCTTTTTTTTAACATATCTTGGTTTGGGAGCAGTTTGTCTCTCGATTGTAGCTTCCAAACAAATATGTTCGTGTCATTCTATATTTTCTAAGTAGGGTATCATGTTCATGGATAAGGATTAGAATTTTTTTTTTACATCGTACTAATATTCATTCATTTGAAGCATATATATATATTCACATTGTTTTGGCAATACCTTTCTTATTGTAACTCGGGATCGAATCATTTATTTTCTTATTTGTAGTTAGTCAAGTCATCGTTATTATGATATCTTATAATCTTTAGTTAGAATTTTAAACAGCAAAATACAAATCTATTAAGAATTTATAAAAAAAAATTGATTATCTCCACCAACTTCACCGACACCAAGCACCTTTTTAACTTCATGAATAAAGGTGAAATCTCTGAAGTCTAAACAGATTGGAATGAGAAATTCTAGTTGCCCTGGGAAACCGGCTTGATTTGCCGTCTGAGAGGGGCGAAAACACATTTTTGCCCCTCCTCCTTAAACACTTTTTGGAGCTGTTTGTTTAAGGAGGAGGGGCAAAAAATGTATTCTCGCCCCTCCTAGGTAGCAAACTAGGCCGGTTTCCCAGGCCAACTAGAATTTTCGGATTGGAATATCATAATTTGAATTATCCGAAATTCTTCCTGGTCTGGGAAAACCAGCGAGATTACTGCCTGGGGGCAAAAATACAAATTTGCCCCCCCCCCCCCCCCCTCTTTAACAACCTTTTTGGAAAAGGTGTTTAAAGAGGGGAGCAAAAGTGTATTTTCGCCCCTCCCCCCCAGGCAGCAAACCAGGCAGGGGGACCCAGGCCCTGTAGAATTACTCTTGAGTTATTCTCCACGTCACCTAACACGTCAAATATGTTCGACTCACATGCTTGTGAGTAATACAACACAGAAAATCTAGGCAGCCTGGGTTTTGCTGCCTGGGGACGAAATTTACAATTCCCCCCCCCCCCCCCCTCTCTCTCTTTAAACACTTTTTTTTGGAAAAGGTGTTTAAGGAGGGGGCAAAAATATAAAATTCGCCCCCAGACAGCAACCAGGCCAGCTAGAATTGCTCAATACAACATGATATATCGAATCAGAGGCCAGAGCCACGTTGAAGGCAACCAAAACTCTTCCTTTAACTTTGAAGAATTTGGAGATAGCACTCTCCTCCATTCCGTCGAGCTTCAAAGCACGCTAATTCCACATGGATGATGATACTTTGACAATAAAACAAATATCGAACCTTTGCAGCATTAGAAGGTTAGTCTTGTTTTATATGTTGAGGCCATTGCAGAAAATTCTCCTCTTTGTGTTACCAACCAAGGATCCAACTTCAGTCATGGCCAGCTTCAACTTCTGTGGAGTCTCGGCAATGTACGTAGGAATTCGAGCTTATTCGTTGCCAATAAAGGGCTTGATGTAGTACTCTTTTCGAGTTTTCTGATTTCTAACTGAAAATCCCAAACATTTGAGCAAATCCATGGTGGGGAGGGAGGAAGTTAGTCGAAGAAGAAAAAGATGATGGGAAATGATCGTTTTCTTACATATGGCCTCTACCCAATTTACTATAGTGTTCCTACGATAAACTTTTTTTTTATCTTCTATACTTTATTCAGAAAATATAAAAAAAAAATACACCATCAAATCTCACTTCTTCTACTACTTTATTCATAAAACCAAAAATACACCATAAAATATCACTTTTATTTTATTTTCTCATTATAACTTGAAATTGAGTAATTTATTTTCCCGTGTGTAGCTTGTTACATTGTCATCATTTTGATATCTTATAATGTTTATTTGGAGTTCTAAGCGACAAGATATGTAGCATCCCGTATTTTGTTAATACTTATTAAATTTTATAATATATATTGTCTTCATGAAGTTATGGGCATATGCATTAGCTATTTGTTTGTCCATATAATGTGTAGTTTGTTTCTTAAGGAGGGTTGATAGATAATCTATTTTTATAATGGTCTATTATTTGGACTCTAGTATTGTTTCATTCGAAATGTTGTTTGTTTATGTAGAATTAATTACCTAATTACCCATACTGAATATCGGGACGAGATTATTTTAAGGTGTATATATTGTAACACCCATACTTTTCACTGGCGATAATAATTATTTTTTTACATAAAGAGTTCCAATTTATTATTTTTAGTTTCTTGTTAAAATATTATAGATATATGCATCTAATAGCCCCATGTCTACGCATGTTTGGTGTTTAGCTTTGTATCATGTGAAATTTTTCTAAGAATATAAGATTTGAATATTCTTCATCTGAAAATGTATTTCTAAAACTTAATTTTGGTTGTCAAGTTGTATTTTTGTTGAAAATTCACAAGACTCCCTTACCTTCCGAATCTCGGGACAAGATTCTTTTGAGGTGTGTTTATTGTAATACCCGCCTAATTACACAAATATAAATAATGTTTGCTTATTAATTTGTAATATATTATTGTATAATGTGTAAAACCTTATTTTATTTGTAGTGGTTAAATGAGTAAAAAGTGTGTGTATATTTAGCAAAGAATAAAATTAGGAAACTCAAATTAGAGCTTTATAAAATAGTTGGAAAACTTACCCACATTCTTTTTTTTACACAAACAAAACAATGGGAGGAACTTACGCAAAGAATTGGGGGAAATAGGTGAAATGATCTTACCGCCACATCTCTTATCCGTTGTTCCATCTCAACAACACAAAACCTAGAACAAACCTCACAGATGAGATGTCTCTTCTATGTTTGTCTTCTCTATCTACGGAGAAAACAGGAGTAATAAAAAGCAGTAATTCTACACAGCCCGCGGCTATAGCCCGCGAATGGTCCGGACCCTCCCAGGCACGTGCCATAGGGAGGGTGTTTGGCACGTGAGGAACCATTCAGGTCTACTTCTCTGCGAATTGCAAGGGCTAACCCGAAAGAGGAAACCCTTGCATCCTCTCCTCCTCCTCTGCGAATTGCTCCTCCTCATCGACTGCTCCTCCTTGTCGACTGCTCCTCCTCGCGCCTGCTCCTCCTCCTCGACTGCGAACTGCTCCTCTCCTGCGTCGCTCCTCCTCCTCCTCATCGACGAAGGCCACTCTGCTCCGCTCCTCTACTGCGCTGCTCCTGCTCCTGCTCCTGCTCCTCCTCCTCTGCGCCGCTCGCACTGCTCCTGCTCCTCCTTCTTCTGGTATGTAATTTCATATTTTTTGTTAATTTATCTTCTAAAATTATACTGAAATTAAAACTTGATATTGAATTATACTTGATAATTACACTTGATCAATGATATTGAAGTCAATGAATTTCAGGTATACATTGATTTTCAGGGTAATTATAATCCTGATTTTCAGGGAAATTTTTTAGGTATACATTGATTTTTTACCCTGAAAATTCAATTATAATCCTGAAATTCAATGTATAATCTCCTCATGATATTGAAGTCAATGAAATTACACAAGTCAATGATTGAAGCTTAAAAATTTTGAAGGGTTAACTTGATCCCATCATTCTCGTTTGTGCTGAAAAAGAAGAGAGAGTGGTTAACTCAAAGAAGAGAGAAAGTGCTGAAAATTTTTACGAGGTATTATCACTTATGTTATGATGATAACATATTCTATAAACTCAAAGAAAACATTACCATTCAAGCTACGCTGAATCCCACATCATTCAAATCTTACAAGAGTTGGTAGTCTATTGATTATTTTGCTCTGTATCACTATCCTATTAGGTTGTTTTAAACTCTCGTTAAACTATTTCTTTAAGTAACTATTGTTCCAGTATATTCTTCATGCAGATTTTTGTAGCTTATGATTTATGTCCATGTTACAGGTGGAGAACTTTAGAGGCAATGTTCAAACAAGATTAAGAAAACTCAGTGAGGGAGCAGTCCAAGTCGACTGCTCCTCCTCATCGACTGCTCCTCATCCTCGACTGCTCCTCCTCGCGCCTGCTACTCCTCCTCCTCCTACCAGCAAAAGTCATCCGAAAATAAGAGATGGGATAGGGAGAGATGTGATTTGAGCAAGTGGTGCGTCTCAACATTGGGAAATTTTGCTAAATGGTTGACTCTAGCACTCCCTTTATATTTCATGTTTTGGCTTTCTCATATGCAATTTGGGCTACTATATATGTTTGTATCCCGGTCATCAGATGGAATCAAATTTCTGATCTGCTTAATGACTCAAGTCTACTACTGAAATTACAGGTCAGCCGTAACCAATGTCCAATGACTCTGCAATAACTTTAACTGTAATGGCATTTTCCATAGCCAAGTCCATGAAGTTTTTGTTCTTGTTTAAACATTTATATGCTTTAGGAATGAACGAAGTTTCAGAATATAGTGAGGATAGTGGCTTATGGCATCACTCATTCACTCTTTCCATTTGATAACAGGTTTTGTTACAGACGAAGAAGTAAAACGTCGTGAATCAAAGTTAAGAGATGCTCTGCGCAATGATGGGCAATTCCAAGTAAAAGAGAATGCTCTGGTGGAAGTTGCACAGGTACGGTTGCAAATTGTTGATATTCATTGAATGGCTTGAACTCCTTTCTAATCTCAACTCTGCTAATGTAAATGCAGTATAATCCACCATTTACTCCTCCCTTTGCACGTCGCAATGAGATTGCACTGGAACTTGAAAGGAAGCAAGAATAGATCCGTTGGTCGAAAATATCAAGCAATTTCAGATCATTCTCACATACAGGATAAAAGTATAGAATATATTTTGTAAATGAAAATAAACTTCCAGTGCCCAGTTAGAGTATAGCATACTGTGAATCTGCTAACATGTATATTTCTGTCTATATGTGCATTTTCTTGTATCATAGAAGAAATTTGATATTGCTTCTATTATAGCACTCATGTTTAACACATATATCTTTTGTTGTCTATTTTGACAAATTTTGTTTCTTTGGCCTAATATTATGTTTGATTACACTTGATTTGCATACTGATCAATACAAATTATTGACTGTATTTGATTGTTAAATCCAAAACTCGTAATTTATTATGCTTAGGGCATACTCTTTGATTCCTAATCTCAGTCTCTGTTAGCAATCTCTGAAAGGTACACCGCTTTACAAGACATTTCATGTACATGTTTCGAATGGCAGGTAGATGGCTGTAATAATGAGAATTATATAACTCATTTCAAGCTGAGATTAACAACTATATGTCATGTTCTAGTCGTTATCTCAGGATAAAAAAATGAACTAGAATGGTCAATGTTGTTGATCGGGTACGATTAGAGCATATGTTAAGGCAAAGCTAGATAGAAGATGAAGATCTATGGCAATCAAAACAAGTCGAACAACAGCGATATGCTAAATCCTTTGAGGATAATTCTTAAATATAAAATGTAAATGTCATCTTTAGAACTTAGTAAACAACAATTGACTAGTGTACAAGAGTATAATACAACCTTCCATTTCACTCTGTTGACAAAACTTTTTGCAGAATGCCTCACAAAAAATTGACAAACATCTCACATCTTTCTTACCAAGAAGAAACTCCATAAATTACGGAACGAATATGGTACAAGAAACAATGATAACCAATTGACTTATGGCACAATAAATGGGATGACCATTTTCATGAATGTTTCATAGTTTAGTGTAGCTGATCCAATGTATCTTGTATCTTTCTCCATAAGTTTTTTTGTCAACCCCTAAAATAAAATCCAACAGAGGGATTAACTATTTTTATAGATCAATGTTTTTTTACATGATACCAGATATTTGGCTTATTGACAACTCAAAAAAATGAATATGATCACTCACCTTGACAATCATTCCACACCTGTAGATCCAAAGAAAATTCTTAAGTCACACTACAATTATATTGAAGCTTTTGAAATGAATTGAACAAAACTGTCAAAGTTAAGTTCTCCCCTTGTTCCTCAGTATAATTTCAGAAGATAAATTCTGCAAAATTATGAAATTACATACCAGAAGAAGGAGGAGCAGGAGCAGGAGCGGCGCAGCGGAGGAGGAGGAGCAAGCACGAGGAGGAGGAGAAGCAGTCGAGGAGGAGGAGCAGGCGCGAGGAGGAGGAGAGGATGCCTTGCAATTCGCAGACCTTCCCATGTTGAATGGTTCCTCACGTGCGAGACACCCTCCCTATGGCACGTGCCCGGGAGGGTCCGGACCATTCGCGGGCTGTGTAGAATTGTTGAGAGTAGTGCAAAAACAAGAGAGTACTGGTGGTTTTGTGGTGAAGGGGGGGAGCAGAAAATATCTCGCCACAAAAATAGTGCCACATAAGCAGCATCAACAATGATACGATTCCGAAAGATTGAGAAAATTAAAGGAAAATTCTAAATGTCGAGGTTTTGGGCGAGGAAAACAGCGAGGGAAATGAGGTGGAGGGGGTGGAAACCGTCCACCCTCCTCGGGATGCGAGTGTTGACTTTTCGCGTGCGCATCCCGAAGAGGGTGGACGGTTTCCACCCCCTCCACCTCATTTCCCTCGCTGTTTTCCTCGCCCAAAACCTCGACAGCTAGCAAAGCTTTTAAATAAGGACGCGTGAGAGGCTCAAGGGAGAGATATGTTGAAGCTGCCTTGCCCACTGACTCACTCCAAGATATTTCCTCTCTCTTCACTTTGAGATATGTTTTTTTTTACACGTGTTCACTCTATCGTGCACTAATTCCATCTTTTTCATTGATGGACCACGTTTAGACTTTAATGCTATGCTACTAATTAAAAAAGTCTCACACATTGTTTGATCATCATTTTGACACGTGGGCAAGTTCTTGGATAAGGATTAGAATTTTTTTTTCATCGTACTAATATTCATTCATTTGAAGCATATATATTCACATTGTTTTGGCAATACCTTTCTTATTGTAACTCAGGATCGAATCATTTATTTTCTTATTTGTAGTTTTTCAAGTCATCGTTATTATGATATCTTATAATCTTTAGTTAGAATTTTAAACAGCAAAATACAAATCTATTATGAATTTATAATAAATAAATAAATAAATTGATTATCTCCACTAACTTCACCGACACCAAGCACCTTTTTAACTTTATGAATAAAGGTGAAATCCCTGAAGTCTGAACAGATTGGAATATCATAATTTGAATTATTTCCACGTCACTCAGCACGTCAAATATGTTCAGACTCACATGCTTGTGAGTAATACGGAAAATTCTAGGGGTCGAGGTAGGGAACGAGGGAGGGAGCGAGGGATGGGTGGTAGCCACCCATCCGCCCCGAGATAAGCGCCATTTCGCATCTCCAATCTGATGCGCTTATCTCGAGGCGGATGGGTGGTTACCACCCATCCCTCGCCCCTTTCCCTCACTCCCTCCCTCGCTCTGTAGCAAAGCTCGAGTAATACAACATGATCAGAAATTCTAGATACTCTGGGTTTGCTGTCGGGAGCGAAAATATAATTTTGCTCTTCCTCTTTAAACACCTTCTTCAGGCAAAATTGTATTTTCGTCCCCCGGGCAAAATTACTACTTGGGTTTGCTGTCGGGGGCGAAAAAAGTATTTAAAGAGGGGGGGGAGGGGGGCAAAATTGTATTTTTGCCCCCAGGCCGCAAATCAGGTTGGTTTTCCCAGGCCAGCTAGAATTGCTCCAACAAGATATATCGAATCAGAACCACGTTGAAGGCAACCAAAACTCTTCCTTGAACTTTGAAGAATTTGGAGATAGCATTCTCCTTGTTGCGCCTTATTGCGGAAACAGGTAGACACCAACAATTGCACACAAGTACCACAAGGATCCAATCAATTAAATATAGCAACTAGCAATTAAAGTAATTAGAGAAAACCAAGAACATACCACAAGAGACACAAAATTTACGTGGTTCGGCGAATTGCGCCTACGTCCACGGTGAGGTGATTCCACTATATTCAAGAACAAGGTACAAGAAGATGACAATTCTCACACAATCTCTCAACAAGAGATGAAACAATTACAGCAATTATCTTTCTCTATTCCCTATGCCTCACAGTTTTTCTACATGCAATAATAAAAACAACTACAGTTCCTAATATATATAGGAACAACAGTTTCCTGTTTCACAGCAGTTTCCTGTTTCCTAGAATTTGTTTCCTATTCAAAAAACTGTTTCCTATTTCACAAAACAGTTTCCAGAAGTCCAAACAGTTTTCTGTTTCAAACAGGAGTCCAAACAGTTTCTTGTTTCAAACAGAAGTCCAAACAGTTTCCTGTTTCACAATTCTCCACCTTGGCGAATTTTTTTTTTAAAGAAAAAAATGAGCCGAAACAAAGCAAAAGAATAAACTGATCAACACTCCACCATAGCTTTGTCACCTCACAAAATCGCCCCGAAGGGCAGCGCCCCAAAAGGCCCTCAATCAACATGAGTCAATGTGGAGTAAGTCCAAACAATGTTGGAACTTAACTCCAGGAACAACCTTTGTCAACATATCAGCAGGGTTGTCTTTTGTGTGTATTTTCACCAAAGGCACATCACCATCCTCAATTACATCTCGAACAAAGTGATATTGGACGTCAATATGCTTAGTCCTTGCGTGATGAACCTGATTTTTAGCCAAGTGGATGACACTCTGACTATCACAGAGAACCTCAACACTATCTTGTTCCACATCCAAGTCATTTACAAGACCTTGAAGCCACAATGCTTCTTTTACAGCTTCTGTCAATGCCATATACTCTGCCTCTGTAGTAGATAGAGCCACTGTATCCTGAAGCATAGATCTCCAACTAACCGGAGCACCGTATATCTGAAATACGTAACCATTAGTAGATCTTTGTCCATCTAGATCACCAGCATAATCAGAATCAATAAACCCACGAACCTGACATGAATCTCCACCGAAGTCCAAACCCACATCCAAGGTACCTTTTAAGTACCTAAGCATCCATTTCACTGCCTCCCAATGTTTCTTCCCAGGGTTTTCCATATACCTACTCACAACACTAACAGCCTGTGAAATGTCAGGGCGTGTACACACCATAGCATACATTAAACTGTCAACTGCACTAGCATAAGGAACATGCGACATGTATTCATTTTCTTCCACTGTGACTGGAGATAACTTTCGAGAAAGTCTAAAATGTGAAGCCAAAGGAGTAATAACCGGCTTTGCGTTTTCCATGCCAAACCGTGATATGACCTTCTCAAGGTACCCCTTCTGTGAAAGAAATAATATTTTATTCTCCCTTTCTCTTCTTATCTCCATACCAAGTATTTTCCATGCAGCACCCATATCCTTCATCTCAAACTCAGATGCAAGTTGAGACTTCAATTTATTTATCTCCACCATACTCTTACAGGCAATGAGCATATCGTCAATATAGAGCAAAAGATAAATAAAATCGCCACTACGAAGTTTTTTCAAGTAAACACAACAATTATACTTACTTCGTGTGAACCCATGTTTCAACATAAAAGTGTCAAACCATTTGTACCACTGCCTAGGTGACTGCTTTAACCCATAAAGTGATCTCCTCAAACGACAAACATGGTCTTCTTTTCCAACAACCTTAAAACCTTCCGGCTGATGCATATAAATTTCCTCCTCTAAGTCTCCATGCAAGAAAATTGTTTTCACATCAAGTTGTTCAAGCTCAAGGTCACCATGAGCTACCAAGCTCAACAACACACGTATAGAAGTGTGTTTTACCACAGGCGAAAATATCTCATTATAGTCAACGCCTTCCCTCTGAGCAAAACCTTTAGCTACTAATCTTGCCTTGAACTGAGTACCAGACTCTAGAGTAGTTTGTTTCTTCTTAAACACCCACTTGCAGCCAATTGCTTTCCTTCCATTAGGCAACGACACTAGATTCCAAGTATGGTTCTTCTGGAGAGACTCCATCTCACACTGCATAGCTACTAACCAACTCTGACTATCTGAATGACGAGCGGCCTGCTTGTAAGTAGTTGGCTCATCATCTTCCACAGAGAGTGCATATGCAACCAAATCAACTGTATTCAACTGACCATAGTGCTTCAACGGTTCTTCAAAGCCAAATTTTTGAACTTGCTTAACCGATCGTTTTGACCTAGTTAAAGCCAAAGGTTGATGCTGGGATTGATTATCTTCAACTGGTTGTTGTTCCTCATGGTCTTCAGGTCCATAATTCAGATCATGTATGCCTGCTTCAACCACTTGTTCATTTGTTGCATCCACAGACGCTTCAACTTCCACTTTCCGAGTGTTACTAGATTCACCACCACTATCAACCAACTCCTTAGCTTTAGTACAAGCTAACAAGGAATTCTCATCAAATGTAACATCTCGAATGATCACAAATTTATTATCCTCTAAACACCATAGACGATAACCCTTCATGCCTTTTGCATACCCCAAGAAAATGGCCTTCTTAGCCCTAGCATCAAGCTTATTTTCTTTCACATGGTAGTAGGCAATACAACCGAAAACTTTCAGTATACTGTAATCAGCATGTTCACCTGACCACACCTCATAAGGTGTTTTGCAGTCTAATGTAGAATGTGGCGATCTATTAATCAAGAAACACGCGGTGGCTATTGATTCAGCCCACCATTCTCTACCAAGACAAGCATTGGAGCGCATACACCTAGCTCTTTCAAGCATAGTACGGTTCAATCTCTCAGCAACTCCATTTTGTTGTGGCGTGTCTCTAACAGTCCAATGTCGAACAATTCCTTTCTGATCGCAAAACTGTTTGAAAGTACCCTCAGTATACTCGGTACCATTATCAGACCTCAAAGTCTTCACTTTTCTTCCAGTTCTATTCTCAACCATTGCTCGCCACCTTTTAAATGTCTCAAATACTTCATTTTTAGACTTCAAAAAATATACCCATGTGTAACGAGAATAATCATCAATGAAGGAGACAAAGTACCTGGAACCTCCCTTAGAGGCGACCTTCGCTGGCCCCCACACATCTGTATGCACATAGTCTAGAATACCTCTGCTCCTGTGCTTGCTTGTACTGAATTTTACCCTGCATTGTTTTCCATATACACAATGCTCGCAAAACTCCATAGTCGGTTTCTGCATACCCTTCAGTAACCCTTGCTTGCTCAGTAGAGACAATCATTTTTCTGTCATATGCCCAAGTCGCATGTGCCATAACCTAGTGCTTTTCGATGAAGAAGTTCCCACTGCCACATTTCCTGTTACCGTGTTACCCATCAAGGTGTACAAGTTACCTTGTTTGATCCCTTTCATGACAACCAAAGACCCACGGACAACCTTTAAAATTCCACCTACCGCTATAAACTTACAACCATTGGAGTCTAAAACACCAAGCGAGATAATGTTCTTTTTCAAGGCTGGGACATGCCTCACATCAGTTAAGGTTCTCACAACACCATCATACATCTTAATCCTCATTGTTCCAATTCCAACTGTTTTGCAAGCGTAATCATTACCCATCAGAACAGTACCACCATCAATGTGCTCATAAGTAGTGAACCACTCCCTGTTTGGGCACATATGGTAAGAACACCCAGAGTCAAGGAGCCATCTCCCAGAGATTTTTGTGTTTTCACCCGCAACTAAATAACATTCTTCATCATTTTTCGTACTAGATGCATAACTTGCTTCACTAGTATCACCCTTATCTTGCTTTTTTCTGGCCCTTCCAACTGTTATCATGATTACTCTTACCTTGATTTGGACAATTTTTTCTAATATGCCCCCACTCTCTACATTTGTGACATTGTGGACCTCTAGACTTTGATCTAAATTTTCCACTATTTGAAGATGATTTCACTTGAGACCTTCCTCTAGCAACCAACCCTTCAGCTTGATCTTTCCCACTACCACTTGATGAAGTTTTCTTCCTAATCTCATTGGACAAGAGTGCACCGGTAGTTTCATCAAATGTAAGTTCATCTTTCCCAAACAAAATTGTTTGTACAAGATTTTCATATGACTGCGGCAAGGAGTAAAGCAATATAATTGCTTGGTCTTCATCCTCAATCTTCACATCCACATCTCTCAAATTTGAGATAATCCGTGTAAACTTGGCGATATGATCACCAATTGGAGTGCCCTCATCCATTGTTAGTCTGTACAATTGGGTTTTCAAGTATAACCTGTTTGATAATGTCTTAGTCATAAACTATGACTCAAGCTTCAACCAAACATCAGCTGTCGTAGTCTCTTCATTAACTAAAAAAACTATGTCTCTATCCAGACACAAGCAAATAGCAGCACGAGCCTCCAAATCCAATTCTTCCCAAGTAATGCCTTGTGTAATTTCTGAGAAATAAGCAAATTCCTCATTTGTATTATCCAATATCCGAAATCGTTCTTACCATTAAATTTCTCGATTTCTTACTTCCCCACATGTGCCTTGCTCACATTGGATGCCATTGCAAACAAAACCTGTGACTTTCATGACAAGAAGCTTCACTACGATTTTTTTTTTTTCAAAACAACTTGTGCACAAACAAATCCTAGCACTTTTGAATCTTCACAATCTTGAGTAGAACAATTCAAGATCAATTTTCCTTAGTGCTCTGATACCAATTGTTGTGAAACAGGAAACTATTTGGACTTCTGTTTGAAACAGGAAACTGTTTGGACTCCTGTTTGAAACAGGAAACAGTTTTTTGAACAGGAAACAAATTCTAGGAAACAGGAAACTGCTGTGAAACAGGAAACTGTTGTTCCTATATATATTAGGAACTGTAGTTGTTTTTATTATTGCATGTAGAAAAACTGTGAGGCACAGGGAATAGAGAAAGATAATTGCTGGAATTGTTTCATCTCTTGTTGAGAGATTGTGTGAGAATTGTCATCTTCTTGTACCTTGTTCTTGAATATAGTGGAATCACCTCACCGTGGACGTAGGCGCAATTCGCCGAACCACGTAAATTTTGTGTCTCTTGTGGTATGTTCTTGGTTTTCTCTAATTACTTTCATTGCTAGTTGCTCTATTTAATCGATTGGATCCTTGTGGTACTTGTGTGCAGGTAGACACCAACAATTGCACACAAGTACCACAAGGATCCAATCAATTAAATAGAGCAACTAGCAATGAAAGTAATTAGAGAAAACCAAGAACATACCACAAGAGACACAAAATTTACGTGGTTCGGCGAATTGCACCTACGTCCACGGTGAGGTGATTCCACTATATTCAAGAACAAGGTATAAGAAGATGACAATTCTCACACAATCTCTCAACAAGAGATGAAACAATTCCAGCAATTATCTTTCTCTATTCCCTGTGCCTCACAGTTTTTCTACATGCAATAATAAAAACAACTATAGTTCTTAATATATATAGGAACAACAGTTTCCTGTTTCCTAGAATTTGTTTCCTGTTCAAAAAACTGTTTCCTGTTTCACAAAACAGTTTCCAGAAGTCCAAACAGTTTCCTGTTTCAAACAGAAGTCCAAACAGTTTCCTGTTTCACACTCCTCCATTCCGTCGAGCTTCAAAGCACGCTCATTCCACATGGATGATGATACTTTGACAATAAAACAAATATCGAACCTTTGCAGCATTAGAAGGTTAGTCTCGTTTTGTATGTTGAGGCCATTGCAGAAAATTCTCCTATTTGTGTTACCAACCAAGGATCCAACTTCAGTCATGGCCAGCTTCAACTTCTGTGGAGTCTCGGCAATGCACGTAGGAATTCGAGCGGATTCGTTGCCAATAAAGGGCTTGATGTAGCACTCTTTTCGAGTTTTTCGATTTCTAACTGAAAATCCCAAACATTTGAGCAAATCCATGGTGGGGAGGGAGGAAGTTAGTCGAAGAAGAAAAAGATGATGGGAAATGATCATTTTTTTACATGGCGACTGATAGAATCTATTTCCAAGTCCCTACTACTACTGTTGCTTTTATACTTAGGTCAAAAATTACATGGCCCCTACCCAATTTACTATAGTGTTCCTACAATAAACTTTTTTTTTTATCTTCTATACTTTATTCAGAAAATTAAAAAAAAAATACACCATCAAATCTCACTTCTTCTACTACTTTATTCATAAAACAAAAAATACACCATAAAATATCACTTTTATTTTATTTTCTCATTATAACTTGAAATTGAGTAATTTATTTTCCCATGTGTAGCTTGTTACATTGTCATCATTTTGATATCTTATAATGTTTATTTGGAGTTCTAAGCGACAAGATATGTAGCATCCCGTATTTTGTTAATACTTATTAAATTTTATAATATATATTGTCTTCATGAAGTTATGGGCATATGCATTAGCTATTTGTTTGTCCATGTAATGTGTAGTTTGTTTCTTAAGGAGAGTTGATAGATAATCTATTTTTAGAGTGGTCTATTATTTGGACTCTAGTATTGTTTCATTCGAAAGGTTGTTCGCTTATGTAGAATTAATTACCTAATTACCCATACTGAATATCGGGACGAGATTATTTTAAGGTGTATATATTGTAACACCCATACTTTTCACTGACCTTAGTAAATATTTTTTTACATAAAGTGTTCCAATTTATTATTTTTAGTTTCTTGTTAAAATATTATAGATAGATGCATCTAATAGCCCCATGTCTACGCATGTTTGGTGTGTGGCTTTGTATCATGTGATTTTTTTTCTAAGAATATAAGATTTGAATATTCTTCATCTGAAAATGTATTTCTAAAACTTAATTTTGGTTGTCAAGTTGTATTTTTGTTGAAAATTCACAAGACTCCCTTTCCTTCCGAATCTCGGGACGAGATTATTTTGAGGTGTGTTTATTGTAAAACCCGCCTAATTACACAAATATAAATAATGTTTGCTTATTAATTTGTAATATATTATTGTATAATGTGTAAAACCTTATTTTATTTGTAGTGGTTAAATGAGTAAAAAGTGTGTGTACATTTAGCAAAAAATAAAATTAGGAAACTCAAATTAGAGCTTTATAAAATAGTTGGAAAACTTACCCTCATTCTTTTTTTTACACAAACAAAACAATGGGAGGAACTTATGCAAAGAATTGGTGGAAATAGGTGAAAGAAGAAAAAAAATGCATAGCACGGTGAGTCTTCTTCGTTCTCTTTTACGTTTTTTAGATTAATGAATTGATTATGGATAGATTTTAATACGGATATAAATCTGAAATATGAAAGTTTTTATTGTATTTTCGTAGAAATTGGTTGAGTTAAAAGAGAAAACCCAAAACTAAATTTTTATTTAATTTTCGTAATAAATACAGCTCTGCGTAGTCTTTATGTTTCTATTGGATTGAGACCTTATAGTGGTCAGAATCATTTTACATTAAATCTGTAGATTAATAACACAAGTATGAAAAATATATTGTTGGTTTGGAGTTCATCCAACGGTTAGATCCACCTCGAGGCAGAGAAAACTTCTACTTGTCGAATTTTATAAATCTTTATATTATATTCACCAATGATGGATATTGTATATAAAATTTTTAGTAGAAGTTAGTGAATTTTTTCTCATTCTCTGATATGATATTATGATTTATATTAACTGGTGAGTTGTATTTATAAAATTGTTAGATTTAATTGAGGTGAGTAATTCTCGTTCTTTTTTGCCTTACAAAAATACAATACATGAATATCTTAAACTAATTGATAATCATGTGATAGATGTTATTGTTAGATTATTCTCATGTACATGCTTAATTGTAAATTAATTATGTGAGTAGTAGTTATTGTTTGATTATTTTATTTACATGTTTGATTGTAAATTAATTATGTGGTCAGTGTAGATGCGATGAGTCTAAATGTATATGAGTGTTTGCAAATTAAGTTTATTTTTTGTTTTATATATAAATGTTGTCATTGGTTAAACATGTTGTAGGGGTATGTGGGATTGCCAATTCGATTAATATTAGTCTTCTTGTAATGTATATAATTTTGTTGTTTATTAATAAAGTTTAATTATTTTATAACAATATATGTATGGTTATTGCAAACGCATTCTAAGTGTGAGATTTATTTGACGTGTGATATAAGTGACTTGTGTGTGATATTGTGAAGTTTATAACTTGAGATTTATTATTTATGAAACTGTTATCTGTTTCCCCAATAGAAGGAGTGAATATTGTGGTTGATTGTCATGGTTTTCAAAGTGTCAATGCAAAAGAGTTTAGAGAGTTCGTTGATTTTCTTTTGTGCTCTTTTCACAACTCCGAAAAAAAATTGAAAAATGTATTTTTGTATACAGACTTGCTTGTATACGTGATATATAATTTTGGAATGCAGACTTGCTTGCATATCGGATACGTCATTCCATGTGAGTTCGATAGTACGTGTAGTGTTTATAAAATACAAGCCATTGGGTGAGATGACATGTTTATCGATGTGGTACCATATTTGGAGCATGTGCGCTTCGAATGGTTTCGCAGGTAAGGGAGACATACTTGGGTGAGGTGTGTTCGACACAGAAGGAGAATGCGATTGTGGAAAGAAGCAAAAATTTTGTGTATATGCATAGTTGCCTTAAGGGAAGAAACTAAATGCTTATTCGATTATTGAATGAGAACTACATGTATTTCTTAAGGTAAATATGTTTGTTGTGGGTATTTTATAATATGATTTCCTTGAGGGAATAAACTAAATGCTCATTTGATCATTGAATGAGAACTATATGTCTTTCTTAAGAAAAAAAAAAATGTTTGGTTGTTGATATTTCAATGATGATGTTTTAGGGTTATGAGTTGTACTTTGTTGAAAGTAAATTGCTCACACATGTATTGAAATATTGGTGAAAATAGATATTCATGATGAATACTAATAAATTTAGAAATTTCATCAATTTGGTTCCAATCGTTTCGTGCAGGATAATAAGTTTACTAACATTTATGGAGGTCAGACTTACCATGGTCAACCTTCACAGTGTAAGTATTGGTAAAATAAATATTTACTTTAAGTACGATATAACTTGTCAGTTTGACATGTTTGTCTCATTGAGGAGATACATATTTTTGAGTTATTGATTCATTGTGTATGTAATGTATGAAACTTATTTGATTTGATAGAGTTGATGATTACTCATACCAGCTACCTCGTTGACCCAAGTAATTAAGTTTATGCTTATTGGGTATGTTCTTATTGGAAAGTAGTCATTTAGCATTTATCAGGTTATAGAGTTTCGGGGTGACATTTTGGCGATTTATTATATGAAGCGATTATCTCCAAAGAGTTACCTAATTAAATTTTTTGTCTATTTGAATTTTTTTTTCTTATAAATGTTTCTGTTTTTAAATTTCCACCCGAGTTTGGGGAAAGGGAATAATCTTAATCTTATGTAGATATAAGGATTTTCATTTTCTCGAAAATCGGGGCGTGACAGTTTGGTATCAAAGCATTTGGTTAGCTTAGGCTAGGGTAGAATCTAGGTGATCATTGGAATATGGATATGGGTGAACAAGTGTGTAAATGTCTAAAGATAAATTGAAAAGGTGAAACTTAAACTTGTAGTATCGTTTCATTTTCTTCATGAACCTCGTAATGAGATTCATTTGACTTGCGTGTGCGGGGAGTAATCATATCTTGTTTTAATGCCAATATTGGGGGGCATTATTCTAGTTAGTTTCCCTTGTAGCGGTTTGTTATAATGAGTGTTTGGTTAGTCATTTCAACGAATCTCGGGACGAAATTCATTTTAAGTTATATTTATTATAGCATTCTGTATTTTTTTTAATACTTCTTAAATTTTATAATATATCTTTGTGTGATTGTCTTCATGAAGTTATGGGCATATGCATAAGCTATTTGTTTGTCCATGTGATATGTAGTTTATTTCTTAAAGAGAGTTGATAGAAAATCAATTTTATAATGATTTATTATTTGGACTCTAGTGTTGTTTTATTCAAAATGTTATTTGCTTATTGTAGAGTTAATTACCTACTTACCCCTACCGAATATTGGGACGAGATTCTTTTGAGGTGTATATATTGTAACACTCGTACTTTTTACTAACCTTAATAAATATTTTTGTACGTAAAATGTTTCAATTTATTATTTTTAGTTTATTGTTAAAATAATATACATATATACATCTAATAGCCTCATGTCTACGCATGTTTGATGTGTGGCTTTGTATCATGTGAAATTTTTCTAAGAATGTAAGATTTGAATATTTTTCATCTGAAAATGTATTTCTAAAACCTAATTTTAGTTGTCAAGTTGTATTTTTGTTCAAAATTCAAAAGACTCTCTTACCTTCCGAATCTCGTGATGAGATTATTTTGAGGTGTGTATATTGTAATACCCGCCTAATTACACAAATAAAATAATGTTTACTTATTAATTGTAATGTACTATTGTATAATGTGTAAAACCTTATTTTATTTGTAGTGGTTAAATGAGTAAAAAATGCATGTACATTTAGCAAAAAATAAAATTAGGAAACCCAAATTAGAGTTTTATAAGATAGTTGAAAAGCCTAGCCTCATTCTTTTTTTCTTTTTTTTTTACACAAACAAAACAATGGGATGAACTTACGTAAAGAATTGGGGGAAAATGTGAAAAGAAAAAGAAAAAGAATGCATAGCACCGACGAGTCTTCTTCGTTCTCTTTTACTTTTTTTTAGATTAATCAATTAATTAAGGTTAGAGTTTAATACAGATATAAATCTGAAATATGAATTTTTTTTATTGTATTTTCATAGGAATTGGTTGAGTTAAAAGTGAAAATCCAAAACTAGGTTTTTATTTAATTCTTAGTAAAAACAGCTCTGCACAGTCTTAGTGTTTCCAGTGGATCGATACCTTATAATGGTACAAAATCTTTCAAATTAAATCCGTAGATTAATAACACAAGTATGAAAAATATACCGTTGGTTTGGAGTCCATCCAATTGTTAGATCTACTTCGAGGCAGAGAAAACTTCCACTGGTTGAATTTTATAAATCTTTATATTATATTCACCTATGATAGTTATTGTATATAAAATTTTTAGTAGAAGTAATGAGTTTTCTCATTCTCTGACATGATATTATGATTTATTTTGATTGGTAAATTGTATTTCTAAAATTGTTAGATGTTAATTGAGGTAAGTAATTCTGACTATCTTTTGCCTTACAAAAATACAATATATGAATGTCTTAAAGTAATTGATAATTATATGATAGATTTTATTGTTAGATTATTTTTATGTACGTATTTGATTATAAATTAATTATGTGGTTAATAGTTGTTATTGTTCGATTATTTTATTTACATGCATGATTGTAAATTAATAATGGGGTTATTTGCATTTTCCTCCTATAATACATGTCTTATTCAGATTTGCTATCAATTATTATTCGTATTGCACTTTCCCTCTAAGACTAGCAGTCAACGTGCATTGACTATTTGTTTTAAAGCAGATTTCCAAAATACCCCTAAGAAATCAAAGGCTGAGATTGAATCTTTTGTATCTCGAACATCACATCTCAAGGAAATCCTAAGGCCCAACTGAAATCTTAGTCGTATCTCGAGAAAATTCCAACAGTTGATTTTAAAAAAATCTTGCATCTTAAACAACTCGTCTCGAGAAAATCTAACGATCTAAATTTAATCGTACACACATATTTAGAAAATTTTAATTGTGCACGCATCTCGAGAAAAAATTATCGCTTTTGGCACGTATCTCGAGGTACTCTGACGCTTATTGAGGAAAAACTGACGTTTTGAATATATTTTAATTTAATTTTGCTTCATAAAATAAATTTGAATTTAATTTTGCCCCTTGAAGAATAACAGGTATAAGAGATAAAGAGGGGAAGGAGGAATGAGGAAGGAGGAATGAGGAAGGAGGAGGAGAAAGGAGGAAGAATGAGGAAATGGAGGAATGAGACCCTAACTTTATTATATATGAGGAAGGATGGGGAAGGAGGAAGTGGAGGAATGAGGAAGATGAGGGAGGATGAAGGGGGAGGTGGTGGTGAGACTGCGAGATAGATGAGGAAGAATGGGAGGAAGATAATCAAATTTTTCTTGGTTAAATATTTGGAGTGGAAAAACTTGCCAAATTTTGAAGTTAAGCTTGAGTTGTAAGTCATCTTCATCATCTCTCAGGTCTGTTCTGTTTTAGAGGGCAAAATTAAATTCAAATTTATTTTATGGGGTTAAGTTATTGATAATAATTTATTATGAGGGCAATTTATTCAGACGTCAGATTTTTCTCGAGATGTGTGTACGAATAAATCTGAACTATCATATTTCCTCGAGTTGTGAACTGGATCATAAGTTTCATCGAGATGTGTGCACAATTAAAATTGGATCGTTAGATTTACCTAGAGATGTGTGTACGACTAAATTTGGATCGTTATATTTTATTCAAGATGAGTTGTTTAAGATGCAATTTTAAAAAATCAACTATTGGATTTTTCTCGAGATACGATTACGATTTCAGTTGAGCCTTAGGATTTTCCTCGAGATGAGATGCTCGAGATACAAAAAATCCAACTCAGCCTTTGATTTCTCAGTGGGTATTTCGGTAATCTACTTTTAAAACAGATGGTCAAAGCACATTGACTGATAGTCTTTGGGGGAAAATGTAATTTGAATAATAATTGGGGGCAAGGTTGAATAAGACATATATTATAGGGGAATATGCAATTAACTCTTACTTATGTGGTTAGTGTAGTTGCGATGAGTCTAAATGTATATAAGTGTTTGCAAATTAAGTTTAGTTTGTTTTATATATATAAATGTTGTCATTAGTTAAACATGTTGTAAGGTGTGTGAGATTGTCAATTTGATTAATATTAATCTTCTTGTAATGTATATAACTTTATTGTTTATTAATAAAGTTTAATTATTTTATAATAATATATGTACGATTATTGCAAACGCAGTCTAAGTGTGAGATTTATTTGACGTGTGATATAAGTGATTTGTGTGTGATGTTGTGAAGTTTATAACTTGAGATTTATTATTTATGAAACTGTTATCTGTTTCCCCAATAAAATGGGTGAATATTGTGGTTGATTTGTCATGGTTTCAAAGTGTCAACGTAAAAGAGTTTTGAGAGTTAGTTAATTTTCTTTTGTGCTCCTTTCCATAACTCCAAAAAAAAAAGAATGGAAAATATATTTTTGTATACAAACTTGCTTGTATAGGTGGTATATAATTTTGGTACGCAAACTTGCTTGCATATCGGGTAGGTGGTTCCATGTGAGTTCAATAGTATGTGTAGTGTTTAGAAAATACTTGCCATCGATCGAACTTCGGGTGAGATGACATGTTCCTCGATGTGGCACCCTACTTGGAACATGTATGCTCTGAGTGGTTTCGAAGGCAAGGGAGACACACTTGGGTGAGGTGTGTTTAGCACAGAAGGAGAGTGTGATTGTGGAAAAGCAGTAAAATTTTTGTGTATATGCATAGTTGCATTGAGGGAATAAACTAAATGCTCATTCGATTATTGAATGAGAACTACATGTCTTTCTTAAGGTAAATATGTTTGTTGTGGGTATTTTATAATATGATTTCCTTGAGGAAAGAAACGAAATGCTCATTCAATGGGAGAACTATATGTCTACCTTAAGAAAAAAAATTGTTTGGTTGTTGAGATTTCAACGATGATGTATTAGGGTTATGAGTTGTACTTTGTTGAAAGTAAATCGGTCACACACGTATTGAAATCATCATCATCAAAGCTCATTCTCGATATTTTCGGGGTCGGTTACATGGATTTTGGTTCTCCAAGTAATGCGATCTTCCCACATATCCTCGCCCTAATCCAAGTTCAATGATGTTTTCATTCACCGCCTTCACGTATTGAAATATCCGTGAAAATAGTATTTATGATGAATACTAACAAATTTAGAAATTTCATCCATTTGGTTCCAATCGTTTCGTGCATAATGATAAGTTTACTAACATTTCTTAAGATCAGACTTACCATGGTCAACCTTCACAGTGTAAGTATTGGTAAAATAAATATTTACTTTAGGTACGATATAACTTATTGGTATGACACGTTTGTCTCATTGAGGAACTACTTATTTTTGAGTTATTGTTTCATTGTGTATGTGATACATGAAACTTATTTGATTTGATAGAGTTAATGATTACTCATACCAGCTACCTCGCTGACCCAAGTAAGTTTATGCTTCTTGGGTACTTCTTATTGGAACGTAGTCATTTAGCTTTTATCAGGTTATAGAGTTTTGGGGCGATATCTTTGGCGGTTTATTTTATTAAGTGATCATCTCCAAAGAGTTACCTGGTTAGAATTTTTGTCTATGTTAATTTTTATTTAATGTTTTTGTTGCTAAATTTTCACGTCCCGAGTTTTAGGAAGCGGATAATCCTAATCCTATGTGGATATAAGGATTTTGATTTTTTTGAAAATCAGGGCGTGACAAGATATAATCATAGAAGTTGATTACGCAATGTGGATTTACATTAAAAAAATGTTATTTCCATTGTGACTTATTTTTTTCATCGTACTAGTATTAATTCACTTCATTGTAGCACACACACACATATATATATATATATATATATATATATATATATATATATATATATATATATATACAATTTTCTAATTATAACTGGAAATTGAGTCATTCATTTTCTTGTTTGTAGTTTGTCACATGGCCGTCATTTTGATATCTTATAATTTTTAGTTAGACATCTATATAAATATATTTCAGGTATATAAAATAAATATTATTTATTGTATGTAATTTGTTTTCATCGTAATAGTATTTGATGTAGTCGTTTTTCGCTCCCTGCTCTGACCTACTCCCGTTTACCTGTGTGACCCGCACAAGTAGCACGCGTGAGCCACAGACCACCGTGGGGTGGTCGATGACACTCCGATGCTAAAAAGCAGACAAGGATCCGAGGAAGGTATAATGTTGTAACATGGAATTTGTAACGTACCTTAGCTTACCAACCTTATGTCTTATTTATAGTGCAAGCAGTCATGGGTTAACCAGGCCATCGTAGGCGTAGATTAGGTAGGAGATCTTCGTGAAAACCCCTCTCTAATCAGAAGTCATGTCGTAGGAGGGAAATTATTTGTTAGCTTTGTGCTCCTAGATACACAAGAGATAATTACCAATCCGAGAGCATTCAGTGGAAGGAAGTTTCCCTGTGTGAAAGATACTCTGGTGTTTACTTCCTAGATGGAAGCAAAAAATCAGTGTTCTAAAAATCGCTAGGCGCTGGGCGGGCGGCGAGCAAGTGCCTAGCGCCCAGGGGCCTAGGCGGGTGCCTAGGCGGTCTTAGGTTTTGTATTATAACTTTAATAATTTACAAAAGTTATGCATAATACATTATCAATTACATCCAATTTAATGCCAATATACATATGCAAAATTTAAAAACATGAAAAATTAACAATCGTGAACAAAATTTATTAAAACTCAAATGACTGAAGTTGGTCATGATGGGTACTTTATATAAATTTGAATTTGCGTACTCTTTTATTTTTCTTCAAATTGCATGAATAACCCCAGTTATGTTTGATAAAATCCACATTAGTAAAATTGGTACCGGCAGATCCTTTGAGAATTCCATTAAGTAATCATCATTTTCTATATTTAGACATATACTGAATAAAAACTAATTAAATAGTTTATTTCTAAAAAATAGGAAAGAAAAATAAAATAAGAACACAATCAGCCTTATTAAAAAATAAAATAAAATAAAAAATCGCCCAGACCGCCTAGACCCCGCCTAGAGTCCGCCTAGACCCCGCCCAGACCCGCCTAGACCGCCCAGACTGCCCAAAACCTCCCAACCATTAATCTGGGCGGTTTTCCACCTTCTAGAGCCTAGGCCGATTTTTAGAACACTGCAAAAAACAGTTGTGGTTGCCCGTCTGAAGCAGATCCTCAAGATACTTGCCTGAAAAGGGCTTACGGGTATCGTGGATAGTTTTGAGATGTGTGGGCTTAGCGTGTTGCGAGAGTCCGTGCCTGTCTGGTGAGCTGAGGTTGAGCGGGCTGAGAACTGCTCGGGCTTGATCCGTAATTGGTTGTTGCTTGAACCCGTGGTTCCTCGAGATCATCATGACACGTATACAGCTCAAGGATATGACCGTTTTTATGTATCATAAGTATTTATTCACTTGTTTATTTGTGGTATCATTGTCGTCTGCCTTTGACGAGAACCACTATGTAGACACTAAAAACCATAATCAAGTATTTCACATTCGCTCATTTGTAATTTTTTTTAAAGATACGGTGTTGATTCTCGAATGGCTCTATTGGGATAGATCCGAAGGGTAGTCGAAGGGCAAAAAAATTATTGCTGAAACCTCTCTTTAGAAATAAAATCGTTGATGTCAATCACTCTAAGATGAATAATGAAGAAAATAAGAATAAATGGAGAAAAATATGTTTTGATGGGAGAGAGTGAAGAGTGTCACACACCCCTGATTCTAGAGAGCTAGGCCAACAGCGCCAGACCGGCCCATCACCATCGGTCATCCTAGAGATGGATCCATTTTCAGCATCTCTAGGATGATGGATGGTGACGGGTCGGTCTGGCTCTCTAGCAAGGCTCGTCACACACCCCTTTATGTGCCATTTTTTTCCTCGAGCTTCCCATTTTGCCCTTTTAGGGTTCAAATGACTTTGACCTCGAAATTGTAGATGGGGTCAGTTGCTTAAGACTCTTTGGTTGATTTCTTGAAAAGAAAACAAAATAAGGGGAAAATCAGTAATTTGGGCGAGAAAGAATCAACATTGCAGGTATATTGTCCCTACCACCACTTTGTAATAAACAAAAACTTGTATTGTCTTCTCTCATACAAAGAGTAGACGAGTTTTTTTTTTGTTTTTTATTTTTATTATGGTAGAGAGAAGAAGAATCACATGTAACATCATGAGAGTGTGCGTTTTTGTTTCCATTTCATCTTTTTTTCTTCTTATTTCTTTCAGTACTATTAGTGTGTGTATTAGGGTTATTCATTTTCTCATTATAAATCAAAATTGAGTCATCCGCTTTTCCGTGTGTAGCTCGTTCTTGATGAAGAGGTATGTTATGATCATCGAGATCAAATAAGAGAGACACAATATAGTGAGTATAACATAGCTAGCGATTAGCTTCCATCCGGTGCCCAACATGGTGAACCTTTATTATTGCTATATATTGTGAAAGGAGAGGTTGAATGATCAACAATGAAGAAGGGAAAAAGTCAAAAGGGAAAGGGGATGTTTATGTTATTATTCAAAAAAAAATTGACACTCATGACTCGACATTTCATATACTAATTATGGAAGATTTACTAAACATGGAAGAGATGTGTTTCATGCATGAGTATGAGCTTTAAAAGAGCATTCAAACCCATGGGCTTGAACTCATATTGGTTGGGCCTAGGCTTGATTTCCTTCCTAATGCAGATATTACTAACCATTAATAGGCTAATTTAACTTGATTGTAATACTGCAAGTGCACGATTATCTAATTAGTAGGTAAACATGGGTAGATCCCACAAGGATTGAAGGCAAAATCGAAAACTATAATACATTTAAACTAATTTAAAAGGGCTTACTACAATCGTAAATTTCTAAACTAAATGAAAAATAGAAAAACAATTGGAAATGAGTTTGAAAATAAAAAAGAGAGAGGCTAAGGCTTTCGAATCATCTAGCAAGTTTGTAGAATTATACTAATGTCAATTATTGTCCTCCTTTTATTCGAGCAATACTAGAGACGAGAATCTCTCATTGTCTCGAAGATGTGATCGTGATAAACTAGTTATTATATTAATGTAATGGATTGATTCTAGCAAATGTGCAAACCCCTGGCTGAAATTAATTGTCTGTTTAAGGCACAACTAATTACAAGTTTAACTAATATGAATAGAATATGCTTAAATAAAAACAAAATAGAATAATTTTAACTACCATGGATATATGACATACACAGTGAAAATAATATGCATTTGTCCACAAATCAATCCATTGTGACACCATCAGTGCATCATAGAACAATAAAAGAATAAAGAAAATTCAAATAAACCCGAGGAATCATCTACGCCTTAGCGGAGGGTTTAGAAACCAATGGTGGTAATGAATGTGGCAGTTGCGCGAGTGATCCTCATCTCTTCCTCACGCGAGTGCTCTGTGGTGGTACAAAATAAACTATGTGGTGATGGTGTTAGCTTGGTTGATCTGGTGGCAAAAGCAAAAAGAAAATACCTACGAGGTTGCAATATAGAAAGAGATGACGAGGTCTGTGGTGGTTGTTGTGTTTGCTGTGATGTCGAAGAGGTGGAGGCGTGACAGTGGGAAAAGAAATGAAGGAAAAAGAGGAGTGGCATGATGAGTCACTGAGTTGGTTGGGGACGTAAGGGAGGTCGAGAGGAAAAATATGGGTTGTGGCTAGTGGTGGTGTCTGTTTGTGCGCGTGATGTTTGTGTCCATGAAGAAGGAAAACAAGGAGCAGGGAGATGAAGGAAAAACAAGTGAGAGGAGGAAAGAGAGATGATGCGAGGTGGTGTGTGTTGGACAATTATGGGTGAATGAGAAATTGTCACTCATTGTGATAAATTGAATAGCCTGACATTAACTTTGGTAATACAAAAGGTTTTTGTATTAACTTTGTGCAAATGAAAAGCCAAATTTTTTTGGTTTTAATAGCATTCAATTGTTTGTTCCCCATGAACTCTATATAAATAGCTCTCATTCTCTCCTAAAATGAGAGATATAGGAGTTGAACTTTCCTCTATATTCTCCTTTCCATAATCTATTATACTCCTTCTGTTATTCTGTAAAATTCCGGTGATAGACAAGGACTCTAGTTCAAGTTCGCCTGACACTAGACCTCCGGTGCACGGTGCTAGTTCGATAGTCGTTGTATCCTAGGAGGTGTACGCTCATTCATTCCAACACCCATGGGAGAGCGAATACACTTTAAGGACACTGTCAAATAGGCCTCGACTCTCCTACATTTCTAGAGTTCCTCTGTTTGGTTTCGGTTCCTGTTAAGGTTCCTTTTCTGTGTAATTTTTTTACTTGTTTTCCGTTCTCATTATACAGTTTAATATTATTCGCAATCTGTTTATTTACGTTAATAATTTTCTAACATTCTTAAAGTGTATTCGTCCTTTAAAGTTCTTAACAGGTTGCGGAACACTAAGAAGTTATTTCCAGTTTCTTAAATTTAATTGCTTTCAGAACCAATTATGCCGTGTCTTATTATTTGGTTCCTAATATTGGAATTTTGTCATCTTATTATTTTTTACAGATTGGGATTTGGAAAATAATTTGTTCAATTATTTTCGGATTGATTGAATTTTATTCAATACTAATCTTCCGACTTTTTTTGTAGAGATGGAAAACGAGAATATTAATCTTAACGATGGAAACAATGGGAACAATGACGGAATGAATATACCTCCTCATTTGAACCCTCCGGTAATTAATATTGGACAAATACCTGTGCCGTTGGGACAGAATGTGAATATGGCTGCGGCCGAGAACACACCTGCGGGTCAAGTTCCAAGAGGTTCTGAGGCACGAGTGCCCGCCGTTATTACACCGGTTTCTTTTTCGATAAATCACGCCGAAAGGCTTCAAAGTCTTGACTACTTTGATACTTATTCTCCTGTCACGAGAATAAGCTCCATAAGAATGATAATAGCGATTGCCGCTTTGCGAAACCTTGAAATCCATCAAATGGATGTAAAAACTGCATTTCATAATGGAGATCTCGATGAAGAGATATACTTGGAACAACCTGAGGGTTGCATAGCACCTGAACAAGAAAGGAAGGTGTGCAAGTTGGTGAAGTCCTTGTATGGACTAAAACAAGCACCTAAACAATGGCATGAAAAATTTGACAGTATTATGGTGTCAAATGGTTTCAAGATCAACGAGTGTGACAAATGCGTATATGTCAAGAACACAGAACATGGTTATGTTATTCTGTGTTTATATGTTGATGACATGCTCATTGTGGGAAGCAATGAACGCATGATTAAATTGACAAAGGATATATTGAAATCAAGATTCGCTATGAAAGATATGGGACTGGCTGATGTAATTTTGGGAATTAAAATTACAAGAACAGCTGAAGGATTTATTCTGAGTCAGTCACACTACGTTGACAAAATTCTTGACAAGTTTTGCAAAGGTGATTTTGGCTTAGCTAGAACACCAATAAATATAAGCCAACACTTGTCAAAGAATAAAGAGGAAAACATCTCTCAAATTGAGTATGCAAGAGTGATAGACAGTCTTATGTACTTAATGAGCTGTACAAGACCAGACATTGCTTTCACTGTCAGCAGGCTATCTAGATATACGAGAAATCCAGGATTTGAACACTAGAAAGCTATCATGAGAATACTGAGGTATCTACGATTTACTCGCGATTATGGTCTGCACTATACTAGATATCGAAAAGTCGTTGAAGGGTACACCGACACGAGCTGGATATCTGATATACAAGACTCAAAGGCAACTAGTGGGTATGTATTCACTTTGGGAGGTGCTGCTGTCTCATGGAAATCCTCAAAACAAACTGTGATAACCAGATCCACTATGGAATCTGAGTTTGTAGCCTTAGATAAGTGTGGTGAAGAGGCTGAATGGCTATGGAATTTCTTGGAGGACATTCCAAATTGGTCGAAACATGTGCCTGCAATATGCATATATTGTGATAACCAATCTACGATTGGTAGGGCATAGAGTGCAATGTATAATGGTAAGTCTAGACACATACGTCGACGACACAAAACCGTTAGACAACTTCTCTCAACTGGAGTCATAAGTATTGACTACATAAGGTCTAAAGCAAATATTGCGGATCCGCTAACCAAAGGGTTACCCAGAGACCAAGTTGAGAAGACATCTAGAGGAATGGGACTTAAGCCCATGAAATTATAAAGTCGAGACAAAGGAAACCCAACCATGTTGACTGGAGATCTCAAGATCTTGGTTCAAAGGGATAACCTAATTGTTGAGACTGAGTGAGGTCACTGTGGGGGTCTCCCCAGTCCTATTTCTATGATGAAAACAGTGACACTCGTAGGAAAATGTTAAGCATTTCAGCTTTTAATAATTCTTATGCGTCGAAACTGTTGAATTTTCGAGCGGAGTAATGCGAGTTTACTCTTAAGTAAGAATTCACCTATGTGAGAGAGAAGTGGGGTTGCTTCAAACGAGGATTGCTGGGCTAAATCCTTTAGAAACTCTTGCAAAACCATGCAGATGTTCACGCCAAAATGAACATAATAATGAGAACTGAACTTGTGTCAGGAAGATATCTGTGTGAGATATGTGATCGTTTATACAAACGGCAGAATAGTTCAAGGACATCGTGTCTACTGATTAGCCAGTAAGGTTGACATGTCTTCACGAGGGAAGGTTCAAAGGTTACCCCTACCTATCCTATGCATGTATCAACCGCAAAACCTTTCACCATGTTGTGTCAAGTTTCGTCGAGTCGAGTCAAGTCCTAGTCATTCCTTACGTCATTCAATTTCATTCATGTGGGGGATTGTTGGACAATTATGGGTGAATGAGAAATTGTCACTCATTGTGATAAATTGAATAGCCTGGCATTAACTTTGGTAATACAAAAAGTTTTTGTATTAACTTTGTGCAAATGAAAAGCCAAAGGTTATGCAAATGAAAAGCCAAAAGTTTTTGGTTTTAATAGCATTCAATTGTTTGTTCCCCATGAACTCTATATAAAGAGCTCTCATTCTCTCCTAAAATGAGAGATATAGGAGTTGAGCTTTCCTCTATATTCTCCTTTCCATAATCTATTCTACTCCTTTTGTTATTATGTAAAATTCCGGTGATAGACAAAGACTCTAGTTCAAGTTCGCCTGACACTAGACCTCCAGTGCACGGTGCTAGTTAAATAGTCGTTGTATCCTGGGAGGTATACACTCATTCATTCCAACATCCGTGGGAGAGCGAATACACTTTAAGGACACTGTCAAACAGGCCTCGACTCTCCTACATTTTTGGAGTTCCTCTGTTTGGTTTCGGTTCCTGTTAAGGTTCATTTTTTGTGTAATTTTTTTTACTTGTTTTCTGTTCTCATTATACAGTTTAATATTATTCGCAATCTGTTTATTTACGTTAATAATTTTCTAACAGTGTGGTGATCTCTTTAGCGAGTAAGAGAGATCTATGACGAGGAAGATGCAATGGAAAAGAGGATGGTGGTTGCAAAAGAAATAGAGAATAAGAAAAGTGGGACGTGAAGGAGAGGGAGTGTTTTGTTTGGCAATAAGGGAAATAAATAAGTTTTGGTTTGACTTGGGCTTAGGTTTAAGTTCGATTCACATGGGGTTTGGGTATTAGTTTGGATGGGCTTTGCCATGCGAATTATTGTGGCGATTTGCAATTTCACCTTTCACTAGTCCCGCCATTCGAACGTATCAAATAATTGTTCTCCGAAGTGCGGCATTTATACGATTTCATTGTTTAAGCTCCCAACCCTATAAAAACACAAAAACGAAATAATTAGATATACAATATAAAAAAATAACAAATATAAATTATAAGGTAATTTAAGTATAAATTACGTGAATATCACTCCTCAAGCCCTATCTCGACTGAGTTGTGTGTGTGTGTGTGTTTTTCTTCAATATTTCATCTACACACGCTTTTTCAGTAGGGTTGAACAAAAAATCGACCAAATCGATTGAACCGATCAAAACTGAACCGATTGGTTCGATTTAAATTCGGTTCAGTTTTGATTAAAAAAAATTCAAAACCGAAGTGGTCGGTTCGATTTTCGGTATTTATGTGATTATAACCGATCAAACCGAACCGATTGAATATATATAATAAATAATATATATTTTATGTAAAAATAATATAATATGTTTAAAATAGTCGATCGGTTCGGTTTTAATCAGTTCGATTATGGTTTGCATAAATTAAAATCGGTTCGATTTCAGATCGGTTTTGTTAATGGTCGGTTCAATTTCGGTTTGAAAATTTTGAAACCGACCAAAGTCGGTTCGATTTTCAACCCTATTTTTCAATGTGATCGTTTTGATTGTGACTCACTCAAACTCATGCTATTTGAGTTCACAAGATTTTGGGAAACCCACTGAATTCACAAGATTTCATAAAGTTTATTCATATGCTTCCCAATCTTGAATCTCTTCGTTTTCCATATGTAAGTTTGTATATATCATGACATTATCTACTTTACTTCCTTATTCATGTAAAAATTATATTTTTTGAGCTTTTGTTTTTTTCACTCTTGTAGGGAGTCCGAGAATTTTGTCAATAAGAAGATTATGAAATACTTGAAGTTACTCTTCCGAGTTCTTTATCAAAACCGAAACCAATTGAAGTTGGGTGTTTTCAAGGGAATGACCAGGAGGTATTTCTTATTGAATTCTTTCCAAAAAAAAATGTGATAGTCTTGGAGAAGATGACTATCTTACCGTGTTGGGTATTTAATAAATGTGTATGTGTTGAGGTTCGAACCCAAGACATCTACCTCCCTTTGTGTGAAAGTTTTTTGGATAGTCGCGTATTAAGTGTGGAAGTCTCATTTGTTGTACAAGGAAAACTTTTGGTCATGGGCTTGGACCCAAGGGGTTCCCACTTTTGTGAAAGAGGGATGACGCAATTGAACTTATAATCACACATATGCGCGTGCCGAAGTAGAAGTTATCAACTACTTCACGTGGATTATAAGACAGTACTTAGTTCTAAATCAAAGAATAAAGAGAAGAAATGAAATGAAAAGATAGATGATGAAATGTTGAGAGATGGTGTGATTTAAAATATAATTAAATTGTGAAATAAGATTGAAATGTGGAGAAATCTCAATTCTCAAGGATATGAGAATCACCCCATTCTAAAAAATTATGCGTGTGCCGCCATATAATTTATGCTAAAAATCAACATTATTGTTGTTACATGATTTTTGCTATCAATAAAAATTATTATATGTTGGTTTTGTTTTTTTTCTTCTACCTATAATACACATCAAACAATGCATAGTGGAAGTAGGAGTTATCGATCACTTCACTTGAATTAGAAGACAATACTTGATTCCTAATCAAAGAATAAAGGGAAAAAATGAAATAAAAAAATAGATGATTAAATGTTGAGAGATGATGTGATTTAAAACAAAATAAGTAAATTGTAAAATAATATTGAAATGTGGAGAAATCTCAAGGGTATGAGGATCATCCCATTCCAAAAATTTATTATTATTTGGTTTTTTTTTTTCCTTCAACCTACAATGCATAACGGTTTTTGTTTTTCTTTCGACTTACAATACACTTCAACAATGCATAATGAAAGTAAGGGTTATTGACTACTTCACTTCGACTAGAAGACAATATTTGATTCCAAATCAAATAATAAAGGGAAGGAATGAAATTAAATGAGAGATGATGAAATGTTTATAGATGATGTGATTTAAAACAAAAATAATTAATTTGTGAAATAAGATTGAAGTGTGGAGAAATATGAGCGTATGAGAATCACTATTCTAACATATGGAATATATTTTCAATTTTATCCCAAAATACTCAAATTACATGATTTTTCAACCTAAATGATTTGAGTTGTGACATTTAAGAAGTAAAAATATTTTCATTTCCCTCAAACTTTAACCAAATTCGTTGCTTCATTTATAAAACATCGTTGAATTTTGGTTATACCTTTAATTGAAAAAATCCTAAAAGACATGAAAATAAATTTATTATTTCGAATAACAGTATTATCCGTTTAACAAATAAAACCTTCTTTCGAAGTACAAGATAATGGTTCCCAAAAAGAATAAGGCCTCAATATTACAAATGACAAAACATTGGGGGCCCTAGATGGCAGCCTAGTTGGCCTACCCTCATGTTGGGGCTGTTTTTAGGTAGTTTCATTGAGAGCATGCGTGATTTAAGAAGTTATAATCCTGTCATCGTAATTATTTTTAATAAGATATTTTAAACTAAGAGCATCCATGATTTGGTTTCAATTTAAGAAACTCGCGAGAAATGCTAATCAAACTGAGATATGGATGTTTTTTTTTTTTTTTTGGGAAAGTGAGCTGGGTTTTTATAGGATCCCATAATCTATCAACAAGGTGCGACCTACAGGTCAACACCATAGAAAAGTAACCATGTCGCCGACGAGACTCGAACCTAGGACGTGGGGGATAAACCCACACAGGCCTAACCACTCGACCATAACACCATTGGCACTGAGATATGGATGCTATTAACCAATATACTCCCATACTATATAAAGACTTTGGTATTGATTTCAAAGTACAATACAAGTTAGGCACTTTAAGCTCTTCCATAACATACAAAGTAGTATCACAAAAACTATATATTACATAAGAATCACTTACAACCAAGGAATGCCGAAATTTTTTTTTGAAAATACGAAAAGAAAAATGTCGAAAAAGGAATTTACATTATTTTGAGATTTTTTCGTCATTTTTTAGGTTTATCGGGAATTTCGCCAAAAACACAACCGCAACTATCAAAAACACATTTTTCGGTCAAAATTTTTCGATGCCCGGATATGCTATTCGATCGTTTTCGATCTATCTGCTCTATAAACTCGAACCCACTGGCCACTACTCGATCAACTTAAACCCACTGGCTACTGGCCACTGGTTGATCGACTCGATTTCTGCTGGATTGGATCTGCTATGCAATCTCGATCGACTCGATCTCTGTCGTCTCCATTTCTGATGACTTCAAAATCTCATATCAATCATCAAGCACACTTGTTTATTTCCTAATGAAAATTGAAAACGAAATATGTATATGTTGAAGTGCATAAACAAAAGACTGAAATATAATTAAAAGAGCTGTAATAATAAGTGCTGGCTAGATTCAACTGTTGTTGGGTGTCGACGACAATAAAAAATTAAAGAAAATGTTGAGAGATTTGGATAAGAGAGAGTGTGTGTTTGTTTGTTCATCAATTCTAGCCAGTCTTGTTTGCTAGCATTTTCTTAGTTTTTTTTGGATTTTTTATACTTCCACCCCTTCTATAAATAGGGTTTTGTGATTGTGTTTTAAAGATAAGGGGTAAAAAGTGTAAAAACACAAAAAATATAAAAAAAAAAACTAGCAAACAAAGCTGGCTAGACTTACTCTTGTTTGTTTGAGCGATGGAAAGAGAGGATGAAGAAAACATAGCTTAATTGAAAGGGAAAAAACAAAAATATATGAAGACCTATTGGGGGAGGCTCGACATTTAAATACATTAGGTTGTTGGGTATAATGGGGGAGGCCCAATATTAAAACACATATAGACCTATTTAAATTGGGCTTGAACAATATCGCTCTTCACATATTTCATATTTTCTCAAAATTTTTACGTATGTTTTAGACACTAAAATATTTTTCTTAAAATCAGTTCACCGACGTTAATCCTTCCTTACAACAAACTTTAATACTAAAATAGCTATAGTTGGTTAAAAATACGGAAATTAAAATTAGCACGATGAAATTTTTTTTTTCAAGAAATTTCAAATACTACATTAACTCCAAAATAAATAAATAAAAATATATATTGAAATTTCTTTATATTGAAATCATCACTGGAAATTTTAATCCAGTCCAATGGAATCAATTTAAGTTCCCTCCAACACATCTTACTTTCCTTCATCCAATCAAACCTCAATTACTTCCATCCCAAGGCAAAGCAAATTAGCAAGGCAGGCACAAGCACAAGCACAAATACATACATACAACACCACCACTGTCAACCTTTTTCACGCGCTTTCCTATCCTCTCTACAAAAACTCCATTTTATCACTCGAAATCTCTGTCTCACTCTTGCATCAACCGATCTTTCGCGATGAGTTCAACAACGACGTCAAGAGACGACAGAGATCCAAACAATCCAAACAACAAGCCCGCGACGGGATACCCAGCAAACTACCCTCCACCGGCGCACAATAGCTACAACCAGCATCAAAACTCGGGGTACCCTCCACCCCCGGCGCACAATAGCTACCCCAACCCCACCGCCACAGCCTACCCCTACACCGCCGCACCCCCCGCTTCTTACTACAACCCTAACCCTTACCCTCCACCGCCACCGCCTTACTACGACCAACGCCGAGCCACCTTCCGCCGCCGTCTTATCCTCGCTGGAATCTTCATCCTCTTCCTCGTTGGCACAATCACCTTCATCCGATGGCTAATCCTCCGCCCAAAAGCGCCCAATTTCCGGGTCGACTCAGCCACTGTCACCAACTTCAATACCACCGATTCCACCCACGTCACTGGCAATTGGGACATTGGTTTCTCCGTACGAAACCCTAACAAGAAAATGAGTTTCTTTTACGATCAAATTGAAGCATCTGTCTATTACAACGATGGAATCTTGGCGGATACAATGCTCGCCCCGTTTCAACAGGGGACCAAGAACACCACCACGCTGCGAGCGAAGTTCTCCGCTGCGGGAGTTTATGTTGATGACCACTATGTGAAGAGGATGCTTCAGGATCGAAGCGGAGGGGTGGTGAGTTTCAGTGTCAGGATTGTGTCTGTGGCTACTCTAAAGGCCCAGGCTTGGTGGCCAAGGAGGCATTTGATGAGGGTTATCTGTAGGGGCGTCAAGGTTGCGTTCAATTCGACGAGCTCAGGAGCTGGAGCCTTGTCCGGTGGATCAAATGACTGCGAGGTGTATCTGTAAGAATGACCACTTGGGTTTTCTTAATAATACCGCTTTTATGTTACTAGTCTGTGAATTCAATACTGATAAACAAGTTGGTTGGTTAATGTTAGTTATGTAGATTACAAAAATGAGTGAGTTGTTGTTAGACAAATTCTAGTTAATGGTTGATCGAAGTATAAATGAGTTTATATCTTGCAAAGGTTTGTTGTTTCTTGCCATTGGGTTGGGTTGTGTTGTGTTGTGTTAATAGTTATGAATTTGAAAGTTTGATAGCATATACCATATTCTCGTTTACCCGTCCAAAGAATTGCATAAGCTGGTTTTGGAATTATCAACATGTTTTGTCCTAGGGTTATTTGTCCAAGCTACTAAATACTGCAAGTATATGAATTAATTTTGATGTTTATATAATGCATGTGATTTGTTTGACTTGATGGGTTAGTTGAAGTTTTGTCGTTTTTTGAATTTTCAATGAAGCTGGATATTGGGTTTTATAATTATGGGGCTAATACAATTCTGTGTGTCATGAATGAATAGTCTTGTAGGTGTGTATTTAGTTGGAAGTTAGGGAATTGGAGTCTAGTAGTAAACATAAAAAGCATTTGGAAGTTGTATTTGAGAAATGGTGGTTTTTTAACCATCATTGATCAAAGGTCTTATGTTTTGAGCAGTCGCTACTGTACAGTGCTTGTGCTGAAGATACTGAAACTATGAAGTGGCTTTGGAAGCTTCTACGTGTATAACTTTATCTGCCTTTACGTGCCACTTGAAGGTTAATTTTCTAGTTTTAATGAAAAGGTGGATACGATTCATTAAAAATTAAGTTGAGAGAAAGCAATCCCACTGACGAACGTGTCATGATCAAAATGGTTGGGGTGAACACGCGTTCAGGTGATAAAAAGGTTGAGATAATAAAAATGCCTGTAGATTGTGTACTTGTTTAGTTTTGGCTATCATTGTATCAAACACATTTCGTCACAATAATTGTGAACTAATTTGAAATTTATAATGCATCAAATCCCTTTACCATAAAAGCACTAAATCCCTTTACCATAAAAGGCATTAAATCTTGATGGGCCAGTTGAAGTTTTGTCGTTTTTCAAATATCCAATGAAGTGGGATATTGAGTTTTATAATTATGGGGCTAATATGATTCTGTCTGTCATGAGTGAATAGTCTTTGTAGGTATGTGTTTGGTTGGAAATTAAAAATTGGATTCTAGTATTTAACATAAAGCATTCGGAAGTTGTATTTGTGAGAAATGGTGGTTTTTTAACCATCATTGATCAAAGGTCTTTTGTGTTGAGCAGTAATTACTGTCCAATGCGTGATGAAGATGCTGAGACTATGAGTGCCTTTCAAAGCTTCTATGCTTATAACTTTATCTCTCGTACGTGTCACTTGAATATTTATACTTCTAGTTTTAATTAAAAGGTGGATGTGGTTTATTAAATATTATGTCGAGAATTGAGATAAGGCAATTCGACTGACTAATGCGTCACGACGAAAATGGTTGGGGTGAACACGTGTTTAGGTTATAAACAGGTTGAGGCAATAAATATGCCAATAGATTGTGTAATAATCATTTAGGGTTGGCTATCAGCCTATCTGACATGTTTCGATACATTAGTTATGAACATATTATAACTCATGAAATCCCTTTAAAAGGCATTGAACTCCTTTATCCTATAAACTGTAGAACACATAAAGAGTGTATAACTTTAAAAGTATCAAATTTGCTCAGGGTCCCAATCCCAATCTTTACTCATCTCATCATAGTTACATCTCTTCCAGCTTTAATGAGTCACACCTGTGGGATCAATCCAGCAAGGTCTCGTCTTCTACAGGAGTAAAGAAGATACTGTCTGGCCTGTTCGATTGTGATAACCAATTGCCAACGCATTGGTTATATCACCATTTTATCATAAGTAAAGGATTTGTAAGTTGTGATGTTTATTGAAGCAAACACATAGAATTGGGTATAGTATGTTACCCGAGTGAAAATAGAGTTTTACGGGGTTATATTGCATAACTGATGGGGCATATGATGACTTACCAAGAGAGCATTTCTTCATTTTTATTGTTTCAAAAACCAATGTGTTTTTTTTTTTTTTAAATGTCAAGGCATGACATGAGTCATAACCTTGAAGAGAGACTTATTATTAACATGTACTTATGTGTTGATTGGTATTTATGAGCACATTAAGAAAATGAATGTACAAATTAAATGTGGCAACATTTCTTACCCCGTGAGCTCCTCTCCATCCCCTAGGGCATTTTAGATGAGCCTCACCTCAAGATGTAAGCCTCTTCTGTTTTTAAAAGTCTAGCCAAATCTAATTTCACTCTTGATACATTAAAAGCATAAATCATGAGTTTGAATTTTAACAATTGAGTGATTGCCTGATTGTGTAACATAATCCTTGAAAGTAAGAATAAAGAAATTCTCTTAAATTTTATGAAAATGTGGTTCATGAAATAGAACGTAATATTAGATCCAACTTAACAAAATTAGACTAGTCTCGACATAGTCAGTAGGCTTGCAAGAGCGTAGAAGGTAACAACATGGATTCGTGAAATAGAAATATTAGATCAACTTAACAAGATTGAGACTAGTATAGACTAGGGCAGGGCAGGTCCGGTTAACCGACCGATTTTTCAAAATTGATGACCGGACCAAGGTTTCAAAAATTGGATTTTCAAGGACCGAGCTCGGACCGGTTCTCGGGCTTGGGTGGTGGCGAAGAAGATAGACAAAGTTGAGGAGGGTTCAATCGTTGGAGGAGCGGTGAGAAACAAAGAGGGGAAGAGAAAGGGAGAATGGGGCGGTGAGTTTGAAGACCAGTTGGCTTACTCATTCGAGTCGGATGGGGAGATACTCGCCTAGTTTGAAACTGGAAGTAATCCGGTTGTGGAAGTGAGAGTTCTTGCGGTTGAGAAGTCTTTCTCCGATGAATCTCACTGAGTAAAGTCGTCTGGTGTTCCAAGTCTGTGAAGAAGAAAAGAGGGAGAATGGTAAGACCCCATGAATTTAGATTAACACTTTCATAGTCTAAAGAAATTGTAATCTATAATAGGTGGGACCATAGAAAATGACATAATACTAATAATTTTCTTTGGTGAAAGTGACAAGACTTTTAACTCTCTTACCAAAATTCTGTTAAATTTTTTTGGAAAGTGACATTCTGACTTTTAACTTTCTCTTACCAAAATTTTATTAATATTGTTTTTTGTGAAAGATGAATATATACCCTTCAATTGACTTTTTCTTACCAAAAATTGTGAAACCCTAAAAAGCTTTTAATTTTTTAAAACAGTCGAGCCGGGTATCCGCGGGTTCTAGAAATGAAAATCGAGGACCGGACCGAGAATTTCGGGCCAGGCCAGGCTTTTGGACCGAACATGAAAATATCAATTAAAAATCGGATCGGACCGGATCACTCGGTCTGGTTTTCCGGTTTTGGGCCGGGTTTTCGGTCTTAAATGCCCACCCCTAGTATAGACATAGTCAACAGGCTTGCAAGAGCGTAGAAGATAACTTGAACCCTTGCAAGTCCGATGAGTTCTTATTCGGCCTGAATGATAATTTCTAGGCCTGTTTCAAAGGTGATTGTACCAAATAAGCTCTGATGAATTAGTAGTTTGAACAACCCCAAATTAAGGTTTTAGCCACTAAAAGTTAGTTCCGGTAGTTAGGGTTTAGTGAGGAGACATTGTTCAAATAATAATACTGTAAAAGGGTAAAGCGAGTAAGGTAATGTGGAGTTTGTTAGAATTTCAACAATTGGCATGGGTGTTTGTGTTGATCATCGTCTTTGGTGGTTGGTGATTTCCTAAATAGGCTTGAAAGTTTCCATTTTTGTGAGAAAGATATTGATAATTTTCCTTTTGGAAAAAGGCTCTCGTCTTTGTAATAAAGGAGAGAGTTTTGTTTTGTTTGATTGCTGAATCCATTGTAGTGTAGAGCAGTTTATCTAATGGGGCACATTTTCACAATCATGTTGTCTTGAATCATAGTCTCAGCAATCTTTGAAGAATTGAGAGTACATTAGAGAAGTGAAAAGGAAGGACTCTACAATCTTTGAAGTTCATTATCGTTTACTTTGTTTTGGTTCTTAATGTTAATTTTTGTGGCTCAAAAGGGCTGTCTTGTGCAATTCGGTAATCTGCGTGGGAATTGAACAGAGTTAACATGGAGAATGAAGTAGATGTTGCGACTTTCAAACAAAAATGAGATGTGATATCAGATAAGGTGATATCACCTTTGTTTATGCTTGGGAATATTGCCGTATCTTTTATCAACTTGTGTCTCTTAGAGTATGAGGTTTTGAGCTCCTGCTATCCATGTAGTAATCTATCACTATTTTCCGGAGATCAACTTTGGAACAATGGGAGTTTGTCAGTGACTAAATCAGTTGTCTAATAGCAAAATCTGATTTGAGTTGCTCATTTATTGCTTCATGTCACTGAATCTGCTATTCAACTCCGTCGAGTCAGTCTCTTTTTCTCGTATGATTTAGTCGATTTAAATTTATTGGATAAGGTTATAGAAGTCCGTTACAGATCAGTTTAGACCTATCTCTGCACTTTGACCTTGCCTAATTTAGTCTGTGTTTGATTGGAAAGACTAGTGTGGATAGTAGGTTAATTTTGAAGGCTTTAGATCTATTCATGCTTTTTAAGCAGGATGACTGATCAAAAGTGAAGAGATCGGAAGAAGTAAGAAAAGATGTAGAAAGAAAAAAAGGGAGTGAATGAAAAAGGAGTAAGGATAAAACGTCGAGAGCTTCTTGATTCCGTAATTGGTAAAAAATAATTGTCCCATACTCCCATGGATATTGTTGGCTCAAAGGCATCGCCAATACCGAGGTTTTCACTGCATGCTCTTCATCTGTGTCGTCTTTCTTGTGGTGACCTTTTTCTTTTGTTATTTTTATTTATTTTTAATCGTTCATTCATTGAAGAGGGGAATCACTTGAGCAGAATTGCTCCAATTGAGCTAGTCAGATTTTTGGGTTAAGCATCTGGACCAGCTTGTGGTCTTACTATTCAGCCCAACTACAATTAAAAACCCCTTTTAATGCCATGTGGATTGGTTCGTGCACTTATCAAACCTGAATAAAAAGCCCCTTTGGGTGTTTTGAAGCAGGGCTATATCCAGTTGTTTTAAACAATTTTAGCCCAACCAAGGGTTTCATAAATGAGGTTATTGGCACCCAGACAACTGCATTGTCTCCACCGACAAGTATATTCATGAACCTGTTTTGGGAATTTTGTGGTGAATTTTTCAGGTGCTTGACAGTGTTCTATGGTTGTGAAAGGTTCATTTTCAGGGCTGGGTATACTCTGAGTGATCGATTCTTGCTGAAAATTGTGTTGTTTCCGAGTTAGGTTGATTACATTTTTGAATTTGTACTTTTGGAAGAGGCAGAGAATGACATATAGTGGTGCATAGGTATGCGTGTTTAAAGTGAGACCGATACATGATTTGGGAGCAAACAACTAATTATACATAGAACTTTCTTTAAAGAAATATTTTAGAAATTTGGAGATTAAGCTGTTCCTTTCAGGATGAGGTGTTTTGCTCTTTTAATAAGACTGAGAGTCAACTCTTTTTTTTCGGTTCAGTTTGTGTAGATATGAAAATTGAAAAGTGATTGAAAGTTCTCTAGGTTGTGTTTCAGGTTTTATGTGATTCTTTGTTGATTTGTAAATTGTGATCGTGATTTAGAGTGGGACACTTCTCCAACTATGCATGCCAATTGCTGACTAGAATGATATGACCTTTTACACCCATGGTAGTCTAGATTTCTGTCTAGAAGGATCAAGTGTCCGATTACAGATTTTGAGAAAGCAAAACGATGGCAAAAATCTTCATGGTAGCAACCCTGTCCCAGTGGAGGTTGTATGTAAGGCCTAGTTCTTTTGCTGTGGATATTGAAAAAGATGATTTGTTTGGAGATGATGGAATCGAGTGGGTAATTTTGGTGGGACCAATAGTGTGGGCAGAAGAACAACTTCAACTAACAAATACACAAGAACTTTTGCCTTTGCAAGGAAGACCTTGAGTAGTTGATTTTTTTTTTTTTGGGGGGGACTAACAGTACATGTGAGTGTCATATATTCTATGTCAATTTTGCTTTGCTTGATTAAAGTACTCGTGGGTTGTATACAATGGTTAGAAATTAGTGTGATGATCCCTTACACGGGCTTAGTGGGGAATCCAGTCAAGATTGCACGACATTATTGATATAATGCATAATACATTAAAAAAAAAAATTCAAACTATCTATATCCCTCTTAAAAGCTTACATAGGTTACAAGTTATAAGTTTGTTGATTACTTCAGATTTCTCAACATTATGCCTTTATGTATAATACAGAATCGATTTGTTAATGTGAGAGGTTTTGTGGATTTGCTTTGCTACAAGGAATGTTGTGGCTCGGGAAAAATGCTTATGGATGATATGTTAGTGAATTAGTCACCAGATCAACTTTTTGTATGGCATGGCCTTTGCCTAAAAGCGTGGAATCACTTTCTAGTGACATTTGGAGTTTATTGGGTGTTTCCAGTTTGGGGGGTGAGGAGGTACATCTTGGAAATCAAAGGTGTGGATGGGCAATCCAGCCCACTATGCTCTATTTGGTAGTTTATACCTTGAGAGGAATAACCGGAATTTCGAAAATGAGGCTATGGATGGGAGGAAAACCACCATTGAAGCAATTGGGCTACTTCTCCTACATCTCTTTGTGCCGCTTCAGTACTTTGTAGGCTTTGATTTTTGCAGTCTAGTCTCGCTTGTCAATAAAAACTCACCTTCTCTGAAAACATAAATTAAATAAAAAAATAAAAAAAATAAAATGCAAACGACTCTTGGAATTGTTGCTTAATAACAACCACGTTGACATCTGCTCACCCCAATAAACAGGACATGGCAAGTATGGAATGGTGCCAATTTTCTTGATACAAGTTAAACTTGAAGTGATATCTTCTACTTCCGTATATAGGTATGCAGGAGAATCCTTTCTTTTTTGTCACTGAGTGTTGATAGCAGTAGAAGTAGGAACAAGTTTTAGGGGGGGTTGGCGCCATTTAGTAATTGAAATCTTACTGCAAATGCATCTGATTTTAATAGCTATTTGAGTTCGGCTGCAACCTTTCTTCTTCTTGTTTTATTTTATTTTATTTTATTTATTTTAACTTGACCAACAAAAATAAATGAATACATAAAAACAATTGTAGAAAATGACTAACCAAAAAGACTTATAAGTCCAAAGTATTTGACTGGTTATAATGAGCCCAAATTTTTTGTGGCTGTGCAAGAATTATACCCGTCTTCAATAATAATTGGGAATAGATTTTTGCAACTAAGTTCTGCAACCAGAATGATGTGGCATAATTTTGAAAGACCGATGAAAATCTTCAAAATATTTATGCGTATCTTAAGACTTATAAGACCATGTACTCTGATCATGGCAGATCATCCATTAAACACATGATTACAAAATTTGTTCCATAACGCGATTCGTATTGTCTTTGTCTTTGTCTTAGTCCATGCAGTTCTCTGGACTGATGTGACATTGCAAGAAACTATCCTTGTGGTTCATGTTCCAATCCCATCTTAACATGTAGTTTCATATAACATATACTCACTCATTCACTAATGTGAATTCGAATTTAATTATATAAATGCATAAGTTCTTTCCAATAAAATGCAAACTTTTTGGCATGTTCATTATTAGGATGTGGTCTACGATGTATAAATTCTGTTCATTTTTCCAATTAATTATGGAATTATGATTGAGAATCGTAAGTGTTTAGGATTTTCAGTTTTTGAATAACTTGCATGACCATGACTTTCGTGTTATCAAGGGCATGAAAATGATATATCGGTGGCAAAGAATAATCTTTTTCACAAGTTGCTTCACATCGCATCCATCATGCAATTCTCTCCACCATTATTTTCTTCCTTTTATCATAACAGAGATGATAATGGGATTGAAATGAGTTTATGAACCTCAAAACTCTAGCTTAACTAGCAATGATTGCTCTCCATTCTTCACACTCAACCCATTTCAACAAATAAAGCTCCGAAAATCATGCTTGCTTAGTTTGGTGGTTTCATTGACTTGGTTTGGTGCATCTTCTTTTAATCCAAATGGGATATTTTTCTTTCAATTTCCATGTCTCTGTATCCCTTTTCTCTCCTTTCTCTCATTTAGGGTTTTCCTACTTTTTGGAATCTCTCATACCCATCACATGAAGCTCTTGTTTTTCCCCTTTATTCCTCATAAACTTTTTGAGTTTGTCCCTTTTCATCAAATTAGAACTTTGAATCAAAGAGTATCTAAAGCTTAATACTCTAATAACACTCTAGTCAATATTAGGGTTGATAGCTTTTGTTGCATCTTTAAGTACCCACAAAAAAAAGGAAGAAAAAATCAGCTTAAGAAAGCAAGTCTTTATATATTGGAAGGGAGAAGTCTCTAAAGCATGAAGAATCCCCCAATGGTGGATATCCTTAGCTTGTATGACTTGCTCACTACTATCATCCTCGACAGCTTTATGTAAAAGTGTTAGAATGATCAAAGAAAAAAACCCCACTTTGCATTAATTTTGTATGGTTTTCTTAATCAAAATTATGGGGTCAATTGCATAATGAATTCATGATATGTGATGAGTACTCATTAAGGAGATCAATTTCTTTCGGGTTGTCCAAAGAATTTCTTTCATATTACAACACATGAAAGTTTGGCTTGATCACTCGAGTTGCATTTGTTTGCTAATTTGTTCCTCAGGCTGTAATTGTTTAGTAAAAATGAAGTAACTAGTCTAGGACAATAGGTGGTAATGATATGAGGTTAAGAGTAGGTTTGAAGCATTGCCAATTCTGTAAAAATCTGCCCAACAAACTAAAAGTTGCATAATTTACATCCAGACAGTAAAATTATATTTTTGTCACATGACGAATGAAAGCATGGTCTATCTAACACTAGGGTCACACCCATGTTGCGTTTCACATGAGTATCAACTGTTTCCTTAAGCTCAATCTCTTAGTCAATATGTTATGGATTTCTACCAAGTTTCTTCAGGAAATGTTGTCGGTTTAGAGTCCCGATCAAGGATGCATGACAGGGACACGACAGCCAATTCGATAATTTTTTTAAAAACTAGGACTCGAGGACATGTTGATACGACACAACTTTTTTCGTAAGTCCTATAAACATAAATAATAATTTAATAAAATGCATTCCCAGAGTGTCTTAAAAATATGACATTGTTGCAAAAAAATAAAGTAGATAGAAAGTATAATAGAGGAGAGAATAAGAAAATGAGAAAAGAAAAAAGACGAAACAAAAATTAAGAAGCATAAACTATCTCTATCCTGTGATTTTTTTTACCCCATTTATCTTAAATCACAATTGAAAGAGTTTCACTTCAGATGGATCAACAACCATTAAATTATGTGATTATTTATAAACATTGAAAAGTAAAAAATAAAACAAAATTAATTTTCGAGTCTTGAATGTGTCCTGACTAAATTCGGATGTATCTAACACGTTGACCACATTAACCATGTGTCAGCTGACACCTGCCGACACGTTGACCAAGTGTTCAACATGTGTCGAAGGTATGTCGAGTGAGTGTCGATGTCAAATACGGATACGACAATTTTTTTAAGAATATGTGCTTCCTTGTACTAGGTTTGTCGTCCATGATTTAACTTCATCATATATACTATATAAATACATAAATCACCATGGGGTACAAAAATGATCCAAATGTGTACCAAAAAATGATATGGATTCTGAAACCATACATATGATGTCAAATTCTTCCATACAACATGGCTCACACCATGTTCCTTCTCTCTTCTTTTCATTGCCAAATTAGACGCAAGATTAGAATTGAGTCGCCCACAACACTCCATAAACCATGAAATCATCATGTAACAACCCACTAGCTAGTTTCATTAGTTAATTCAATTTTTATAGATTTGCTTAAGCTTTTGGGATTTGGGTAATCATAGACAATTACTGATCATTTGAGCTCAAACTGTTTATCGATAAAAAATTCCCGCACTCTAATCAATTTTGACTGTACTTGTCGTAATTTTTAGACTGATATAATTTCATTGTTTTATTACAGTCCACCAAGTTTGAATTGTCATGAAAGGATATAAGTAGCTGTTCACTCCCTAATAGCAATAATGTTTTTTTTATAAAATCTCATACTACAGAAGCCTATAAATTGTGGTGTTTAAATTGATGACAATATAGTTGCTATGTATAGTGGATCAAGGTGCACTCACGTGCCTAACACGCCAATAAGTGGTATTAAAGCTGATGGTTCGACAGAGACTTGGCAATGGTTTCCTCGAGATGCGGATCATCGGGATGTTATAGATCTTGCCAAGAGGTTTTCTTATAATCTAGGTGGAGGTGTTTCACGTGTTGCTCGAGATGGTTAAGATTGGACCGAATACGTTCCTTGAGATGTGGTTCCTCAAGATGGTTGAAGATCGATCCGATGGTAGAGGTGTTTCTCGTATTTCTCGAAATAGTTGAAGATCGGATGGATTGTAAGATGTAACAATTCACGTAAAAATGAAGATTGTTGGGATGAAGTTGACTTGAATAGTCTCACATCAACTAAGGTGAAATTGTTATCTAAAAATATAAAGAGATATTCACTCCCCAATAGCAATGAGAAAATTTTAAATTAACAGCCCTATACCACAAAAGCCCACAATGGAAACCCAAAATCGTGCACGTGCTTAGATGCGCCAACAACATTATTTTATAGTTTTTTTTTCTTCTTTTCTTTGTTTCTTTTGTGAAATTTCAACTCTTTTGTCCTCCTTTTCTCTCATTATAATAGACTGAAAAATCCCCATAAATGTCATCAGAACACAGAAAATTTTCCATGGCCATCCAAAACCAAGGTAGGTAAAGCTTGACGCTTGTTTTGCACCAGTAAAGCCTAGATCATCTGAAAAAACACAAGCATGATGTTCAAAATGACGCAATTCTGTATGATTGATTCACCAAATTATTATTAGTTAAGATGTAAAGAGAAGTTTAGAGAAGTCGTGCAAATTAAACTAGATGGAAAAAAGGAGAATGGTTTGATTAGTGGGGAAAAGCTATACAGCAAGGTAGAAATATGTGGAAAATGAAGGTTCATGGGATTGAATATTGAGACAAAGTTAGGTTGGCCAGGCTTCAATCAAAATAATAATACAAAGAGATTGAAAGTGCTTCTCCTTTACGAATTCTCCCATAATTAAAACTATTGTATGTATAGAGTCCCCACACCAACCTTTTGCACCTGGCTTTAAAGCCATGCCAAAAAGAGGTCTCAACTCATACAAATACATACACAACTAACATAATCAATTGGCCATCAAAATTTGACCTGATAGCAGAGCACTGAGCAACATATCTTCCTCGATCTCCTCCTGTCCATACATTATGCTTACATGATATGGTTAAGTTAACCAACCCTAGCTATAATAACTAGCTAGGCCTCCAATTTGGATTCATGTTTGCTCAATCATTCCCATAATGTGCGACTTATTACACAATCAACACAATTATTGACATGGAATGTCAGATGGACTTATATGTAAGTGCTCATCTAGTTTGGGCGCATACAAAAACCCTATAAACAACAGTCATTCAGTACCAAAGTTTTAAAAATCGCTAGACGATAGGTGGGTGGTGAGCATGAGACTAGAGTCTAGAGACTTAGACATTTTTTTTAATTATAATTTATAAAAGTTAAATATAATACCACATAAATTATTTCTATTTCAATGTCAAGATAAATATGCAAAATATTTTTAAAAAAATAGAATCGTAATTTTTTGTACTGAAAATAATTTTTTCTTCAAAAACCTTCCCAAATTGCCGCTAGCTTGCCTAAGCCGATTTTTAAGACAGAGGTCACTGGTGTAGACACTATCACAACCATAAAGCAAAGCTTGGAGAAATGTAATTTGGAATGTTAGATCAATGTATGTATAGATTAAAAAAATGATTAAATACTAATTTAAAAAATTAGGAAAAATTAATGTTATGTTACTCAAAGGTTTGGCAGCCTTTACACAAAAAACAAAGGCTAAAACAAAAGCGTCTCCGTGGGATCAGGTGAAATAGGAGTAGTTTTGGGACCTTGTGTCGGCCTGCCTCGAATTCATGACAACGTTTCTGAACCGTACAATCTTTTTATTACTTCAAAAAAAAAAAGAGTCAAATGGAACCCATGCAACACACTACAAGTTGATTTTGGAAGCAACAACACTTTCTGATGCTTTCAAGATCAGAGAGAAATTGGTCCAAGTTTGTTTGCACAGATGATCATAAAAGCTTGCACAGAAAGTTACCAAATATTAGTTATATGAGAATGTTTACCCTGCAATTTCACTGTAACAAAAATGTGGTACACTTGATTGCTCACCACACATTGAAGTTTTGTGAACCAAGCAAGTCAAAAAAAGGATGTGAGAAACCGCGTTCATCATCATAATTCACAGAAGAAGTCTGTCCATTTGTGTTGTTTGTTCATATATGGTTTCAGAGTGGTAAAGAATTCAGGCACCAAATAATGCAATTAGGTCACTTAAGAATGAAATTCACCTACTAACAACCAAGCTCACCGAAGAATTTTTTTTTTTTTTTAATATTTTATTTTATCAAATTCACTGGAGGCATATAATTGTTAGTTCATATCACTTTTTTTTTTTTTTTTTTTTTTTCTCTTTAAATAAATTCATCGTTGCTAAGTTCATAACTTTCAACTCGTCTTTAAGTGTGTGGTAAGATTACAAAATGCACACAGGGAGTCTTTGTGTACTTTATAATGAGATTAATGAGACGTTGGATCATTTGATGTTTCACGGTAGATTCTCCAAATCTATTTGGAGCAGTTTCTTGTCAGAATTTGGTTTGAGTTTGATGTTTCAAGATTTCATTTTGGATTGGCTAAGTTGGTGGTCCCAAGCTAATCCTTTCCGGCGGACGGAGTGGTTATGGCGTAGGGTTCCTCACGTTCTCATGCGATATGTATGGAAATAGAGAAATATGAGGGTTTTTGAAAGGCTCAACAGATCATAGCATTATATTTTTATCAAAATTAGGAAATTATTGTGGAGGATGGGTTCAGTTTGTAATTTGTTCGGTGACTTGGTTTTGACACCTTCATGATGTCTTGGCATTTCTTGATGTAGAAATGATTCCCTTTGTCCTTTGTTCTCTTACTTATCTTTAATAAACATTTTCGTGTTTGGCAAAAATAAAAATATTACAAAATGGAGCAGGTAAATGTGTTTAATCGGATAGCTATTATATGTGTTTAGCATTTTATGAATTTTTATCAGAGACCAGACTAAATGTATGAGAAAATTAAGAAAATAGTCCAACTACTACACGCAATCACATAATTTTCAAAATGGGTGTTTACTTCTCGTAGCCGTCGTACGTACAATAATGGAAAATGAAGTTCATCAACAAACCAAAATCCTACCACCTTTTCAAATCACCGACAGAAACAAAATTAGTCTTGCATACTTAAACCAATCAATTCTACAATAATTGATTAAGATACTAAACACTATTTTCATTTTTTTATCCCTTAGCCCCTTTCACTCAAAATGTTGAAGGCAGGTTCGAATCTGGGACCAATAATTCCATCTGACATAGACTAATATATATACCATTGAGTCGGTACTCCATTGACTTGTAATACTACAATTTACCTAAATGATAATTTCTACCACCAATGACACCACTATTTGATTTGAAGTGAAAAAGGTTCATTTTCGCTTGACAAAAGCCTTCAATATATTTATTAAAGTTTCATTATTCCACCAATAAAATGATGCTTTATTTTCCAACCACAACTCTCCATCCCCACTCTTTTCATTTCATTTCCATTTAATTTTCTTTATACAAAACCTTCTCCTAAATCAATACACTAAACACTAATCACACTTACTTATACACACTAACACACATCTCATCTCACTTTCTCTATTATATATTCTTCCTTCCTCTCCTCCCCTCCCCTAAACACCACCTCTCCCTCTCCAAACAAAAAACTCCCTACCACCTATCCCAACACCATTCTCCTCCTCCTCCTCCTCCCCTCACCACCAATACATCTCCACCATCCAATATGTCAGCCAAGGACTGTGGCAACCATGGGTACAAGAGGAAGAGGCTCCACCAACGACTATGCGCGGCGTTCCTGACCTTCATACTCCTAGTCCTATTTGTGATCCTCCTAGTCTGGCTGATCCTACGTCCAACTAAGCCACACTTCACTCTCCAAGACGCCACAGTCTACCAATTCAATGTCTCCTCCCCGAACTTCCTGTCATCCAATCTCCAAGTCACCGTAGCCTCTCGAAATCCCAACGACAAGATCGGTATCTACTATGACAAGCTCGACATCTATGCCTCCTATAGGAACCAGCAGATCACCTTGCCTACCACTATCCCATCAACCTACCAAGGCCACAAGGACATCAATATATGGTCTCCGTTCGTCTCCGGCAACTCTGTGCCCATCGCGCCGTATCTTGCCGTCGGATTGAGCCAAGATCAATCTGCTGGGATGGTTTTGATCAATATCAGGATTGACGGAAGGGTCAGATGGAAGGTTGGCACTTGGATCTCAGGCAGGTATAGGCTCAATGTTAATTGTCCGGCTTATTTGACCTTTGGTAGTAGGTTCTCTGGGGTCAACGTCAGTCCTGGCGTTAGTAAATTCACGCTTGACCGTGAATGCAGCACCGATGTATGATTTACTGATCGACCACGAGGAGCTTCAAAACAGTAAACTTCCATCAATACATTTTAGTACTTTTAATATTTGTGTAGGATGGTAATTTGTAAATTTACCTTACAAATAAAATTATTATTGTGAAAAGAATTGCAACGAAAGTGGTATCTATGATTTCTTTTTTACCATAATTCATTGTGTTTACGTATCTTTCCTGCTTTGGTCGGTGGTTTGAAATCCTTTCAATAACATATATTGTGTTGAAGGGATATCTATATGATCCGATCGATTACGTGAGGCTCATGCCAATGGTAGCAACAGAATCGAGGAAAGTATACATAAAAGACAATTCTTTTTTATTATATTAGTTAGTGATCTCAGACGATGAGTCCTTTTTTTCATGATGAATTGTTGGCATCAGTCCTACATTTTTCTCTGCAGACGAATGAGAAAGGGGCTCAGCGGTTTCATAAATTTCAAGCCAAAAAAGTGAATGTTTTGGTATATTGTGTTGTGGGTTCTGATTAAGGATGGAATGATACGGAATCGGGTGGTCCAAGATTCGGGATTGATCCGAATTTGATAAATTGGGTACTTTGCTTGGGAGGTGTGAGGTGTCAATCATGTTACAATTACATCAATGGCGTTATATAATGTAGGGTCCAAATTGAATGTCATGAAATGCTTTATTAACTATTTCCCTTTATAAAAAAAGGGAATTTAATTAAGTTGTATAGGCCTCTAATACTTTTTTTTTAATCCCCTTAACCCCTCCTATTCCGAATGTCACTTGCAGGATTTGAATCCTGAACTTGTGATTTCATCATTCACATGTGTCGGCGATACCCTCTTCAACGGCCTGTAATACTTCACTTATGATTACATTACCATATTATGTGTATAATTCAATACGTGAGTGGGCATGGGGTCAATGGTTCACTTGAGGAATCTCAAAGTGCTTGGTAGTTTATTTGGAGCATCAGATTCTCCAAATCTATTTGGAGCAGTTTCTTGTCAGAATTTGATTTGAGTTTGATGTTTCAATGTTCCATTTTGGATTGGCTAAGTTGGTGGTTCCAAGCTAATCCTTTCTGACGAACGGAGTGGTTATGGCGTAGGGTTCCTCACGTTCTCATGCAATATGTATGGAAAGAGAGAAATATGAGGATTTTTGAAAGGCTCAACAGATCATAGCATTCTATTTTTATCGAAATTAGGAAATTGTTGTGGAGGATGGGTTCAACTTGTAATTTGTTCAGGGACTTGGTTTTGACACCTTCATGGTGTCTTGGCATTCCTTGATGTAGGAATGATTTCCTTTGTCCTTTGTTCTATTTCTTATCTTTAATAAACATCTTCGTATTTGGCAAAAAAAAATATTACAAAATGGAGCAGGTAAATGTGTTTAATCGGATAGCTATTATATGTGTTTAGCATTTTATGAATTTTTATCAGAGACCAGACTAAATGTATGAGAAAATTAAGAAAATAGTCCAACTACTACACTCAATCACATACTTTTCAAAATGGCTGTTTACTTCTCGTAGTCGTCGTACGTACAATAATGGAAAATGAAGTTCATCAACAAACCAAAATCCTACCACCTTTTCAAATCACCGACAGAAACAAAATTAGTCTTGCATACTTAAACCAATCAATTCTACAATAATTGATTAAGATACTAAACACTATTTTCATTTTTTAAATTCCTTAGCCCCTTCCACTCAAAATATTGAAGGCAAGTTCGAATCCGGGACCAATAATTTCCATCCGGCATAGGCTGACGTATATACCATTGAGCCGGTACTCCATTGATTTGTAATACTACAAGTTACCTATATGGTAATTTCTACCACCAATGACCACCACTATTTGAAGTGAAAAAGGTTCATTTTCTCATAACAAAAGTCTTCAATATATTTATTAAAGTTTCATTATTCCATCAATAAAATGATGCTTTATTTTCCAACCACAACTCTCCATTCCCACTCTTTTCATTCCCTTTCATTTTCTTTATACAAAACCTTCTCCTATTCTATATGCATACACTAAACACTAATCACACTTACTTATACACACTAACACACATCACTTTCTCTATTATATATTCTTCCTTCCTCTCCTCCCCTCCCCTAAACACCACCTCTCCCTTTCTCCAAACAAAAAACTCCCTACCACCTATACCAACACCATTCTCCTCCTCCTCCCCTCACCACCAATACATCTCCACCATCCAATATGTCAGGCAAGGACTGTGGCAAGGACTGTGGCAACCATGGGTACAAGAAGAGGAGGCTCTACCAACGACTATGCGCGGCGTTCCTGACCTTCATACTCCTAGTCCTATTTGTGATCCTCCTAGTCTGGCTGATCCTACGTCCAACTAAGCCACACTTCACTCTCCAAGACGCCACAGTCTACCAATTCAGTGTCTCCTCCCCGAACTTCCTGTCATCCAATCTCCAAGTCACCGTAGCCTCTCGAAATCCCAACGACAAGATCGGTATCTACTATGACAAGCTCGACATCTATGCCTCCTATAGGAACCAGCAGATCACCTTGCCTACCACTATCCCATCAACCTACCAAGGCCACAAGGACATCAATATATGGTCTCCTTTCGTCTCCGGCAACTCTGTGCCCATCGCGCCTTATCTTTGCGTCGGATTGAGCCAAGATCAATCTGCTGGGATGGTTTTGATCAATATCAAGATTGAAGGAAGGGTCAGATGGAAGGTTGGCACTTGGATCTCAGGCAGGTATAGGCTCAATGTTAATTGTCCGGCTTATTTGACCTTTGGTAGTAGGTTCTCTGGGGTCAACGTCGGTCCTGGCGTTAGTAAATTAACGCTTGACCGTGAATGCAGCACCGATGTATGATTTACTGATCGACCACGAGGAGCTTCAAAACAGTAAACTTCCATCAATACATTTTGTGTAGGATGGTAATTTGTAAATTTACCTTACAAATAAAAATATTATTGTGAAAAGAATTGCAACGAAGGTGGTATCTATGATTTCTTTTTTTACCATAATTCATTGTGTTGAAATCCTTTCAATGACCTATATTGTGTTGAAAGGATATCTATATGATCCGATCGATTACGTGAGGCTCATGTCAGTGGTAGTAACAGAATCGAGGAAAGTATACATAAAAGACAATTCTTTTTTATTATATTAGTTAGTGATCTCAGACGGTGAGTCCTTTTTTCCATGACGAATTGTTGGCATTAGTCCTACATTTTTCTCTGCAGACGGAGGAGTAAGGGGCTCAGCGGTTTCATAAATTTCAAGCCAAAAAAGTGAATGTTTTGGTATATTGTGTTGTGGGTTCTGAATAAGATTGGAATGATACGGAATCGGGTGGTCCAAGATTCGGGATTGATCCGAATTTGATAAATTGGGTACAAATCATGCAAAGTTGGTTGTTGTGAGGTGTGAGGTGTCAATCACGTTACAGATACTTCAGTGGCGTTATATAATGTAGGGTCTAAATTGAATGTCACGAAATGCTTTATTAACTATTTCCCTTTAAAAAAAAACAGGGAATTTAATTAAGTTGTATAGGCCTCTAATACTTTTTTTTAATCCACTTTAACCCCTCTTATTCGGAATGTCACTTGCAGGATTTAAACTCTGGACTTGTGATTTTATCAGTCACATGTGTCGGCGATGCCCTCTTCTATGGCCTGTAATACTTCACTTATGATTACATTACCATATTATGTGTATAATTCAATACGTGAGTGGGCATGGGGGCAATGGTTCACTTGAGGAATCTCAAAGTGCTTGGTAGTTTATTAAAGATAAATATATATTTCTATGAGTGGGGGAACCCAATTGGGCAATTTGGTCTGAGCCACCTTGTAAAAGTTGGGTCATAGACATCAGGGGAAGATCAATGATTACTGTCACCTAATACATACAATTCTATAGACTAGTTCTAAGGTTCTAAGGAGTAGTTTAGGGCCTTTAGGCTTTGTGTTATTGGAAGTTTTAGGTGTGTTTATGTAGTCATGGTCATATTCCACCGACTCTATACCTACCTTAGAAAGTGATGTAAGTTTTGTTTTTTCTATGATTAATCATTAATTACCTTCTTAGTTTAATTAAATCTTAAGCTTAGGTTCATAATCTTACTCTCCATTGAGGCGAAAAGGTTATTAAAGACGACACCATTCTTAGAACATGGCCATCACTTTCATGGATTTCTTGCACCATTTAGAATGTTTTTCCATTTCTGTTTAGCAAAATTATGGTATATTTGGCTTCAAAATTTGGACTATAGAAGTCATTTAGGATGGATGCATATGATCTAATATGAAAGTTGAATTTTATTATGTTTTCTTTTAATCCATATGGAAATTCAATGACCATTTTCATTTTCTTTTTAACAATTTTAGGTAGTCAGACTAGTCAGTTAGTCATTTTTTTTAGAATTGAATCATTTTACAATTTTAATAATTCTATAAACAATATTTGTGATTGTGTTTTAAAGAGAGAATATAAAATTGTAGAAATGTCCAATCCCAACAAAAAAAAAAAAAATGACTGGCTGACAAAACTGTTCTTCTTTTCCTTCCATTCTTTTCCATCCTTTCACCTGTTTGAACGATGATTCAAGATGTGATTCTCATTTAGATATCATGATTTTAGTGCACTTGTGAAATAAATTTGGTGTCAAAGTGGCTGCACCTTGGTCATTGGATTAAAGTTATCTATGTAAGTCGAATTCTAGGCCATTGGATGTCAATGATTGAGGAGCACATATAACTTTGGTGATCTGAGAGTTTCACCTTCAAAATGATAATGACGACACTAATTGGGATTGCTGGTGGATGTAGTTGTCAATAGGTGAGATGTCACCACCACATCACTATGGTTTTTGCCTTGAATTGACAATAATGGGATATATCTTTATCAACATCTTTCATTGTTTGCTTGCCTGTTTGTGGAGGCCTCGAAAGCCTATCCTCCTACTCCCTCAGTTTGGATCGGTTTTGCAGGAAATTGATAATCCAACTGAAACTACCTGATTTTACCACCCTGGACTGAAACAAATAAAAGAAGAAACCGAATTGAACTCAATATATAACACCCAATTCAACCATTTAAGACTTGTTTACAACTTACTTTCAGACAATTTAATTTGGTTCGGTTAATATGGTTTAAATAAACGAAAAATGATTTTTAAGGCTTACTTTTTAATAAAATAGACCATTTAGATATGGGTGTGGCTAGAAAATCAGGTTTTACAATCATGTTCTGCAATCAAAATGATATGGTTTTATTAGAGGAAGTTTTTTACAACCTCGAGATACACATAAACACTTTGGAGATTTAATTATTCTTTCAAAATCACGCCACGTCACCCTGGTTGCCAAACATGATTGCAAAAATCTAGTTTCTTAGCATTTTTGTATAGATATTGTAATTAATGTAATAGCTAATTTGTGTCTACTTTTATACTTTCATGGCAAATATATTTATTTTATTAACCCAAACTAACCTATAAAGTTATAAGACATTTTTACCCTTCTTAAATAAATAGAAAACCTACGTTTATGCTTTTGTGGCCAACAATGACTCTTTTATTAATTATTCTAATTATGACCAATTATTGTTGGTTCGCTATGCTATAAGTTGAGATTTATGACCTATTATTTTTACAATCACTCTTCAAAACATATCTAATAGAGCCAGAAATATCGCACCGTTCTTATTATTTATTTATTTGTTGTTGTTGTTATTATTATTATTATTATTAAATAAATAAGTAAATAACAAGAACAATGTGATACTTTTAGCCCCATTAGATATGTTTTGAAGAGTGATTGTAGAAATAAAATGTCAGAAATCATCAACTTATATAGCCCAACCCAATCAAAAATTTGTTGGTTATAATTAGAATAATTAATAAAAGAATAATTGTTAGTCATAAAAATATAAAAAGTGGGTTTTCTATTTGTTTAGCAAGGGTAAAGATGTCGGATAACTTTATGGGTTAACCTGAATTAGTAAAAAAAAATTTGTTGGTTATAAAAGTAGGAAAAAATTAATCATTAAATCAACTACGATATCTAAATTATCTATTTTGTGAAAAAAAAAGTATTAAAAATCATTTTCTATATAGTTTCTTTGATTTGACTTATGAGATAATAATAAACTATATATTTATTTACTTTATTGAAAAATAAGTACATATTTGTTTTAACTAATAATATTGTTTATGTTATTTTTTCTTTTTTCTGGTTAGTGTTTTTAATGTTAATCAATCAAATGTTGACGATAAGGACGATGATATTATTTTAAAATAAAATATCCAATCCTTATCAACCCCTCCCATAAAAGGACAATGATGTTATTTTTTTTAGTTAGTGCTCTTTCCTAAAGGGACGATGATACACCTTTTTCTTATGTTTTTCATTAACCAATCCTTATCAGTCCCCCAAAGAAGCTGAATCAAGCCCTACAATGACTTCGTTCCCGAAGACTCAAGCTCCCAATCAAAACCCTTATGTTACCAAGTCATGTTTCGAGCCTCTGTTCATGCTCGAACCATGTTTGTTTTCTCTTTCCAAGGATCCTCAAGCGATAGCAAGACATGTTTTTACTCCCAAGGCACTGTTTGAAGAATCAGACAGTCTCAAGACTCAACAATTTTATGAATTCATCTTAGTGGACACCGATTCAGTGGTGATCACTCAAAATAGAGAGAAATCTTCCCCAGAAAAGATTTCTCATTCAAAGTGTCAGATTTTGAAGATTATGTCAGAAGCAGACTAGAAGCAGCATCCGCTCTACCACAAGAAGTTATTAGTCAATTATCTTCCTCAATCTTTCAATTATGTCGACTACAAGCAAGCCTGGTCTAGAGCATTCATCGTTCCCTCTTAGAACTGCTCTCATTCTTGGTTTTTCTTTTTCTGCAAAAAGTTCAAACAAGCTTCAATCCCTCTTTGGTTCCAACACACATGGTGGAATCACTTTGGAGCTCAAGATGGTATCCTTCCACCTCCTGTGAATGAAGGATGACAACTTTTCAAGACTAAGTTCAATCTTGCAACACCTGTCTCTCAACAGGTTTCGTTCTTATGGTTTTTTTTATCAAGTTCAATCTTACTTGGATTTGCTGCTGGGATTTATCCGTTTCAGCTCTTACAAGTATCAATCAGTCGATGCAACCTCCTTTATGGTTCTGTCAAAGATTCAAGATCAAGTGGTGGCCAACTTTGACCACAGTCATGCAACCAAAGATGGAGTCCTTAGGTTCTTCTCTGGAAATTTGTTTTCAGTTCAACCTTTGGTCAACTCTGTCAAGATTCCCTCTCAAGCAAAGCTTCTTAAACAACATATTAAGAAGCAATTACAAAGCAAGCCTACAAAAGCTCAGCTCATGGAAACTCTGTCCAGAATAGCATCAGAGAATTCTGACGAAGACGATGATGCTACAGACTCCAGTGGGCTAAACAATGAAGATGATTGTTTTGACATCTTTCCGTCATTTGCATAAGTCTGACCCCACAATCATAATGGTGTTCCTCCATTATTACAAGCATTTGCCAGCTCCGCTAGCAGGCAAGATTGCTTTCGGCCAGATATCCGACAGCATCTCCTTTTCTTTTCAAAAGCAATTACGTGATCCAACAGTGATCACTCAAGTCAAAAGTGTACAATTGAAGCATCTCCAACAATACTCACACTTTCAATTATTTGCATAAAGACAAACAAAATGATAAGGATCCACCTCATCCTCCACTCAAGACTTCGAGAAGACTTATCTCTTTTCTTGTGTATTAGCCTATAAATAAGAATGTAAGTCTGCAGAGACAGACAGGCGATTTTTAGAACCCCTCTCCTGATGTAAACCTTAGAAGCTTTCCCTTCAGTTATCATACTGTAATCTTTCCTTCTCTAATCATGTAAGTCTTATATCTTTCATTTATAAAAGCATACTTCCTTTATGTTTAGATTTTAAATAAAAACTTATTCTTAGATCTGATCATAATATCTTACAGTTAAACTCCAAGTGTAAACCAGGAAACTGGCTTGAAGCTGTATCGATCTCTTGACAGATTAAAAAATAATCTTTAAAATGTTTATCATATGCTTTGTATATGTTTATCTGTGTATTTTACTATTCTTGTATGTTTGTTCCTCTCATGTTTTTTTTTCATCTATTCGCTACTGTAAATTGTGTGCTAAGATTCTAAACCTAGTAGTCCTGGATAGAAATTGGTATCAGAGCCATCTTCTTTTTATTTTAAAATATCAAATGTTGACGATAAGGACGATGATACTATTTTAAAATAAAATATCCATGATAAACAATTTAGCTTTTATAACAAAAATTCTTGAACTTGAGTTTCATTTGTGGTATACAAGGTATATAACTTTTGGCTAGTAGAAAATTTTGTGGTGGTAAATAAAAAACTTTCTGTTGTGGCAAGTCATTTATTGATTTTGTTTAATTATTGATTTTTTTTTTTGTTAACATTATTATACTATCAAAAAGTCCATGTGCTCCTTGTTGTGTTATGATAAAAAACTGTGATGTCACAAATATGTTAAAATTTCATTAAATATTTCAATTTTCATATACTTTGATATTTTATAATATTATTTTAATATTAAAAATTGGTTACATAAGTGATTATTTGTTATGTAACCTGTATGACGAACTATCCATTGTATAAGACTTTTTATTTTGTATTTAAGAGTTTAAAAATGCATGACTTATTTATTATATTAAATTCAAAATTAAAACCAAAAGATTTACATTTTTTTCTACAGAAAATCAAATATTTCTTAAATTGTCAACTATATTTGACCAACTTGTAGATTGTGTATTTATCAACCTTGCCAACATTGAGGGTTGGTAAGTGGTACACAATGTATATAACTTCAAGATGAGCCTCTCCGTTGTGTGTGTGGTGTGATTTTCAGTAATTTAATGATTAACACCTCAAATGCATATGCGACTATATTCAAGATGGTGACCGATCGTATAAGTTGTTTAAATTGGATGGCCAAAGTAAACAAAACCCTCCCCTCGCTGGTTTCCTCGACAATAAGAAAGGTTTTAAACCATTTGTGGATTAATGGGCTGTAAAGGCAAAATCACATGAAACTTTTTGCTTGAAAAAATATGTATGTATACTTTCGACATGGTAGAGTTAATAATTGGCCTTGACCCAGTAAATCCCTCTTACCAAATTAATCAGAATTTAGAAACTTCCTTAGCTTTACTTTCTTTCAATATCAATACTCATTACGATTACATGTTTTCATTAGAAATTTCCTTTATCTTTCACCTTTCAACCCACTTGTTCAAACTTTCATTAAACAAGTCTAGTACTCTATTGACCAAGACTGTGTTGTGCAGATTCTGCACTTCTGAAAGCAATTTCAATTCAAATAGTCTACCTATGTATGATCATTAATCATATCCGTCGACCAAAATACGTAAAGATTAGGTGCACTATGATGTCGATAATCAACTCCTGTTTGCACCATATACATATTCTTTTAAGCTTATACTATAAGTAATGTTTAACAATGTCTGAAAATTGTTATGAAATACATGCAAATTCAACCTTGGCTTTCTGGTTCTCTCAAGTAATCGAAATGTTTTGTTTCAAACAACGCGGTGTGTACAAGTCTTATATATAGTATTACATTCCTACAAACCAAATCACCAAAAACACATTCAAATCAAAGCAACAAATTACTTAGCAAAAACCAAGCTTTTCAAACATTTCTCTGCATCCAAAAATGTCCCAACAAACTAAGGAAGTCCCTCTAAATGGAGCTTATTATGGCCCTCCAATTCCTCCCCCACAACCCCATCATCGCAGACGTCGATCATGTTGTCTACTAAGCACTTTTATGACGCTGCTAATTGGGATAGTTGTGGTGGTAGGCATCGCGGCACTTATCTTCTGGCTAGTTGTACGTCCAACCAAGGTCAAGTTCTACGTAAATGCCGCTGATCTCACACAGTTTGATCTCACTAATGGCGACACTTTGAATTACAATCTCTCCTTGAACATGGCAATCAGGAACCCGAACAAGAAGATTGGTATTTACTACGATAGACTTGAGGCCAGGGCGGAGTATGAAGGGGAACGATTTGGTTGGGATCCTTTGCCAGAATTTTATCAAGGCCATAAAAATACTACTGATTTACGAGTGAGTTTCCGCGGGCAATCCTTGATCACATTACGAGGATCTGAAATCAATAGGTTTAATCAGGCAAGAAACGCAGGAGTTTACTACATCGATGTCAAGATTTATGCTCGGATCAGGTTCAAGATTGGATCAATCAAAACTAGGAGGTACAAGCCACAGATAGAATGCAACTTGAGAATTCCATTGGCTTCAAATGGTACAACAGTGACTACGGGATTCGAGCGTAAAAGATGCGATATTGATTATTGATCATTGTCCATTTCATATGATTTTTTTCTTCATTTATGGCTTTGGCGAATTGATAGCTTTTATTTTCCTCGTATGTACTTATAATTATAACATTGTTTGATTATTTGATCATATCTATATCATTTTTCATACCGGATTCTATTGATGCATAGAATTTTTTTTCTTTTTTCTTTTTTAACTTTACTAGACTACGATTTAGAACTATTATATTGCCTCAATACTATAGTGATTCGTAATTAGTAAAATCACGAACACAACGTGCTTACACTTAGGGTGTGTTTGGTTGCATGGAATCCTATGTCATTGGAATCCATGAGGGGACCTCTACATTTTAGGCTAATTTGAGGTATCACTCCACATCCACCATTTGATTTTGTGATCAATAGTGGGAATGAAAGTCCCATGAACATGAGAATCACATGCCTTGGGGGACAGTGAGGGCGACAGTGAGGGGTTCTCGATAGAGATATTCTCGACAGAGAGGGGTTCTCGACAGTGATCTTCTCGACAGTGAGGGGTTCTCGACAGTGAGTGGTTCTCGACAGTGAGAGGTTATCAACAGTGAGGGCTTCGCAGAGAGGATCTCGACAGTGAGGGCTTCGCAGAAAGGGGTTGCAGAGAGTGGTTTTCGAAGGTGAGGGCTTTGCACAGCGAGGGGTATTGCAGAGAGGGAGGGTAGAGAGTGAGGGCTCTGCAGAGAGAGGCCCTTGCCGGTGAAGAGAGAGATTTGCAGAGAGACGGGTGAGCAGAAGGGCTTTGCAGAGAGAGAGAGCTCCGACGGTGGTGAGCTTCTTCACAGACGGAGGTGTTTTATCTTCTAAAACGGTGGTGAGCGAGGGCTGGTGAGCCTCTTCCTTCTTCTCGATCTGCCATCGCCAGGGCTTGACGGTAGTGAGCGAGGGCTTGCGAAGGTGGTGAGCTCTTTCTCAGACTTTGGAACAAATTTGGCAATTTTTCGGCAATAAGTAATATCTTTTAGTTATTTTTAATCTTCGTATTGCTATGATGCTTGTATGCTGGTGAAATTGTGCTTGTATGTTTGTAACTTTGTGCTAAATCTTGGGAGAGATGGAGCTCAAAAATGGAAATCTTCGTTTGTTGAAAATTGATGGGAAAGAATTTGGGATTCGAAAGTCAAGAGGAGGTTTGTTGTTATTTGAATCGAGCTCGAGGGTTAGAATCAAAGTATTTGTTGAATTGCAGATGGGAGAATGGATTGAGTTTCAGCTTAAGAAAGCTGTGGAATTAGGCTCTAATGCCTTCTCAGCCAGTTGGAAAATCAACAATAGATGGGTCATGATGGTGAAAGAGGCCAATAAGGGAGGAATTTTCCTTTCTATTATGGTGGGTTGGGGTTCAGGGTCCAAAACTCTCAGGGTGCCAGCTGACGTGGAAGGGACGGGCTGGAAACAACTCGCCCAAGCCATGAAGGAGGTGGTTTTAAATAAAGTGCCTCAACCTTATCCTAAGCAGCAATTTAGAAGAGATGGGGTTTCAACTCTGCCAGGTATTAGTGTTGTCCCACCCTTGCGCAACAGAACCTTTGTTGTGGTAGTGGCCACCAATCCCTCAAGTGTGAGCCCTACCTCTATTGCCAGTAAGGGCCCCATTGCAGCAACTTCTATTCATCGGGATTCTCCCATTGATTTCTTGTCCCAAGTATGGGGCAATCATCTTCCTCCAGATCCCGCTGTAAGAAAGAATCTTGCAAGGTCGTTGATAGAGTTGCCTGATTCAGTGATTTAGTGGACACCTATTGCTCTTCCGTTTGGACACACAACTTTCTTGGTCTTCGCTAACTCTCCACACGTGACCTCATGCGAGGCATACGAGCCGCCTCCTAGGTTGCCGACACTGAGTGATCAGTCTCCCCAGCTATACCCAACGCTTCCCCATTCCCCTGCTTCTCGTGCCATTTCAGCGGGTAAAGTTGGTAACTCGATGTCTGAGTCAGCTCGTCCTTCTTAGCAGGATAAAGGCAAAGGTATTATTGGGCCTTCATCTGGCAAGGGGTCCAAGTCTTTTTCGGAACATAATTTGGCCAAGTCTAATGATCAACAGACATCTGGCAATTATTGGAGGGTTTTAGAAGCGGTGGAAAAATATGTCTTCAATTTGGATCCCCTTTTGACCAAGATGTCTATGCAGGTCCGCAGGGATCGAAAGCTGGCTAGAAAAGGACAGCGTGACAGAGCCGCTGAATGGGCCAATTTTTCAGTCTTTCCAACCAGATCTAGGTTCATGCTTAAACAGAGATCCACCAAATCAAGCTCTACCAACAAAGCAGGGCAGGTAGAACTTAAAGGATGTAGTGCCCTGCTGGGCTGACAAGGGGAAAGTCTTCCAACCAGACCCAGGAGTGTTCGGTATATCTCCCTTACCCGCTGGGTTTCGAGCCACTAGCAGAACAATGTGTTGAAGTTCATGGTTTGTCTACAAAACTATGTGTTTCTCATTTGGAGAGTTGCTCATCTACACCAAACCACGTAGGCGCTCCCCCAGGCTTCGAGGTCCCACAGACGATAAATCTTGGGTTTCTACTCCCTAGCGAACAGACTTCTGGCAAGTCTCCAGGGTTTGTTTCTAGGGTCAATGACAGCGTGGAGCCTTCTGTCTCTGACTGTCATTCGATTCAGGAAGAAGCATCAGTTCGTTCGGCTTTCAAAGAAATTGGCTTGACAGTGGGAGTGGACCTCAGTCAGGATGAAAAAAGGGCTTTAGATATGGTTCAAGCTGCAGCGCAGGGTACAATATCTGACAAAACAATGGACAAGGGCAACAACCCCGGGGTTGAAGGTCTTTCATGAACCTCAAAATTCTTTCGTGGAACTGTAGGGGGCTCGGGAATACTGAAAGGCAAAGGGGTTGTCGTAGATTAATTTCAGAGAATTGTCCTGACCTTGTTTTCGTTCAGGAAACGAAATTGGACAGATGCTCTAGAGAATTTATCAGAAAATTGTGGGGTGATAGCTCTTTTGATTGGGCTATGGTGGAATCCATTGGCAGCTTGGGATGCCTTTTAGCTATTTGGGATGCTGATCTTTTGCAGATGAGGGAAGTGTTGAAATGAGCTTTTTCACTTTCTATTCAATTTCAAATGATCTCGGATAACTCATTTTGGTTAGGGACTAACATTTATGGTCCGTGTGATCCTTCGCTAAGAGAACACTTCTGGGAAGAACTATATGACATTGCTGGTTGGGTGCAATCGCCATGGGAGTTAGCGGGAGACTTCAATGTTGTCCGTCACATGATGAAAAAAAAGGATGCAAGAGGAGGTCCATGAGCATGTAGAAATTCAATCAGTTCATTAATGAGGTGGAACTCGCTGATTTCAGTCTAAAAGGGGGAAAATTCACATGGTCAAATCGAAGAGATCGTCCTATCCTTTGTCGACTTGATCGATTTCTGGCTTCGGTGGATTGGATTGACAAATTTGGTGATAAGGTTGAATGGCTCAAGGGTGCAGCATGTTCTGACCATCACGCGATTTTGCTTGCGAACTCGTCTGTTGGTGGCTGTACTCGCCTTTTTTCATTTGATAATGGTTGGTTTGATCACCCTACCCTGGCAGAGGAAATGAAAGCTTGGTGGAACAACTCAGTAGTCTCTGGCCACCCTGGCTACTGTTTATGGTGGAAGCTTAAGGCACTCAGATGCAACCTTAAAAGTTGGAGGACTAAAGTTTGGGGTAAGACAAATTTATGTATTCAAAATATTTCTGCCTTAGTTGCTAACATTGATGCTGATGAAGAGATCAGAGACCCGACTGCTGAGGAGAGGTCTTGTAGAGTGCAGCTACATTAGGAGTGGGCAACATTAACCAAAAGAGATGATGAGTTTTGGAGGATCAGATCAGGAGTCAACTGGGTTTGTCATATGGATCAGGGGTCCAAATTCTTTCATAACTTGGCTAACAGACACAGACTGTTTAACTCCATTGAAGCTCTTAGCATGGGCCAGAAGTTGGTAGTGGATGAAGTCAGTATTAGAGAACTCTTGATATCTCACTTCAAGGAGTTGTTCTATGAAAAGGAGGAGTGGCGACCTTTTTTCTCGGGGATTACTTTCAAGTCTATCTCCCAGTCTACGGCTACCGCCTTGGTAGATAATTTTTCGGAAATGGAAATTAGAGCGGCAATGGAAGAACTAAAATCTGAAGTTTCTCCAGGTCTTGATGGTTTCTCAATGGTGTTCTATTTGAAAATGTGGGAGGTAATCAAATTTGATTTTCTGAAAGTTGTTGAACATTTTAACTCGAGAAATTTTCTTGATTGGCGGTTGAACATCACTATCATCTCGCTTATTCCTAAATGTGCGGGAATGCGGACAGTCAAAGATTTTAGACCTATCAGTATTTTGAATGGGGCCTATAAGATCATTGCCAAGGTGTTGGCTAACAGATTGAAAATAGTTCTTCATTCAGTCATTTCTCCTTTTCAAAGTGCAGCAGTCAGTGGAAGACAGGTGGTTGATAGCCCTTTGATTGCCAATGAAATTATTTATTCCAGGAAAAAACAAGGTGTTGCAGGGCTCGTTATCAAATTAGATTTCTCAAAAGCCTTTGACAACGTCTCTTGGAGATACTTGGATTTGGTAATGGCTCGCATGGGGTTTGACTCCAAATGGATTCATTGGCTTCACACTTGCAGATCTACAGCTAATTTCTCTCTGAAGATTAATGGTCAGCTGCACGGGTTTTTCAATAGCTCGAAAGGCTTGCGCCAAGGCGATCCCCTGTCTCCTCTTCTATTTACTATAGCAGCAGAAGGTCTAACACAAATGATTCTTAAAGCAGTTGATGCTGGCCTAGTGAGAGGGTTTTCTATCGTTGAGGGTAGTATTCCTGTTTCTATTCTCCAGTATGCGGATGATACTATCCTCTTTTGTGATGCTTCCGCTTATCAGGTTCTGGCTCTTAAAAGAATTATGCTTTGGTTTGAAGTTATTTCAGGTCTGGAAATCAACTTTCACAAATCAAGGGTGTTGCCTATTGGAGAAGTCCCTCATCTGCACCAGTTGGCGGGTTTATTGGGTTGTTCAGCGGGTCATCTTCCAGTTAAGTACTTGGGCATGCCTTTGGGTGCTAGTTTTAAAAGTAAAGCTGTGTGGGATGAGACGATCGAAAGGATGGAATCGAAACTAGCGTCTTGGAAACACAAATTTCTCTCTAAAGCAGGCAGATTAGCTCTTGTACAATCCACATTAGTTTCTATCCCGGTGTTCATTCTGGCTCTTATCAAGGTTCCCTGTTCAATAGCAGCCAAGATGGAACAAATCATGCGCGATTTCCTTTGGGGTTCTACTCAAAACTCTAGAAAGATGCATTTAGTGGGATGGGAGAAAATTTGTTGCCATAAATCTCGAGGTGGTTTAGGCATTCGTCAGGTGCTCACATTCAATATTGCATTACTTTCTAAGTGGCTTTGGCGATTTGCAGAAGAAAATGAAAATTTATGGAGATATCTCATTATGGACAAATATGGGCGCAATAGATGGGTTTGGGAAAAGAGAACTAAGTACACTTCCTACAGATGCTCTTTGTGGAAGTCCATCTCCCGGTGCGCAAGTGGCTTCTACCCTCACACCTCTCTCCAATGTGGAATTTCGGATATGTTGGCTGCATCTCATTATGAGACCCACTCCAACCCCTTCATTTTCTCTCACGAAAATCTGGTATGGGTGAAAAAACTTTTTTCCTCGGATTAATTTATTTAGTTGGTCAGTGTTGCATGAGAAGATCTTGACTAAAGATAGGTTAAGGAAAAGAGGAATCCACACAGGGAGTCTTTGTATGTTTTGCAATGAAATTGACGAGACGCTGGACCATTTGATGCTTCACTGCAGTTTCTCCAAATCCATTTGGAGCAGTTTCTTGTCAGAATTTGGTTTGAGTTTGATGTTTCAAGGCTCCATTTTAGATTGGCTAAGTTGGTGGTATCAAGCAAATCCTTCCCGTCGGGGGGAGTGGTTATGGCGTAGGGTCCCTCACGTTCTCATGTGGTGTGTGTGGAAAGAAAGAAATAAAGGGTATTTGAAGGACTCAACAGATCAGAGCACTCTATCTTTAACGAGATTAGAGAATTGCTGTGGAGGTTGGGTTCGGCTTGTAATTTGTTTAGGGATTTGGGTTTTGACACTTTCATGGTGTCTTGGCATTCCTTGATATAGGAATGTTTCTCTTTGTTTTTTGTTTCCTTTTCTTTCCTTAATAAACATCTTCGTGTTTGACAAAAAAAAAAAAAAAAAAAAAAGGGTTGTTCCACGATTGACAAATTTTATGAAGCCAATGTCAGTATTGAGAAAGGGAGGTTCTTTGATTTTTGCGTAGTGGTGTTGAATGGTTTTTCCAAGATTAGCAAAAATTCCTGACAAATTGATATGTTAATTTGTCAAGTCATTTTGTTAATTTTGGTGCAACCAGAGTCTTCTTCTTGAGCCATTAACAAGATTACTGAGATTGTGCATTTCTCTGGGTATGGTAAGACTGTCTCAAACAGCCTCCTTAAGAGGCTAGTTCGGGGCTAAATTTGCATAGGTAGCAATTTTAATGATTTGAGACTTTATTTTGTGTCTCCAACAACCTTATTACAAGTGACGTGGCTTTATTAAGCCACAACGAGTTTGGTTCCACTCGTCAAAATAAGGAAGAAATAACTAGTCATTAGTTAATAAGAAATAATAAGAATATGATATTTAAAGAAGATATCTAATGAATATTTACACAAGCATTCTCTTTTCTCTCAAGGAGTTTCTTAAATAATAGTATTTTAAGCAATTTAAGGAAACTCACATTAAGGCTCTTGAAGATGCGCTAAATGTTGTGTGCACGAAATCAATGAAAAGAAAGCATAGTGGGCGATGGGCTTGAGCTAAAAAGATCCATGTCATGGCTCTTCGGGAAACTAAGTGAATTCTAGCCCTTTGAAAGCGTTCTTGCAAGTCCAAAAAGTTCATTTGGGTTTCAATGTTAACTAAATATTTAAAAATTAATAATGAAAAATAAATAAAAATCCATTGATCCCAAAACGTTAAGTCAAGTCTTACCCAAATTCTATTTTGCCATTCGAAGAAAGATGGAATAATAAACATTGATTGTGAAAAATTAAATGAACTATAAGATTGGAAGTGTTACTATATTTCAAGTTTGTGAAATCAACCTGATAAAAGATATGTTAATGATGTTGTTGCTTTGGCATCTTATGTGAAAAACTTAATGGTTCAATACAATGAGTGGATTGGAAGAAGAAAAGTTGAATAAGAGGATAGTCATGTTGGGCATCATTAAAAGTTTGAGTTATAGTATATGAAAAATGATTTTTAAGGCATATTTTTTTTATAAAATATACAATTTAGATACCGTAGCTGATGTAATGGCTAATTTGTGCATACTTTTATACTTTCATTGCCAACAAAAATTATTTTATTAATCCACGTTAACCTATAAAGTTATAAGACATCTTTACGCTTCGTAAACAAATAGAAAATCCACGTTTATACTTATATGACCAACAATGACTCTTTTATTAATTATTCTAATTATGACCAACCATTGTTGGTTGATTATGCCATATAAGTTGATGATTTATGGCTTATTATTTCTACAATCACTCTTCAAAACATATCTAATAGAGCTAGAAGTAGGGCTGGGCAAGTCCGGGTAACTGGCCCGAAAACCAAAAACCGAAGCCCGGACCAAATTTTTTAAAACTGAAATTTGAAAACCGAGACCGGACCGAATAAGGCCGGTTAACCGGATCTCGGTTTACAGAATTCTCGGGTCGGGTCGGGCCAGTCTCGGTTCAGATGTGAGAAAACTGGGATCTCAAATACAGAGCAGTAAAAGAACACCATCGCATCGCATCGAACACCATCAGCATCATCATCGCATCGAACATCTGAGAAAGCATCTTCACCATCAGCTCATCATCGCACATCTGAGAAGGCATCTTCAGCATCATCATCGAACATCTTCACCATCAGCTCATCATCGCACATCTGAGAAGGCATCTTCACCATCAGCTCATCATCGAACATCTGAGAAGGCATCTTCAGCATCATCATCGCATCGAACCCTGCTCTCTCCATCTCTGTCCCCCTCGTCTCCCTACTCTCTCCATTTTGTCAGAGAAGAGGAAGATGGTTCCAAATTTGTAGTGAATTTGAGGAGAAGAAATGCACACGTGGCAGTGTTGCACAGGGAGTCGAGGAGTCGGGCCGGGCCGGGCCGGTTACCCGATGGGCTTCAGAAATGGAAACCGAGGCCCGGACCAGAAACTTTGGGCCGGGCCGGGCTTTTACAACCAAAACTTTTATAATTAATTAAGACCGATCCGAACCGACCCGATCGGTCCGGTTGTCGGTTCGGTCCGGGTTTTCGGTCCGAAATGCCCACTCCTAACTAGAAGTATCACGCCGTTCTTATTTATTTATTTATTTTATTTTTATTATTATTATTTTTACCCACTATAGCTCACGGCAATGATCCATCACAATTTTTTTTTGCAGCTTTGATTTATCCCAAGTTAATCAGAATTTAGAAACTTCCTTCGCTATACTTTCTTTCAATATCAATACTCCGCACATTACATGTTCTCGTTAGAAACTTCCTTTATCTTTCACCTTTCAACCCACTTGTTCAAACTTTCATTAAACAAGTCTAGTACTCTATTGACCAAGACTGTGTTGTGCAGATTCTGCACTTCTGAAAGCAATTTCAATTCAAATAGTCTACCTATGTATGATCATTAATCATATCCGTCGACCAAAATACGTAAAGATTAGGTGCACTATGATGTCGATAATCAACTCCTGTTTGCACCATATACATATTCTTTTAAGCTTATACTATAAGTAATGTTTAACAATGTCTGAAAATTGTTATGAAATACATGCAAATTCAACCTTGGCTTTCTGGTTCTCTTAAGTTGTTTCAAACAACGCGGTGTGTACAAGTCTTATATATAGTATTACATTCCTACAAACCAAATCACCAAAAACACATTCAAATCAAAGCAACAAATTACTTAGCAAAAACCAAGCTTTTCAAACATTTCTCTGCATCCAAAAATGTCCCAACAAACTAAGGAAGTCCCTCTAAATGGAGCTTATTATGGCCCTCCAATTCCTCCCCCACAACCCCATAATCGCAGACGTCGATCATGTTGTCTACTAAGCACTTTTATGACGCTGCTAATTGGGATAGTTGTGGTGGTAGGCATCGCAGCACTTATCTTCTGGCTAGTTGTACGTCCAACCAAGGTCAAGTTCTACGTAAATGCCGCTGATCTCACACAGTTTGAACTCACTAATGGCGACACTTTGAATTACAATCTCTCCTTGAACATGGCAATCAGGAACCCGAACAAGAAGATTGGTATTTACTACGATAGACTTGAGGCCAGGGCGGAGTATGAAGGGGAACGATTTGGTTGGGATCCTTTGCCAGAATTTTATCAAGGCCATAAAAATACTACTGATTTACGAGTGAATTTCCGTGGGCAATCCTTGATCACATTACGAGGATCTGAAATCAATAGGTTTAATCAGGCAAGGAACTCAGGAGTTTACTACATCGATGTCAAGATTTATGCTCGGATCAGGTTCAAGATTGGAGAAATCAAAACTAGGAGGTACAAGCCACACATAGAATGCAACTTGAGAATTCCATTGGCTTCAAATGGTACAACAGTGACTACGGGATTCGAGCGTAAAAGATGCGATATTGATTATTGATCATCTCGCATAGCCATCATTGTCCATTTCATATGATTTTTTTCTTCATTTATCGCTTTGGCGAATTGATAGCTTTTATTTTCCTCGTATGTACTTGTAATTATAACATTGTTTGATTATTTGATCATATCTATATCATTTTTGATACCGGATTCTATTGATGCATAGAATTTTTTTTCTTTTTTCTTTTTTATCTTTACCAGACTATGATTTAGGACTATTATATTGCCTCATAACGATTCTAGCTGGCCTGGGTCGAGCGCCTGGGTGGCTGCCTCGATGCTCCTTGGCACGTTCGCCTGGGAGGGTCCAAGGCACGTGATTGTGTATTTTGGAGGGAGTTTCAGCAGGAGTTTCAGTGAGAGAAAACCTAATTTCGATTTTGGTTTTGGTTTTGGTTTTTGGCTCCATCACATCCTCCCTCTTCATCGAAGAAGAAGCTCCATCGCATCCTCCCTCCCCATCGTCGACTCCACCGAGAGAAGAATCGAGATTTCGAAGCTTTGTTTTGGTTTTTGGCTCCATCGCATCCTCCCTCCCCATCAAAGAAGAAAACCGAGGGCTTGGTTTTGGTTTCTGGCTCCATCGCATCCTCCCTCCCCATCGAAGAAGAAGCTCCATCGCATCCTCCCTCCCCATCGTCGACTCCACCGAGAGAAGAAGCTCCCCATCGCACGAAGAAACCAGAGAAGGTAAGTGCCTCTTTCATTTCTTCTCGATTTCTTCTTGTGGGGTTCTAGATCTAGGCTTTCTAGATCTAGGGTTCGTACTTTATTATTACATGTTTCAACAATAAAACACAACATTACAGAAGTAGTATGAATGCTTTAATTTCATCTATCTCTAAATGCTATATTATCGATAGACTTTCTCTAGAAACCTTTAAAAAGTGTTCTGGTAGAACATTTGTGGATCAGATTGAATTGATTAGGTTAGAGTTCCTCATATTTTCTATACGCACATACTTTTTTTTTCTTTTTTTGTATGTGAGTTTTAATAGCAGTAGTTTTTTAAGTTCTAATTTTCTTGTTTTCAGCAGATGTATTGTAAGCTAGTGATCTTGTTTTGGTAACAATGTAACCCAGCTTTTTGTTCAAAGATCCAGCAGTTGGAGTCTTTATGTGTCTATAGTGCAATCAAGTTGGATTATTAACGAGTTATTACTAAGAATGAACAACATTTTCATCATCTTTCTAGCATTCTTAGTATTCTTAGTACACTAGAGCATTCTTACCAAAACAAGAGCATACTTAACTTCATTCTTAGAAAGTACTAAGAATACTAAGAATGCTAGAAAGTTTTCAGCAGATGTATTGTATTCCACTTAACATAATTAAGGTTTTTCTTTACCTTAGGATGTGATCAACTTCCTTACGTACTAGTTCAACTAGGTCTTACAAGTAGCCATTGCTGAATTTCTGAATAGCTTATTGGTTTTGTGCTTGATTTCAGTACTCGGTTCAAGATTTACTCTTCAAAACGTATTACTTTACTTACAGAATTTAATTCATGGCAATGACTAATTGATGTGGTGCAATGACTACAAAAATGTCTTTTGAAAATCTTGTTTTAAAACTTTTCTTCTTTTCTTTCAAAACTTTCTAAGATCTATTCTTGTTGAACATCTCGTTATATTAGCTCGCACCTAGTATCGGCACCGTTCTCTCGAATAGTTTACAGAAATGTTTTTTGAAAATCTTGTTTTATTTACAGTAGTGTATTCTTTTGAAAGCCGTGAGAATGATTTTTTTATGAATTTTTTTTAAATGCAGGAATGGCATTCACAGCATATGTCGTCTATCGTGGTCGTAGACTCGGAGTATATCTGGATTGGCCAACATGTTTATCTTTGGTATCAGGGTACCCCGGTGCTGTTTATAAGGGGTTTATGTCAGTTGCCGAAGCTGAAAGATCATACGGGATGTGGGTTCGCTCAGAAGAGGCGAGAGAAAACCGGGAAGAATTAAACAACAATGAAGATGTCAAAGTTAACGATCAAGCCGCTCAAGTCAATGATCATTGGGCTTTTACGAGGGAATTAATCAACACTTTAATAATAGTAATTATTATTTTAATTGTACTAGTAATTCTTAAATTCTTGATCGAATGATGTAAAGATGGGTAATGTAATATGTACATAAAGTTATGATGCAACTTAGAGTTTCTTTGTTCATTTTGTTTTGTGTTATTTGGTTTTGAATGAAAAGTTGTTTGATGAAATTACGTGTGAATGAAAGGGTCTTACCCGAATGCGCTTGTTTTGTATTGCACATAGTTGCCTAAGGGTTTTGATGGTTGATTAAATTTGATTTGTGTTAAATTTTTTTTTGGTTGTTGATGGGGTTGTGCAGAAAATTAGGACTGTGGAGTCTTAGTTCACAGAATTAGGTGATGCTTCCCATTTTCAGCCTTAGTTCTGACAGTTAGAAGCTTCAGAAAATTGTGACAAGTTGTAGGTGATGCTTCCCATTTTCAGATGGCCTGACATGAATATTGGGGGATTTATAAACCTATACTACCCTGGTTATTGGGGGATTTAGGCCTGACATGAATATTGATACATTTGTAGGTGATGCTCATTTTAGTTTTTACAGATATTGATACATTTGTGTAATCAGATATTTATGTTGTAGCACATAGAATATGATGACTGGCCCAGACAATCTGTGTGGAATTCCATTGAACTATCAGCTAATCAAATTTCCATTGAACTCTCAGTGCATTTTCGTCTTCTTGATTGTGATGCTCCATGATCGTCTTCCATATAAGAACTAAATACAGAGTTCTATTGTGATAATGCAGCATCATACTTGAGCGGCTATCAAAACATGGAAGGACGTACGAGGAGGATACGAATAAGCATTTAAATGAATATGGAGAAGCAGGACTGAGAACATTAATTGGCTCTTGCATACAAGAAACTTGAAGAGTCTTAGTATTATGCATGGAATAGTGAGTATTATACAAGAAACAAATCTGACAGAATTTTCGACCACTTAACTTCAATATCAAACTTTCAAAGTCTGACAGAATTTGACAGAATTTACAAAGTTTCAGCAAATTCAACCACTTAACCACTTAGCATCAAATTTTCAGCAAATTCGACCACTTAACCACTTAACAAAGTTTGACAGAATTTACAGCATCATTTAACCATTCATTTTCAGCATCTTCATTTTCAGCATTCAGCATTCCCAGAGTTTTCAGCATTCATTTTTCATCATTCAACATCTTCATTTTCAGCATCTTCACTGCTTAAACTCATCATTTTAAGCATCTTCACAACATTTTCAGCATCTTCATAGCATTTTAATTTTCAGCAACTCATCTTGAAGGTGGTGGCTGCAAAAAAAAAAAAAAAAAAAAAAAAAAAAAAAATATATATATATATATATATATATATATATATATATAAATAATTGCAACAGTACTAAGAAATAGTGTGACCCCTTGGTTTATATACATGTGACATCAATGAAAAATATTGATCCATGAATGAGATTGGAATACCAGATTGTGACCCCATTGTTTCATCCTTCAAGTTGACAAATACAAATCATAAGTGATAGTACGCGTCAGTAAATGTATTAAATTCAAACCTGTGTATTTGAAGTTAATGAATGAGGTGTCAAATATTCTGACCTTTCAATTCCAATCTGGGAACAACCCTACAAATGACGTGTACATAAAATTTAATATTCTAGACTTAAAAAATTAAATATTCATAAAAAACATATTGCAAAACATACCACATTCTTTTCAAGGGCCTGATCTTTATTTGCTTGTTTTTTTTTTCTTCTGTATCTTTTTACAAAAAATTTCGACTGTGGATTGTATCCTTGAATTAGATCGTCGGCCTTTGCTATGAACCGGTAATGGACTATGAATATTGGATTGCATCCCAGAACTAGTAGTATTGGAGCCAATTTCAAATAACCCATGTGAATCAACATCCTCATCACCATCATCAGTTTTGAGTTGCTCCATTTTCAAAGTGATCCATTCATGAACTTGGCATGTCTTCTTTTCATCCTCAGCGGCGTAGTTGGCCATTTCATTGAAGTGACTGCACATCTTGTCAAACCTTTGATTTTCAGGCTTCATTCCCCAATCTGAATAAACAATCTTAACCTTTGTATGCGCCCTCTTCACATCTTTCCTCCACCTCCGAAGAACATATTTATCTGGTACAGCATGAATATCTCTTTCAAACAATACTTTCAATACATGTCTGCATAAGATCCCCTTGAACTCAAACAATTGGCAATTACACTTGATATTGAAGTCGGCAACGTTAAAATATACTATATAATTGACTGAACGTTGTCTATTTCCTATCACCAAGTCTTGTCTAACAGTGTATACCTCAAAGCCACTCTCATCTATAACTTCACTATGAATTGTACAACATATATTCCCTGCTATCTCTTCTTGGAACTCCTTAAAATTTTTTGTACTATAGGCAGTTTGAAAAGTTTTCTCTATTGCATAAGGAGTAATGCAAGGGATCTGTCGGTTAAACGATTTAAAGTCCGCTTCAGTTTCCTTTTGAACCTTACTTCGTAGTGCATTCTCATATTGTTCAACGAATTGCTTCAAAGTGGTCTTCGAATTTACATAACCATCAAAAAAAGCATTCATGCTTTCACTCCTTTGAGTTGAAGACATCCCCGCCCAGAAAGTAGATCTTTGATATGTTGGCACCCAACGCATTCTTTCAAGATATAATCCTTTCAACCAATCATTTTCTTGCACACAATATTTCTCAATGAAACCATGCCAATTTACTTCAAACTCTTCATGAGACAAGGAATCGTAAACTGCTCTTTGCATTGCAAACTTTATTGCCTCATATTGATTGCAACCGGACAACTTTTCAGGCAACTTCTTCATAATATGCCACAAGCACCATCTGTGTCGTGTGTTGGCAAATACAATTTCAACGGCCCTCTTCATTGCCCTATCTTGATCAATGATTATAGCCGTCGGAGCATTGCCATTCATACACACAAGCCAAGTTTGGAAAAGCCAAACAAACTCTTCAATGGTCTCACCACATATCAATCCACATCCCAAAAGAATTGACTGACCGTGATGGTTCACCCCAACAAAAAAAGCAAATGGCATCTCATACTTATTTGTTAAGTATGTAGTGTCGAAGGTAACAACATCTCCAAACTCCTTGTAAGCCGCTCTGCTTCATGTATCAGCCCAAAAGACATTTCTCAATCTACCTTTATTGTCCAAATCCAACATATAAACGAAATCAGCATTGTTAGCTTGCATTTTTTGGAAGTAGTTATGAATGGCCTCCGCATCCCCTTCCCCAAGCCTCAACCTCCTCATTCTATCTAGATAATTGTAACAATCTTTTTGAGAAAAGGCAGAATATCATGACTACCAGCTTCAACCACACATGAATTAAAACTCTTATTTGGCCTATAACCCGCCCTATCATTATAATCCAGCTTCTTCTTCACATACGAGCTCATAACTCTATTTTTCGGATAAAATCTAGATTTTCCGGGGCTCAATTCATGATTGTGATCAAGTGTTACTTTTGTCACTGACACTGTTCCATCAGAGCGTATTTTACCTCTAATTTTAGCCAAACATCCACATTTAGTTGTACCCCGCTTTTTTACAACATTTTTTGATTGACTTTTATGCTGCCCAGACCGACCACATGCAAGCGTAATGAATATAGGTTTTCCATTTTCATCTTTTTCCGTATTCTTTATTTTCACTGAAAATTCTATTTTATTACCATAATCATGAAAATATCGTTGATACTCATTAATGTTGTTGAACTGCATCCCTTCTGTAGGATCCATTATCTCTTCTAAATTTTCTTCATTTTCCATCAATTCATTATCTTCTACACTATCCATTCCTGAAATATGTGTTATAACATACAACAACTGTTATAACATAAATGCACAACTAATAGCTTGAGGGATTTTAGAGATAGAAAACGAATAACAGGAGAGAAAAGAAGATAGAAAAACAGAAACATACAAACAAAAGAATACACTACTGTAAATAAAACAAGATTTTCAAAAGACATTTCTGTAAACTATTCGAGAGAACGGTGCCGATACTAGGTGCGAGCTAGTATAACGAGATGTTCAACAAGAAAAGATCTTAGAAAGTTTTGAAAGAAAAGAAGAAAAGTTTTAAAACAAGATTTTCAAAAGACATTTTTGTAGTCATTGCACCACATCAATTAGTCATTGCCATGAATTAAATTCTGTAAGTAAAGTAATACGTTTTGAAGAGTAAATCTTGAACCGAGTACTGAAATCAAGCACAAAACCAATAAGCTATTCAGAAATTCAGCAATGGCTACTTGTAAGACCTAGTTGAACTAGTACGTAAGGAAGTTGATCACATCCTAAGGTAAAGAAAAACCTTAATTATGTTAAGTGGAATACAATACATCTGCTGAAAACTTTCTAGCATTCTTAGTATTCTTAGTACTTTCTAAGAATGAAGTTAAGTATGCTCTTGTTTTGGTAAGAATGCTCTAGTGTACTAAGAATACTAAGAATGCTAGAAAGATGCTGAAAATGTTGTTCATTCTTAGTAATAACTCGTTAATAATCCAACTTGATTGCACTATAGACACATAAAGACTCCAACTGCTGGATCTTTGAACAAAAAGCTGGGTTACATTGTTACCAAAACAAGATCACTAGCTTACAATACATCTGCTGAAAACAAGAAAATTAGAACTTAAAAAACTACTGCTATTAAAACTCACATACAAAAAAAGAAAAAAAAAGTATGTGCGTATAGAAAATATGAGGAACTCTAACCTAATCAATTCAATCTGATCCACAAATGTTCTACCAGAACACTTTTTAAATGTTTCTAGAGAAAGTCTATCGCTAATATAGCATTTAGAGATAGATGAAATTAAAGCATTCATACTACTTCTGTAATGTTGTGTGTTATTGTTGAAACATGTAATAATAAAGTAGGAACCCTAGATCTAAAACCCCACAAGAAGAAATCAAGAAGAAATGAAAGAGGCACTTACCTTCTCTGGTTTCTTCGTGCGATGGGGAGCTTCTTCTCTCGGTGGAGTCGACGATGGGGAGGGAGGATGCGATGGAGATTCTTCTTCGATGGGGAGCGAGGATGCGATGGAGCCAGAAACCAAAACCAAAACCAAGACCTCGGTTTTGTTCTTCGATGGGGAGGGAGGATGTGATGGAGCCAAAAACCAAAACCAAGCTTCGAAATCTCGATTCTTCTCTCGGTGGAGTCGACGATGGGGAGGGAGGATGCGATGGAGCTTCTTCTTCGATGGGGAGGGAGGAAGCGATGGAGCCAAAAACCAAAACCGAAATCGAAATTAGGTTTTCTCTCACTGAAACTCCTGCTGAAACTCCCTCCAAAATACACAATCACGTGCCTTGGACCCTCCCAGGCGCTCGTGCCAAGGAGCGTCGAGGCAGCCACCCAGGCGCTCGACCTAGGCCAGCTAGAATCAAGAACACAACGTGCTTACACTTAGGGTGTGATTGGTTGCATGGAATCCTATGTCATGGGAATCCATGAGGGACCTCTACATTTTAGGCTAATTTGAGGTATCACTCCACATCCACCATTTGATTTTGTGATCAATGGTGAGAATGAAAGTCCCATGAACATGAGAATCACATGCCTTGGGGGACAGTGAGGGCGACAATGAGGGGTTCTTGACACCGATCTTCTCAACAGAGAGGGGTTCTCGACAGTGATCTTCTCGACAATGATCTTCTCGACAGTGAGGGGTTCTCGACAGTGAGTGGTTTCGCAGAGAGGGGTTATCGACAGTGAGGGCTTTGCAGAGAGGATCTCGACAGTGAGGGCTTCGCAGAGAGTGATTTTCGAAGGTGAGGACTTTGCACAGCGAGGGGTATTGCAGAGAGGGAGGGTAGAGAGTGAGGGCTCTGCAGAGAGAAGCCCTTGCCGGTGAAGAGAGAGATTTGCAGAGAGACGGGTGAGCAGAAGGGCTTTGCAGAGAGAGAGAGCTCCGACGGTGGTTAGCTTCTTCACAAACGGAGGTGTTTTATCTTCTAAAACGGAGGTGAGCGAGGGCTGGTGAGCCTCTTCCTTCTTCTCGATCTGCCATCGCCAGGGCTTGACGGTGGTGAGCGAGGGCTTGCGAAGGTGGTGAGCTCTTTCTCAGACTTTGGAACAAATTTGGCAATTTTTCGGCAATAAGTAATATCTTTCAGTTCTTTTTAATCTTCGTATTGCTATGGTGCTTGTATGCTGGTGAAATTGTGCTTGTATGTTTGTAACTTTGTGCTAAATCTTGGGAGAGATAGAGTTCAAAGAAGGAAATCTTCGTTTGTTGAAAATTGATGGGAAAGAATTTGGGATTCGAAAGTCAAGAGGAGGTTTGTTGTTATTTGATTCGAGCTCGAGGGTTAGAATCAAAGTTTTTGTTGAATTGCAGATGGGAGAATGGATTGAGTTTCAACTTAAGAAAGTTGTGGAATCAGACTCTAATGCTTTCTCAGCCAGTTGGAAAATCAACAATAGATGGGTCATGATGGTGAAAGAGGCCAATAAGGGAGAAATTTTCCTTTATATTATGGTGGGTTGGGGTTCAAGGTCCAAAACTCTCAGGGTGCCAGCTGACGTGGAAGGGACGGTTGGAAACAACTCGCCCAAGCTCTGAAGGAGGTGGTTTTAAATAAGGTGCCTCAGCCTTATCCTAAGCAACAATTTAGAAGAGATGGGGTTTCAACTCTGCCAGGTATTAGTGTTGTCCCACACTTGCGCAACAGAACCTTTGTTGTGGTAGTGGCCACCAATCCCTCAAGTGTGAGCCCTACCTCTATTGCCAGTAAGGGCCCCATTGCAGCAACCTCTATTCATCGGGATTCTCCCATTGATTTCTTGTACCAAGTATGGGGCAATCAGCTTCCTCCAGATCCCGCTGCAAGAAAGAATCTTGCAAGGTCGTTGATAGAGTTGCCTGATTCAGTGTACACCTGTTGCTCTTCCGTTTGGACACACAACTTTCTTGGTCTTCGCTAACTCTCCACACGTGACCTCATGCGAGGCATACGAGTCGCCTCCTAGGTTGCCGACACTGAGTGATCAGTCTCCCCAGCTATACCCAACGCTTCCCCATTCCCCTGCTTTTCGTGCCGTTTCAGTGGGTAAAGTTGGTAACTCGATGTCTGAGTCAGCTCGTCCTTCTCAGCAGGATAAATGCAAAGGTATTGTTGGGCCTTCACCTGGCAAGGGGCCCAAGTCTTTTTCGGAACATAATTTGGCCAAGTCTAATGATCAACAGACATCTGGCAATTATTGGAGGGTTTTAGAAGCGGTGGAAGAATATGTCTTCAATTTGGATCCCCTTTTGACCAAGATGTCTACGCAGGCCCGCAGGGATCGAAAGCTGGCTAGACAAGCACAGCGTGACAGAGTCGTTGAATTGGCCAATTTTTCAGTTTTTCCAACCAGATCTAGGTTCATGCTTAAACAGAGATCCACCAAATCAAGCTCTACCAACAAAGCAGGGCAGGTAGAACTTAAAGGATGTAGTGCCCTGCTGGGCTGACAAGGGGAAAGTCTTCCAACCAGACCCAGGAGTGTTCGGTATCTCTCCCTTACCCGCTGGGTTTCGAGCCACTAGCAGAACAATGTGTTGAAGTTCATGGTTTGTCTACAAAACTATGTGTTTCTCATTTGGAGAGTTGCTCATCTACACCAGACCACGTAGGCGCTCCCCCAGGCTTCGAGGTCCCACAGACGATAAATCTTGGGTTTCTACTCCCTAGCGAACAGACTTCTGGCAAGTCTCCAGGGTTTGTTTCTAGGGTCAATGACAGCGTGGAGCCTTCTGTCTCTGACTGTCATTCGATTCAGGAAGAAGCATCAGTTCGTTCGGCTTTCAAAGAAATTGGCTTGACAGTGGGAGTGGACCTCAGTCAGGATGAAAAAAGGGCTTTAGATATGGTTCAAGCTGCAGCGCAGGGTACAATATCTGACAAAACAATGGACAAGGGCAACAACCCCGGGGTTGAAGGTCTTTCATGAACCTCAAAATTCTTTCGTGGAACTGTAGGGGGCTCGGGAATACTGAAAGGCAAAGGGGTTGTCGTAGATTAATTTAAGAGAATTGTCCTGACCTTGTTTTCGTTCAGGAAACGAAATTGGACAGATGCTCTAGAGAATTTATCAGAAAATTGTGGGGTGATAGCTCTTTTGATTGGGCTATGGTGGAATCCATTGGCAGCTCGGGATGCCTTTTAGCTATTTGGGATGCTGATCTTTTGCAGATGAGGGAAGTGTTGAAAGGAGCTTTTTCACTTTCTATTCAATTTCAAATGATCTCGGATAACTCATTTTGGTTAGGGACTAACATTTATGGTCCGTGTGATCCTTCGCTAAGAGAACACTTCTGGGAAGAACTATATGACATTGCTGGGGCCTATAAGATCATAGCCAAGGTGTTGGCTAACAGATTGAAAATAGTTCTTCATTCAGTCATTTCTCCTTTTCAAAGTGCAGCAGTCAGTGGAAGACAGGTGGTTGATAGCCCTTTGATTGCCAATGAAATTATTTATTCCAGGAAAAAACAAGGTGTTGCAGGGCTCGTTATCAAATTAGATTTCTCCAAAGCCTTTGACAACGTCTCTTGGAGATACTTGGATTTGGTAATGGCTCGCATGGGGTTTGACTCCAAATGGATTCATTGGCTTCACACTTGCAGATCTACAGCTAATTTCTCTCTGAAGATTAATGGTCAGCTGCACGGGTTTTTCAATAGCTCGAAAGGCTTGCGCCAAGGCGATCCCCTGTCTCCTCTTCTATTTACTATAGCAGCAGAAGGTCTAACACAAATGATTCTTAAAGCAGTTGATGCTGGCCTAGTGAGAGGGTTTTCTGTCGTTGAGGGTAGTATTCCTGTTTCTATTCTCCAGTATGCGGATGATACTATCCTCTTTTGTGATGCTTCCGCTTATCAGGTTCTGGCTCTTAAAAGAATTATGCTTTGGTTTGAAGTTATTTCAGGTCTGGAAATCAACTTTCACAAATCAAGGGTGTTGCCTATTGGAGAAGTCCCTCATCTGCACCAGTTGGCGGGTTTATTGGGTTGTTCAGCGGGTCATCTTCCAGTTAAGTACTTGGGCATGCCTTTGGGTGCTAGTTTTAAAAGTAAAGCTGTGTGGGATGAGACGATCGAAAGGATGGAATCGAAACTAGCGTCTTGGAAACACAAATTTCTCTCTAAAGCAGGCAGATTAGCTCTTGTACAATCCACATTAGTTTCTATCCCGGTGTTCATTCTGGCTCTTATCAAGGTTCCCTGTTCAATAGCAGCCAAGATGGAACAAATCATGCGCGATTTCCTTTGGGGTTCTACTCAAAACTCTAGAAAGATGCATTTAGTGGGATGGGAGAAAATTTGTTGCCATAAATCTCGAGGTGGTTTAGGCATTCGTCAGGTGCTCACATTCAATATTGCATTACTTTCTAAGTGGCTTTGGCGATTTGCAGAAGAAAATGAAAATTTATGGAGATATCTCATTATGGACAAATATGGGCGCAATAGATGGGTTTGGGAAAAGAGAACTAAGTACACTTCCTACAGATGCTCTTTGTGGAAGTCCATCTCCCGGTGCGCAAGTGGCTTCTACCCTCACACCTCTCTCCAATGTGGAATTTCGGATATGTTGGCTGCATCTCATTATGAGACCCACTCCAACCCCTTCATTTTCTCTCACGAAAATCTGGTATGGGTGAAAAAACTTTTTTCCTCGGATTAATTTATTTAGTTGGTCAGTGTTGCATGAGAAGATCTTGACTAAAGATAGGTTAAGGAAAAGAGGAATCCACACAGGGAGTCTTTGTATGTTTTGCAATGAAATTGACGAGACGCTGGACCATTTGATGCTTCACTGCAGTTTCTCCAAATCCATTTGGAGCAGTTTCTTGTCAGAATTTGGTTTGAGTTTGATGTTTCACGGCTCCATTTTAGATTGGCTAAGTTGGTGGTATCAAGCAAATCCTTCCCGTCGGGGGGAGTGGTTATGGCGTAGGGTCCCTCACATTCTCATGTGGTGTGTGTGGAAAGAAAGAAATAAAAGGGTATTTGAAGGACTCAACAGATCAGAGCACTCTATCTTTAACGAGATTAGAGAATTGCTGTGGAGGATGGATTCGACTTGTAATTTGTTTAGGGATTTGGGTTTTGACATTTTCATGGTGTCTTGGCATTCCTTGATATAGGAATGTTTCTCTTTGTTTTTTGTTTCCTTTTCTTTCCTTAATAAACATCTTCGTGTTTGACCAAAAAAAAAAAAAAAGGGTTGTTCCACGATTGACAAATTTTATGAAGCCAATGTCAGTATTGAGAAAGGGAGGTTCTTTGATTTTTGCGTAGTGGTGTTGAATGGTTTTTCCAAGATTAGCAAAAATTCCTGACAAATTGATATGTTAATTTGTCAAGTCATTTTGTTAATTTTGGTGCAACCAGAGTCTTCTTCTTGAGCCATTAACAAGATTACTGAGATTGTGCATTTCTCTGGGTATGGTAAGACCGTCTCAAACAGCCTCCTTAAGAGGCTAGTTCGGGGCTAAATTTGCATAGGTAGCAATTTTAATGATTTGAGACTTTATTTTGTGTCTCCAACAACCTTATTACAAGTGACGTGGCTTTATTAAGCCACAACGAGTTTGGTTCCACTTGTCAAAATAAGGAAGAAATAACTAGTCATTAGTTAATAAGAAATAATAAGAATATGATATTTAAAGAAGATATCTAATGAATATTTACACAAGCATTCTCTTTTCTCTCAAGGAGTTTCTTAAATAATAGTATTTTAAGCAATTTAAGGAAACTCACATTAAGGCTCTTGAAGATGCGCTAAATGTTGTGTGCACGAAATCAATGAAAAGAAAGCATAGTGGGCGATGGGCTTGAGCTAAAAAGATCCATGTCATGGCTCTTCGGGAAACTAAGTGAATTCTAGCCCTTTGAAAGCGTTCTTGCAAGTCCAAAAAGTTCATTTGGGTTTCAATGTTAACTAAATATTTAAAAATTAATAATGAAAAATAAATAAAAATCCATTGATCCCAAAACGTTAAGTCAAGTCTTACCCAAATTCTATTTTGCCATTCGAAGAAAGATGGAATAATAAACATTGATTGTGAAAAATTAAATGAACTATAAGATTGGAAGTGTTACTATATTTCAAGTTTGTGAAATCAACCTGATAAAAGATATGTTAATGATGTTGTTGCTTTGGCATCTTATGTGAAAAACTTAATGGTTCAATACAATGAGTGGATTGGAAGAAGAAAAGTTGAATAAGAGGATAGTCATGTTGGGCATCATTAAAAGTTTGAGTTATAGTATATGAAAAATGATTTTTAAGGCATATTTTTTTTTTATAAAATATACAATTTAGATACCGTAGCTGATGTAATGGCTAATTTGTGTATACTTTTATACTTTCATTGCCAACAAAAATTATTTTATTAATCCACGTTAACCTATAAAGTTATAAGACATCTTTACGCTTCGTAAACAAATAGAAAATCCACGTTTATACTTATATGACCAACAATGACTCTTTTATTAATTATTCTAATTATGACCAACCATTGTTGGTTGATTATGCCATATAAGTTGATGATTTATGGCTTATTATTTCTACAATCACTCTTCAAAACATATCTAATAGAGCTAGAAGTAGGGCTGGGCAAGTCCGGGTAACTGGCCCGAAAACCAAAAACCGAAGCCCGGACCAAATTTTTTAAAACTGAAATTTGAAAACCGAGACCAGACCGAATAAGGCCGGTTAACCGGATCTCGGTTTACAGAATTCTCGGGTCGGGTCGGGCCAGTCTCGGTTCAGATGTGAGAAAACTGGGATCTCAAATACAGAGCAGTAAAAGAACACCATCGCATCGCATCGAACACCATCAGCATCATCATCGCATCGAACATCTGAGAAAGCATCTTCACCATCAGCTCATCATCGCACATCTGAGAAGGCATCTTCAGCATCATCATCGAACATCTTCACCATCAGCTCATCATCGCACATCTGAGAAGGCATCTTCACCATCAGCTCATCATCGAACATCTGAGAAGGCATCTTCAGCATCATCATCGCATCGAACCCTGCTCTCTCCATCTCTGTCCCCCTCGTCTCCCTACTCTCTCCATTTTGTCAGAGAAGAGGAAGATGGTTCCAAATTTGTAGTGAATTTGAGGAGAAGAAATGCACACGTGGCAGTGTTGCACAGGGAGTCGAGGAGTCGGGCCGGGCCGGTTACCCGATGGGCTTCAGAAATGGAAACCGAGGCCCGGACCAGAAACTTTGGGCCGGGCCGGGCTTTTACAACCAAAACTTTTATAATTAATTAAGACCGATCCGAACCGACCCGATCGGTCCGGTTGTCGGTTCGGTCCGGGTTTTCGGTCCGAAATGCCCACTCCTAACTAGAAGTATCACGCCGTTCTTATTTATTTATTTATTTTATTTTTATTATTATTATTTTTACCCACTATAGCTCACGGCAATGATCCATCACAATTTTTTTTTGCAGCTTTGATTTATCCCAAGTTAATCAGAATTTAGAAACTTCCTTCGCTATACTTTCTTTCAATATCAATACTCCGCACATTACATGTTCTCGTTAGAAACTTCCTTTATCTTTCACCTTTCAACCCACTTGTTCAAACTTTCATTAAACAAGTCTAGTACTCTATTGACCAAGACTGTGTTGTGCAGATTCTGCACTTCTGAAAGCAATTTCAATTCAAATAGTCTACCTATGTATGATCATTAATCATATCCGTCGACCAAAATACGTAAAGATTAGGTGCACTATGATGTCGATAATCAACTCCTGTTTGCACCATATACATATTCTTTTAAGCTTATACTATAAGTAATGTTTAACAATGTCTGAAAATTGTTATGAAATACATGCAAATTCAACCTTGGCTTTCTGGTTCTCTTAAGTTGTTTCAAACAACGCGGTGTGTACAAGTCTTATATATAGTATTACATTCCTACAAACCAAATCACCAAAAACACATTCAAATCAAAGCAACAAATTACTTAGCAAAAACCAAGCTTTTCAAACATTTCTCTGCATCCAAAAATGTCCCAACAAACTAAGGAAGTCCCTCTAAATGGAGCTTATTATGGCCCTCCAATTCCTCCCCCACAACCCCGTCCTCGCAGACGTCGATCATGTTGTCTACTAAGTACTTTTATGACGCTGCTAATTGGGATAGTTGTGGTGGTAGGCATCGCGGCACTTATCTTTTGGCTAGTTGTACGTCCAACCAAGGTCAAGTTCTACGTAAATGCCGCTGATCTCACACAGTTTGAACTCACTAATGGCGACACTTTGAATTACAATCTCTCCTTGAACATGGCAATCAGGAACCCGAACAAGAAGATTGGTATTTACTACGATAGACTTGAGGCCAGGGCGGAGTATGAAGGGGAACGATTTGGTTGGGATCCTTTGCCAGAATTTTATCAAGGCCATAAAAATACTACTGATTTACGAGTGAGTTTCCGCGGGCAATCCTTGATCACATTACGAGGATCTGAAATCAATAGGTTTAATCAGGCAAGAAACGCAGGAGTTTACTACATCGATGTCAAGATTTATGCTCGGATCAGGTTCAAGATTGGATCAATCAAAACTAGGAGGTACAAGCCACAGATAGAATGCAACTTGAGAATTCCATTGGCTTCAAATGGTACAACAGTGACTACGGGATTCGAGCGTAAAAGATGCGATATTGATTATTGATCATCTCGCATAGCCATCATTGTCCATTTCATATGATTTTTTTCTTCATTTATCGCTTTGGCGAATTGATAGCTTTTATTTTCCTCGTATGTACTTGTAATTATAACATTGTTTGATTATTTGATCATATCTATATCATTTTTGATACCGGATTCTATTGATGCATAGAATTTTTTTTCTTTTTTCTTTTTTATCTTTACCAGACTATGATTTAGGACTATTATATTGCCTCATAACGATTCTAGCTGGCCTGGGTCGAGCGCCTGGGTGGCTGCCTCGATGCTCCTTGGCACGTTCGCCTGGGAGGGTCCAAGGCACGTGATTGTGTATTTTGGAGGGAGTTTCAGCAGGAGTTTCAGTGAGAGAAAACCTAATTTCGATTTTGGTTTTGGTTTTGGTTTTTGGCTCCATCACATCCTCCCTCTCCATCGAAGAAGAAGCTCCATCGCATCCTCCCTCCCCATCGTCGACTCCACCGAGAGAAGAATCGAGATTTCGAAGCTTTGTTTTGGATTTTGGCTCCATCGCATCCTCCCTCCCCATCAAAGAAGAAAACCGAGGGCTTGGTTTTGGTTTCTGGCTCCATCGCATCCTCCCTCCCCATCGAAGAAGAAGCTCCATCGCATCCTCCCTCCCCATCGTCGACTCCACCGAGAGAAGAAGCTCCCCATCGCACGAAGAAACCAGAGAAGGTAAGTGCCTCTTTCATTTCTTCTCGATTTCTTCTTGTGGGGTTCTAGATCTAGGCTTTCTAGATCTAGGGTTCGTACTTTATTATTACATGTTTCAACAATAAAACACAACATTACAGAAGTAGTATGAATGCTTTAATTTCATCTATCTCTAAATGCTATATTATCGATAGACTTTCTCTAGAAACCTTTAAAAAGTGTTCTGGTAGAACATTTGTGGATCAGATTGAATTGATTAGGTTAGAGTTCCTCATATTTTCTATACGCACATACTTTTTTTTTCTTTTTTTGTATGTGAGTTTTAATAGCAGTAGTTTTTTAAGTTCTAATTTTCTTGTTTTCAGCAGATGTATTGTAAGCTAGTGATCTTGTTTTGGTAACAATGTAACCCAGCTTTTTGTTCAAAGATCCAGCAGTTGGAGTCTTTATGTGTCTATAGTGCAATCAAGTTGGATTATTAACGAGTTATTACTAAGAATGAACAACATTTTCATCATCTTTCTAGCATTCTTAGTATTCTTAGTACACTAGAGCATTCTTACCAAAACAAGAGCATACTTAACTTCATTCTTAGAAAGTACTAAGAATACTAAGAATGCTAGAAAGTTTTCAGCAGATGTATTGTATTCCACTTAACATAATTAAGGTTTTTCTTTACCTTAGGATGTGATCAACTTCCTTACGTACTAGTTCAACTAGGTCTTACAAGTAGCCATTGCTGAATTTCTGAATAGCTTATTGGTTTTGTGCTTGATTTCAGTACTCGGTTCAAGATTTACTCTTCAAAACGTGTTACTTTACTTACAGAATTTAATTCATGGCAATGACTAATTGATGTGGTGCAATGACTACAAAAATGTCTTTTGAAAATCTTGTTTTAAAACTTTTCTTCTTTTCTTTCAAAACTTTCTAAGATCTATTCTTGTTGAACATCTCGTTATATTAGCTCGCACCTAGTATCGGCACCGTTCTCTCGAATAGTTTACAGAAATGTTTTTTGAAAATCTTGTTTTATTTACAGTAGTGTATTCTTTTGAAAGCCGTGAGAATGATTTTTTTATGAATTTTTTTTAAATGCAGGAATGGCATTCACAGCATATGTCGTCTATCGTGGTCGTAGACTCGGAGTATATCTGGATTGGCCAACATGTTTATCTTTGGTATCAGGGTACCCCGGTGCTGTTTATAAGGGGTTTATGTCAGTTGCCGAAGCTGAAAGATCATACGGGATGTGGGTTCGCTCAGAAGAGGCGAGAGAAAACCGGGAAGAATTAAACAACAATGAAGATGTCAAAGTTAACGATCAAGCCGCTCAAGTCAATGATCATTGGGCTTTTACGAGGGAATTAATCAACACTTTAATAATAGTAATTATTATTTTAATTGTACTAGTAATTCTTAAATTCTTGATCGAATGATGTAAAGATGGGTAATGTAATATGTACATAAAGTTATGATGCAACTTAGAGTTTCTTTGTTCATTTTGTTTTGTGTTATTTGGTTTTGAATGAAAAGTTGTTTGATGAAATTACGTGTGAATGAAAGGGTCTTACCCGAATGCGCTTGTTTTGTATTGCACATAGTTGCCTAAGGGTTTTGATGGTTGATTAAATTTGATTTGTGTTAAATTTTTTTTTGGTTGTTGATGGGGTTGTGCAGAAAATTAGGACTGTGGAGTCTTAGTTCACAGAATTAGGTGATGCTTCCCATTTTCAGCCTTAGTTCTGACAGTTAGAAGCTTCAGAAAATTGTGACAAGTTGTAGGTGATGCTTCCCATTTTCAGATGGCCTGACATGAATATTGGGGGATTTATAAACCTATACTACCCTGGTTATTGGGGGATTTAGGCCTGACATGAATATTGATACATTTGTAGGTGATGCTCATTTTAGTTTTTACAGATATTGATACATTTGTGTAATCAGATATTTATGTTGTAGCACATAGAATATGATGACTGGCCCAGACAATCTGTGTGGAATTCCATTGAACTATCAGCTAATCAAATTTCCATTGAACTCTTAGTGCATTTTCGTCTTCTTGATTGTGATGCTCCATGATCGTCTTCCATATAAGAACTAAATACAGAGTTCTATTGTGATAATGCAGCATCATACTTGAGCGGCTATCAAAACATGGAAGGACGTACGAGGAGGATACGAATAAGCATTTAAATGAATATGGAGAAGCAGGACTGAGAACATTAATTGGCTCTTGCATACAAGAAACTTGAAGAGTCTTAGTATTATGCATGGAATAGTGAGTATTATACAAGAAACAAATCTGACAGAATTTTCGACCACTTAACTTCAATATCAAACTTTCAAAGTCTGACAGAATTTGACAGAATTTACAAAGTTTCAGCAAATTCAACCACTTAACCACTTAGCATCAAATTTTCAGCAAATTCGACCACTTAACCACTTAACAAAGTTTGACAGAATTTACAGCATCATTTAACCATTCATTTTCAGCATCTTCATTTTCAGCATTCAGCATTCCCAGAGTTTTCAGCATTCATTTTTCATCATTCAACATCTTCATTTTCAGCATCTTCACTGCTTAAACTCATCATTTTAAGCATCTTCACAACATTTTCAGCATCTTCATAGCATTTTAATTTTCAGCAACTCATCTTGAAGGTGGTGGCTGCAAAAAAAAAAAAAAAAAAAAAAAAATATATATATATATATATATATATATATATATATATATATATATATATATATATATATAAATAATTGCAACAGTACTAAGAAATAGTGTGACCCCTTGGTTTATATACATGTGACATCAATGAAAAATATTGATCCATGAATGAGATTGGAATACCAGATTGTGACCCCATTGTTTCATCCTTCAAGTTGACAAATACAAATCATAAGTGATAGTACGCGTCAGTAAATGTATTAAATTCAAACCTGTGTATTTGAAGTTAATGAATGAGGTGTCAAATATTCTGACCTTTCAATTCCAATCTGGGAACAACCCTACAAATGACGTGTACATAAAATTTAATATTCTAGACTTAAAAAATTAAATATTCATAAAAAACATATTGCAAAACATACCACATTCTTTTCAAGGGCCTGATCTTTATTTGCTTGTTTTTTTTTTCTTCTGTATCTTTTTACAAAAAATTTCGACTGTGGATTGTATCCTTGAATTAGATCGTCGGCCTTTGCTATGAACCGGTAATGGACTATGAATATTGGATTGCATCCCAGAACTAGTAGTATTGGAGCCAATTTCAAATAACCCATGTGAATCAACATCCTCATCACCATCATCAGTTTTGAGTTGCTCCATTTTCAAAGTGATCCATTCATGAACTTGGCATGTCTTCTTTTCATCCTCAGCGGCGTAGTTGGCCATTTCATTGAAGTGACTGCACATCTTGTCAAACCTTTGATTTTCAGGCTTCATTCCCCAATCTGAATAAACAATCTTAACCTTTGTATGCGCCCTCTTCACATCTTTCCTCCACCTCCGAAGAACATATTTATCTGGTACAGCATGAATATCTCTTTCAAACAATACTTTCAATACATGTCTGCATAAGATCCCCTTGAACTCAAACAATTGGCAATTACACTTGATATTGAAGTCGGCAACGTTAAAATATACTATATAATTGACTGAACGTTGTCTATTTCCTATCACCAAGTCTTGTCTAACAGTGTATACCTCAAAGCCACTCTCATCTATAACTTCACTATGAATTGTACAACATATATTCCCTGCTATCTCTTCTTGGAACTCCTTAAAATTTTTTGTACTATAGGCAGTTTGAAAAGTTTTCTCTATTGCATAAGGAGTAATGCAAGGGATCTGTCGGTTAAACGATTTAAAGTCCGCTTCAGTTTCCTTTTGAACCTTACTTCGTAGTGCATTCTCATATTGTTCAACGAATTGCTTCAAAGTGGTCTTCGAATTTACATAACCATCAAAAAAAGCATTCATGCTTTCACTCCTTTGAGTTGAAGACATCCCCGCCCAGAAAGTAGATCTTTGATATGTTGGCACCCAACGCATTCTTTCAAGATATAATCCTTTCAACCAATCATTTTCTTGCACACAATATTTCTCAATGAAACCATGCCAATTTACTTCAAACTCTTCATGAGACAAGGAATCGTAAACTGCTCTTTGCATTGCAAACTTTATTGCCTCATATTGATTGCAACCGGACAACTTTTCAGGCAACTTCTTCATAATATGCCACAAGCACCATCTGTGTCGTGTGTTGGCAAATACAATTTCAACGGCCCTCTTCATTGCCCTATCTTGATCAATGATTATAGCCGTCGGAGCATTGCCATTCATACACACAAGCCAAGTTTGGAAAAGCCAAACAAACTCTTCAATGGTCTCACCACATATCAATCCACATCCCAAAAGAATTGACTGACCGTGATGGTTCACCCCAACAAAAAAAGCAAATGGCATCTCATACTTATTTGTTAAGTATGTAGTGTCGAAGGTAACAACATCTCCAAACTCCTTGTAAGCCGCTCTGCTTCATGTATCAGCCCAAAAGACATTTCTCAATCTACCTTTATTGTCCAAATCCAACATATAAACGAAATCAGCATTGTTAGCTTGCATTTTTTGGAAGTAGTTATGAATGGCCTCCGCATCCCCTTCCCCAAGCCTCAACCTCCTCATTCTATCTAGATAATTGTAACAATCTTTTTGAGAAAAGGCAGAATATCATGACTACCAGCTTCAACCACACATGAATTAAAACTCTTATTTGGCCTATAACCCGCCCTATCATTATAATCCAGCTTCTTCTTCACATACGAGCTCATAACTCTATTTTTCGGATAAAATCTAGATTTTCCGGGGCTCAATTCATGATTGTGATCAAGTGTTACTTTTGTCACTGACACTGTTCCATCAGAGCGTATTTTACCTCTAATTTTAGCCAAACATCCACATTTAGTTGTACCCCGCTTTTTTACAACATTTTTTGATTGACTTTTATGCTGCCCAGACCGACCACATGCAAGCGTAATGAATATAGGTTTTCCATTTTCATCTTTTTCCGTATTCTTTATTTTCACTGAAAATTCTATTTTATTACCATAATCATGAAAATATCGTTGATACTCATTAATGTTGTTGAACTGCATCCCTTCTGTAGGATCCATTATCTCTTCTAAATTTTCTTCATTTTCCATCAATTCATTATCTTCTACACTATCCATTCCTGAAATATGTGTTATAACATACAACAACTGTTATAACATAAATGCACAACTAATAGCTTGAGGGATTTTAGAGATAGAAAACGAATAACAGGAGAGAAAAGAAGATAGAAAAACAGAAACATACAAACAAAAGAATACACTACTGTAAATAAAACAAGATTTTCAAAAGACATTTCTGTAAACTATTCGAGAGAACGGTGCCGATACTAGGTGCGAGCTAGTATAACGAGATGTTCAACAAGAAAAGATCTTAGAAAGTTTTGAAAGAAAAGAAGAAAAGTTTTAAAACAAGATTTTCAAAAGACATTTTTGTAGTCATTGCACCACATCAATTAGTCATTGCCATGAATTAAATTCTGTAAGTAAAGTAATACGTTTTGAAGAGTAAATCTTGAACCGAGTACTGAAATCAAGCACAAAACCAATAAGCTATTCAGAAATTCAGCAATGGCTACTTGTAAGACCTAGTTGAACTAGTACGTAAGGAAGTTGATCACATCCTAAGGTAAAGAAAAACCTTAATTATGTTAAGTGGAATACAATACATCTGCTGAAAACTTTCTAGCATTCTTAGTATTCTTAGTACTTTCTAAGAATGAAGTTAAGTATGCTCTTGTTTTGGTAAGAATGCTCTAGTGTACTAAGAATACTAAGAATGCTAGAAAGATGCTGAAAATGTTGTTCATTCTTAGTAATAACTCGTTAATAATCCAACTTGATTGCACTATAGACACATAAAGACTCCAACTGCTGGATCTTTGAACAAAAAGCTGGGTTACATTGTTACCAAAACAAGATCACTAGCTTACAATACATCTGCTGAAAACAAGAAAATTAGAACTTAAAAAACTACTGCTATTAAAACTCACATACAAAAAAAGAAAAAAAAAGTATGTGCGTATAGAAAATATGAGGAACTCTAACCTAATCAATTCAATCTGATCCACAAATGTTCTACCAGAACACTTTTTAAATGTTTCTAGAGAAAGTCTATCGCTAATATAGCATTTAGAGATAGATGAAATTAAAGGTTTCATACTACTTCTGTAATGTTGTGTGTTATTGTTGAAACATGTAATAATAAAGTAGGAACCCTAGATCTAAAACCCCACAAGAAGAAATCAAGAAGAAATGAAAGAGGCACTTACCTTCTCTGGTTTCTTCGTGCGATGGGGAGCTTCTTCTCTCGGTGGAGTCGACGATGGGGAGGGAGGATGCGATGGAGATTCTTCTTCGATGGGGAGCGAGGATGCGATGGAGCCAGAAACCAAAACCAAAACCAAGACCTCGATTTTCTTCTTCGATGGGGAGGGAGGATGTGATGGAGCCAAAAACCAAAACCAAGCTTCGAAATCTCGATTCTTCTCTCGGTGGAGTCGACGATGGGGAGGGAGGATGCGATGGAGCTTCTTCTTCGATGGGGAGGGAGGAAGCGATGGAGCCAAAAACCAAAACCGAAATCGAAATTAGGTTTTCTCTCACTGAAACTCCTGCTGAAACTCCCTCCAAAATACACAATCACGTGCCTTGGACCCTCCCAGGCGCTCGTGCCAAGGAGCGTCGAGGAAGCCACCCAGGCGCTCGACCTAGGCCAGCTAGAATCAAGAACACAACGTGCTTACACTTAGGGTGTGATTGGTTGCATGGAATCCTATGTCATGGGAATCCATGAGGGACCTCTACATTTTAGGCTAATTTGAGGTATCACTCCACATCCACCATTTGATTTTGTGATCAATGGTGAGAATGAAAGTCCCATGAACATGAGAATCACATGCCTTGGGGGACAGTGAGGGCGACAATGAGGGGTTCTTGACACCGATCTTCTCAACAGAGAGGGGTTCTCGACAGTGATCTTCTCGACAATGATCTTCTCGACAGTGAGGGGTTCTCGACAGTGAGTGGTTTCGCAGAGAGGGGTTATCGACAGTGAGGGCTTTGCAGAGAGGATCTCGACAGTGAGGGCTTCGCAGAGAGTGATTTTCGAAGGTGAGGACTTTGCACAGCGAGGGGTATTGCAGAGAGGGAGGGTAGAGAGTGAGGGCTCTGCAGAGAGAAGCCCTTGCCGGTGAAGAGAGAGATTTGCAGAGAGACGGGTGAGCAGAAGGGCTTTGCAGAGAGAGAGAGCTCCGACGGTGGTTAGCTTCTTCACAAACGGAGGTGTTTTATCTTCTAAAACGGAGGTGAGCGAGGGCTGGTGAGCCTCTTCCTTCTTCTCGATCTGCCATCGCCAGGGCTTGACGGTGGTGAGCGAGGGCTTGCGAAGGTGGTGAGCTCTTTCTCAGACTTTGGAACAAATTTGGCAATTTTTCGGCAATAAGTAATATCTTTCAGTTCTTTTTAATCTTCGTATTGCTATGGTGCTTGTATGCTGGTGAAATTGTGCTTGTATGTTTGTAACTTTGTGCTAAATCTTGGGAGAGATAGAGTTCAAAGAAGGAAATCTTCGTTTGTTGAAAATTGATGGGAAAGAATTTGGGATTCGAAAGTCAAGAGGAGGTTTGTTGTTATTTGATTCGAGCTCGAGGGTTAGAATCAAAGTTTTTGTTGAATTGCAGATGAGAGAATGGATTGAGTTTCAACTTAAGAAAGTTGTGGAATCAGACTCTAATGCTTTCTCAGCCAGTTGGAAAATCAACAATAGATGGGTCATGATGGTGAAAGAGGCCAATAAGGGAGAAATTTTCCTTTATATTATGGTGGGTTGGGGTTCAAGGTCCAAAACTCTCAGGGTGCCAGCTGACGTGGAAGGGACGGTTGGAAACAACTCGCCCAAGCTCTGAAGGAGGTGGTTTTAAATAAGGTGCCTCAGCCTTATCCTAAGCAACAATTTAGAAGAGATGGGGTTTCAACTCTGCCAGGTATTAGTGTTGTCCCACCCTTGCGCAACAGAACCTTTGTTGTGGTAGTGGCCACCAATCCCTCAAGTGTGAGCCCTACCTCTATTGCCAGTAAGGGCCCCATTGCAGCAACCTCTATTCATCGGGATTCTCCCATTGATTTCTTGTACCAAGTATGGGGCAATCAGCTTCCTCCAGATCCCGCTGCAAGAAAGAATCTTGCAAGGTCGTTGATAGAGTTGCCTGATTCAGTGTACACCTGTTGCTCTTCCGTTTGGACACACAACTTTCTTGGTCTTCGCTAACTCTCCACACGTGACCTCATGCGAGGCATACGAGTCGCCTCCTAGGTTGCCGACACTGAGTGATCAGTCTCCCCAGCTATACCCAACGCTTCCCCATTCCCCTGCTTCTCGTGCCGTTTCAGCGGGTAAAGTTGGTAACTCGATGTCTGAGTCAGCTCGTCCTTCTCAGCAGGATAAATGCAAAGGTATTGTTGGGCCTTCACCTGGCAAGGGGCCCAAGTCTTTTTCGGAACATAATTTGGCCAAGTCTAATGATCAACAGACATCTGGCAATTATTGGAGGGTTTTAGAAGCGGTGGAAGAATATGTCTTCAATTTGGATCCCCTTTTGACCAAGATGTCTACGCAGGCCCGCAGGGATCGAAAGCTGGCTAGACAAGCACAGCGTGACAGAGTCGTTGAATTGGCCAATTTTTCAGTTTTTCCAACCAGATCTAGGTTCATGCTTAAACAGAGATCCACCAAATCAAGCTCTACCAACAAAGCAGGGCAGGTAGAACTTAAAGGATGTAGTGCCCTGCTGGGCTGACAAGGGGAAAGTCTTCCAACCAGACCCAGGAGTGTTCGGTATCTCTCCCTTACCCGCTGGGTTTCGAGCCACTAGCAGAACAATGTGTTGAAGTTCATGGTTTGTCTACAAAACTATGTGTTTCTCATTTGGAGAGTTGCTCATCTACACCAGACCACGTAGGCGCTCCCCCAGGCTTCGAGGTCCCACAGACGATAAATCTTGGGTTTCTACTCCCTAGCGAACAGACTTCTGGCAAGTCTCCAGGGTTTGTTTCTAGGGTCAATGACAGCGTGGAGCCTTCTGTCTCTGACTGTCATTCGATTCAGGAAGAAGCATCAGTTCGCTCGGCTTTCAAAGAAATTGGCTTGACAGTGGGAGTGGACCTCAGTCAGGATGAAAAAAGGGCTTTAGATATGGTTCAAGCTGCAGCGCAGGGTACAATATCTGACAAAACAATGGACAAGGGCAACAACCCCGGGGTTGAAGGTCTTTCATGAACCTCAAAATTCTTTCGTGGAACTGTAGGGGGCTCGGGAATACTGAAAGGCAAAGGGGTTGTCGTAGATTAATTTAAGAGAATTGTCCTGACCTTGTTTTCGTTCAGGAAACGAAATTGGACAGATGCTCTAGAGAATTTATCAGAAAATTGTGGGGTGATAGCTCTTTTGATTGGGCTATGGTGGAATCCATTGGCAGCTCGGGATGCCTTTTAGCTATTTGGGATGCTGATCTTTTGCAGATGAGGGAAGTGTTGAAAGGAGCTTTTTCACTTTCTATTCAATTTCAAATGATCTCGGATAACTCATTTTGGTTAGGGACTAACATTTATGGTCCGTGTGATCCTTCGCTAAGAGAACACTTCTGGGAAGAACTATATGACATTGCTGGTTGGGTGTAATCGCCATGGGTGTTAGCGGGAGACTTCAATGTTGTCCGTCACATGATGAAAAAAAAGGATGCAAGAGGAGGTCCATGAGCATGTAGAAATTCAATCAGTTCATTAATGAGGTGGAACTCGCTGATTTCAGTCTAAAAGGGGGAAAATTCACATGGTCAAATCGAAGAGATCGTCCTATCCTTTGTCGACTTGATCGATTTCTGGCTTCGGTGGATTGGATTGACAAATTTGGTGATAAGGTTGAATGGCTCAAGGGTGCAGCATGTTCTGACCATCACGCGATTTTGCTTGCGAACTCGTCTGTTGGTGGCTGTACTCGCCTTTTTTCATTTGATAATGGTTTGTTTGATCACCCTACCCTGGCAGAGGAAATGAAAGCTTGGTGGAACAACTCAGTAGTCTCTGGCCACCCTGGCTACAGTTAATGGTGGAAGCTTAAGGCACTCAGATGCAACCTTAAAAGTTGGAGGACTAAAGTTTGGGGTAAGACAAATTTATGTATTCAAAATATTTCTGCCTTAGTTGCTAACATTGATGCTGATGAAGAGATCAGAGACCCGACTGCTGAGGAGAGGTCTTGTAGAGTGCAGCTACATCAGGAGTGGGCAACATTAACCAAAAGAGATGATGAGTTTTGGAGGATCAGATCAGGAGTCAACTGGGTTTGTCATATGAATCAGGGGTCCAAATTCTTTCATAACTTGGCTAACAGACACAGACTGTTTAACTCCATTGAAGCTCTTAGCATGGGTCAGAAGTTGGTAGTGGATGAAGTCAGTATTAGAGAACTCTTGATATCTCACTTCAAGGAGTTGTTCTATGAAAAGGAGGAGTGGCGACCTTTTTTCTCGGGGATTACTTTCAAGTCTATCTCCCAGTCTACAGCTACCGCCTTGGTAGATAATTTTTCGGAAATGGAAATTAGAGCGGCAATGGAAGAACTAAAATCTGAAGTTTCTCCAGGTCTTGATGGTTTCTCAATGGTGTTCTATTTGAAAATGTGGGAGGTAATCAAATTTGATTTTCTGAAAGTTGTTGAACATTTTAACTCGAGAAATTTTCTTGATTGGCGGTTGAACACCACTATCATCTCGCTTATTCCTAAATGTGCGGGAATGCGGACAGTCAAAGATTTTAGACCTATCAGTATTTTGAATGGGGCCTATAAGATCATTGCCAAGGTGTTGGCTAACAGATTGAAAATAGTTCTTCATTCAGTCATTTCTCCTTTTCAAAGTGCAGCAGTCAGTGGAAGACAGGTGGTTGATAGCCCTTTGATTGCCAATGAAATTATTTATTCCAGGAAAAAACAAGGTGTTGTAGGGCTCGTTATCAAATTAGATTTCTCCAAAGCCTTTGACAACGTCTCTTGGAGATACTTGGATTTGGTAATGGCTCGCATGGGGTTTGACTCCAAATGGATTCATTGGCTTCACACTTGCAGATCTACAGCTAATTTCTCTCTGAAGATTAATGGTCAGCTGCACGGGTTTTTCAATAGCTCGAAAGGCTTGCGCCAAGGCGATCCCCTGTCTCCTCTTCTATTTACTATAGCAGCAGAAGGTCTAACACAAATGATTCTTAAAGCAGTTGATGCTGGCCTAGTGAGAAGGTTTTCTGTCGTTGAGGGTAGTATTCCTGTTTCTATTCTCCAGTATGCGGATGATACTATCCTCTTTTGTGATGCTTCCGCTTATCAGGTTCTGGCTCTTAAAAGAATTATGCTTTGGTTTGAAGTTATTTCAGGTCTGGAAATCAACTTTCACAAATCAAGGGTGTTGCCTATTGGAGAAGTCCCTCATCTGCACCAGTTGGCGGGTTTATTGGGTTGTTCAGCGGGTCATCTTCCAGTTAAGTACTTGGGCATGCCTTTGGGTGCTAGTTTTAAAAGTAAAGCTGTGTGGGATGAGACGATCGAAAGGATGGAATCGAAACTAGCGTCTTGGAAACACAAATTTCTCTCTAAAGCAGGCAGATTAGCTCTTGTACAATCCACATTAGTTTCTATCCCGGTGTTCATTCTGGCTCTTATCAAGGTTCCCTGTTCAATAGCAGCCAAGATGGAACAAATCATGCGCGATTTCCTTTGGGGTTCTACTCAAAACTCTAGAAAGATGCATTTAGTGGGATGGGAGAAAATTTGTTGCCATAAATCTCGAGGTGGTTTAGGCATTCGTCAGGTGCTCACATTCAATATTGCATTACTTTCTAAGTGGCTTTGGCGATTTGCAGAAGAAAATGAAAATTTATGGAGATATCTCATTATGGACAAATATGGGCGCAATAGATGGGTTTGGGAAAAGAGAACTAAGTACACTTCCTACAGATGCTCTTTGTGGAAGTCCATCTCCCGGTGCGCAAGTGGCTTCTACCCTCACACCTCTCTCCAATGTGGAATTTCGGATATGTTGGCTGCATCTCATTATGAGACCCACTCCAACCCCTTCATTTTCTCTCACGAAAATCTGGTATGGGTGAAAAAACTTTTTTCCTCGGATTAATTTATTTAGTTGGTCAGTGTTGCATGAGAAGATCTTGACTAAAGATAGGTTAAGGAAAAGAGGAATCCACACAGGGAGTCTTTGTATGTTTTGCAATGAAATTGACGAGACGCTGGACCATTTGATGCTTCACTGCAGTTTCTCCAAATCCATTTGGAGCAGTTTCTTGTCAGAATTTGGTTTGAGTTTGATGTTTCACGGCTCCATTTTAGATTGGCTAAGTTGGTGGTATCAAGCAAATCCTTCCCGTCGGGGGGAGTGGTTATGGCGTAGGGTCCCTCACATTCTCATGTGGTGTGTGTGGAAAGAAAGAAATAAAAGGGTATTTGAAGGACTCAACAGATCAGAGCACTCTATCTTTAACGAGATTAGAGAATTGCTGTGGAGGATGGATTCGACTTGTAATTTGTTTAGGGATTTGGGTTTTGACATTTTCATGGTGTCTTGGCATTCCTTGATATAGGAATGTTTCTCTTTGTTTTTTGTTTCCTTTTCTTTCCTTAATAAACATCTTCGTGTTTGACAAAAAAAAAAAAAAAAGGGTTGTTCCACGATTGACAAATTTTATGAAGCCAATGTCAGTATTGAGAAAGGGAGGTTCTTTGATTTTTTGCGTAGTGGTGTTGAATGGTTTTTCCAAGATTAGCAAAAATTCCTGACAAATTGATATGTTAATTTGTCAAGTCATTTTGTTAATTTTGGTGCAACCAGAGTCTTCTTCTTGAGCCATTAACAAGATTACTGAGATTGTGCATTTCTCTGGGTATGGTAAGACCGTCTCAAACAGCCTCCTTAAGAGGCTAGTTCGGGGCTAAATTTGCATAGGTAGCAATTTTAATGATTTGAGACTTTATTTTGTGTCTCCAACAACCTTATTACAAGTGACGTGGCTTTATTAAGCCACAACGAGTTTGGTTCCACTTGTCAAAATAAGGAAGAAATAACTAGTCATTAGTTAATAAGAAATAATAAGAATATGATATTTAAAGAGGATATCTAATGAATATTTACACAAGCATTCTCTTTTCTCTATAGGAGTTTCTTAAATAATAGTATTTTAAGAAATTTAAGGAACCTCACATTAAGGCTCTTGAAGATGCGCTAAATGTTGTGTGCACGAAATCAATGAAAAGAAAGCATAGCGGGCAATGGGCTTGAACTAAAAAGATCCATGTCATGGCTCTTCGGGAAACTAAGTGAATTCTAGCCCTTTGAAAGCGTTCTTGCAAGTCCAAAATGTTCATTTGGTTTTCAATGTTAACTAAATATTTAAAAATTAATAATGAAAAATAAATAAAAATCCATTGATCCCCAAAACGTTAAGTCAAGTCTTACCCAAATTCTAGAGAGCCGGGCTAGGCGCGCCAGGCCCGGCTCTCTACCCTCCATCATTATGGAGATGATCATTATTTCCCATTTATTATGTTAAATGCATGTCTTATTTATTATGTCAATTTTTTCAAATAATCCTTTATCATATTTTTGAAGTATAGGTAACGTTGTCCTTTATCTTACATGCCCTTACATTTGTAATTTCGATATTTTGCGCATCATATTTTACTTTTGACCTTCCAATGAAATCATTTTCAAAACCAAAAACCATTTCAAGGAATCCGTATCCTTCTAGGAAAATTTAAATTATTTAAGAAAATAAAGAATTATACAACCATGTAGTATTTGGTTTGTTTTATTTGACTTACGAGATGATAAAAAAAAATATGTTTTTAATAATAGTTGGCGGTCTCTATTTTGCCATTCGAAGAAAGATGGAATAATAAACATTGATTGTGAAAAATTAAATGAACTATAAGATTGGAAGTGTTACTATATTTCAAGTTTGTGAAATCAACCTGATAAAAGATATGTTAATGATGTTGTTGCCTTGGCATCTTATGTGAAAAACTTAATGGTTCAATACAATGAGTGGATTGGAAGAAGAAAAGTTGAATAAGAGGATAGTCATGTTGGGCATCATTAAAAGTTTGAGTTATAGTTTATGAAAAATGATTTTTAAGGCATATTTTTTTTATAAAATATACAATTTAGATACCGTAGCTGATGTAATGGCTAATTTGTGCATACTTTTATACTTTCATTGCCAACAAAAATTATTTTATTAATCCACGTTAACCTATAAAGTTATAAGACATCTTTACGCTTCCTAAACAAATAGAAAATCCACGTTTATACTTTTGACCTTCCAATGAAATCATTTTCAAAACCAAAAACCAATTCAAGGAATCCGTATCCTTCTAGGAAAACCAATGGATAACAATATCAGTAATCTTTGAGATAGTACTATAATTGAGCAACGTAATGCAACCTTGCAAGAAGATGAAAATGTATACACATGTAGCCTAAAAAAATAAATGAAGTAAATCACTATAAGCGTTTATATATGAAAAGTTTATGATGTCGACCAAATAAGAAGTACGTTTTTAATAATAGTTGACAACATCTATCTTGGGGTTCGATGAAAGATGGAATAATAATCATTGATTGTAAAAAAAAAATGAAATAAAAGACTGAGTGTTTTTATATTGAAAATTTTCTATCTATATTGAAAACGTTTCTATATTTAAAGTTTGTGAAATCAACCTGATAAAAGATACGTTAATGATGTTGTTGCTTTGGCATCTTATGTGAAAAACTTAATGGTTCAATACAATGAGTGGATTGGAAGAAGAAAAGTTGAATAAGAGGATAGTTGTTGGGCATCATTAAAAGTTTGAGTTATAGTTTATGAAAAATGATTTTTAAGGCATTTTTTTTTTTAAAATATACAATTTAGATACCGTAGCTGATGTAATGGCTAATTTGTGCCTATTTTTATACTTTCATTGCCAACAAAGATTATTTTATTAATTCACGTTAACTTATAAAGTTATAAGACATCTTTACGCTTCCTAAACAAATAGAAAACCTACGTTTATACTTTTATGACCAACAATGACTCTTTTATTAATTATTCTAATTATGACCAACCATTGTTGGTTGATTATGCCATATAAGTTGATGATTTATGGCTTATTAATTCTACAATCACTCTTCAAAACATATCTAATAGAGCTAGAAGTAGGGCTGGGCAAGTCTGGGTAACCGGCCCGAAAACCAAAAATCGAAGCCCGGACCAAATTTTTTAAAACTGAAATTTGAAAACCGAGACCGGACCGAATAAGGTCGGTTAATCGGATCTCGGTTAACCAAATTCTCGGGTCGGGTCGGTCTTGGTTCAGATGTGAGAAAACTGGGATCTCAAATACAGAGCAGTAAAAGAACACCATCGCATCGCATCGAACACCATCAGCATCATCATCGCACATCTGAGAAGGCATCTTCAGCATCATCATCGCATCGAACATCAGCTCATCATCGAACATCTTCACCATCAGCTCATCATCGAACATCTGAGAAGGCATCTTCACCATCATCATCATCGAGAAGGCATCTTCACCATCAGCTCATCATCGCACATCTGAGAAGGCATCTTCAGCACCATCATCGCATCGAACTCTGCTCTCTCCATCTATGTCCCTCTCGTCTCCCTGCTCTAGGGCTGAACAAAAAACCGATCAAACCGATCGAACCGATCTAAACCGAACCAATCGGATCGGTTTCGATTTTAAAAAATTCAAAACCGAAGTAGTTGGTTCGGTTTTCGGTTTCTATGTGATTTTAACCGACCAAACCGAACCGATCGAATATATATAATAAATAATATATTTTTTATATGTAAATAATACAATATATTTAAAATAGTCGGTTCGGTTTTATTTCGGTTTTAATTCAATTTTAGTCGGTTCAGTTACGGTTTGCATAAATTAGAATCGATTCGATTTCGGATCGGTTTTGTTAATACTCCGCACATTACATGTTCTCGTTAGAAACTTCCTTTATCTTTCACCTTTCAACCCACTTGTTCAAACTTTCATTAAACAAGTCTAGTACTCTATTGACCAAGACTGTGTTGTGCAGATTCTGCACTTCTGAAAGCAATTTCAATTCAAATAGTCTACCTATGTATGATCATTAATCATATCCGTCGACCAAAATACGTAAAGATTAGGTGCACTATGATGTCGATAATCAACTCCTGTTTGCACCATATACATATTCTTTTAAGCTTATACTATAAGTAATGTTTAACAATGTCTGAAAATTGTTATGAAATACATGCAAATTCAACCTTGGCTTTCTGGTTCTCTCAAGTAATCGAAATGTTTTGTTTCAAACAACGCGGTGTGTACAAGTCTTATATATAGTATTACATTCCTACAAACCAAATCACCAAAAACACATTCAAATCAAAGCAACAAATTACTTAGCAAAAACCAAGCTTTTCAAACATTTCTCTGCATCCAAAAATGTCCCAACAAACTAAGGAAGTCCCTCTAAATGGAGCTTATTATGGCCCTCCAATTCCTCCCCCACAACCCCATCATCGCAGACGTCGATCATGTTGTCTACTAAGCACTTTTATGACGCTGCTAATTGGGATAGTTGTGGTGGTAGGCATCGCGGCACTTATCTTCTGGCTAGTTGTACGTCCAACCAAGGTCAAGTTCTACGTAAATGCCGCTGATCTCACACAGTTTGATCTCACTAATGGCGACACTTTGAATTACAATCTCTCCTTGAACATGGCAATCAGGAACCCGAACAAGAAGATTGGTATTTACTACGATAGACTTGAGGCCAGGGCGGAGTATGAAGGGGAACGATTTGGTTGGGATCCTTTGCCAGAATTTTATCAAGGCCATAAAAATACTACTGATTTACGAGTGAGTTTCCGCGGGCAATCCTTGATCACATTACGAGGATCTGAAATCAATAGGTTTAATCAGGCAAGAAACGCAGGAGTTTACTACATCGATGTCAAGATTTATGCTCGGATCAGGTTCAAGATTGGATCAATCAAAACTAGGAGGTACAAGCCACAGATAGAATGCAACTTGAGAATTCCATTGGCTTCAAATGGTACAACAGTGACTACGGGATTCGAGCGTAAAAGATGCGATATTGATTATTGATCATCTCGCATAGCCATCATTGTCCATTTCATATGATTTTTTTCTTCATTTATCGCTTTGGCGAATTGATAGCTTTTATTTTCCTCGTATGTACTTGTAATTATAACATTGTTTGATTATTTGATCATATCTATATCATTTTTGATACCGGATTCTATTGATGCATAGAATTTTTTTTCTTTTTTCTTTTTTATCTTTACCAGACTATGATTTAGGACTATTATATTGCCTCAATACTATAGTGATTCGTAATTAGTAAAATCACGAACACAACGTGCTTACACTTAGGGTGTGCTTGGTTGCATGGAATCCTACACTACACCATTATTGGCAATCTGTAACGATAATTAGTATCATATTTTTAGTGATACTCATTGTATTATATTGTATCATGTATTTTCTGTTACTATTCAAAATTGTGACATTATTAAATTGCCATGTGACATTCACGTGTAAAACAAAGTGTAAAGTGTTACTGATTGGGAGAAAAACAAAGTGTTACTGATACTCAAGTGGAATCGATTTGAAAAAGCTACCTATCACTTATCAGTTTTCACTTGCTGCGTCTCAGAACCAAATAACTCCATTATCAGTTGAAGTTCAAAATCTCTCAGAACCGAATCCAAATTTTTTCAACGAAGGCGATTTTAGGGTTTCGAATCGCTCTTTCAAGATTTCAACTAAATTGTGCTCGATGATCAGCTTCGCAGAAAGAATTGTAAGCCATCTCTCTCTTGTTCCGTCTTTCGCCATTTCTGTATCTCTTCCAAGTTCATTTACTCGATCTAGAATTGTAAGCCATCTCTCTCTGGTTTCATGAAGTTGGCTTCGTCTCGTTTCATCATTTTTCCAATCAACTTCGCATTTGTTGCAGATTGAGTCACTCGTCTGCAATCAACTTCACATTTGAGCAATCGATGGCTCTCTAATCGATCTCAGAAACAATTTAGGGTTAACAAGGTGATTTCTAATCTCTATTCTTCCTCACATTTGTACAATCGATGGCTCTCTAATCTTCTCCATCTCTCTAATCGATCTCAGAAACAAGCGAGCTCATAAATCGATGGCACTTTATCTTCTCCAATCGTTCTCTCTTATTTGTGGAAACCCTAGCTCTTGCTAGAAGTTGAAGGTGAGTTCTCTTATATGCATTTCTGTTGGTTCTGAACTTCTATAAATACCATCCCAAATTTATACTATATTTACGCTCTGAATTTGAAATGAACTTTAATATCCATGGTTAATTTGAAAGTTCATTTCAAATGCTCTGTTTTCCCCCATTTTGATGATATTGGATGCTAATGTTCTGTGTTTTCTTACATTTGAAGTGAAATGAAGTGTTTCTACTTCCTCCTACTACTCTTTTGATCTCATTGTTGTATAGTTTGATGAAGTCTTTGAGAATAGATGAGGTTTACAAAGAAAATGAAATTCAGAAAACGATCCTAGAATACTTGTGTGTGTTTGGTTTTGATTGATCTTAGTCTACTCTTTTAATTTTGTTTAGACTAGATGTTTGTTTTTAGATTTAAGCTATACTTAAATCTGGTAAATCACAAAAATATATTTGATAAGGAAATGCTTGAAATAATATTGATTGGTAAAGTTTACAAATATCTAGGAATGGGGTAATGATTAGATGAAATTTAATGACAAAACACATTGATTACCCACTACAAATGTACTATTCTTTGATAATCATCTCCATGGCTCTGTAAAAGATGCGGATGGAAACAAAAGCCCTCTTATTTAACCTCTCTTACAAAAGGAGTAGATGAATTTTATTGTATAATAATATGAGTAAACAACACTGAGTGAGTGAGTGAGTGAATATATATATTGTCTTCTAATGTGTCTTATAGTACATAGTTACCTTGAACAAAACAAAGATGTTAGTATGAATTAGAGTAGACCAATCTAATCTCATGTTCTTGTATTAGACAAGTAGAAATAATAAACGAATTAAATGAAATAGGTTGTGAAGGGTAGAAGAGAAGAGAAGAGAAGAGAGGATGCACGTGCAGTGAGTGAGAGGGAGGATCAGCTATGTTATGCTACATGACAGGACAACTTAGATGCACTCGTGCACACGCTATATACGTGGAACCTTCATTACTGCTGCTGCTGCAGAAGCAGAAATGAAGCAGACAGATTTGCAGATTATATATAGGTTTGGGACGTGGAGTAATCTTGTTTATATGGAGTACTTTTAGAATTGTATATATGAAGAATCAGTTTATCCAGAAAAATCAATGTTCGGTAGTGATAGTGCAGTGCAACTGTTTATTGTTGCTAAAGGTTATCAGGGTAGTGTAGTGAGGCCTAGTTCTCCTAACTATAGAGATAAGTTTTTTTTTTTTTTTTTTTTTTTTTTTTCTTCTGTAGTGAGGCCTAGTTCTCCTAACTGTTTATTGTTGCACAAGAAGTATGACGGTAAGAAATGGAGAAAAGGGAATAGAATAGTACAATAGATGTGGAATATTCCTAGTCCAAGAACTAAGCAACAAAAATGTGTCATGTTATGTGTTGAATTATTTGGAGAGAGAGAGATAGTGAGAGATGGAGATTGAAAGAGAGAGAGATGAACCTGTGGTGGGAGAAGAGATGGAGGTTCACTTGGTGGTTTTTTCACAGAAATAGAATCCTTGAATATGTTGAAACAACAAGACAGAGCAAGTGAGTGAGTACTTATTGTTTGTTTGATGGGCTTAGTTGGTTTCAAATGGGAAAGGTAGAATATAGTGTGTAGAATTAATATATATAAGAACTTGATTGTTTGTTAGTTTATTACTGGTAATCTTTATTTTTATGTTTTTATAATTGACTTCCATGTGATGGTTGATGGTTCTGAATGGTGTAAAACCACTGCACTTAGTATGTTTTCACAAATGTATCCGTTCAATAATCACAAAGTCCAGGCTGGTCTATTCACAAAATTTCGCTAGAGGATAGAGCCTCTCGAATAGCTCTAAAGGAGAATAGCACTCTCGAAGTCTGCTAATACAATTTGTTTCCTATTTCTCTCAATTTCTGTATTCCTTGTAATTGATACAATTCATTCTATACAAAATTCACTTCATATGTGGATCTATCCTTTATCTTTTCTTCATACAACACAGTAGAGATTCCTGCTAAGATTGTGAAGTGCATTCCTTCATTCTTGATTCTGTCAGATCAGTTGCAGCAACTTGTTCCACTTGTGTCAAAGAATCTAGAGCCAACATCTTCTCCAACCTGCAATACAAATCAAGAAAAGGTCAGTTTCTATCAATGTACTTGGTTACCAGCCATTCACCCTGTCTTTTTATACAGCAGTACATGAATCTGTAAAACAATATTTAAGTAACCACTTTAGTAAAACGTTTTTAGTACCCTTAAAAAGATAGTAGTGACAGTAGTCAGAGTAACACTCCTGATTAATCAAATTTACCTGTCTTTTTATACTGCAGTACATGAATCTCTAAACAATATAGAAGTAACCACTTTAGTAACACGTTTTTAGTACCCATAAAAAAAGATAGTAGTGCCAGTCCTGATTAATCAAATTATATTTTAATACTCTGTTATATTTTGCTTCCGGACAATGCATGGAATTCTGTACTCTGTTATATTTTGCTTCCAGACAATGCAATTATGAGAAAATACTCTGTGATCTGTATGGAATTCTGTACTCCGTTATATCAGTGTATAGGTGCATTGTTTTGATGCCTTCGTCTTAATTTTTTTGCAGGAACGTGTTTAATTCTCTTGATATATGTTTCCATTTAAAGGAGCTGAATGGATTTTCAAATAGAACAACTTCTAGGTATGGCATATTCTAAACCTTTTTATGTATTGTAGTTTATGCATGCAACATCATAACTTGTCAGGATACCATTTAAAGGAGCTGAATGGATGTTCAAATAGAACAAGTTCTAGCTCCCAAGCATATAAACAGAATGAGATTGTTCGGCTGATAGAATAATGTTTTTCGTATTGAAAAGGTGTGACTGCAGTGCTTTAATTAACGTACATCGATGTTATCTATGGTGCTCAGCAGTTCTTTAGCTAGATTTGTCTAAAATGAGACAGTCAAAAGCATGCACTTTCTGGTGATGTTTCCTGTGTAGTCTGTACATGTTAGCATTAAGTTATTGGAAGTTATTGAATGAACTCATTTAGCTAACTGATGCATACAGTCTAATGTCTGCGCTTTCTATCGATGTTTTCTAAGAATTTGTTTGTGCAGAAAATATGCTTTCTTACTGCATGCTTTCGATGCTAACATTACACATTAGTTGCATTCATGACTGGCTCTTCAAGTGCGTTTCTCACTCAAATTTTGCCTATGCCATTGTCACGTTCCATTCTATACATGTCTTTTTATTCTATCAAATATTACTGATATGGGAAAAACAGTTATATTGGCAATAATATTGAATTATGGAATTGCTCTCCTGAATGTGTTACACTTTTTATGGTTCGGGTCTCTAGTTGGAGTCTTGGAGATGTTGGGATCAGTAATTTACTATTTAGTTGAAGGTTAAAACCTCACTTTATTTTCTGATATTCTTGTCAAAACTTTATGATTTCAAGAAGGATGATCTTAGTCTAGTATGCATTTGTGCACTCTATTTCATATTTAGCATTTTGATTGAGCTTTATTTTACTTTATTTGCAAGGAATAATGCACAAGGACTTAGGAGTTCAGAGTATGCAATGGAGAATGATCAATATGAGTCTGTCAGAGAATTTCACTAACACTGCATGAACAGCTTTGGATTGTCTGGATGTTGGTGACCAGACCTGATTGTACTTTTGATTTTGTTATTGCAATGACTATCTTACTGTTTTCATATGAGCAGTTACGTTGAAAGAACCTATAAATTTTGTTGATGTTGGTCTTGTTATTGTAATGACTAAGTTGATTCTAATATTTTCAGTAAGTTGATAGAAGTAAGAAGTAACAATCTGTCTTCTATCAAATTCTTGTTATTGCCAGTATATAGCATTTCAGTAGTCAGTAAGTTGATAGAAGTAACAATCTGTCTTCTGAGGTGCCTCATTTTTTGGCAAATTTGTCTTCTTTGGCAAAAATAGACATTAGTCAATGTGGACTATATGGCCGATTACCAGAAGGCATTTGCAACTTGCCAAAGCTACAGAATCTTGATGTGTCAGTAAATTCACTAAGTGGGAATTTGCCAGAATGCATTTTTAAATACATCATTTCATTTCCTCCGTTGAATTCTATCAAGATTTAGGTTGGTGGATACAAATACATCAGTCTAAAAGCTATGTTAGAAATACGAGGGTATGTATCTTTTTGTAGACAACCCCCTAAAACCTATGTAATAATGACAATATATTTATACAAAAAAAAAAAAAAAAGTTGAATCATTTAGTAAAAATTAGTATCATTAGCCAAATGATACTAATTTTAAGTATGTGATTCTCTTTTACAATTAGTATCATCTTTGTTGAGATGCAAATTTGTAAAGTTGAATCATTTAGTAAAAATTAGTATCATTAGCCAAATGATACTAATTTTAAGTATGTGATTCTCTTTTACAATTAGTATCATCTTTGTTGAGATGCAAATTTGTAAAGTTGAATCATTTAATAAAAAATAGTATCATTAGCCAAATGATACTAATTTTAAATAGTATCACTTTCAACATGATTCTAAATTTAGGATCACCAAGAATAGTATCATTTGATAGGTGATTCTAATATTTTCAGCTACACTTCAAAACAGTTACAAAAACATTGTTTTGGTGTAGTGCTATGTCATTGGAATCCATGAGGGGACCTCTACATTTTAGGCTAATTTGAGGTATCACTCCACATCCACCATTTGATTTTGTGATCAATGGTGGGAATGAAAGTCCCATGAACATGAGAATCACATGCCTTGGGGGACAGTGAGGGCGACAGTGAAGGGTTCTCGACAGAGAGGGGTTCTCGACAGTGATCTTCTCGACAGTGAGGGGTTCTCGACAGTGAGTGGTTTCGCAGAGAGGGGTTATCAACAGTGAGGGCTTCGCAGAGAGGATCTCGACAGTGAGGGCTTCACAGAGAGGGGTTGCAGAGAGTGGTTTTCGAAGGTGAGGGCTTTGCACAGCGAGGGGTATTGCAGAGAGGGAGGGTAGAAAGTGAGGGCTCTGCAGAGAGAGGCCCTTGCCGGTGAAGAGAGAGATTTGCAGAGAGACGGGTGAGCAGAAGGGCTTTGCAGAGAGAGAGAGCTCCGACGGTGGTGAGCTTCTTCACAGACGGAGGTGTTTTATCTTCTAAAACGGTGGTGAGCGAGGGCTGGTGAGCCTCTTCCTTCTTCTCGATCTGCCATCGCCAAGGCTTGACGGTGGTGAGCGAGGGCTTGCGAAGGTGGTGAGCTCTTTCTCAGACTTTGGAACAAATTTGGCAATTTTTCGGCAATAAGTAATATCTTTCAGTTATTTTTAATCTTCGTATTGCTATGATGCTTGTATGCTGGTGAAATTGTGCTTGTATGTTTGTAACTTTGTGCTAAATCTTGGGAGAGATGGAGCTCAAAAATGGAAATCTTCGTTTGTTGAAAATTGATGGGAAAGAATTTGGGATTCGAAAGTCAAGAGGAGGTTTGTTGTTATTTGAATCGAGCTCGAGGGTTAAAATCAAAGTTTTTGTTGAATTGCAGATGGGAGAATGGATTGAGTTTCAGCTTAAGAAAGCTGTGGAATCAGGCTCTAATGCCTTCTCAGCCAGTTGGAAAATCAACAATAGATGGGTCATGATGGTGAAAGAGGCCAATAAGGGAGGAATTTTCCTTTCTATTATGGTGGGTTGGGGTTCAGGGTCCAAAACTCTCAGGGTGCCAGCTGACGTGGAAGGGACGGGCTGGAAACAACTCGCCCAAGCTATGAAGGAGGTGGTTTTAAATAAGGTGCCTCAGCCTTACCCTAAGCAGCAATTTAGAAGAGATGGGGTTTCAACTCTGCCAGGTATTAGTGTTGTCCCACCCTTGCGCAACAGAACCTTTGTTGTGGTAGTCGCCACCAATCCCTCAAGTGTGAGCCCTACCTCTATTGCCAGTAAGGGCCCCATTGCAGCAACTTCTATTCATCGGGATTCTCCCATTGATTTCTTGTCCCAAGTATGGGGCAATCATCTTCCTCCAGATCCCGCTGCAAGAAAGAATCTTGCAAGGTCGTTGATAGAGTTGCCTGATTCAGTGATTTAGTGGACACCTATTGCTTTTCCGTTTGGACACACAACTTTCTTGGTCTTCGCTAACTCTCCACACGTGACCTCATGCGAGGCATACGAGCCGCCTCCTAGGTTGTCGACACTGAGTGATCAGTCTCCCTAGCTATACCCAACGCTTCCCCATTCCCCTGCTTCTCGTGCCATTTCAGTGGGTAAAGTTGGTAACTCGATGTCTGAGTCAGCTCGTCCTTCTCAGCACGATAAAGGCAAAGGTATTATTGGGCCTTCACCTGGCAAGGGGTCCAAGTCTTTTTCGGAACATAATTTGGCCAAGTCTAATGATCAACAAACATCTGGCAATTATTGGAGGGTTTTAGAAGCGGTGGAAAAATATGTCTTCAATTTGGATCCCCTTTTGACCAAGATGTCTATGCAGGTCCGCAGGGATCGAAAGATGTCTTTTGAAAATCTTGTTTTAAAACTTTTCTTCTTTTCTTTCAAAACTTTCTAAGATCTATTCTTGTTGAACATCTCGTTATACTAGCTCGCACCTAGTATCGGCACCGTTCTCTCGAATAGTTTACATAAATGTCTTTTGAAAATCTTGTTTTATTTACAGTAGTGTATTCTTTTGAAAGCCGTGAGAATGATTTTTTTTATGAATTTTCTTTAAATGCAGGAATGGCATTCACAGCATATGTCGTCTATCGTGGTCGTAGACTCGGAGTATATCTGGATTGGCCAACATGTTTATCTTTGGTATCAGGGTACCCCGGTGCTGTTTATAAGGGGTTTATGTCAGTTGCCGAAGCTGAAAGATCATACGGGATGTGGGTTCGCTCAGAAGAGGCGAGAGAAAACCGGGAAGAATTAAACAACAACGAAGATGTCAAAGTTAACGATCAAGCCGCTCAAGTCAATGATCCTTGGGCTTTTACGAGGGACTTTATCAACACTTTAATAATAGTAATTATTATTTTAATTGTACTAGTAATTCTTAAGTTCTTGATCGAATGATGTAAATATGGGTAATGTAATATGTACATAAAGTTATGATGGAACTTAGAGTTTCTTTGTTCATTTTGTTTTGTGTTATTTGGTTTTGAATGAAAAGTTGTTTGATGAAATTACTTGTGAATGAAAGGGTCTTACCCGAATGCGCTTGTTTTGTATTGCACATAGTTGCCTAAGGGTTTTGATGGTTGATTAAATTTGATTTGTGTTAAATTTTTTTTTGGTTGTTGATGGGGTTGTGCAGAAAATTAGGACTGTGGAGTCTTAGTTCACAGAATTAGGTGATGCTTCCCATTTTCAGCCTTAGTTCTGACAGTTAGAAGCTTCAGAAAATTGTGACAAGTTGTAGGTGATGCTTCCCATTTTCAGATGGCCTGACATGAATATTTGGGGATTTATAAACCTATACTACCCTGGTTATTGGGGGATTTAGGCCTGACATGAATATTGATACATTTGTAGGTGATGCTCATTTTAGTTTTTACAGATATTGATACATTTGTGTAATCAGATATTTATGTTGTAGCACATAGAATATGATGACTGGCCCAGACAATCTGTGTGGAATTCCATTGAACTATCAGCTAATCAAATTTCCATTGAACTCTCAGTGCATTTTCGTCTTCTTGATTGTGATGCTCCATGATCGTCTTCCATATAAGAACTAAATGCAGAGTTCTATTGTGATAATGCAGCATCATACTTGAGCGGCTATCAAAACATGGAAGGACGTACGAGGAGGATACGAATAAGCATTTAAATGAATATGGAGAAGCAGGACTGAGAACATTAATTGGCTCTTGCATACAAGAAACTTGAAGAGTCTTAGTATTATGCATGGAATAGTGAGTATTATACAAGAAACAAATCTGACAGAATTTTCGACCACTTAACTTCAATATCAAACTTTCAAAGTCTGACAGAATTTACAAAGTTTCAGCAAATTCAACCACTTAACCACTTAGCATCAAATTTTCAGCAAATTCGACCACTTAACCACTTAACAAAGTTTGACAGAATTTACAGCATCATTTAACCATTCATTTTCAGCATCTTCATTTTCAGCATTCAGCATTCCCAGAGTTTTCAGCATTCATTTTTCATCATTCAACATCTTCATTTTCAGCATCTTCACTGCTTAAACTCATCATTTTCAGCATCTTCACAACATTTTCAGCATCTTCATAGCATTTTAATTTTCAGCAACTCATCTTGAAGGTGGTGGCTGCAAAATATATATATATATATATATATATAAATAATTGCAACATTACTAAGAAATAGTGTGACCCCTTGGTTTATATACCTGTGACATCAATGAAAAATATTGATCCATGAATGAGATTGGAATACCAGATTGTGACCCCATTGTTTCATCCTTCAAGTTGACAAATACAAATCATAAGTGATAGTACGCGTCAGTAAATGTATTAAATTCAAACCTGTGTATTTGGATTTAATGAATGAGGTGTCAAATATTCTGACCCTTCAATTCCAATCTGGGAACAACCCTACAAATGACGTGTACATAAAATTTAATATTCTAGACTTAAAAAATTAAATATTCATAAAAAACATATTGCAAAACATACCACATTCTTTTCAAGGGCCTGATCTTTATTTGCTTGTTTTTTGTTTTTTTTTTCTTATGTATCTTTTTACAAAAAATTTCGACTGTGGATTGCATCATTGAATTAGATCGTCGGCCTTTGCTATGAACCGGTAATGGACTATGAATATTGGATTGCATCCCAGAACTAGTAGTATTGGAGCCAATTTCAAATAACCCATGTGAATCAACATCCTCATCACCATCATCAGTTTTGAGTTGCTCCATTTTCAAAGTGATCCATTCATGAACTTGGCATGTTTTCTTTTCATCCTCAGCGGCGTAGTTGGCCATTTCATTGAAGTGACTGCACATCTTGTCAAACCTTTGATTTTCAGGCTTCATTCCCCAATCTGAATAAACAATCTTAACCTTTGTATGCGCCCTCTTCACATCTTTCCTCCACCTCCGAAGAACATATTTATCTGGTACAGCATGAATATCTCTTTCAAACAATACTTTCAATACATGTCTGCATAAGATCCCCTTGAACTCAAACAATTGGCAATTACACTTGATATTGAAGTCGGCAACGTTAAAATATACTATATAATTGACTGAACGTTGTCTATTTCCTATCACCAAGTCTTGTCTAACAGTGTATACCTCAAAGCCACTCTCATCTACAACTTCACTACGAATTGTACAACATATATTCCCTGCTATCTCTTCTTGGAACTCCTTAAATTTTTTTGTACTATAGGCAGTTTGAAAAGTTTTCTCTATTGCATAAGGAGTAATGCAAGGGATCTGTCGGTTAAACGATTTAAAGTCCGCTTCAGTTTCCTTTTGAACCTTACTTCGTAGTGCATTCTCATATTGTTCAACGAATTGCTTCAAAGTGGTCTTCGAATTTACATAACCATCAACAAAAGCATTCATGCTTTCACTCCTTTGAGTTGAAGACATCCTCGCCCAGAAAGTAGATCTTTGATATGTTGGCACCCAACGCATTCTTTCAAGATATAATCCTTTCAACCAATCATTTTCTTGCAGACAATATTTCTCAATGAAACCATGCCAATTTACTTCAAACTCTTCATGAGACAAGGAATCGTAAACTGCTCTTTGCATTGCAAACTTTATTGCCTCATATTGATTGCAATCGGACAACTTTTCAGGCAACTTCTTCATAATATGCCACAAGCACCATCTGTGTCGTGTGTTGGGAAATACAATTTCAACGGCCCTCTTCATTGCCCTATCTTGATCAGTGATTATAGCCGTCGGAGCATTGTCATTCATACACACAAGCCAAGTTTGGAAAAGCCAAACAAATTCTTCAATGGTCTCACCACATATCAATCCACATCCCAAAAGAATTGACTGACCGTGATGGTTCACCCCAACAAAAAAAGCAAATGGCATCTCATACTTATTTGTTAAGTATGTAGTGTCGAAGGTAACAACATCTCCAAACTCTTTGTAAGCTGCCCTGCTCCATGCATCAGCCCAAAAGACATTTCTCAATCTACCTTTATTGTCCAAATCCAACATATAAACGAAATCAACATTGTTAGCTTGCATTTTTTGGAAGTAGTTATGAATGGCCTCCGCATCCCCTTCCCCAAGCCTCAACCTCCTCATTCTATCCAGATAATTGTAACAATCTTTTTGAGAAAAAGGCAGAATATCATGACCACCAGCTTCAACCACACATGAATTAAAACTCTTATTTGGCCTAATCCAGCTTCTTCTTCACATACGAGCTCATAACTCTATTTTTCGGATAAAATCTAGATTTTCCGGGGCTCAATTCATGATTGTGATCAAGTGTTACTTTTGTCACTGACACTGTTCCATCAGAGCGTATTTTACCTCTAATTTTAGCCAAACATCCACATTTAGTTGTACCCCGCTTTTTTACAACATTTTTTGATTGACTTTTATGCTGCCCAGACCGACCACATGCAAGCGTAATGAATATAGGTTTTCCATTTTCATCTTTTTCCGTATTCTTTATTTTCACTGAAAATCCTATTTTATTACCATAATCATGAAAATATCGTTGATACTCATTAATGTTGTTGAACTGCATCCCTTCTGTAGGATCCATTATCTCTTCTAAATTTTCTTCATTTTCCATCAATTCATTATCTTCTACACTATCCATTCCTGAAATATGTGTTATAACATACAACAACTGTTATAACATAAATGCACAACTAATAGCTTGAGGGATTTTAGAGATAGAAAACGAATAACAGGAGAGAAAAGAAGATAGAAAAACAGAAACATACAAACAAAAGAATACACTACTGTAAATAAAACAAGATTTTCAAAAGACATTTCTGTAAACTATTCGAGAGAACGGTGCCGATACTAGGTGCGAGCTAGTATAACGAGATGTTCAACAAGAATAGATCTTAGAAAGTTTTGAAAGAAAAGAAGAAAAGTTTTAAAACAAGATTTTCAAAAGACATTTTTGTAGTCATTGCACCACATCAATTAGTCATTGCCATGAATTAAATTCTGTAAGTAAAGTAATACGTTTTGAAGAGTAAATCTTGAACCGAGTACTGAAATCAAGCACAAAACCAATAAGCTATTCAGAAATTCAGCAATGGCTACTTGTAAGACCTAGTTGAACTAGTACGTAAGGAAGTTGATCACATCCTAAGGTAAAGAAAAACCTTAATTATGTTAAGTGGAATACAATACATCTGCTGAAAACTTTCTAGCATTCTTAGTATTCTTAGTACTTTCTAAGAATGAAGTTAAGTATGCTCTTGTTTTGGTAAGAATGCTCTAGTGTACTAAGAATACTAAGAATGCTAGAAAGATGCTGAAAATGTTGTTCATTCTTAGTAATAACTCGTTAATAATCCAACTTGATTGCACTATAGACACATAAAGACTCCAACTGCTGGATCTTTGAACAAAAAGCTGGGTTACATTGTTACCAAAACAAGATCACTAGCTTACAATACATCTGCTGAAAACAAGAAAATTAGAACTTAAAAAACTACTGCTATTAAAACTCACATACAAAAATAGAAAAAAAAAAGTATGTGCGTATAGAAAATATGAGGAACTCTAACCTAATCAATTCAATCTGATCCACAAATGTTCTACCAGAACACTTTTTAAAGGTTTCTAGAGAAAGTCTATCGCTAATATAGCATTTAGAGATAGATGAAATTAAAGCATTCATACTACTTCTGTAATGTTGTGTGTTATTGTTGAAACATGTAATAATAAAGTAGGAACCCTAGATCTAAAACCCCACAAGAAGAAATCAAGAAGAAATGAAAGAGGCACTTACCTTCTCTGGTTTCTTCGTGCGATGGGGAGCTTCTTCTCTCGGTGGAGTTGACGATGGGGAGGGAGGATGCGATGGAGATTCTTCTTCAATGGGGAGGGAGGATACGATGGAGCCAGAAACCAAAAACAAAACCAAGCCCTCGGTTTTCTTCTTCGATGGGGAGGGAGGATGTGATGGAGCCAAAAACCAAAACCAAGCTTCGAAATCTCGATTCTTCTCTCGGTGGAGTCGACGATGGGGAGGGAGGATGCGATGGAGCTTCTTCTTCGATGGGGAGGGAGGAAGCGATGGAGCCAAAAACCAAAACCAAAATCGAAATTAGGTTTTCTCTCACTGAAACTCCTGCTGAAACTCCCTCCAAAATACACAATCACGTGCCTTGGACCCTCCCAGGCGCTCGTGCCAAGGAGCGTCCAGGCAGCCACCCAGGCGCTCGACCCAGGCCAGCTAGAATCAAGAACACAACGTGCTTACACTTAGGGTGTGATTGGTTGCATGGAATCCTATGTCATGGGAATCCATGAGGGGACCTCTACATTTTAGGCTAATTTGAGGTATCACTCCACATCCACCATTTGATTTTGTGATCAATGGTGGGAATGAAAGTCTCATGAACATGAGAATCACATGCCTTGGGGGACAGTGAGGGCGACAATGAGGGGTTCTTGACACCGATCTTCTCAACAGAGAGGGGTTCTCGACAGTGATCTTCTCGACAGTGAGGGGTTCTCGACAGTGAGTGGTTTCCCAGAGAGGGGTTATCGACAGTGAGGGCTTTGCAGAGAGGATCTCGACAGTGAGGGCTTCGCAGAGAGGGGTTGTAGATAGTGGTTTTCGAAGGTGAGGGCTTTGCACAGCGAGGGGTTTTGCAGAGAGGGAGGGTAGAGAGTGAGGGCTCTGTAGAGAGAGGCCCTTGCCGGTGAAGAGAGAGATTTGCAGAGAGACGGGTGAGCAGGAGGGCTTTGCAGAGAGAGAGCTCTGACGGTGCTGAGCTTCTTCACAAACGGAGGTGTTTTATCTTCTAAAACGGAGGTGAGCGAGGGCTGGTGAGCCTCTTCCTTCTTATCGATTTGCCATTGCCAGGGCTTGACGGTGGTGAGCGAGGGCTTGCGAAGGTGGTGAGCTCTTTCTCAGACTTTGGAACAAATTTGGCAATTTTTCGGCAATAAGTAATATCTTTCAGTTCTTTTTAATCTTCGTATTGCTATGATGCTTGTATGCTGGTGAAATTTTGCTTGTATGTTTGTAACTTTTTGCTAAATCTTGGGAGAGATGGAGTTCAAAGAAGGAAATCTTCGTTTGTTGAAAATTGATGGGAAAGAATTTGGGATTCGAAAGTCAAGAGGAGGTTTGTTGTTATTTGATTCGAGCTCGAGGGTTAGAATCAAAGTTTTTCTTGAATTGCAGATGGGAGAATGGATTGAGTTTCAACTTAAGAAAGTTTTGGAATCAGGCTCTAATGCCTTCTCAGCCAGTTGGAAAATCAACAATAGATGGGTCATGATGGTGAAAGAGGCCAATAAGGGAGAAATTTTCCTTTATATTATGGTGGGTTGGGGTTCAAGGTCCAAAACTCTCAGGGTGCCAGCTGACGTGGAAGGGATGGCTGGAAACAACTCGCCCAAGCTATGAAGGAGGTGGTTTTAAATAAGGAGCCTCAGCCTTATCCTAAGCAACAATTTAGAAGAGATGGGGTTTCAACTCTGCCAGGTATTAGTGTTGTCCCACCCTTGCGCAACAGAACCTTTGTTGTGGTAGTGGCCACCAATCCCTCAAGTGTGAGCCCTACCTCTATTGCCAGTAAGGGCCCCATTGCAGCAACCTCTATTCATCGGGATTCTCCCATTGATTTCTTGTACCAAGTATGGGGCAATCATCTTCCTCCAGATCCCGCTGCAAGAAAGAATCTTGCAAGGTCGTTGATAGAGTTGCCTGATTCAGTGATTCAGTGGACACCTGTTGCTCTTCCGTTTGGACACACAACTTTCTTGGTCTTCGCTAACTCTCCACACGTGACCTCATGCGAGGCATACGAGTCACCTCCTAGGTTGCCGACACTGAGTTATCAGTCTCCCCAGCTATACCCAACGCTTCCCCATTCCCCTGCTTCTCGTGCCGTTTCAGCGGGTAAAGTTGGTAACTCGATGTTTGAGTCAGCTCGTCCTTCTCAGCAGGATAAATGCAAAGGTATTGTTGGGCCTTCACCTAGCAAGGGGCCCAAGTCTTTTTCGGAACATAATTTGGCCAAGTCTAATGATCAACAGACATCTGGAAATTATTGGAGGGTTTTAGAAGCGGTGGAAGAATATGTCTTCAATTTGGATCCCCTTTTGACCAAGATGTCTATGCAGGCCCGCAGGGATCGAAAGCTGGCTAGAAAAGCACAGCGTGACAGAGTCGTTGAATAAGCCAATTTTTCAGTTTTTCCAACCAGATCTAGGTTCATGCTTAAACAGAGATCCACCAAATCAAGCTCTACCAACAAAGCAGGGCAGGTAGAACTTAAAGGATGTAGTGCCCCTGCTGGGCTGACAAAAGGAAAGTCTTCCAACCAGACCCAGGAGTGTTCGGTATCCCTCCCTTACCCGCCGGGTTTCGAGCCACTAGCAGAACGATGTGTTGAAGTTCATGGTTTGTCTACAAAACTATGTGTTTCTCCTTTGGAGAGTTGTTCATCTACCCCAGACCACGTAGGCGCTCCCCCAGGCTTCGAGGTCCCACAGACGATAAATCTTGGGTTTCTACTCCCTAGCGAACAGACTTCTGGCAAGTCTCCAGGGTTTGTTTCCAGACTTCAATAGCAGCCAAGATGGAACAGATCATGCGCGATTTCCTTTGGGGTTCTACTCAAAACTCTAGAAAAATGCATTTAGTGGGCTGAGAGAAAATTTGTTGCCCTAAATCTCGAGGTGGTTTAGGCATTCGTCAGGTGCTCACATTCAATATTGCATTACTTTCTAAGTGGCTTTGGCGATTTGCAGAAGAAAATGACAATTTATGGATATCTCTCATTATGGACAAATATGGGCGCAATAGATGGGTTTGGGAAAAGAGAACTAAGTACACTTCCTACAGATGCTCTTTGTGGAAGTCCATTTCCCGATGCGCAAGTGGCTTCTACCCTCACACCTCTCTCCAATGTGGAAATGGTGATCTCATATCTTTCTGGCATGATTTTTGGTGTAGTAACCAATCTTTGAAGGATCTGTTTCCAATGTTGTTTATCATTAACAACAATCAATATGGGAGTGTGAGCAATTTTTTGTCTAACGAAAATTCTTGGGATCTTTCCTTTCGAAGACCCCTAAATACTAGGGAACTAGAAGAGTTCGCTAATCTAATGCATCTGTTGGATAGACAGATGCTCTCAGAGGGATCTGACAGTTTGTTGTGGAAGGGTAAAGGTGTGGGCTTCTCGGTGAAAGAATTTTCGGATATGTTGGCTGCATCTCATTATGAGACCCACTCCAACCCCTTCATTTCCTCTCACAAAAATCTGGTATGGGTGAAAAATCTTTTTTCTCGGATTAATTTCTTTAGTTGGTCAGTGTTGCATGAGAAGATCTTGACTAAAGATAGGTTAAGGAAAAGAGGAATCCACACAGGGAGTCTTTGTGTGCTTTGCAATGAAATTGACGAGACGCTGGACCATTTGATGCTTCACTGCAGTTTCTCCAAATCCATTTGGAGCAGTTTCTTGTCAGAATTTGGTTTGAGTTTGATGTTTCAAGGCTCCATTTTAGATTGGCTAAGTTGGTGGTATCAAGCTAATCCTTCCCGTCGGGGGGAATGGTTATGGCGTAGGGTCCCTCACGTTCTCATGTGGTGTGTGTGGAAAGAAAGAAATAAAAGGGTATTTGAAGGACTCAACAGATCAGAGCACTATATCTTTAACGAGATTAGAGAATTGTTGTGGAGGATGGGTTCGGCTTGTAATTTGTTTAGGGATTTGGGTTTTGACACTTTCATGGTGTCTTGGCATTCCTGATATAGGAATGTTTCTCTTTGTTTTTTGTTTCCTTTTCTTTCCTTAATAAACATCTTCGTGTTTAACAAAAAAAAAAAAAAAAAAAAAGGGTTGTTCCAAGATTGACAAATTTTATGAAGCCAATGTCAGTATTGAGAAAGGGAGGTTCTCTGATTTTTGCGTAGTGGTGTTGAATGGTTTTTCCAAGATTAGCAAAAATTCCTAACAAATTGATATGTTAATTTGTCAAGTCATTTTGTTAATTTTGGTGCAACCAGAGTCTTCTTCTTGAGCCATTAACAAGATTACTGAGATTGTGCATTTCTCTGGGTATGGTAAGAGCATCTCAAACAGCCTCCTTAAGAAGCTAGTTCGGGGCTAAATTTGCATAGGTAGCAATTTTAATGATTTGAGACTTTATTTTGTGTCTCCAACAGCCTTATTACAAGTGACGTGGCGTTATTAAGCCACAACGAGTTTGGTTCCACTCGTCAAAATAAGGAAGAAATAACTAGTCATTAGTTAATAAGAAATAATAAGAATATGATATTTAAAGAGGATATTTAATGAATATTTACACAAGCATTCTTTTTTCTCTCAAGGGTTCCTTTAATAATAGTATTTTAAGCAATTTAAGGAACCTCACATTAAGGCTCTTGAAGATGCGCCAAATGTTGTGTGCACGAAATCAATGAAAAGCAAGCATAGTGGGCGATGGGCTTGAACTAAAAAGATCCATGTCATGGCTCTTCGGGAAACTAAAAGTGAATTCTAGCCCTTTGAAAGCGTTCTGGCAAGTCCAAAATGTTCATTTGGTTTTCAATGTTAACTAAATATTTAAAAATTAATAATGAAAAATAAATAAAAATCCATTGATCCCCAAAAAGTTAAGTCAAGTCTTACCCAAATTCTAGAGAGCCTACCCTCCATCATTATGGAGATGATCATTATTTCCCATTTATTATGTTAAATGCATGTCTTATTTATTATGTCATTTTTTTTCAAATAATCCTATATCATATTTTTGAAGTATAGGTAACGTTGTCCTTTATCTTACATGCCCTTACATTTGTAATTTCAATATTTTTCGCATCATATTTTACTTTTGACCTTCCAATGAAATCATTTTCAAAACCAAAAACAATTTCAAGGAATCCGTATCCTTCTGGGAAAACCAATGGATAACAATATGAGTAATCTTTGAGCAAATAAGAAGTACGTTTTTAATAATAGCCGACAACAACATCTATCTTGGGGTTCGATGAAAGATGGAATAATAATCATTGATTGTAAAAAAAAAAAATGAACTAAAAGACTGAGTGTTTTTATATTGAAAACGTTTCTATATTTAAAGTTTGTGAAATCAACCTGATAAAAGATACGTTAATGATGTTGTTGCTTTAGTATCTTACGCGAGTTCAATATAATCAGTGGATTTAGAGGATAGTCGTGTTGCACATCATTAAAAGTTCGAGTTAAAATTTAAATTATTTAAGAAAATAAAGAATTATACAACCATGTAGTATTAGGTTTGTTTTATTTGACTTACGAGATGATAAAAAAAATATGTTTTTAATAATAGTTGGCGGTCTCTATTTTGCCATTCGAAGAAAGATGGAATAATAAACACTGATTGTGAAAAATTAAATGAACTATAAGATTGGAAGTGTTACTATATTTAAAGTTTGTGAAATCAACCTGATAAAAGATATGTTAATGATGTTGTTGCTTTGGCATCTTATGTGAAAAACTTAATGGTTCAATATAATCAGTGGATTGGAAAAAGAAAAGTTGAATAAGAGGATAGTCATGTTGGGCATCATTAAAAGTTTGAGTTATAGTTTATGAAAAATGATTTTTAAGGCCTATTTTTTTTTTTTATAAAATATACAATTTAGATACCGTAGCTGATGTAATGACTAATTTGTGCATACTTTTATACTTTCATTGCCAACAAAGATTATTTTATTAATCCACGTTAACCTATAAAGTTATAAGACATCTTTACCCTTCCTAAACAAATAGAAAACCTACGTTTATACTTTTATGACCAACAATGATTCTTTTATTAATTATTCTAATTATGACCAACCATTGTTGGTTGATTATGCCATATAAGTTGATGATTTATGGCTTATTAATTCTACAATCACTCTTCAAAACATATCTAATAGAGCTAGAAGTAGGGCTGGGCAAGTCCGGGTAACCGGCCCGAAAACCAAAAATCGAAGCCCGGACCAAATTTTTTAAAACTGAAATTTGAAAACCGAGACCGGACCGAATAAGGTCGGTTAATCGGATCTCGGTTAACCGAATTCTCGGGTCGGGTCGGTCTTGGTTCAGATGTGAGAAAACTGGGATCTCAAATACAGAGCAGTAAAAGAACACCATCGCATCGCATCGCATCGCATCGAACACCATCAGCATCATCATCGCACATCTGAGAAGGCATCTTCAGCATCATCATCGCATCGAACATCAGCTCATCATTGAACATCTTCACCATCAGCTCATCATCGAACATCTGAGAAGGCATCTTCACCATCATCATCATCGAGAAGGCATCTTCACCATCAGCTCATCATCGCACATCTGAGAAGGCATCTTCAACATCATCATCGCATCGAACCCTGCTCTCTCCATCTATGTCCCTCTCGTCTCCCTGCTCTCGCCCTGCTCTAGGGCTGAACAAAAAACCGATCAAACCGATTAAACCGATCTAAACCGAACCAATCGGTTCGGTTTAAATTCGGTTCGGATCGGTTTCGATTTTAAAAAATTCAAAACGAAGTAGTTGGTTCGGTTTTCGGTTTCTATGTGATTTTAACCGACCAAACCGAACCGATCGAATATATATAATAAATAATATATTTTTTATATGTAAATAATACAATATATTTAAAATAGTCGGTTCGGTTTTATTTCGGTTTTAGTTCAATTTTAGTCGGTTCGGTTACGGTTTGCATAAATTAGAATCGGTTCGGTTTCGGATCGGTTTTGTTAATGGTCGGTTCGGTTTGAAAATTTTAAAACCGACCTAAGTCAGTTCGGTTCACGGTTTAGGTGAAAAACCGAACCAACGGTTCGGTTTTCAGCCCTACCCTGCTCTCTCCATCTCTGTCCCTCTCGTCTCCCTGCTCTCTCCATTTTGTCATTTTGGGTTGAATTGAAGGACGGTGAGGAGGCGGAGAGAGCCCAGCAGAAGAGGAAATTTCCTTAGAAATTTCCTTTATCTTTCACCTTTCAACCCACTTGTTCAAACTTTCATTAAACAAGTCTAGTACTCTATTGACCAAGACTGTGTTGTGCAGATTCTGCACTTCTGAAAGCAATTTCAATTCAAATAGTCTACCTATGTATGATCATTAATCATATCCGTCGACCAAAATACGTAAAGATTAGGTGCACTATGATGTCGATAATCAACTCCTGTTTGCACCATATACATATTCTTTTAAGCTTATACTATAAGTAACGTTTAACAATGTCTGAAAATTGTTATGAAATACATGCAAATTCAACCTTGGCTTTCTGGTTCTCTCAAGTAATCGAAATGTTTTGTTTCAAACAACGCGGTGTGTACAAGTCTTATATATAGTATTACATTCCTACAAACCAAATCACCAAAAACACATTCAAATCAAAGCAACAAATTACTTAGCAAAAACCAAGCTTTTCAAACATTTCTCTGCATCCAAAAATGTCCCAACAAACTAAGGAAGTCCCTCTAAATGGAGCTTATTATGGCCCTCCAATTCCTCCCCCACAACCCCATAATCGCAGACGTCGATCATGTTGTCTACTAAGCACTTTTATGACGCTGCTAATTGGGATAGTTGTGGTGGTAGGCATCGCGGCACTTATCTTCTGGCTAGTTGTACGTCCAACCAAGGTCAAGTTCTACGTAAATGCCGCTGATCTCACACAGTTTGAACTCACTAATGGCGACACTTTGAATTACAATCTCTCCTTGAACATGGCAATCAGGAACCCGAACAAGAAGATTGGTATTTACTACGATAGACTTGAGGCCAGGGCGGAGTATGAAAGGGAACGATTTGGTTGGGATCCTTTGCCAGAATTTTATCAAGGCCATAAAAATACTACTGATTTACGAGTGAATTTCCGTGGGCAATCCTTGATCACATTACGAGGATCTGAAATCAATAGGTTTAATCAGGCAAGGAACTCAGGAGTTTACTACATCGATGTCAAGATTTATGCTCGGATCAGGTTCAAGATTGGAGAAATCAAAACTAGGAGGTACAAGCCACACATAGAATGCAACTTGAGAATTCCATTGGCTTCAAATGGTACAACAGTGACTACGGGATTCGAGCGTAAAAGATGCGATATTGATTATTGATCATCTCGCATAGCCATCATTGTCCATTTCATATGATTTTTTTCTTCATTTATCGCTTTGGCGAATTGATAGCTTTTATTTTCCTCGTATGTACTTATAATTATAGCATTCTTTGATTATTTGATCATATCTATATCATTTTTCATACCGGATTCTATTGATGCATAGAATTTTTTTATTTTTTTTTATTTTTTAACTTTACCAAATTACGATTTAGGACTATTATATTGCCTCAAACAAACCAATACAAGCAAAAAAATAAGAACACTAACAAAAGAACACCACCAATTAGTTAAGAGAGATATTGCTGGAAATTCAATAAAATTTGAGAATGGTGAAGACATCCCTGATGCTGTCAATACATTGATTTTTGTCATTCTCAAACATTTTATCGGTGATTGTTCAAAATTTCAGGATAAAGCTATAGATCTTCTTATGATTCACCGGTGTCCTACACTTGGTGACTTTAGATGGTACAAAGATGTGTTTATGAAAAAAGTTATGCATCAAAATGAGGCTAACAATCCATTCTAGAAACGAAAGTTTCTTGCTGGATTACCGCCTATTTTTGCTGAAACAATTCGAACCAAGCTTCAAGCTTAGTATGGTGGTGATATACCGTATGTAAAGCTTACGTTTGGATATTTGATAGCTTTTGTTAATGAAGTCGCCTTGCATCTTTGCAATGATTTGCGTCTTGAGGCCCAATTGAAAAAACAAAATATTTCAGGTCTTCGTGAACTGAGATCATTTTGTCAACAATATGAGTATGAAGATTTCAAGGTCAATCTTGGCTTGAACTCAAACTTATGAATTCCCAAATTCATAAGGATGTATCTCCCTCTTTTCCTGATATTCCTTCCACTACTAATCAGATAGCTGCTAAAGTTAATGAACCAAATACCACTCCTTCATTTCTTAATGAAATCACTAAAGTCAAGTTTCACAATGATCATATCTATATCATTTTTCATACCGGATTCTATTGTTGCATAGAATTTTTTTTTTTTTTTTTTTTTTTTTTAATTACCAGACTATGATTTAGTAGGGGTGGGCATCCCATCCCGCGATCCCGTTCCCGTCCCGATCCCGTCCCGTCCCGTCCCGATTTTTCCGGGTCTTAATGGGATTGAATAATTTCATCCCGATCCCGTCCCGTCCCGATTTAGAATGGGATGGGATGGGATGAAGATTTTCAATCCCGCCAATCCCGTCCCGTCCCGAACTAATTTTTTAATATTAATTATTAATATTTTTATTTACTTATTTATTTATTTTATGAACATTTGCATAAAATGTTCAGGCTTCCAGCAGGCCCAGTCAGGCTTCCAGCAGGCCCAGCAAATTCATGGACTCATGATCTTCCTAGTCAAATTCATCTGTATCGTTGTGACGTTCTAAAATTGTCTACCTACTATTAACCTTTGATGTATATTTGAAACTTAAACTACTTATATAAAATATGCAACTGATTTTTTCTTTGGTTTTTTTTTCGTTGGAAAAGGACTTTTATAATCCATCCAAATCTAAGAATATGTTCGATTCACTGGCTGGTTATCCATCCAAATCTAAGAATATGTTCGATTCACTGGCTGGTTGGTTTACAAAATGAATCAATGTAGCTTTTTATCTCAATAATGTCAATTTCAGAGAAGAGATGATGGATAAGGGCACTTTCTGAGCACCTGTTACATACTAGAACCCTTTGTGTGAAGTCATTTTCTAACTCCATATTGGAGATAGACCACAGCATGGCATGAATGATCCAATATCAAAGGATAGATAGCATTCATGATTTGTATAGCATTCTCACTGAAACAGGTTAAACAATTAGATTAAGGTCACTCTTAAGCTAAGGTTAATTTAGTGCTCGACTAGAATGTTGTGATTGGAATGTCAAGAAGCTATGAACACCATATACAAGTATTACTGTTGGTAGTTATGTTTTGTATAATCACAGTTTCTGACCTCTTTTTATTTCTTGCATGGCATTCACAAATGATGAAATCGAACAGACCCAAATGGTAAGCTCTTTTATTCTATATATTTATACGTTTATTTCCATATTATTCTTATGATTCTGTTAACAATCTTTGGTTTGCTTGTTTGATTTCTATTGGAAAAACAGGTCCCATGTATTACGTTTATTTCCATATTTATACGTTTATTTCCATATTATACGTTTATTTCCATATTTGATATGTCCAGTCGTCCAGATTAGCACGCTGATCCCGTCCCGTCCCGTCCCGTCCCGTCCCGTCCCGAACCCGTTTGGGATGGGACGAGGTCGGGATGAGGTTTTTCCCATCCCGTCCCGTCCCGATCCCGTATGAACGGGATGGGATAGGGATGGGCATATCTCGTCCCATCCCGTCCCGTGCCCACCCCTATGATTTAGGACTATCATATTGCCTCAATACTGTTGTGATTCATAACTAGTAAAATCACGAACACAATGTGCTTACACTTAGATGGAAGCCAAGACCTTGTCTTCAACTGACGAATGACTCAAACCAACACAAGCAAAAAATAAGAACACTAACAAAAGAACACCACCAAGTTTTAACATGGTTAGGCAAACCACCTACTCCACAGAGAACACTTGAAAGATTTCACTATAAGAAAATGAAGAAGAAATACACTACATTTTCCTCTCTCTAGATTTCAATCTCTCACTTTGTTCCTTACTTTGATTGAGTTTTTCTCTAACATGTCTCCAATTTCTTCTTCTTTGCATACGCAGCATACCTCAACGGTGAACCATGTCCTGATTAGAAAACATAATCATTTCCTGAAAACTTAAATCATATCCTAATTAGAAAACACACCTCTCCTAATTTAACACTAAACCCGTGTCCTAGAGAAAGTCTTTCCCAATTAAAATTACAACTTGTAATCCCAGTTTAATTTGTAGTAAAACTTAACATGAGAGAATACACAACAAATGCATCAATGGCTCGAATCCTTGAAACTGAGAGAGAGAGAGCTCGCCTGCTTGACAGATCTCGACGGATCTGCTCGCCTGCTCGACAGATCTGCTCTCCTTCTTGACAGATCTGCTCCTCCTGCTCGACAGATCTCGACTGTTTTCGCGATTAGATCTGATTATCTCGACCAGATCTGAAGCAGCAGTGTGAGCGGTGTCCAACTTGGGTGTAGAAATAAAATGTCAGAAATCATCAACTTATATAGCCTAACTGCGACGCCCCGATTTTCGAGAAAAACGAAATCCTAAAATCCACGTAGGATTATCCGTTTCCCCAAAACTCGGGACGTGAAATTCAATAACAACAGAAACATTTAGCAGCAATGACAAAAATATAGTTTAGAAAAATAGGAGCAAACTAAAATTTATACAAAACTCTAACAAGGAAAAGCTGACGTCGCTAGCCCCACTAGTGGAACTCCCGTAACGCTGCTCAAAAGTCTCTAAACCTGAAAAGCTAATCGGCTATATTCTCAAAGGAATATACCCAAGAAGCAAAAGCTCACTTGGGTCAACAATAAAGTTGGTGTGAGAAATCTTCATGCCAAAATCAATAAAATCGCACGTGATAAACATCAAGCTAAACACAAACAATACACCAACACACCAACAGGTAGTTCCTCAACGAGGCAAAAGTGTGATGCAAGAAAACACAGTTCCAAGAATTTAGTTCCTCAACGAGGCAATCATATCATCATCCTAATAAGTAAATATGCATGTACTTGTACTTACGCTGTAGAAATTGACTATGGCAAGTCTGACCTGCAAAAATATTAATGGACTTGTCATCCTGCATGAAAAGGAGTAAGAAACAATATAAACGTAATCTCTTCATTTTTATTTGAATTTGTTTCATTTTTTTTAACGGATTGATCACTTAGACGATACCACATTCGCACCACCTCCGTGCCGAACATACATGTCCGTATGCCTCTCTCATATAAAGGAGGACTTCTCCGCCATCCATGCCCAAGTGGGGACATCACATACATGCATGAATCGCGGATACTCCTAACTATATGAGTACCAAAAGCCACTCTTGGGTTATCAATGCGCATAAACTCACGTCACATTTTTTACGGATAAATATCAAAGCCTATTTTAGGCATACAAATTCACCTCATTTCCGCAAGACTAACCCGAAGGTTATTTTAGTTTCTCTAGTAGGAAATAGGTGTCTCAACTCCGCAAGACGACCTGAATGTTATTTAGTTTCTCTAGTAAGAGAGGGAAAATAATAAACAAAAGAGGTGTGGTAGTTCTAAATGATACAAGTCCAATTGGTTTATATTTTCAGAAATCAAAGTTTACCAATATCATTTATTTTTGATAATTCAGAATTCTTCCACAATGACATTTTGTCATACATAAATAGATTCCCAATCGTATCCACCCACATTTTTGGGGAAAACATAGCATATTCATAAATCATGCTTTATAATAACACGGTGATCAAGTGACATTTTGTCATTCATAATGAAATTCACCCCTTCCTTTGGGAGAACATAATCATTTCAAGATGCATACATACAGAGGAACACCATTAATCTTAAATGGTCCTACATCAATAGAATCAGCGAGACATCAAAACAAAACAAAACAAACCATAGTGCAACATCAAACACTACTACACATAGTACTCTCCATATAAATGTGATTTTAGGGATAAACACATATATCCTAGTTTGGCAAAAAGTATCTCAACAATCATTCGACAACTATTAGACACACTAGCATGCTTCATATGCACCGACGAGTTTAAGAATTCCTTTATCAAACGGTTCAAATCTGACGCGACTTCAAAACTAGACCACTACATGCAATCTCCAAAAAGACAATTTCAACACATAAACATGAAAGTGCATGACAATCATGGGTGAACACTAACTTACACCAAAGCAACCATCCAAATCTCAGTACAACACACATAACTTAAGTTGTTTGAAACGTCCACAAATTCCTAGTTAGCACCAAATAACTCCTTTGAGTATTTCCATACAATAAAGAGATATGAGATTTCCAATACCATTCACCAAAATTTGCATGTTTGCCATTTACAAACTAAGGTCCCCACTGTGACAAATCCACATGCACGTATGTGCATAATGCAAGTAACACATTGGTTTAGAAAACATAACAAGGTATAATCCATCTTCACCACCATCTTCACACACATCCAAATAATGACAACACCTAAAACATAGCAGACCCAAAACTATAACAAACCAAATAGTATATTTCAACAAAAGGTATGAAGTAGTATGAAGAAAACTCACCGATTCAGTATCTCCATCCATCACCACAGCATGTGGCCTCCCAAGCACATCCTCACAAAATCCTCATCGGAAATCAAATAAGCGGACTCTGCTTGCGTTGCACAATTATCTCTCAAAGAATAAGCACAGTCTCCAGCAACCAATCTGCCACTTCTTCTCAACCTCACGCACCGAAACGTCGCAAAGGCTAAGTTTTTCGCCTGTTCATGCTTAATTGATGCAATGCTAGCACAAGCACAAAGGCAACTGCTGAAAGTAAATTGATCGGGTCTGATCCCCCTAAACATCATTTCTGTAAAGAGCTGAAGTCCCACATAGCCCATACCATACCGCACATAACCACTAATCAAAGTCGTCCAAGACACTGGATTCTTCTCAGGCATCTTGTCAAACAACGTACGAGCTGATTCCATATCACCACACTTGGGATAGCCCGAAACCAAAGTGGTCCAAGAAAGCACATCTCTTTTCGTCATCTCATCAAACAACTTTCGACCATCTCCAATCACAACACATTTTGAATAAGCATCGACAATAGAACTTGATATGATAATGTTAGACAGAAACCCAGCTACCAAAACTTGACAATGAACCTGTTGTGTAAGCACCGGGTCCTCTAACTTCACACACGCAGTCAGAACCCCAGCAAAACTGAAATGCTTAACACTAAGTGGCGACCTACACAGCTGCATATAAAAACTCAAAGCCTGTTTATAACACCCATTCTTAGCAAACATAACTACCATAGTATTCCACGACACAACATCTCCTTCAGGCATTTTATCAAACAATCTCTTTTCAGGCTTCACCTTTCCCATTTTAGCACACCCTGAAAGCATATTGTTCCACGAGAATACATTTCTCGCACTCATTTTGTCAAACACCTGGCGAGCTTTAGTTTCACTACCGCATTTGGAGTACATATTGATCAAATGATTGGATAAGAAGGTGTTGGGGCCATACAACTCAAGTTTTGTCACTCATTTGGTCATGGCTGGTATAAGAAGCATGAAACGAGACAACATAATCTGTGAACTTCTCATGCTACAAATTCATATGTTGGCACTAAACACAACTACTCCTATATACCCCACACAATGCAAAAGCTACTTATCCAAGTTTAGAATGATCTAGTTCTTCATTTGTTATGTATTTACATACATAACCCTTGACAGAACAAATTTCAGATTCCTTGCAAACCAACACACTACTATACCATGAAGCCTACAGCTACATCTGGGATAAAAAAAAAAATGCAATCCATTGCAACCCAGTTTCGACTAAACCCACAAAAACTTTGTCATTGCCTCATAGGTCGATAAACAGGCATCCTTCAATCAAAAAGGTGGCCTAAGAGAAAATAGAGTCTTCTTAAATAAATGACAGACCTTACAAAATTACAACTTTGTAATACCAAGGAACAATCGGGTCTATTTTTCTAGCTTAGCGGATCTAATCATGAACAAAATCAAATCAATTTCTACCTTCAAAGATAAACAAAAATCCCACTATCGTTCAGTCAACAGTAACAAAAATCAGACTGTTTTTCTTCTAAACTTACTGTTTCGATCTTAAGAAGAAGAGAATACAAACATGATGAATAAACTGTGTTTCAATCTTCAAAGTTCAAACAACAAAATGCGAAATGCAAAGAAAACAGATTTTAGATCAAGAAATGAAATCGAAAGATGGATTGAAGCGAAAAAAAAACTCACCGATTTCGCAAAGGATTTGCGCATCCAACGCAATCATCCCACCTTTTGCTCTCCTCCTACTGTTATTCCTTCTCTCCATCGCCATCATTAATCTCACCGTGAACTCCCCTGATATGAGGATCCCTCGACCTCTTTCTCATGCCATCAGATGAGAAGAAAAACATGAAGAAGGAGAAAAGGGAAAAAGAAGGAAAAGGAGAAAGGGGTTTTCGCTTTATAAGGTGGGTGGCTATTCGTCCCCACTAAACTTCTGAAAACACCCACCTTTTAAACTCACCAAATAAAACCCTAAATTTTTTTGAAATTCAAATTCAATTAAATGTAACCATATTTTATTTAATTCAAAATAAAATAAATTAGTTTTATGAAATTTAGGGGTGTTACATTATACACATGTTAAATGGAATCTCGTCCCGAGATTTGGAAGGTATGAAAATTGACTGGATTTTGAAAAATAAGACTTGTCAAACAAAGAAGATTTAAAAATAAAATTTTCAATTGAATTTTATGAACATAAATATTTATTGTCATTGAAAAAGTAGGGGTGTTACACTAACCCAATAAAAAATTTGTTGGTTATAATTAGAATAATTAATAAAAGAATAATTGTTAGTCATAAAAGTATAAAAAGTGGGTTTTCTATTTGTTTAGCAAGGGTAAAGATGCCGGATCACTTTATGGGTTAACCTGGATTAGTAAAAAAGTTTTTGTTGGTTATAAAAGTAGGAAAAAATTAGCCATTAAATCAACTACGATATCTAAATTGTCTATTTTGTGAAGAAAAAAAAAGAGTATTAAAAGTCATTTTCTGTATAGTTTAAATCATTTAGCGACACAGAGAATCATATCAACCATCTAATATCTAGTTTCTTTTATTTGACTTATGAGATAATAATAAATTATATATTTATTTACTTTATTGAAAAATAAGTACATATTTGTTTTAACTAATAATATTGTTTATGTTATTTTTTCTGGTTAGTGTTTTTAATGTTAATCAATCAAATGTTGACGATAACGACGATGATATTATTTTAAAATAAAATATCCATGATAAACAATTTAGCTTTTATAACAAAAATTCTTAAACTTGAGTTTCATTTGTGGTATATAACTTTTGGCTAGTAGAAAATTTTGTGGTGGTAAATAACTAACTTTTTGTTGTGGTAAGTCATTTATTGATTTTGTTTAATTATTCATTTTTTTTTTGTTAACATTATTATACTATCAAAAAATCCATGTGCTCCTTGTTGTGTTATGATCAAGAAATGTGATGTCTCAAATATGTTAAAATTTCATTAAATATTTCAATCTCCATCTACTTTGATATTTTATAATATTACTTTAATATTAAAAGTTGGTTACATAAGTGATTGTTTGTTATGTAACCTGTATGACGAACTATCCATCGTATAAGACTTTTTATTTTGTATTTAAGAGTTTAAAAATGCATGACTTTTTAATACATTTTTTTCTACAGAAAATCAAGTATTTCTTAAATTGTCAACTATATTTGACCAACTTGTAGATTGTGTATTTATCAACCCTGCCAACCTTGAGGGTTGGTAAGTGGTACACAATGTATATAACTCCAAGATGAGCCTCTCCGTTGTGTGTGTGGTGTGATTTTCAGTAATTTAATGATTAACACCTCAAATGCATATACGACTATATTCAAGATGGTGATGGATCGCATAAGTTGTTTAAATTGGATGGCCAAAGTAAAAAAACCCCCTACCCCACGCTGGTTTCCTCTCCCCTTTCCTCGACAATAAGATATGTTTTAAACCATTTGTGGATTAATGGGCTGTAAAGGCAAAAGCATTTGAAACATTTTGCTTGAAAAAATATGTATGTATACTTTCGACATGGTAGAGTTAATAATTGACCTTGACCCAGTAAATCCCTCTTACCAAATTAATCAGAATTTAGAAACTTCCTTCGCTATACTTTCTTTCAATATCAATACTCTTTACATTACATGTTCTCGTTAGAAACTTCATTTATCTCTACCTTTCATTAAACAAGTTTAGTACTCTATTGACCAAGACTCTGTTGTGCAGATTCTGCACTTCTGAAAGCAATTTCAATTCAAATAGTCTACCTATGTATGATCATTAATCATATCCGTCGACCAAAATACGTAAAGATTAGGTGCACTATGATGTCGATAATCAACTCCTGTTTGCACCATATACATTTTCTTTTAAGCTTATACTATAAGTAATGTTTAACAATGTCTGAAAATTGTTATGAAATACATGCAAATTCAACCTTGGCTTTCTGGTTCTCTTAAGTTGTTTCAAACAACGCGGGTGTGTACCAGTCTTATATATAGTATTACATTCCTACAAACCAAACCACCAAAAACACATTCAAATCAAAGCAACAAATTACTTAGCAAAAACCAAGCTTTTCAAACATTTCTCTGCATCCAAAAATGTCCCAACAAACTAAGGAAGTCCCTCTAAATGGAGCTTATTATGGCCCTCCAATTCCTCCCCCACAACCCCATCATCGCAGACGTCGATCATGTTGTCTACCTAGCACTTTTATGACGCTGCTAATTGGGATAGTTGTGGTGGTAGGCATCGCAGCACTTATCTTCTGGTTAGTTGTACGTCCAACCAAGGTCAAGTTCTACGTAAATGCCGCTGATCTCTCACAGTTTGATCTTACTAATGGCGACACTTTGAATTACAATCTCTCCTTGAACATGGCAATCAGGAACCCGAACAAGAAGATTGGTATTTACTACGATAGACTTGAGGCCAGGGCGGAGTATGAAGGGGAACGATTTGGTTGGGATCCTTTGCCAGAATTTTATCAAGGCCATAAAAATACTACTGATTTACGAGTGAATTTCCGTGGGCAATCCTTGATCACATTACGAGGATCTGAAATCAATAGGTTTAATCAGGCAAGAAACGCAGGAGTTTACTACATCGATGTCAATATTTATGCTCGGATCAGGTTCAAGATTGGATCAATCAAAACTAGGAGGTACAAGCCACACATAGAATGCAACTTGAGAATTCCATTGGCTTCAAATGGTACAACAGTGACTACGGGATTCGAGCGTAAAAGATGCGATATTGATTATTGATCATCTCGCATAGCCATCATTGTCCATTTTATATGATTTTTTTCTTCATTTATCGCATTGGCGAATTGATAGCTTTTATTTTCCTCCTATGTACTTATAATTATAGCATTGTTTGATTATTTTATCATATCTATATCATTTTTCATACCGGATTCTATTGATGCATAGAATTTTATTTATTTATTTATTTATTTATTTTTATTTTTTAATTACCAGACTATGATTTAGGACTATTATATTACCTCAATACTGTTGTGATTTGTAACTAGTAAATATTGGAATTATTTACTTGAAACAATTAAGCAATCAAATCACATTGTATCAATTAAACATGCTTGATGAAGAAGATGGATATTACTTACTTGCGGAATTAGCCATGCTGCAGTCAGAGATCAATCTTTTCTTCTCTGTGGATCAAAAATGTTCTCTGCTTTTCAATAGGACAAGCAACACCCAAAATGAACATACATAATACCATGAGAAGAGAGACCTTATCTCTTAAAGAAAAATAACTGCTCTCCCTATCAGAGAGTCAGTTATTTGTTTTCCTCCATTATGTAACTGCTCTCCAGAGAGTCAGTTATTTGATAAACTCACATAATAGAGAAATTCCTACATTCTCCCACATGAGTGCAATCAAACCATATAAATAAGTATACAATGATCACTAAATAATTATGATCAATAAACTTTTCAACTGAATCCAATGATCTATTAGATGAACTTCAGACAACTTAATACAAAACAGAGTATTAGTGTTCCAAAATCACAAACTAATCAAATCAAAGAAACGTTGGTCTTATGGAGGCTTCAAATGAAAGTTGTTTGGTACCAATATAACTCCCACATTTCTTAATGGTCATATGACACTGCAGATGTCATCTTTTGTCTCACATTTCTGCAAAATTGTAAGACAAACTTTATTAGAGTTGAACTTTTATAAGTGAATTACATCGTCATGTAAAAGGACTCATAATCTTAATAAGCGCAATCTCTGATCATAAATGCAAACAACAACAAAATGTGGCAATTACCTTACTCCCACATTTAAACATTATCCATGGATGTTTGCAAACCCATGCTTGGCAAATGTCTCTGAAAAGCTGTCACATGCAATGCCTTGGTTAATGGATCTGCAACCATGTAATAGGTGCCAATATGCTCCACATCTACAGTCCCAATTCTGACTTCATCTTGAAGCTTCAAATACTTAATATCCATGAGTCTTGAAGCTTCTGATCTTCTGTTGTTCTTGGCAAAGAATACTGCAGATGTGTTGTCACAAAGAATTCTAATTGGTCTTTCAATGCTTCTCACTACTTTCATCTCAAAAATCAAATTCTTAAGCCACACAACTTGTCTCATTGCCTCAAAACAACCTATATATTCTGACTCCATTGTCGAAACAACTCTAGTGGTTTGTTTTCTACTTCTCCAAGAAACAACACCACCAGCTAATGTGAAAATATACCACTACTACAAATATTAGCTTAGGTAACGCCATTTAGATAGCGCTTTTTTAAAGAGCTATCCAAGTGGGCACTAGGATAGCGCTTATTTGTCTTTAAAAAAAAAAAAAAATCAAAAAAAAAAAAAAAAACACTACAATAGCGCTTTTAATTTTTTTTTTCAGTTAAGCGCTATCTTAGTTATGTCTTAGATAGCGCTTTAAAAAACGCTATGGGAAAAAACGTTACCAAAGCTACCATAGCGCTTTTAAAGTGCTTGCATAGCGCTTCGAAAGCGCTATGCTAGTTACATTTAGAATAGCGCTTCGGAATATCACTGCTATAGCGCTTACATCTTAGTCTACGTTTCCCACATAAAATTTTTGCAAACAAACCTAAATTTTTGCAAACAAACCTAGCCATGGCTGCAATAACACTTCGAGAGGGAGGTCATCTTCCTCATTCTCTTCTAACTCAAAAGCTTCCCCTGTTTCGCTCTCACTTCCAAACCTCTCTGTAAGTCAATCGTTCGATGGTTTGAGATGGCTGGAAAAGCAATTGGTTCAGTAGCCTCGAAAAAAACCACATCGAGGAGCAGCAAGGCCGGGTTCCAGTTCCCCGTTGGTAGAATCGCTAGATTACTCAAAGTAGGCAAGTATGCAAGCAAGTTTGTGCTGGCGCCCCTATCTATCTCGCTGCCATACTCGAATATTTGGCCATAGAGGTACGTTTTTTGATCTGGGGGGCTTTGATTTTGTTGTTTTACGTCATTGTTTTTATCTTGTTTTGAGAGGAGTTCGATTTTTTGGCCCTAATTTGGTGATTTTTTTGGTTATTTTTTTTTATCTTGTTTAAATCTGGGTATTTTGTTTCAAGTTTATATCTTTAGAACCGGGTTGGTTAAGCATGCTTTGATTTTGAATGGGTTTTCATTAGTTTGGTTTTGATTTCCCTTTTGTGCCCTAATTTTTTGATTTTCTGAAACGAAATTGAATCATGTTTATGTTTACATGGGGTTTGATTGTTTTGGTTTATTTTTATGAAATTGACAATGGACTTTGATTATGGTGCTTAAATTTGTGATTTTTTTGTGAAACAGACTTGAACAATTTTGACCTAATGAATTGGGAATCAAATTTACAATGGGTTTCTTCTTATCAGGTGTTGGAGTTAGCAGGAAAAGCAGCGAGAGACAACAAGCAATCCAGAATAGTGCTACGACACATACAATTGGCAGTGTGAAATGACGAGGAGTTGAGTAAGTTGTTGGGTGCAATCATTGCCAATCTTGCTTCATCGGGCTTTCTTCTTGTCGCTTTTCTTCACTTCACTCAATTTTGTTCACTTCAATCTTCCTCTCTTTCTAAGAATAGTTTTCATTCATATTTTGAAACAGTGAGTTGATTCGCTCAATAAATGATGACTTAGCCCAGGATTTTAACTCGAGATCTCATTCCGTCGTCCTCCTTGGTGGATTTCAAAGATAAGTTTCAGAAATTATGGTTTTTCACTTTAATTTTTATCAGCTGTTGTTTGCTGATTCATTTTCTTTCACGTTCGAAGGTTACGACATTGTTCACTTTGTTTTGGGAGGATTTGAATAAGTAAACAAAATGTTTTCTTTTACTAACTTCATTCGTTTTGATTCAGAGTGTTTTGTCTTTGTTATTGTTGAATTGAATTCCTTACAAATAATGAAAACAAAGAGACTAATTTCTCTACTTTATTTGTTTTTGTTTAGTCTATTTTGATTTGTTTAGATGCAGAGACCGCTTTCTATTGTTTTAATTTTTGAATTTTGGAGTTGAATTGATTCTTAAGTTGCCAAATTTCTTTTATATGGAAGCGGGATCGGTTCGAAAACTGATCTGCCAGAGAGATGGAAGGAAAAAGAAGAGGCAATATTACATGTTTATAACAGAGGAAGATTTGAAACACAGTCCTGAAATGGACACACGTACTTCCGGAGAGGATTTGATTGCCAAGGTGCTTTTTAAGTATTATTTTTGTCGATTTTGATCTTAATTTCCAAATATTTGTTCTTTTCTCTATATTATTTTTGGATGATTATTGTCAAGCTTCTAGCCAATTGGTAAACTACTCTAAATCCTTGATACAACCTTAACATTCATCCTAATGGCAAGTTTTGGAGTCAAGGAAGTCACATTCAAAATATAAATACTTTGGTTCTCCCACTTACCCTCTCTAGCAAGAAATCTTGAGATCCTTTACCATATTTTTTGTTGATAATGATCTCACTCAAATAGAGAACTGAAAACACATTCATGCTCTTGAATATAGATTTTGCCAAAAGGTGTGGTTTTTGGTGTGGCATATGGCCTTTTGTTAAGAAGCGACTAGTGTTATGAGGTGCAATGAAGTCGAGGCTTGGTACATGGAAGTCCAAATAAGGGGGGTAGGCTTACATGGTATCAGTTCTTTTAACCTGTCCACTTACTATGTACCCCTGTCATTTCCTGCTGGAAAGTTGCAACAAGGATATAAGCTATAAGGAGACCTTAGAGTGGTTCCAAATAGGATGGAAGTTTTATTTTTCTTATGCACATCCCTCTAATATGTGTGGTCCAGTTCTTTGTCAGAGTATTTTAATATTCGAATATACTTCCTCAAATGGATTTAACATACGGTTAGATAAGAATATAAATATAAAGTGAGATTATGGATGCCATTAAACATTGTCTGCTTCAGAGTTTTGGGATTTTAGTTGATGGAAACTTTGCTTGAAAACTTCGTCTTAAAATTAGAATGGCTGTCAGAGATGAGGAAATTGAAGAAGTGTGTATTTAATTGAATACTACCAATACTCTTGGTCTAACAATAAAGAAGACATGGTTTTGGAAGTGGACAAAGGATGGTCTTTTTTGGTGCCATCATTTAATCCACACATGATGAATAACCTACTTTTACCTATGTTGCTGTTCTAACCTCTAAAGCCACAAAAAATTCTCATAACGAAACCTTGAGGTAGAGATCTTTCTATGTCTACTCTTCATTAAATCACACTCATTTGGTCTGGGCTTTCTATGTTTAGTGTAACTAACACTACTACAGATATAGGCTTGCATAGCGCTTAAAAATAGGCTTAGATAACGCTTTTTAGCGCTATGCAAGGCGCGTACTTGAATAGCGCTTCGCTTAGATAGCGCTTTAAGCGCTTTAAAAAGCGCTATCTAAGCGTTTATTATTTTTTTTAATTAACTTCAATAGCGCCTTCTAAAGCGCTATGTAAGCGCTAATTTTTTTTTTTAAATTAGCTTGGATAGCGCTTAAAAAAGCGCTATTTAATTTAAATGAATTTTTTAAATTAGATTTGTTTATCTGCAGAATTGAAGCTCCAATTGTTCCTGCAGAATTGAAGCTCCAAGCAATGCAATTTCCTGCAGAATTGAAGCTCCAATGGTATTGGTTCCTGCTCTAATGGTTCCTGCAGAATTGAAGCTCCAAGCAATGCAATTTCAGCACCAATGTCAGAGTCGGATGAATTCCTGGTGGTATTGGAACCTGGCAAAACTCATTCAAGCAAGAACAACTGAACAATAAAAAAGAATTGGAAAATCAAAGAAGACTGATTCTGAAATGTTGATGCTATTGCTTTGTATTGAATGATTTTGTAAAGATTACAATGGAAAGATTACAATGAAATGTTGAGCTCAATGTACAACAATCCATCTCTGTAATGAATGAAATTCTGTTACAAACTGACTCAATGTACAACAATCCACTACAACAAACTTTCAGGCTTGCCAACTAACCACAGACTTGCTAACAAATGACCTTGCAGACTTCCAGGCTTGCCAACTAACCACTTGCAGATTTCCAGGCTTGCCAAATCCAATTGCAGACTTCCAAGTTGCCAAATAACTTCCAAGCTTGCCAAATCCACTTGCTGAGATCCTAAATTAGTCTAGAATGAACAAAGAAGATGGCTTAGCAAAGTGTCATGGACTGAATATGACTTTGATTAGCAAAGTGTCATGGACTGAACTTCGAATGCATAACATTTAATAACTTCCAACCAGTGTTCAGCATTTCAGTTTTAAACATGTCCAACCTCTCAAATTCAACTTTTAGAAAACTTCACACATATGACATATGATTAAACTTAGGCATGTGCATTACCACAAAAACTTTAATGAATACTGAACAGAAAGAAAAATCAGAAAACATCAACTAGGAATATTGTTGACCTGAACTTCAAGCCTACTGAATAGGTCTCCATGTCAAATAAACCACTGTCCCTTCTAAAAGTAGAGAAGGAAAATAGTGAAGAGTGACTTAGAAATATATGTCTGATGGATTCAACATCCATCTACTGAATAGGTCTCCATGAATACAGGAAAAGTAGAAGCAAAGAGGAAAAGAAACCTCAAAAGTTGAAAATTATAAACCTCGGCAATGAAAACAACCACCACTACAAGCTGATCTCAATAGAAGAATATTAAATATAACATACAGATTACAGATAACTAGAAGAACCTAAAGTTCACCAAATTTCCATTAAATAATCCCAATTAAAATAACAATAACATGAAACTTTGACCATCAAAATACAAAACACAATATTTCATTTTGTTACAGAATTATATAAATTCAAGAGAACCCATTGCAAAGAACTATCAAATTTATCAGAAAAAAAAAAAATTAACCTGCAAATCGACCATATACATATGATAAAGAAGAAAATTTCCTTATCTTCAAAATTTGAATGGGTGTTCAGAATTTAATCTCATAAACTAAAAATCTAAATAAGGGGTCAATGTTTAGTAGTAGTCTACTAAGAAGACAAAATTCAAAGTGGGGACTGTTGACAAAGAAGGCAAGAAAGCTACTGCAAACCAGCTAGTGTGGAGATAACCCAAGACTTTTCAACTAATTGGCAAGTCTATGGCAGAGCAAACAGGTTGAATAACTCTGTCATAGTTAATGCTCTTACATTGTTCAGTGGAATTAATGAAAACCCATAAAAATTAACAGCTAATTTAATAAACCCATTAAACAAATAAAACCACTGCAATTCTCATTGATTTCTTCCAAAATGGTCTCACATTGTGCGGTTCTAAAAGGCCAATACAAAATGCACGCTGGAAAAAAAAAATAAAACAGAAATTATACCTCAGTAAGGCACACAACTTTTGTTGGAAACTCTACTGGCGATGCATTTTCCATTCCAACTCCAGGAAAGCTTGCGCCACTAGCCTGCATAACCATTTTCTGCAGCCAGACCAAACCCATATAAGTATTGATTGCGAGTCAAAAATAATGACAAAAGGTGTGATGAAATGTAGAATCGTACAAGGTTAAAGATAATAAGATACATACTGCAGGATTAAGTTCAACAGAAGACCACAGACAAGGCCAAAAAAATGATAAAAGGTGTGAATAAAGAATCAGTTAAAGTCACGTTTCAATAGAAGAAAAAAGAAGATCAAGGAGTACTCTAAGTGTCTATTGAGGTGTCAATTTTTAGATGGTATCAGAGCAATTGTGCCTCATGCTACCAAGAACTTTCTATAGATGGTAAAACACAATAATAGTCAATATGAGGTATTGGATATACCTGCATAGCTATATGCTGTTGTGCCTGTTGCAATATGGTTTCCTGGTCTTTTGTTGGCCCATTGCTGTAAAGGGCAATAAATATGTGTTGACCTAATAGTTTCGTAAATGAATGAATTTACCACCCATGCTAATAAATAAATAATGCGAAGAATTAATTGTAACGGTTTAAATAGCCACTAAGAAAAATTTTATTTACATATACCACTGACATCCTAAAAGTAAACTTGAATGTGCTGCATTTCCTGAGAATTGAATTATTAATGAAAATACACAAACCTGGCAGTGGTGCGACGAACAGTTAAAGTTTTATCACCCATTTTAAGACCATTAAGAGCAGCACAAGCTACATCTGTCACTGCTGAATCCTGATATTCACAAAGTATATTAGATATCACAAACAACAGTGGGCTACGGTTTTTTTTTTTTTTTTTTTTTATCTTTTCTGATAGCAACCTTAATTTATAGAACACATCATTGACTTCTTGCAAAACGATTATAGAACATGTGAAAATAAACAAGACTACCGATTGCACTATGAACAAATAACCAAAATGATGCTCAAGTGCAAAAATAGAAGCGAGTAGATAATTAAAAAAGAAATTAGTAATGTTATTCTTAAATGATTTAAATAAATCAAAATACTGGAACAGGGGACTAACCCTGATTGCCATAGTTACAAACCTGATACACGCAGAAACCATAACCTTTCGAGTTCCCTGTGTCCCTAACCAATTGACAGTAATCATCTCGATGAAATGATCTTTTTCTACAAAATCTCCAGGCAAGGAGAATACTGATCCTCCCAAGCAAACACCAGATATACGACGACATATAAAGGACGAAAACATGAAATTAAATTTTCTAGAAGATTCCATGTTTACTCAATCAACTACTATTTCATTTCACTCTAGCATATACAGCGGGAAACCGCATTTAGTTTAACATACATAAGAAGCTGCCAGCATTGAAGTTCCAATGAGATGGAACTCGTGATTTTACAGAACAAAAGGTCTCCAACTAACGGAAGTCATTTTATTTTCATCTAAGTTACCTCGGGCATAACCATGAATTCTCCAATGTGCTTTCTGGATCAAATCCCACACAAAAAGCATGGTACCTGTATCAATAAAGATACTGAGAACAGTTAGTAAAAATCAAAATTTGATGGATCAAATATGTTCATGGTAAATTACAAACACAGCCAATCAACCAGAGTTCATTACATTGGTGTCATGTGGGATCATGCACCAAATAACTTGCCCTAGCCAAACAAGGCGTTGTTCCACGCATCTTCCAGATGCTATTTTCTTAGTTTCAGAAGGTGGGGTTTGTTTTATACATTTTATTTGCTAGAGAAAACATTGAATTTTGAAATGTGTACTGATTTGTTGTTATGATTGGTTGTTAGGAGAAAGAGAACTCGGAAGAGAAACAGATGAATTATCAGTGTAGATGTTCTTTCCTAGAGATATATAATGAGAAAATTGGTGATTTGCTCGATCCCACTCAACGAAACCTTGAGGTAGAGATCTTTCTATGTCTACTCTTCATTAAATCAGACTCATTTGGTCTGGGCTTTCTATGTTTAGTGTAACTAAAGGGCATTTTTCACTTTCTCCAGATAAGAGATGATTCCAAGAATGGTTTTTATGTTGAAAATCTGAGTGAAGAATGTGTTAGTAGCTACGACGATGTAACACAAATTCTAATCAAGGTAAGTAAGAATTGGTCTATATTTTTCTGATTATAGTGTAAATATGACATTGGTATTGGTGTATATTGTTTGATCCTCATGTCTAAAAGATCATTTTAAATATGTTGTGCAAAATATGTCTTTCCTACAAGGTCTTTCTGTGGTTTCAGTGTTGTACTGTGGTTGAATCAAATTTAACTTTCATAATGTAGGGGCTTTCAAATAGAAAGGTTGGGGCAACGAGTATTAACTCCAAGAGCTCTCGTTCTCATATCGTCTTCACTTGTGTAATTGAATCCTGGTGCAAGGTATACCACTATAAGTTTCTTTTCAGTTGTTACTCACAAGAACCGCTTATTCTGATTTCACTTATAGGGTAGCTTGGTTTATGAAGTGATTTCATATTTCACTGTGCCTGTGCTGGTTGTTTGGGGCCTGTAGTCCATATTGCTTCTTGTTGTTTCTAATTCAACTTTGTATTTCTATTGCTCCAAAATTTTTTACAGGGTGCCTCGTCAAAAGGCTTTAGTAGTTCAAGAAGCAGTAGAATCAACTTTGTTGATCTTGCTGGATCAGAGCGAAATAAGCCAGATGATGATGCAGGAAGGCAGAGTGTAAAAGAGGGTAAAAACGTAAAGAAATCTCTAGCACAGCTTGGGTAAGATTTCAGACCACTGTTTGTCTGTTTTCGTGGTAAACTCATATTGAGCATGAATGTGATCATATTAGATACATTTAGTAGAACAATTAACTTTTCTTCAATTGTAGTGTATGAAGAAAAAGGTCAATAATTGTTTCTATCTATTCACCACGTAATTGTAATAGCTATTCTTGAGAAAGCACGTCAGTTGCATCTTTTCTCACAAAACAAAGTGATGTAGGGACATTAATTATGTAATAGCTATTCTTGAGAAAGCACATCAGTTTAAAGCAGGACCACTCTACCCATGTTGGGTCTATTCTGACATCATTTTAAGCATTATTCTATATAAGCATGCTTTTGAGTCATTCGGAGTAGTAAACTTTGAACTTACAAACATAAAACTCCATATAGGCATATAGCTTTATGTTCAAAATGTTGACATATTAGTGTTTCATGTGTCGTATCTAATGGAATGGAATGAATGTGTTATTAAAAATGTATAGTTATACTCGTATGAATGCAAGTCTAACCTCCTTCAATGAAGTGTATTCATCAAGCAAAACTACTAGTTGAATTGAAGTGTTGGTGATCATCAAAGAGAAGATGAAATTTAGAGGGATACTTGGGTTTGATAATGGGGTGATGTGTGCACCCATGGGTGTAGACATATCTGGACCTGAACTTGTTGCTGCAGTTGCCAACTCCGGTGGTATCGGACTACTTGCCGGCCCCTCTGTATGTTTTTCTTTCATCTCTACTTGTTTCATTTTGATGACTGTATAGTTTTAAGAACATACGTTGTGTTTGAACAGTATAATTATGATGCAACAGTGAATGTAATAAGAGAGACTAAGAAGCTGACCAACAAGCCATTTGGGGTTGGGATTTTGTTGGAGTTTGAGAATGCTAAAACTGTTAAAGCAATCTTTGATGAGGAGCTCCCCATAATGGAGGTTTATTGGGGTCATAAATGATCAAAAGCCAAAACTGGGTATTTTCTTTCATTATGAGCTTATTTGGCTAATGCTCACGGTCAATATAATTACTCTTGTTACAGTCCTAAATTGTGAACAAGAAAGTAATTACTTTTCATCACTGGTCAAGATTTCATTTTGCAGAATTATATGCTAAATGTAGCTTATTTCGATATAGTGGAGTGTGCAATTGGTATTAGAGTTCTAGCTAAACCTTTGTTGTGTTTGGACCATTTTTGTAGGTGGGATCAGTGAAAGCTGCCGAGAGAGCGATTGCTGCAGGAGTTGATTGCATTGTGGCCCAAGGTCAAGAGGCTGGGGGTCACGTAGCTGGAAAGGTAAGTCTCCTTCCCTCTGCTGTCCACAGCTCACATTCAAACAAAGGGTGTGCTTAACATTTTGTGTAGGTTGCTTTGACGGGCCTAGTACCCAGAATAGTTGATTTGGTTGGAGATAGAAACATTCCAGTAGTTGCCGCCGGATCCATCAGTGATGGTCGTGGCTATGTTGCTGCACTTTCCCTAGGTGCCAAGGGTATTTGTGTGGGAACAAGGTATGTGATATACCAATGAACATACTGGTTACCATTTCCTTGCAATTGATTCCAGCTTATCGAACTAACTTTAGATCGGTTCATTTATGATGATGGTCGTGAATAAGCTTTCAATGACAAACAAATAAAAGCCCAAGATGAAATCAAAATTTGGTTTCCTGAACATACCTTCCAAGTCACAGTAAAAACCTAATATACAATGCATCGGTACGATCAGCATGTTAAGAATGCTTTGCTATTAATTAGAGCTTCAGTTACCCCAAAAACCAAACACATTGATGATGCTGAAGGTGTATAATAACTTGGAATTCAAGCCTGAAAATAGGCAAACCTAACTCTTTATCAAATCTACAACTAATACTCATCTGAAAATTTTATCTTCATCTCTTAATTTTTGTATGTTATCAAGTAAAAAATTTTGGTGCGTGTTATAGGTTTATAGCTACGGAGGAAGCTTATGCCAATGACTACTACAAACAGCAACTCCTCCATTACAATGAATATGAGACTGACAGAGTTGATTTATATGGACAGGCGTCATGGAGAGCAGACGTTCGTTGTCTCAACACACCTTTCAATCAGTACTGGCGAAAGTCTCCTGACTTTGACAAACTTGTGAACGATGATTCTCAACCCATCATTGGACAAACTACCATCTTCTCAAACGTTAGTTGGTTTCTCGTTAGAATTATCATGCATCTTCCAATAGTAAAATAATAAAAAATAACATAAATTGAACTTATATATACTAATCATATATCTGATGATCATATAGGTTTCTATTCTTCGTCGATTTGCTGGACTAGCTCCAAATCAGACTACAGTTGGTAGGCTACAGGACATGGTGATGTATGCAGGAGAAGGAGTAGGACTAGTTAACGATATTGTCCCAGCAGCTGAAGTGATTAGAAGATTTGTAGTGTCCCAGCAGCTGAAGTGATTAGAAGATTTGTAGAAGGGGCGAAGGCCATCATTCAAGAATTAGGTGACAAAAATCTACTTTAAACCATTGAACAGGAGGTTCCCAAATTTGATCATGGTGAAAAGGAGGTTCCACTACCAGAAGGTTGAACATATTACTTTAAGATTTATATACCGACTTAGTGTGTGTTGTTATACTTATACAATGCCATGATGCAATTTCAGGTTATGCGAGGATACAATTTGAAGTGGCGGTAGAATCTGAGAAACATTCAGCGGTGCCGCAATGTACAGACGAAGTTAGGACTGTAGGAGAAGCTGTTGGCCATTTCATTTCGTGGCCAAAAAAGCTGGATCCAGCAATTTATACAATTCAATATATGATAGCATATTAACAATTTTGTATGAATGCTTAAATTATATTTTGAATGAATGAGAAACAGTTAGTTATCATGTTGTGTCTTTATTGATTGATTGAACGTTGTCATTATTATATTAAATATTATATTTAGCCCAGAAAATCGGTATCGGAAAAATAGAAAAAACAAATCAAATAACTTAGATAGCGCTCAAATTAGCGCTATCTAAGTTTAACATATATACTACAATAGCGCTTCTTTAAGCGCCATCTAAGAACAATCTAATTACTTCCATAGCGCTTATTTACGCGCTATCTTAGCAGATAAACAAATCTAATTTAAAAAATTCATTTAAATTAAATAGCGCTTAAAAAAGCGCTATTCAAGCTAATTTAAAAAAAATTAGCGCTTACATAGCGCTTTAGAAGGCGCTATTGAAGTTAATTAAAAAAAAAAAATCAACGCTTAGATAGCGCTATCTAAGCAAAGCGCTATTCAAGTACGCGCCTTGCATAGCGCTTTTTTGAGCGCTATCTAAGCTACCATAGCGGTAGCTTAGATAGCGCTAAAAAGCGCTATCTAAGCCTATTTTTAAGCGCTATGCAAGCCTATATTTGTAGTAGTGTACCCACTAGTTGACATTCTATCATCTACACATCCTCCCAAATCTGCATCACTATAACAAAGCACTTCCAAATTTTCAACACTATGAAATCCCAAGACATAAGCTTGTGTTTTCTTCAAATACCTCAAAACTTTCTTGCCTGCATTCCAGTGAGCAATACCAGGATTCGCTTGAAACCTTCCCAATACACTAAGTGCAAAGGCTAAGTCACGCCTTGTACATATCTGGACATACATTACACTACCAACAAGAGATGCATATGGTTTATCTTTCATTACCTCTATCTCATGATCAGTCACTGGACACTGTGAATTAGAGAATTTATCACCCTTGGCAATTGGAACATCACCACCATTACAACTCTCCATATTAAACCTTTTAAGAACTCGATCAATATAGTTCTTTTGGGATAACCCCAAGGTCTTCTTCAGTCTATCTTTGGTAATTTCAATGCCCAAGACATAATGTGCTTGTCCCATATCCTTCATATCAAAGCTTGCTGACAACATTTGCTTTGTTTCTTTAAGTAGCTGCACACTTGAACTAGCAAGAAGTATATCATCAACATAGAGAACCATATGCATCTATCAATCTTATTCTCTATGAAACCAAATGAGTGAACAACTTGGTCAAATTTCAAATACCATTGCCGAGAAGCCTGTTTTAATCCATAAATGGATTTGTTGAGCTTGCACACTAAGTGTTCCTTCCCCCTTTCAATGAATCATGGTGGTTGTTTCATATAAATATCCTCATCAAGACTGCCATTAAGAAATGCAGTTTTGACGTCCATTTGGTGCAACTCCAAGTCGAGATGAGCTGTGAGGGCCATAATGACTCTAAAAGAATCTTTGGTGGAAACTGGTGAAAAAGTTTCTGTATAATCCACACCTTCTCTCTGAGTGAAACCCTTAGCAACAAGGCGTGCTTTGAACCGTTCAATCTGACCATGTGCATCCCGTTTTTTTTATAAACCCATTTACAGCCTTTGGGTTTAATAGATTCCGAACCTTCAACCAAAGTCCAAACAACATTTTTGTGCATTGAATCCAATTCTTCTCTCATTGCAGCTTCCCAAAGTGTTCTTTGTGAGCCATCCATTGCTTGTTTACAAGTCACAGGATCATCATGATCACCAATGTCATATTCTATCTCTTGTAAGTAAGCCACATAATCACTGGCAAGTGCTGGTGTCCTAGCTCTAGTTGATATCCTTAATGGAATAGGCTCATTCGAAACAATTGGTAAAGGTGTTGGCAAAGTAGAAACCTCATGCAAATTAGGAATTGAGCTAGATGAAGGTTGACTTACCAAAGTCTGACCTGGAAGTTCTACCCCATGGGATGAAAAATCTGGCAGATTGGAACTTGGTACATTTGCAGGAAGTGGCATTGGTAGAAGAACTGTATTACTAGTTGCCGTGGGTTCCAAAATAGATTGCTCTTCAAAAACATAAGAGTTCCTGGATTTAGAGTGGAAAGAACTGAAATCTTCAATGAACTTTGCATTATTGCTCTCATCCAAGCGCGTATGTGAAGTAGGACAGTAAAATCTAAATCCTTTTGATTTTTCTGCATATCCCACAAAATAGCAACTGGTGGTTCGCATCTCCAATTTCTTCTCATTTGGATTGTACAAACGAGCTTCACATTGACAACCCCAAATGTGAAAATGATTGAAGCTTGGTTGTCTTCCTGTCCAAATCTGAAATGGAGTTGTTTGGACTGCTTTTGTGGGAACTCTATTCAGAATATAGTTGGCTATCTTTATGGCTTCCCCCCACAAAAATTCTGGCAACTGAGAATAAGATAGCATGTTGCGTACCATGTCCTTCAAAGTTCGGTTTTTGCGTTCTGCAACTCCATTTTGTGATGGGGTACCTGGAGTAGTGTACTGTGCAACTATACCCTCTTGCTCTAAAAACAGAGCAAAAGGTCCTTTATGTTGCCCACTTTTTGTATATCTACCAAAGTATTCTCCACCACGATCTGATCTCACAATTTTAATACGTTTGTCTAACTGTTTTTCTACTTCAAGTTTAAAAGATTTAAAACAGCTAAGAACTTGTGATTTTTCAGAAAGTAAATATAAATATGTATACCTAGAAAAATCATCAATAAATAGAACAAAATAAGAATTCCCACATATATCTGTACGAATAATCTCTAAGAGATCATTACTTCTTGTGGCTTTTGATTTGGTTGCTGAATTGGTCGTTTTTCCTTTATAACAGTCTATACAATCCTCAAATTCATTAAGATCAAGCTTTGACAACAAAGCACCATCTTTCATTAATCTTTTCATTCTATCTTTCGATATATGCCCAAGTCTCCTATGCCAAAGCATGGAAGAACTCTCATTATGGAGCAATCTTTTGGAAGTAGAATGATCAACACTCAAACATTCATGAAAGTGAGTGCACTGAATTTGCCAAAGATCACCATTGAGAAATGCATAACCAAGGAGATTGTCAAACTGACTCTTAAAGAAAAACTGAATTTGATTGTCATTTCCAATATAAGAAAAACCATCCTTTACAAACTGAGTAACAGAAAATAAATTCCTTTTCATCGAAGGTACATAAAGAACATCGTTTAAAACTAAAACATAACCAGAAGACAATCTCAACATTACACGACCAAATGACTCAACAACCACTTTGCTTCCATTGCCAACATAAACATTGTAGACATCCTTATTTTTTCGTGTTTGACTTTGGTGAAATCCAGCAAAGAGTTTGTAATGTGCACAGAACAGCCAGTGTCAAACCACCAGGAGTTTTGAGGAATAAAAATTAAGTTTGACTCAACAGTAACAAAAACATCATTAGAAGTTGTACCTTTCTTTATGAGCCAAGCCTTAAAAGCAGGACAATCCTTCCTTAAGTGCTCAAGGGATTGACAATGAAAACATTTCTTGAAATTTTTCTTAACAAATGTGAGACCAGAACCAGAACTGGAGGAGCCATCAGTTTTAATAGATGAATTAAAAAGAGGATGAGTACCTTTCTTTGCAGCAGAAATAGAACCTGATTTCTGTCCAGGCAGCTTAGATCCTTTGTAGTTGGCAGAGTTGTTTGCAACAACCTTTCCTTTTCCCTTGCCAACATGAACCAGATTGGCTGCCCCAATTCTAGTCTTCTTCATGCTCTCCTCTTCTTGGCAGCAGATAGAAATGAGTTCATTAATACTCCAGGTTTCCTTCTAAGTATTATAGCTGACCTTAACTTGTTCATAGTCACTCGAGAGAGAGAAGAGTGCCAAATGAACTAGAAATTGGTCAGTAATGCCAATGTCCAAGGCATTCAACTTGTTGGACAGATTCACCAGTTTAAGTAAATGCTCACGGATGCTGCTAGTACCATCATACTTGGTGTTGATCAGATCAGAAAGATAAGAGCCCGCTTCAGCCTTGTCAGACCTCTTAAACTTCTCTTCTATTTTAGCCATATATTCCTTTGCCAAATCACAAGTGGCTATACCACCCCTGATGTGATCCTCCATAGCATTCTGCATGATCAACAATGACATATGGTTCGCCCTCTCCCATTTAGCAAAGTTGTCTCTTTGCTGGACTGTGCTTTCTTCAGTGAGGGTAGTTGGTTGCGGAAGCGTGAAAGCAATGCTAAACTCCAACATTCCCAGATGCATTTCAATTTGTTGCTTCCATGCTTTGAAATTATTGCCATTCAATTTCTCAATGTTGATGAGATTCAACATGTTGAAATCTGCATAATTTCCAAAATTGATTTGAGAATTCATATACGAAAACTATAGAACAGTCACACCTTTAGGCAAGAAACTGTCTATATAAACTTTATGTATGAATATCAAATCTAGCATGATCAAAAACAAAAAAAAAATAATAATAATAATAACCTGTGCAAATGCAACACCTTTAGGCAAGAAGAGTTACACAGACTACCATTTCTTCATAAGTCACCATGCTTCAGTTTATATAAAACCCAGTAGAAAATTTTCTTTGGAAATTAATCTACTTGTTAAATGTATATAAACCAAGAACTTTAATAGATACTTAGACTACAGAAGGTTAATTGCATGAAAAATCACTTTGGTGACACATACAAACCATTCTGCAGTAAAAGCAAACAGACACCAGTAGGAAACATGAAATAGTCAGCAGAAAAATATAGGACTCGGTTGCGGAACAGAAACCGAAGCATATAATTGATGTAGGGTTCATGGCAGCGGAAACAATAGAGAGTATAAATGAATTTGATGCTTAGATTGTTGGCTCTGATGCCACATATTGGAATTATTTACTTGAGACAATTAAGCAATCAAATCACATTGTATCAATTAAACATGCTTGATGAAGAAGATGGATATTACTTACTTGCGGAATTAGCCATGCTGCAGTCAGAGATCAATCTTCTCTTCTCTGTGGATCAAAAATGTTCTTTGCTTTTCAATAGGACAAGCAACACCCAAAATGAACATACATAATACCATGAGAAGAGAGACCTTATCTCTTAAAGAAAAATAACTGCTCTCACTATCAGAGAGTCAGTTATTTGTTTTCATCCATTATGTAACTGCTCTCCAGAGAGTCAGTTATTTGATAAACTCACATAATAGAGAAATTCCTACAGTAAAATCACGAACACAACGTGCTTACACTTAGATGGAAGCCAAGACTGTGTCTTCAACTGACCAATGACTCAAACCAACACAAGCAAAAAATAAGAACACTAACAAAAGAACACCACCAAGTTTTAACATGGTTAGGCAAACCACCTACTCCACAGAGAACACTTGAAAGATTTCACTATAAGAAAATGAAGAAGAAATACACTACATTTTCCTCTTTCTAGATTTCAATCTCTCACTTTGTTCCTTACTTTGATTGAGTTTTTCTCTAACATGTCTCCAATTTCTTCTTCTTTGCATGAGTAATTCTTGATGGCCTGGTTTGCTGCCTTGGGGGGGGGGGGGGGCAAAAATACACTTTTGCCCCCCCTCTTTAAACAGTTTTTTCCAAAAAGTGGTTAAAGAGGGGGGCAAAAGTGTACATTTGCCCCCCCAGGCAGCAATCTCGCCCCTTTCCCAGGCCAGCTAGAATTGGGGTCTTTGCATACCTCAACGGCAAACCATGTCCTGATTAGAAAACATAATCATTTCCTGAAAACTTAAATCATATCCTAATTAGAAAACACACCTGTCTCCTAATTTAACACTAAACCCGTGTCCTAGAGAAAGTCTTTCCCAATTAAAATTACAACTTGTAATCCTAGTTTAATTTGTAGTAAAACTTAACATGAGCGAATGCACAACAAATGCAGAAACAGAGAAAGTCGTTTTCAGATGGATTGGTATCTTTTTTTTTTTTTGAAAGGCAAGCCGGTTTTTTAGCCTAGGATCCGTAACCTAGTCCCGAGATGCGACCTACGGGTCGAACACCACCCCGAAATAAAGATGCCTCCAGTGGGTCTCGAAGCAAGGATCTGTGGATCAAGTCCACAACGCCTTAACCAATCGACCACAACCCCTTTGGCATGGATTGGTATCTTAATGATGTTTAAAATGAGTATGTAAAAAAAATTCAAAGAAAAGCTAATATTTGCTGGTGATGAAGGGCTGTTCCAAGATTGACAAATTTTATGAAGCCAAGGTCAGTATTGAGAAAGGGAGGTTCTCTGATTTTTGCATAGTGGTGTTGAATGGTTTTTCCAAGATTAGCAAAAATTCCTAACAAATTGATATGTTAATTTGTCAAGTCATTTTGTTAATTTTGGTGCAACCAGGGTCTTCTTCTTGAGCCATTAACAAGATTACTGAGATTGTGCATTTCTCTAGGTATGGTAAGAGCATCTCAAACAGCCTCCTTAAGAGGCTAGTTCGGGGCTAAATTTGCATAGGTAGCAATTTTAATGATTTGAGACTTTATTTTGTGTCTCCAACAGCCTTATTACAAGTGAGGTGGCTTTATTAACCCACAACGTGTTTGGTTTCACTTGTCAAAATAAGGAAGAAATAACTAGTCACTAGTTAATAAGAAATAATAAGAATATGATATTTAAAGAGGATATCTAATGAATATTTACACAAGCATTCTCTTTTCTCTCAAGGAGTTCCTTAAATAATAGTATTTTAAGCAATTTAAGGAGCCTTGCATTAAGGCTCTTGAAGATGCGCTAAATGTTGTGTGCACGAAATCAATGAAAAGAAAGCATAGTGGGCGATGGGCTTGAACTAAAAAGATCCATGTCATGGCTCTTCGGGAAACTAAAAATGAATTCTAGCCCTTTGAAAGCGTTCTTGCAAGTCCAAAAAGTTCATTTGGTTTTCAATGTTAACTAAATATTTAAAAATTAATAATTAAAAATAAATAAAAATCCATTGATCCCCAAAAAGTTAAGTCAAGTCTTACCCAAATTCTAGAGAGCCAGGCTAGGCGCGCCAGGCCCGGCTCTCTACCCTCCATCATTATGGAGATGATCATTATTTCCCATTTATTATGTTAAATGCATGTCTTATTTATTATGTCAATTTTTTTCAAATAATCCTTTATCATATTTTTGAAGTATAGGTAACGTTGTCCTTTATCTTACATGCCCTTACATTTGTACTTTCGATATTTTGCGCATCATATTTTACTTTTGACTTTTCAATGAAATCATTTTCAAAACCAAAAACCATTTCAAGGAATCTGTATCCTTCTAGGAAAACCAATGGATAACAATATCACTAATCTTTGAGATAGTACTATAATTGAGCAACGTAATGCAACCTTGCAAAAAGATGAAAATGTATACACATGTAGCGTAAAAAAATAAATGAAGTAAAAGACTGAGTGTTTTTATATTGAAAATTTTCTATATTGAAAACGTTTCTATATTTAAAGTTTGTGAAATCAACCTGATAAAAGATACGTTAATGATGTTGTTGCTTTAGTATCTTACGCGAGAAACTTGATGGTTCAATATAATCAGTGGATTTAGAGGATAGTCATGTTGCACATCATTAAAAGTTCGAGTTAAAATTTAAATTATTTAAGAAAATAAAGAATTATACAACCATGTAGTATTTGGTTTGTTTTATTTGACTTACGAGATGATAAAAAAAAATATGTTTTTAATAATAGTTGGCGGTCTCTATTTTGCTCGTTCGAAGAAAGATGGAATAATAAACATTGATTGTGAAAAATTAAATGAACTATAAGATTGGAAGTGTTACTATATTTCAAGTTTGTGAAATCAACCTGATAAAAGATATGTTAATGATGTTGTTGCTTTGGCATCTTATGTGAAAAACTTAATGGTTCAATACAATGAGTGGATTGGAAGAAGAAAAGTTGAATAAGAGGATAGTCAGGTTGGGCATCATTAAAAGTTTTAGTTATAGTTTATGAAAAATGATTTTTAAGGCATATTTTTTTTATAAAATATACAATTTAGATACCGTAGTTGATGTAATGGCTAATTTGTGCATACTTTTATACTTTCATTGCCAACAAAAATTATTTTATTAATCCACGTTAACCTATAAAGTTATAAGACATCTTTACGCTTCCTAAACAAATAGAAAATCCACGTTTATATTTATATGACCAGAAATTTTTATAAAACTTTGGAAATGGAAATCGAGGCCCGGACCAGAAACTTTGGGCCGGGCCGGGCTTTTACAACCGAAACTTTTATAATTAATTAAAACTGACCTGATCGGTCCGGTTGTCTGTTCGGTCCGGGTTTTCGGTCCGAAATGCCCACTCCTAACTAGAAGTATCACGCCGTTCTTATTTATTTATTTATTTATTTATTTTTATTATTATTATTTTTACCCACTATAGCTCACGGCAATGATCCATCACAAATTTTTTTTGCAGCTTTGATTTATCCCAAGTTAATCAGAATTTAGAAACTTCCTTCGCTATACTTTCTTTCAATATCAATACTCCGCACATTACATGTTCTCGTTAGAAACTTCCTTTATCTTTCACCTTTCAACCCACTTGTTCAAACTTTCATTAAACAAGTCTAGTACTCTATTGACCAAGACTCTGTTGTGCAGATTCTGCACTTCTGAAAGCAATTTCAATTCAAATAGTCTACCTATGTATGATCATTAATCATATCCGTCGACCAAAATACGTAAAGATTAGGTGCACTATGATGTCGATAATCAACTCCTGTTTGCACCATATACATATTCTTTTAAGCTTATACTATAAGTAATGTTTAACAATGTCTGAAAATTGTTATGAAATACATGCAAATTCAACCTTGGCTTTCTGGTTCTCTCAAGTAATCGAAATGTTTTGTTTCAAACAACGCGGTGTGTACAAGTCTTATATATAGTATTACATTCCTACAAACCAAATCACCAAAAACACATTCAAATCAAAGCAACAAATTACTTAGCAAAAACCAAGCTTTTCAAACATTTCTCTGCATCCAAAAATGTCCCAACAAACTAAGGAAGTCCCTCTAAATGGAGCTTATTATGGCCCTCCAATTCCTCCCCCACAACCCCATCATCGCAGACGTCGATCATGTTGTCTACTAAGCACTTTTATGACGCTGCTAATTGGGATAGTTGTGGTGGTAGGCATCGCGGCACTTATCTTCTGGCTAGTTGTACGTCCAACCAAGGTCAAGTTCTACGTAAATGCCGCTGATCTCACACAGTTTGATCTCACTAATGGCGACACTTTGAATTACAATCTCTCCTTGAACATGGCAATCAGGAACCCGAACAAGAAGATTGGTATTTACTACGATAGACTTGAGGCCAGGGCGGAGTATGAAGGGGAACGATTTGGTTGGGATCCTTTGCCAGAATTTTATCAAGGCCATAAAAATACTACTGATTTACGAGTGAGTTTCCGCGGGCAATCCTTGATCACATTACGAGGATCTGAAATCAATAGGTTTAATCAGGCAAGGAACTCAGGAGTTTACTACATCGATGTCAAGATTTATGCTCGGATTAGGTTCAAGATTGGAGAAATCAAAACTAGGAGGTACAAGCCACAGATAGAATGCAACTTGAGAATTCCATTGGCTTCAAATGGTACAACAGTGACTACGGGATTCGAGCGTAAAAGATGCGATATTGATTATTGATCATCTCGCATAGCCATCATTGTCCATTTCATATGATTTTTTTCTTCATTTATCGCTTTGGCGAATTGATAGCTTTTATTTTCCTCGTATGTACTTATAATTATAACATTGTTTGATTATTTTATCATATCTATATCATTTTTCATACCGGATTCTATTGATGCATAGAATTTTATTTATTTATTTATTTATTTAATTACCAGACTATGATTTAGGACTATTATATTGCCTCAATACTGTTGTGATTCGTAACTAGTAAAATCACGAACACAACGTGCTTACACTTGGATGGAAGCCAAGACCTTGTCTTCAACTGACCAATCACTCAAACCAACACAAGCAAAAAAAAAAAAGAACACTAACAAAAGAACACCACCAAGTTTTAACGCGGTTAGGCAAACCACCTACTCCACGGAGAACACTTGAAAGATTTCACTATAAAAAAATGAAGAAGAAATACACTACATTTTCCTCCCTTTTAGATTTCAATCTCTAACTTTGTTCCTTGCTTTGATTGAGTTTTTCTCTAACATGTCTCTGATTTCTTCAACGGTGAACCATGTCCTGATTAGAAAACATAATCATTTCCTGAAAACTTAAATCATATCCTAATTAGAAAACACACCTGTCTCCTAATTTAGGTAACGCTAAACCCGTGTCCTAGAGAAAGTCTTTCCCAATTAAAATTACAACTTGTAATCCCAGTTTAATTTGTAGTAAAACTTAACATGAGCGAATGCACAACAAATGCATCAACGCAGAAAGAGAGAAAGTCGTTTTCAGATGGATTGGTATCTTAATGATGTTTAAAATGAGTACCTAAAAGAAAATTACAAAGATAAAGCCCTCACTGGGAAGCATTTCACAATTCCTACAATACAATTACTAGTTAATTAACAATCTTTTATCTTTCATTTGTTAACAAACAAAATATATAGAACAATTTCTTTAGAACTAATAACTAATAATAGAGTGATTTAATTTTCTTTAGTTAAGAAACGAAATTTGTATAGCTGATTTGACAAATATAAATGCTAATCAGACTATCCAAATGCATGATAGGTTGGTGTAGTAAGGTTGTAACAATTATTAATAAGATAAATTTGTGGGGAAGTTGTTGATTCATTTGCTAAGCAATACATGAATTTATACAAGAGTAAGCTAACATAATTACATGCTAATCAAGATCCAAGAATCATGCTAAAACATATTAAGATCCAAAAATCATTCCAATCACAATATTAGATCAAATTCATTGAACCAAATTCTTTCCTTTTAACACCCCCCCTCAAGTTGGAGAGTGAGGATTTCGAACACCCAACTTGCCAAGTAGTAACTGGAATTGTTGATGACCAAGGGCTTTAGTGAAAATATCGGCAGGCTGCTTTGAAGACGGAACATAAGATGTGGAAATATTCCCAGCGAGTAACTGTTCCCGGACATAGTGACAATCCACTTCGATATGCTTTGTACGCTCGTGGAAGACTGGATTCGAGGCGATGTGAAGTGCCGCCTGATTATCACAAAACAATCGCATGGGTTGTGTGTGAAATATCCCAAGCGAAGAGATGAATGAATTCAACCAAGTAAGTTCACATGTAGTGACCGCCATGGCGCGGTATTCGGCCTCCGCGGAGGAACGGGCAACAGTGGCTTGCTTCTTGGTTTTTCAGGAGATAGGAGATGATCCGAGTTGGACAAAATAGGCCATGAGGGAACGGCGGGTCATGGGGCAAACAGCCCAGTCGGAATCACAATAGGCAAATAATTGGAGGGAACTATTGGACCGAAGCAAAATACCTTGACCAGGAGAACCCTTTAGGTAGCGAAGAACCCGTAAGATGGCATCAAGATGCTTTTGTCGCGGCTCATGCAAGAATTGAGTGAGAATGTGGACTGCGTAGCAAATATTCGGACCGGTAATGGATAAATAAACCAAGTGGCCCACTAGGCGCCGGTAACGGCCTGGGTTGTCAAGGATGCGACCCGTAGCGCGAGCAAGCTGGTGATTCTGCTCCATAGGTGTGGTAACCGATTTAGCACCGGAGAGACCTGCTTCCTTTAAAATATCAAGAGTATACTTCCTTTGGCAGAGGAAAAGACCAAAAGAATTGCAAGCGGCTTCAATGCCAAGGAAGTACTTCAGGGGCCCCAGATCTTTGAGCTGAAAAAATCATTAGGGTATTGTTTGAATGAGTTGCAAGCCTGTGAATTATTTTCTGCGGCAATGACATCATCAACATACACAAGAACAGAGAGAAAACAACCATCTTTCCGACAAGTAAATAAAATGTGGTCAGCATGAGACTGCAGAAAACCATAATTACGAAGAGTTGTAGCAAGCTTAGCAAACCAGTTTCGGGGAGATTGGCGAAGGCCATAAAGGGACTTGCGAAGCCAGCAAACCTTATGGGGATGAGAGGAAGAGAATCCCTGTGGAAGACGCATGTAAACTTCCTCATGCAAGTCACCGTGAAGAAAGGCGTTGTTCACGTCTAGTTGGTGCAACTCCCAACCTTTAATAACAGCCACGGCCAAAAATGTGCGGACACTAACCAATTTAGCTATCGGGCCAAAAGTCTCATCGTAATCGATGCCTTCCACCCGAGTGTCTCCGCGGACCACAACCCGGGCCTTGTAACGTTCAACGGACCCATCAGATTTATATTTCAATTTATAAACCTATTTACAACCAATGGGCTTTTTGCCAGCGGGTAAATCTGTAATAGTCCAAGTACCATTGAGTTTCAGAGCATCTATTTCCTTCTGCATGGCTTGACGCCAATTTGGATCCTGCACAACCTCATTAAATGATCGGGGTTCAACCCCAACAGTTATAGCCGCCAAAAATTTTCGAATGTGAATGTGAGAAGTTGTGACATGTGACATAATTAGCTAAAGGGAACCGCGTACCTGAGGACCCGATGGAAGGAGGAGGCGGATAGAGGTGTAAAACCTGAGCTGTGTGAAAGACATAATCATGAAGATGTGCGGGCGGCTTTCGATCGCGTTGTCCTCGACCAAGGGGCTTCTCGGTAATACACTGCTCTGGGCCCGAGACATTTGGCCCAGAATGAACAAGATCAGGCTCACAATCAGTGGGTGAGGAAGATCCCTGGGGTGACATGGTATTGTCATTTAAAGGGACTCCCCCTGATTCCACACGTGTAGAAGGTGTGGTCTTACGAGCAGGATACTCCCATGAACAATCATTGACAGGGGGAATAGAATGGGAAGAAGCAGTAGGCGACGGCTGAGGGTGTGAGAAGGGAAAATTGGTTTCATCAAACATAACATCACGGGAGACAAAAACTTTATGGGTTTCTAAGTCCATAACTTTCCATCCCTTTTTACTATGAGGATATCCCAAGAAAACACACCGTTGACTGCGAGGGGCAAATTTATCCCATGATCGGTCTTTATGGTATAACAAAGACAACCAAACACTCAGAGATGGGAAATAGAAGGTGTTTTGGAGTATAATTTGTCGAGAGGTGTAAGACCGTTTAGGAGAGGTGTGGGGGTGCGGTTGATTAAATGGGTTGCAGTAAGGACACATTCTCCACAAAATTCAATAGGTAGGGATGCTTGAAATAAAAGGGTCCGGGCAACATTGAGAATGTGACGATGTTTTCTCTCAATTCGGCCATTTTGTTGTGGGGTATCAACAATACTTGTTTGGTGGGTAATACCATGTTGGGCATAAAATGAGATCATGGGAGTAGCTGTAAATTCCAAACCGTTATCACTACGAATAGTTTTGACCAACTTACCGAATTGTGTTTTGGCAAGGGAACAAAACTGTTGTAATAACACACTAGCTTCACTCTTTTCATGCATCAAGTATACCCAAACAGCTCGACTGAAATCATCAATGATAGTAAAAAAAATAGCGAGCACCAGACAATGTAGATTGACGGTAAGGACCCCAAATGTCACAATGAATCAAATCAAACTTATATGTAGCACAACTACTACTAAGAGGAAAGCTAGACCGTGTTTGTTTTGCCCGACAACAAATATATCAAATCAACTGTTTGTCAGGGACTATAACTTTATTGCCATCAATACTTAATAAAGACATAGGTTTGGAAGAAGGATGCCCCAACCGGCAATGCCATTTCTCATAAAACTCCGGTGCCCGAGTTGCTGAAGCGGTTGCGATTGTCACCGATTTGTAATGGTACACCCCTCCTCGTAACTCACCCAGTTCAATCGGGTTCCTCGTGGTGCGATCCTGCAAGATACATAAACGATCGGTAAACGTCACAAGACAATTTTCATCACAAATGAGTTTACTGATAGAAATCAAATTTCGGCCGAATTCGGCACAAATAACACATGTTTGAGAACAAATCCGGATGGTAGAACACAATCTCCTTCCTTTATGGCCGACGTTTGAGCACCGTCGGGTAGGCCAACCGGGGAAGGAGCGATATCACAAATATTGGACAACGTGAAAATATTACCCGTCATGTGATGTGAAGCGCCACTATCAATAAGCCAAGAAACATTAGAAAAAGGCTTACCAGATAACTTATCACCTTCTGGACTGGGCTCTATTAAAGCCAAGAGACGCTGCATTTCTTCCGATAAAATGCCTGGAATGGTCGTGGAAACTGACTCGGCAGAATACTATGTGGCTGCGGCAAACGCTGGACTAGAAGACTGATTGACTGCGACAAACGCGGGATTTGTGAACTCAGAGATTTCGCCATCCTTGCCCATGTTGATGAACTGGATGTGATGTATTGATGACGAAAAACGGCGGAAAAGAAAGGAAGAAAAAAAATGTGTTTACCTAAACCCTATGGCCTTGATACCATAATAAGATAAATTTGTGTGAAAGTTGTTGATTCATTTGCTAAGCAATAGGGTTTAGGTCAGCAGCCTATGATACATGACAGCAGGGGCGAAATAGGGTTGTTGAGCCATAGGGGCGAAAAAAAAAAAAAAAAAAAACTAACATAATTACATACTAATCAAGATCCAAGAATCATGCTAAAGCATATTAAGATCCAAAAATCATTCCAATCACAATATTAGACCAAATTCATTTAACCAAATTCTTTCCTTTTAACAATTATGATACTTGTTTGTAAAAACAAATGAGATGATCCCTAATTAAACCCTTGCTTCTTAATTCACCACCAATCCTCTTTCTAATTATGGATTGGTCTTCATTTCATTTCAACAATCCCTTGACATCACAATGACACAATCTCTAATATCAAAGACAAATGATTGCATTAAATCAAGGGTTATTTTGATTTGGCACCCAATGGTTTAGTTTATATGAAACTTTCTTTGGCTCCTCAAATAAAGCCTAATAAAGTTTTAACTCCCGTAAATGAACGAAAACGTGAAGTCAACGACTTGGGCTTGCCACCTTGCCTTGACTAAATACATGATTAAATTGCCCTTACCCCAACTTGATTCCAAAACATATATAAAAAAAACCTCGAGATATACACAAATGTATCTCGAAACACATTAATGGCGGAGACTATAAAGTTGTATTGTTTGCTCCCATAGAATTGAACAACCTCCAATCCATATCCTCCACCACCACCATCTTCCCTAATCTATCACCCAACCCACCAAACCCACCCTGCCTCTCATCCTTTTTGAACCAGCAACGACATCGTTATTCACCTAGCTTCATCGTCACCTCTACCACCACCTCCCTCTCCCTTCCTGTAATCATTTTTGCCTCTCCATTAATGAATATTTGTTGAAGAAGATGGGTACCAAATTAAAATTTAGATAAAAACAATAGGGTCAAAAACTAATAATTTTTTATTGACGAGACAGGATATTGATGAAACTCAAAATAAATTCAACCTGAATCCTACATTAATTGACCAAAGGGGGAGAAACTGAATTGTTGTTGTTCGAGAATGGTCGAAGTTTGTTGATGGTAGAATAAGAGTCTATTGAGACTTTGTTTTAGAATTTGGTTTATTAGAGATGAGGAGTTCAAGCATATAAGGTGATATGTACTTAGTAGTGGACGGCGAAAACAAAACAAGGAAGGGGAGGAAGGGAAATGGTGGGTTGGGTTTTGAATTTGGGAAGATGGTGGTCGTAGAAATAGGTGAGAGGTTGTCCAAGTCCATCGGAAAAGACAATATAACTTTTTGAATATCCACAGTTAGTTTGCTACGGGATACAATTTTGTATATGTCGAGGCTTTCTTATGTTTTTGGTTAAGTTGGGGTAAAGGCAATTTGGTCATGAATTTAGTCTCAAGGCGAGTCCAGGTCAATGACTTCATAGTTCTCTCCAATTTTGAGGGTCAGACTCTATTATGATTTATTTTGGGAGGCAAACAAAGTTGCATATAAACTAATGGGGGTAAATTCAAAATAACCCTAAAATCAATACCTTGGACAAATTTGATAAAATAAAAAAAAATGCCAAAAATCTGATAAAAAATTATTTACTCAGAATGTAGATTTCATCTGATGCAGAATGTGTGGCATGAGCACTTTTACACTCAAGACTCAATGTTACAATATTGCTTCTGATCCACGATCTGTCTGTGATTACGAGAACTTAATGTCACTCTAGCCTGCAGTTTTTAAAATATATAAACAGTAAATAAGACATTCACGCCAAATGCTACCGTGAAGGATAAGATCTGCTTAAATCTAGTTTAGTTATAAATGCACGAGCTGTAAAATGCACATCTGAAGAGGATAAAATGATTCATCACTCTTTTTAATTGAAACTTGTTTGCACAGGTTCAAACGAAGAGGATAAAAGAATTCATACCAAGATTATATGTTACACTTGGTATCTTGAATGATAGAAGGAGAATAACTTCAAGAACTAAGGTGCTCCACAATTTTGATCTGTTCTTTGAGAGTACAGTAGATGTACTCAACAAAGTTGAGTAGAAACTGATCTTCACCATGTTTCGCCAACAGAGAAATAGCCACAGGAAGGCTATCATACATCCCCAATGGTATAGTAACCTATCCACAAAAAGTAAATCATCGGGCATTCTAAACATGGATTTGTTGTAACATGCACGGATTTTATATGACCATGCACAATAGATATGAAGAATACCTGGCAATACCCAGACACTCCAGCAATAGAAAGCAAGCTAAAAGCTCTAACACGAAAAGTTTCCAGTGAACCTGTTTCCATTTTCAATTTTGGAGGAGACCCTGGAACAGTAGGAATCACAAGGACACCATAATCCTACAGAACATTTATTAGAAGACAGTTAAAAGAGATTGCACTAATATGAACATGAAATGGAACAAATACAAACCATGACACATGCAACATATCAATATATCAAGTACAAATAATGACATGATGATTCTTCCGACTTTTGCTGAAGGTAATGAAGCATTTAAAGCCAAACATCTGAAAAGTTTTTCATACTACAAACATTATGAATGGTTAACTCTGCTCGGTAAAGATCTCTGTACTAATCTCAAATGAGAGGTTCAGTAGCAACAGTTATCTAGTTCTCATCAATGTACTTTTGTGCATGCAACGACGTAGTGTGTTTACAATTTCCATGCGTAATGCGACCGAGAGGCAATATCGAAATTTATAAGATAATAACATAATCACTTAAGTCTTTCCAAGTTTCTAAAGATACTAGTATTCAACAATGGTATCTTTTAGTTGCAATCACGTGTCAAAAAAAAAAAAAGACGGGCATTTCAGTAAGGATACCATGTATGTGAATGAATACGGAGAACCAGAACAAGAAATGGGGTACCTCAAGAAGAGAATTAAGAGCATTTTGCAGTTCAGTTTTCACCAAAGGGAAGATGCTATTGTGCTCATCTGTTGTCCTAATGGCATCCCAAACGCGTTCTAGTATTCCTGGACCTAAATCAGGTTTCACTGCAGTGACCCACTCACCATGGTTACTCTTGAATTCATACCTATGATTGAAAATGCACATTAAATTTTGAAGAGGTGAATATGTAAATTCCAACATAATAAAACATTCATATACACCAAACATCTCTCCACACCTTTGACGACTTCGCAGTGCGTTTGAAAGGGCTATCAAGGATGGAATGTATCCTTGGTGTTCCTTGCCTCTGTCCATGAAATGTTCCAAACTTGGAACTCTCTCATTAACATAATCTCCAATATTCATATTCTTTATAACATGAGCTGCAATTCACAGTGTAACTGAAATTATTAAAATAACACTACATGTAGGAAGTTGTTGATGAATATCATGAAAATAAAAGACAATACCAAAGGATCAAGAATTTACACCCATATAGCTTCTCGACAGATTTGATAAAAACCTGAATTAGTCGATCGTCTGGAACACTCAGAAACTGGAAACAATCAGCAGGAACAAATATGCGACGAGGTTGCACAGGGGCAACAACACTCGACGGCAGCAACAATTGCCCTACTTTATTTAAGATTACAGGATCCCTTGCAAACCATCCTGACAGAAGATATTGATATCAAAATGAAATATCAAACAGACACTTCTGAAACAAAATATCAGAAAGAGTGCTTTTAAAGTTTTAGAAGAAGGCTCTGATGCTGAGGTTTCAAGATTCCGATTTTCCATTTTCTTTCTTAGATGTATAAAGTATAAGACCATTAAAATTTATGTTGGTTAAGTATGATATATGTAAGACAAATTTTGAGAAGTAAAACGAAATCGGACTTCTATAATGTTTGGATGGTTTGAAATAACTCTTGATCAGAACTTACCAACAGTGTCAAAACTTTGTGCCATAGGAATAACACCAGTTGTCGAAACAACACCATGTGAAGGCCGAAACCCAAAAATCCCACAGAATGCTGCAGGTACTCTAACACTTCCTCCAGTATCAGTACCTATAAGAAAGTATCAAAAAGAAATAGGCGCTAGAGGAAATTAAGGAGCAATGATTATGCTAATTTCATATAATAATGCATGATGGGATTATAGTAGATACCAGGAAATCTCAGTTGAAGAAAAACTGACCTAAGGCGAAATCTGAGAGCTCTGCGGCAACTGCAACAGCAGATCCACTAGATGACCCTCCAGGCACCCGATCAGGAGCACATGGATTGGTGGGGGTTCCATAATGTGCATTTTCTCCATTTATACTGTGATAATGTGTGTAGTCACATAAGTATAAGATCATCATCTATGATTTGCACATGTAAGAGGTAATTACTAGAGTCAACCACCAAATACTTGGAATAGCACAATTTAGAAGAGTCTTGACATTGGATTCAGGAATAACTTAGGGTGTGTTTGGTTGCATGGAATCCTATGCTATGGGAATCCTTGAGGGAAGCCTTATATTTTAGGCTAATTTGAGGTATCACTCCACAGTCCGTGTGATTCTCATGTTCATGGGACTTCCATTTCCACAATTGATCACAAAATCAAATGGTGGATGTGGAGTAATACATCAATTTAGCCTAAAATGTAGGAGTTCCACGTAGATTCCCGTGACATAGGATTCCATTCAACCAAATACACCCTTAGTGCTCATCAAGTGATGGCCAGCCAAATGAAGATGATCAAGTGGCCGACTCACAAGCACAACCATCAAGAACATGAGAGAGCATAAGTGTATGAACGACTAGTGAGCCATTTAAAACAAGTACTTTGTTGAAATTGTAATTTTTGACATATCTTTTAAGTCTAGTTCTGGGTGAAGAGCAAGAAACAAATTTTCGAACATTGGGAATGTATAAGGGATGCAATAACTATGAAACAATACTTCAGTTCCTGAGACAAACCTGTAAGCCATCTCATCCATGATAGTTTTACCAATACAGGTAGCACCCCCAGCTAACAAAGCTGAAACCACTGGAGCCGTTGATACCGCAACCGAATGAGTCCTTGCCCAATCTGGATTTCCAAATCCAGTCACATATCCTTCTACATCAAATCTGCTAAACCAGTTCTAGCTCAGAACCACTTGGAAATCAAGAACAAATATATAACATGTACAATTTTTTTTTCTTAAATTAAAAGAACCCCATTCAAAACAATCCAATTGGGTATCAAGAAACACATTCAAATCATATAATAAGCAACACTTGATCAATGCATGAGATTTGAGGATAATGAAACAAGTATAGCAAAGTAATTAATGTTACAAAGAGATTGAGAGGGTTACTAACTTACATATCTTTGACAGAAAAGGTAAGACCAGCTAAGGGGAGCTGTTGTGGAGAAGAAGTTGGTGGAGGAAGCAATTGGAATTTCTCCATGAAAGCTCCAAACTCTGAGCTCTTAGCCATATCAACAACTGCTACTGGAATTCTGGAATCAATGGATATCATCCTTATTTAACCCTTATAATATAAAATGGCTTTACTTCTCATTTAGGTGTGCAACTTGGGCGGGTAACCCGAGCCCAACCCGAAACGTTTGACCCATGGGCTATATAATTATGAAATCGGACAGCCCATGGATTCACAACTTTCAGGGACATAATGTCAACGACGGTAAATTGGACAAAATGACACTTTCTTCCCAAATTAAAACAAAATAATTGTCTATTCCTTTATTATTCGTGTTGTTGGCGCTCTACATACTTTTTTTTTTTTTGCTAATTTTCATGTATTTAACACCCTCGCAACCATCACCACCTCCGCCCTCAATCATATTTATCTATGTCAATTAAATTTGAAGCAGATATTCATCGAAAAGTCCTATTCTAGAATGCAAACTAAATTGTTTTGAAGTCTGTTAACACTCAAAGCCTCTGTTTTTATTCCAAGGTAAAAATACTAGAAACTTTAATGAGGACGCAGACTGTGCCTCTACTGGGTGCTTAACACCGTAGGTTTACCACCTGAAAAAAGAGCTTACTTTTCAGGTTATTATAAATGACTAATTAGAATCAGTCGCCACCCCAAATCAGGAATATGTTGCATAAAACAACCAGGCTAAGATGTCTCAATTAATCTTTCTCTTTCCCCACTACAATGTCTACACTAATATGGTTTTGTCTAAGCTACAGGAGAAGCTAGAGAGAGATACGAAGATGAGTATTAGGGAATTTTGATCTTTTTGTTCGCTTCGCTGGAATGTGATTTGTGACAAAAAAAAAATCGGCCAGAAGAAACTGAAAGTTTGCAAATGTTATGATTTCTGCCTCGATGAAAGAATGTGATGGGCTCATCGGACATTCACTCTTCTTGAGAGGTCGCAGATTCAAGATTCAACAATTATGATTTTATAAGTTTTCGCTAACATCATGCACCAAATACCTTAAGGGATTGTAGTACTTGTTTTGAAGATAAAAAGGGGTGCAAAGAAGATGAGAAACTTCTAATATTATTGAGGTGACATCTTGACGCATAAGATGCCAATAAACATCTAAGGAGCTTAAGTCTACATCTACTGGGATAGAAACTGAATTGATAATAATTAACCATAATCTCTTCAGCAAGCTTTTTGGAGACTGAAACAAGAGCTTATCATTTAAAAAAAGACTTTGTGATCACAACTTACTATGATTGTAACTCACAGTAGAGACTACTCTTGGGCGATTTAGGGATTTTGATTTTCAGTTTGCAGGACCTTACAACACCAACGTGTTGGGTTTGGCGTCTTATTATTAGTTATATCAGACTTTTACATTTTTTTTTATCATGTTAGTATTGTAAGTTTATTGACAAATCTCTTAATTCTCATGCTCACACTTTAGAGAGCAATACCAGACTGAAGTATTGTAATAGTTCTAGTTTTTAAGTAATGAGTATGCTACTTTAACGGGAAAAAAAAAAAACTCATACTAGAGATGACGTCCAGTCAATCTCTTGGTAGAAATTACTCATTTCAAGAGGTGGAATTAAGAGTTCTATGAAGTAATTTTTCAATGGAGAGACACACACAGTGAATTTGAACTTACCCACTATATCAATCTCAACAACTAACCATACAATTCAAGAGATGTACAAACCTCTCATAACAAATAAGATTGAATTAATCTTCCATGCATGTCCCATAGGCCCATACATATACAGTCTTACAAGCATCATTAGAGGACTAGTATTAGCTAGTCAAAACAAATTATTGAATTATACACTTCCTCCTAACTTCTAAGCACCTCGCCCTAATAATTTTTAGAGGAATAGAAGTTACAAGATTGGTCATTACTAATCAGATTAGAATTAACACTTCTCGATCTATTGGATTGTCTGTTGGATGATTTATTCGAAGAGGAGGACTTCCCCTGCCTGTTTTTTCGTCTTGGTTGGGATGAACGAGGAATAAAAACTCCGGTTCCCTTGCTTTCTCCTTTGCAAACTTGGTCATGAAATATAGGAGATGGCACGATTGGATGGCAAGCTCGAGTGAAAGCCTGAGGACATATACACATTTTAGCATATTAGTTTGCTGGGATTATGTATAAGTAGGCCGAGAATGATGAAAAATCATAAGTAATTTCTTTTCCAGTAGTATGTAAATGAGGAAAAAAGAAGAGTTGAATATATACTTGGAGAGAAACGGAAGGACAATGAGCGATGGGATGATCTTCATCATCGTCCATGATTAAAAGGGAAATTTGCTTACTTAAATCAGCAAAAAACACATCATCCTCTACCTCCATGGCAACTTCCTTGGGAGTAGTACCCTCAGCAGCAAAGCTCATATGAAGAGACCTTAAGAGTGAATGAGAGTACTTAGTTAGCTAGCTATGTTTAGATTCCTATTTTTTTTTTTTTTTCCATGAATGGATATGAAAGGGGTATTAATAATAGAAGGAAAGGAGGGAGATGGTTGAGTCAGAGGTGGTGGTGGAGTCATGGTGGAAGTTGGCCAATCTGGCTAAGACCCACCACACAAAAATCATGCATGGTGTTATGATGCTATCATGTTGGGTTGGGTTGGGTAAGAGATGAGGGGCTTGGGAAGAAGCCAGCTCAAAGATGGATATCTGATCCAAGATAGACTTCACATCCCTTGTACACATGGTTGTGAATGCTCTCTCCCTTTCCTTGACAACTTTTTCTAGCTTATTTTGGATGCTCGGTCTTTATCCTCTCTATACCCTTACATTTATAGTGAATTAAGGTATTGTTCCCTCCACGTCAACAAACTCAATCTGTGGAGGGAAACTAATAAGGTGCCCATCATGTTTGCACATTTAGTTTCAAGTATGTTTGTGAAAGCAACTCCATTTGAATGAATCATTAAGGATTTGAACATGGTAGCTAGCTATTGGAGAACATCATGAGGCTCCCACATGACAGAATTTATAAATATGTATCCATATCCTGATCATTCGTAATGGGTTGGAATATGTCGGTTCATCATCTAATTCATTCCACCTTTAGACGACTCTCTCTCCCAGAACGATCTTGAGCAGCATGAACGATAGTCTATCGGGCAATTTATTGTTGTAAATGAATGATACCCTATCTTGCAACTTTGTGTCAACTTCTCTCGATTTTGATTATGATCAAGCCTGTGTTTTGTTTCCTAGTAATTTGAAGAGTTCTCTATATATGTATTCATCCTGCATGTGTGTTGCATTTACAATACTCTTTTATCCATCGAACTATTATTTTATTTTTTTGCAAAATATATACATTAATTTTTTTTTCCATCAAAATAATCACGAAATAAGTAGAGATCCAATGCACTGATTAACATCTCTTTGCATATATTAACATGAGCATATATAACATGGTGGGGTCAATCAAATGAGTCACTTGATGACCAAGATCTGAAGATTCAGTTTGCCTTTTTCTCTTTTAAATATCCAAACCACGCCCTGGAGGAGATGCTGTTGCGCTTTGCCTTCTGCCCCTTCTCTTTTAAATACCCTTTCAAAGCTCGTTGTTTTGTTCTGTTTTCCTTCTTTACACACTGACTGACACTTCAGTCTTCAGTTCTACTCTACTCTTCTTCATTCATCACATCACACTTCTGCTTCAACAGCTAGTTGTAGCTGTAGCTAGTACTGATTGTGTTTACAGAAAGAACCAAAGCTGAGCTGCATGCAATATTTGTGGGGCTCACACGGTCCGCTTTGGTGGAACCCAGTCGAGCCCACACACCCACCTCCATTGGAGGTGTGGATGCCTGAAGAAGAACTTTTGCTAAGAGACAGGAAGTACATTTCCAGACTTGCATGTAAAATGATTGAACATTACACACAATAAAAAGATGGGGAATGGTATGATGAAAATGAATAGCTTTTCTAAACGTCGAGGAAACGAGGGAGAGAGAGAGAGGGATGGGTGGTTGCTCATCAGTTGTACCAAATCGAAAGGCCCTTCAAGGAGGAATTCATTGGGAATTTATGCACATCTACTCTACCGAGGGGTGGGCATTCCATTCTGCGATTTCGTTCTCATCCCAATTTTTTCGGGTCTTAATGGGATTGAATAATTTCATCCCGATCCCGTCCCGATCTAGAATGGGATGGGATGGGATGGGATGGGATGATGATTTTCAATCCCGCCAATCTCGTCCCGTCACGAGCTAATTTTTCAATATTTATTATTAATAATTTTATTTATTTATTTATTTATTTTAGGATTGCAATATTAGTGTAATTGAAGAAAAATGAATTTAGTGGAAATCAGTGTAATTGATATTAGTCTATATCTGCAACTACTTGATATTGGTTTATTTCTAGAATTCTAAATGAATTATTTAATTGCAAACTCTTTAAAATTCAAAATGGGATTGCTAACTACATTGTAGAGTTTTATTTTGTGTCAAGACAATGAATTTAATGACTGTTTTTTTTTAAGCAATAATGAAACATTCTTCTTAACACCCCCAAATCTACTCATTTTTTTGTTCACTATTCGAAACAGTAGAGCAGGTCCACCATTGCCATTATACTGTCCACCTTTTAGTCATTCAAAACTCTAGAGAAATATTAATTATAGGGTGAATTTCAGCTATCATTTATGGTAGTTTATTATGATGTTGCATACTCAATCTAAGGCTATCATTTATGTGTGGCTCTACAAATTGTCTTTGCCTCTTTTCAACTAAGCAAATTGGGTCTTGGGTAAGCAGTAATTTGTCAAAAAATGAGAGCACGCTGATCCCGTCCCGTCCCATCCCGTCCCGAACCCGTTTGGGATGGGACAAGGTCGGGATGAAGTTTTTCCCATCCCGTCCCGTCCCGATCCCGTATGAACGGGATGGGATAGGGATGAGTCTATCTCGTCCCATCCCGTCCCGTTCCCACCCCTAGCTGTACCAGCATTGAGAGAGAGTACATTGTCTCAAAACCTACTTAATTTCCAAGGACCTACTTGCTCAGATGGTAGAAAAAATTGAGAATGAACAAAAATTCTAGACGGCCTCTTATTGGCACCTGGAGCAATGCCTGGACCCTCCTAGGTACGTGCCCAGGAGGGTGTTGGGCACGTGCGCCCAATTTTGGCTCAAATGTTTTTGCTTTTTGGCTCCAAAGACCCACAGTGGAAACTCTTTTCTTCTTTGGTTTTTTAGTGGTTTTTTTAGACAAAATTTCGACAGTAGAAAGACGATTTGGAGAATCAATCAAGACAGGAGAAGCTCGACACGCCTGGTTTTGGCTCCAAAGTGTTTGCTTTTTGACAGTTTTGCTAATTAATGTTTGAACCAAAGTTTGAATCTTTGTGACATTATCTATTTTACGTAGGCGAGTGAGATTATGCTCTAAATTTATGATGGGTTCTTATTAATTTTGTTAATTACCTCTGTTTTTGAAACCTCATTTGATTTCCATGTGAATTGTTAATGCGGTCGGTTTGTTTCTGTTTAGGGATACATTGTCATTAGCTTGTATTGTATAGTACTTCTATTGTAGTCTATTTAGCCGGAACTACCTGTATAACAATTTTGGTGGATCCTTAGTTGCAGCATTGTTTCCAAAATAGACTATAGAAGGTAATATTACTAGGGCTATTAGCTGTGCATTTATATTATAACAGTTGTTGTATGTTATAACACATATTTCAGGAATGGATAGTATAGAAGATAATGAATTGATGGCGAAGGAAGAAAATTTAGAAGAGATAAGGGATCCTACAGAAGGGATGAAATTCAGCAGCATTAATGAGTACCAACGCTATTATTATGATTATGGTAATAAAATAGGATTTCCAGTGAAAGTAAAGAATACGGAAAAAGATGAAAATGGAAAACCTAAATACATTACGCTTGCATGTGGTCGGTCTGGGCAGCATAAAAATGAATAAAAAAAATGTTGTAAAATTGCAGGGTACAACTAAATGTGGATGTTTGGCTAAAGTTAGAGGTAAAATACGCTCTGATGGAACAATGTTAGTGACAAGAGTAACACTTGATCACAATCATGAATTGAGCCCCGAAAAATCAAGAATTTATTCGAAAAAATAGAGTTATGAGCTCGTATGTGAAGAAGCTGGATTATAATGATAGGGCGGGTATTAGGCCAAGTAAGAGTTTTTCTTCATGTGTGGTTGAAGCTGGTGGTCATGATATTCTACCATTTTCTCATAAAGATTGTTACAATTATCTAGATAGAATGAGGAGGTTGAGACTTGGGGAGGGGGATGCGAATGCCATTCATAACTACTTCCAAAAAAATGCAAGCTAACAATGATGATTTCTTTTATATGATGTATTTGGACGATAAAGGGATGTTGAGAAATGTCTTTTGGGCTAATGCATGGAGCATGGCAGCTTACAAGGAGTTTGAAAATGATGTTACCTTTGACACTACATACTTACAAAATAAGTATGAGATGTCATTTGCTCATTTTGTTGGGGTGAATCATCACGGTCAGTCAATTCTGTTGGGATGTGGATTGATATGTGGTGAGGCCATTGAAGAGTTTGTTTAGCTTTTCCAAACTTGGCTTGTGTATATGAATGGCAATGCTCCGACGACTATAAACACTAATCAAGATAGGGAAATGAAGAGGGTCGTTGAAATTGTATTTCCCAACACACGACACAGATGGTGCTTGTGGCATATTATGAAGAAGTTGCCTGAAAAGTTGTCTGGTTGCAATCAATATGAGGCAATCAAGTTTGCAATGCAAATAGCAGTTTACGATTCCTTGTCTCATGAAGAGTTTGAAGTAAATTGGCATGGTTTCATTGAGAAATATTGTCTGCAAGAAAATGATAGGTTGAGAGGATTATATCTTGAAAGAATGCGTTGGATGCCAACATATCAAAGATGTACTTTTTGGGCGGGGTTTCATTGAGAAAACTTTTCAAACTGCCTATACTACAAATAAATTTAAGGAATTCCAAGAAGAGATAGCAGGGAATATATATTGTAAAATTCGTAGTGAAGTTATAGATGAGAGTGGCTTTGAGGTATACAATGTTCGACAAGACTTGGTGATAGGAGATAGACAACGTTCAGTCAATTTTATAGTATATTTTAACGTTGTCAACTTCAATATCAAGTGTAATTGCCAATTGTTTGAGTTCAAGGGGATCTTATGCAGACATGTATTGAAAGTCTTATTTGAAAGAGATATTCATGTTGTACCAGACAAATATATTCTTCGAAGGTGGAGGAAAGATGTGAAGAGACTCATACAAAGGTTAACATTGTTTATTCAGATTGGGGAATGAAGCCCGAAAATCAACGGTTTGACAAGATGTGCAGTCACTTCTATGAAATGACTGACTACGCCGCTGAAAATGAAAAGAAGACATGCCAAGTTCATGAATGGATCACTTTGAAAATGGAGCAACTTAAAACTGATGATGGTGATGAGCGTGTTGATTCACATGAGTTTTTGGAATTTGGCTCCAATACTACTAGTTCTGGAATTGATCATTTTTATTCGTTGCTCTCACAGGTATATAAACAAAGGGATCACACTATTTCGTAATATTGTTGTTATTTTTGCAGTGTAATTCTTTATTATTTATTTATTTATTTATTTTTGCAGCCACCAGCTTCAAACAACGACATAAAGTTGCCAGACTATAGGTGGTTGTGAATTCAAAATGTTGCAGATCAGTGCCACTGTAAGTTTATTAATGGCTTGCTCTTTCAATACATGTTAACACCCTGTGAAGCTGAACTCTGATATTGGAACTTGAGAATTTGATTTTAGGGTTTGCACTCTAGGTTAGCTTCTTGTTCTTCCAAGTTATTTCTGTTTGCTTTAAGTTCCAAGTTACAACAATGACACCAAACTATGCAATAGAATTATACAGTCAGTAGTAGTGCTTTAGTATTCTCTGACTATAGTATTCTGGTTTTTTTTTCCATGGGTTTAATGAAAGCTTTAGCATTCTGGGTTTTTTTTTTAAGCTTTAGCATTATGGATTCAATGTATGATACAGTCAGTCAGTAGTGGTGCTACCATTCTAGGAATTGTAAACCTAGAATATTTGGATAAGGTTTATGAAATATTTGCTCTTATGTTAAAGATGTGGGGAATTGTATTGAATTTTGGGTGTTCCCATTTTCCTTTTGCTGTATGATACAGTCAGTCACAAAATAATGATTTCCTGCTTGAACGTTGTCAGTGATACTAGATTAGCTGCCAATATGTTTTTCTTGTTGAGAGTTTAGTTGAAATTGCTCGCATTGTATGCTGTCTTCCTATCAACTCGTAGTTATCATGTGTTGCGATTTGTTTCAGGTGGAACCCAAAAGGCGAAAAAGATAGATCAGTCATAGCTGAGTGGATTGTGCGTGGTGAGGACCTTGTTTTCTTTGCACAATAGCTCGCCATTGCTGATTTTAATTGGAAATGTACAGTGCAGAGAATATGTTATGCATGCACAAACCAACTATTTTTCTCAATGTATTTGTGATAGTAAATGTATTTGCGAGCGTGGTATGATGTAGTACCCCTTTTGTAATCTGAGCCAAAAGTGGACTCTTTGTTCAGCATAACCCATGAAAGCAAATGAAAGTAACATTTAAAACAAGGCTGGGTTTCACGTATTTGATGTGCTGCCATAATTTCTGGCAGATGAACTGCACAATCAGATTAATCCATGCACAAGGTCACTGAAGTAATTTTGTGTGATCTAGTAGTTGTCTGTCTTCTCAGTTACTCTGTTCTGTACCTGCAGCATGGGAATGGAACCATTCGATGCTATCTCAGATGGTGCGAGAAGGTTGGGCCTTTATGAAGATGTGGCGTGCTATGAGATACTGCCTTGAGGTTTACATATCTTGTTTACAAATCCTTATGGATAAGCAGCTTGTATAGAAACAAAAAATGTTCTTTGCAGAGGTCATTACTAACTATTTCTATTCAGAAATTCTTACCATTGCCTCTGTATTCTTGCTCAACAAATAATTATATTGTTCGTAGGCTGGTAATGAGTCATCTCGTGTCTGGTCACTTGGCATATTTATTGTACGATCAATTTGGCTACCAAATATCATTTGACATCATTAGTTTCTAGTAAATCTATAAATATGTTACTATAACATGCATCACAGATTTGTAGTTTGTTCTTCATCCATATCATTTGGTAATGCATAATTTGCACAGGTCATTCGATTGGAACTCAGTCATTCAAAAGTTATTCAACAAAAACTTGAAATAAGTAGGCTGTTCAAACAAACAGAATGGATGCAAGGTCATCGAATCTAAGAATTGTCAGAACAGAGTGGCTAAGCACAAAGTCTTGTAGACGGTCTTGTCGGAACAGAGTGGCTAAACACATTCGGTAAAACATACACATTTGCAAATCAACATCACTCTAACATTTCTTATGGTGGTGACTTTTATGAACAACCACCCAGAAGTTCAGGGAATCCTCCTGGGTTTCAACACTCTAGGCAACCTAGTGGACAAGCCCACAACTCCACGCACTTATCCCAGACAGGTTCAATATGGACTTCAATCTAACCAGTTGCAACAGAATCAATATCCACCACAAGGAGGACCTCTTTCATTCCGACAAAATCAGCATGTGAACCTTCCTATGGTACCTTTCCCTCATAATTCTTATGGTCAACCTCAACTTAGAAACTTCTGGGACTTGGTACCGTCAGAAAGTCCTACCCTACAACTCTCATCTTCACCTCTTTTCAGGTAAGCTAAAAACTCGTTGGTTCGGTCCATTCATGGTATGTGATGTTAAAGACTACTGTGCCATCACCGTAGAAAACCCTACAAATGGTAGTCTCTTTCAAGTAAATGGACATCGACTGAATTCATACCATGAACTTCTCACAAGGTCAGTGGAAACCATTCAATTGTAGGAATTCAAGCACAAATCTCAAATCATGCATAAAATGGCACAATAAGGCTAAATTTAACAACTAGAAGGATGAATGTGAGTTCAAATGCATTCATAAGGATTAAATATTTTCAATCCCAAGACCCATGAAGTCAAGCCCACAAATCAACAACAACTACGGATCTCGAGAAAATCAATATGAAGATTTGGACGTCCACATGGCCAACTTTATCATAAAAAAATCTCTACAATATATGTTTCCTTATACAACTCCAACACCATTCCTTGTTTCATTTAACCATGTTTCATTGTTTCACTCAACCATGTTTTTTTATTTCACTCAAACCCTTTTTACCTATAAAAATCCCATACATAGAGGTCATAACTAAGAGTTTTTCTTTGATAGTTTGTTTAGAGAGTTTTTTTAGTTGTAGTTCTTGGCTTTATATTTATACTTGGTAGAGAAGTGTATGTACTACAATTTAATTTCATTGAAGAAGTAAGTTTTATCTTTGTTTATCTCTTTCAATTGATTATCTTTCTCCTTTAACTTTTAATTTATTTTAACCATCCATTATTTGACTATTCTCTTTATTCTTTAAATTAAAAATTATATTTGTCTTCTGATTCACGTGAAGTAGTCGATAACCCCTACTTTCACTGTGCATTGTTGAAGTGTATTGCAAGTTGAAGAAAAAAATAAATAAAAACAAAAGATATTATTTTGATTTATATTAAAAATCACGCAACAACATTAATGTCGTTTTTAGGCATCACTGGCAATCTACAAATTGCACCCTTCTATTCTCTTCAAGTCTCTTCTTCAGTTACCTTGTTGTACAAACTACAAAAGTAAAAAGTGATCTTGTGCAGAGACATTTTGGTGGGGGCATACACCCCATTTTGAGGTGTACAAAGTGATTGTTTATGATTTTCTAATTTGTTGGAGTAAAGTGTGGGAACTTTCTACTAATGAAATGATGGAGCAGATGACATTTTGCTAAGAGAAGGGACTCGAGTCTTTAGTGAGGGCTATTGTGTTGTCTTCATCCACCAATTTGACTCTAAGAGCATCTCCAAATTGACTATCTAAGAACATCCACCAAAAGCTAAATTTAGTGAGGGATATTTATTCATCATTCCAACCACATTCTCTATTTTAATTTTTTCATCATTATTTTAATATATCTTCAATTTTTCTATACCAATTTAATTTCAATTATATTATTATTAATTTCAATTTGATATAATTATTCTATTATTAGTTTCAATTATATTATTATAATAATATTATTATTAAATATATACTATTATTAATTTCAACTTAAATATATAATATTATTAATTTCAATTATACTATTATTTAGATATTTTTTAATTATACTACTATTAATTTCAACTTAATTTAAATTTTACTAATTAAAAGATTTTGGAGTTAAAAAAAACAGTATTAATAATTAGTATAAAAAATTTAGGAAATCAAATATTTGAAATATTTTATTATTATTTTAGATATAGGAGATGGTTTGGTTTCCCATAAATTTAGGGGGAAGTTGGATGTTGAGTTATTATAGGAGATTGATTGGAGGAATGATTTTTTCCATGAAACCCCTAAAATAGTTTTAGGAGATTTATTGGAGATGCTCTAACACCACCATACCTTATCTTCAAATACCACCACTTGCTCCGTAGCACCACCATTCTCCCAAATATGTTTGATCAAAACATCAATCAAGAACTTCCAAACATGAACTTTTGACGTTGTTTATGATGCGTCCAAATCTCGTCCTCCTGTAAGTTTGACCTACAAAACAGATGTTAGATTGTAAAAGACCACCTTTTTTATGGCTAAAGGCACTCTGATGCCTAAGTCAGCAACTTTGTTCGAATTAGGAAGTAAATCTGGACGAAATTCAGTTAAAGTTGCCTACTTTGGTCGATTGTTCATTTTACCTTATATAATGGTCGCGGTCGATTCTTTGCATGACTTAAGCATGTGAGGTGCAACGGGAGGAGATATTCCTCGTAATAGTCTCCTCCTTTATGAAGATGTTTCTCTTCTTTATAAATATATATATTTTTTGTAATAATACCCTTTTTTTTACCCCTCATATCACAATGAAGTGACAATCTTTTTATTTATTTACTTATGATAACATGCTACTTTAAAGTCTTTTTTCCAACAAATTGCTAAAACTTTCACTTGAAAGAAATATACAAATTGAAATGATAACAACTATTTAATATAATTAAATTTCAGATACAACCTCCTCATTATTCCAAGAACAATCTTTATTGAAAGTAAATCATTGGCGCACAAGAGATCATGCCTCACATACTAAATGTTTTTTTAACAGACAAGCATATATACACTGGATTAACAACAAATGGCCCATAACCATTTATTAAAATTCGACATAAATAAAAACATGCTTGCAATATATTGGATTACAAAAGTCACCAATATCCCTATTTAATCCTCAACCTGTTTGCAACTTGACACAAGTCATCCGCATTCCCCTCGAAGGTCATTCAATTCTTGTGTGCCTTTCTATGGTCATCTTTACCTTCTCCTTTCGTTGTGGATATATCTGAAACAAGCAGGCGAATCATATTTAATTAGCATCGAATAAAAAAAGGTTTAATCCAGGCCATAATGCCAATTTAAAACCAATAATGTTATTTAGAACCGAACCGATAAAGAACCAAGATCTACCAGATTACCTTTGGGTCTATAACCACCTTCATCTTAAGAGCTCCGGCGTTCCGAGAATCCCTCGTACCTCTTGAGAGTTGTAGCTGGATGTTTAAGAACAAAGAAGAGCAAAAAGCTTTAAAATATTAACTTAAAAAACGTAATTTATTTTTCAATTTTAAAACCAATGACTTGTATAAAAAAAAGCACCTAACCTCATCATTAGGAGCTTTTTATTCTCCTAATGGAGCTCGAGATCTCAACAAATTCTACCACTGTCCTAGATTATTGAACTAAAGACATGAAAACAGCATGGAACCTAAGACACATCATTAGGAGAATAAAAAATATGCTGAGTCTACTTAACCAATACAATGTAAGCCATGACTACAGAGAAACCAACAGAATTGCAGATAAGCTGGCCAGTCTTCTTCCAAATTCTGAATTTCTAAAGATTATCCCAAGCTCCTAAATTCTGAATTGAAAGATATTGTCCACGAAGATAGAATAGGCAAAACATACTTGAGATTGTAACACTAAAAATTTTCTTTATCAGGTTTGGGAATCCTAAATAACCCTTGCTCAATTTCCAAAATAAAAAAAAAAACCCTCAAAAGTTGGCCAAAAAAATAAACCACTTTTAATGACGACCAATGAAACCTTTTGGTTTTTTCGCTAGTCAATTTGAATTGTTATGCACTAACAAAGTAAGCTTAGTCGTCACCTCTCGATTGTTACTTTGGGTTGACTTGTCATGTTGCATCTTAACAATAGGCCGAGGGGAGATTAGTTCAATCTTCTTCTTCGATTTCAACTCCATTTGTTTGCAAAGCATGACAGGATCTATTTTGCCTATAACTGTGACCCTGTTATTCGCAAAGTCTCCTTTCACATTCACCACACCTTCAACAAAATACCCCAACAACATGCAGTACACAAACAACAAGAAGAAGAAGATTAGTAGTAGTGTAGCTTCTAACATGCACCGAGCTAGCTAGCGAGTACAAATAAATATTTACAAACAGCTACAACATATATATATTTACTGAGATAGAAGAGATGGAAGAAAATCCCTGAAAACTTGTTGAAAAAAGGGATTATTTTTTGAGTACTGTAATTACCTTGAACACTTCTGGCAGATCCGAGAACTTTGTCTATGCACCCATTACAATTGCAATGTAAATCAACTTTCAAGACCACTGTGATCGACGACGCATCATCACCTCTCTTCTCATGCTTGTACCTCTACGTAGAACAACAAACGATATCAAAACTAACTCCAAAACAGAATCATCAAGACATACATGTACACTAGAATAAGAAGGAGACGCAAAAAATAATGCATGTATACGGAAATTGAATGACAAAATTAACTTACTTCACTCATCTTTACTACAATGCAACTTCTATTTATCAGATGATATGGAGACAATGATTTCTTCCATGTATAAATAGAGAGAGAGAGTGGAAGTTAGCTAGAGAAGGAAGTGATGGATGGATGATGACTCCAATGAGTTGTTGGGAAATCAAAGTCAATTTCCATGCGCCTTCGAGGAAACCAAGTAGCACACTACTACTACACCTCACACCGATGACGTTAATTAAGCTTGTCACCAACAGACGTAATTCTTCATTGGAAACTTCCAATATAAGGGTACGTCTCGACGCGTTCATTAGAGAACCATAAGGCCCGGTTTTAATTATCCAATTAAATATATATATTTTTATGATTGTATATTTTTATATTTGAGATGTAAACATTTTAATTATTGTTTGCTAGTGCACTGTGTAGTAACATATATATCTTCTCCATATAGTTGTGTCATTGATTTACAACTAAAATATTTGTGTGTGATCCATGATCATCCACCCCAATATTTTTTTTGGTTAATTACCATATAAAATTTGACTACCACTTTATGTAAAATACTAAAATTTTGGATTGCACCTTGTTTATTCAACGCAATTGTGAATAAACAATTGCAATTGTTAAGTACCCAAAATACATTACGATAAAACATATAGGATGATGTGTCCCCCAAATTGCAATTGATAAGCATCCAAAATATCGGTTTTTATTACATTCAAAAAAAACAATTGTTAAGTCCAATTATCAAATAAAAATATTTCATTAACCCACCTATGAAGTCAAGTCTACAAAGTAATAACAACTACGGATCTCGAGAAAATTAATATGAAGATTTGGACATCCAAATGGCCAACTTTATCATAAAAAAATCTCTACAAGACATGTTTCCTTATTCAATTCCAACACAATTCCTTGTTTCATTCAACCGTGTTCCTTATTTCACTCAAACCTTTTTTACCTATAAAAACCTCATACATGGAGTTCATAAATAATAGTTTTTCTTTGGTAGTTTTTTTTTAGAGTTTTTTTAGTTGTAGTTCTTTGTTTTATATTTTTACTTGGTAGAGAAGTGCATGTACTACAGTTTAATTCCATTGAATAAATAAATCTTATCTTTGTTTCTCTCTTTCAATCGTTTCTCTTTCTTATTTAACTTTTAGTTTATTTTCACCATCCATTATTTTACTATTCTCTTTATTCATTAAATTAAAAATCAGATTTGTCTTCTTATCCACGTGAAGTAGTCAATAACCCTTACTTCCACTGTGCATTGTTGAAGTATATTGCAGGTTGAAAGAAAAAAAAAACAAAAACAAAAACAAAAACAAAAGATATTTATTTGATTGATGTCGAAAATCACGCAACGACATTAATATCAGTTTTTTGCCTCATCAAATGGCGTCGTTGCACATTACTTGGTAAAGGAATACATTCTCGAATATACAACTTTGGAGACAATAGAGAATAATTTTATTTTCTTTAATTATTTTTTCCTTTTTTTGTCATCTTTATGCGTTTTTTGAGTAATTTTTCAGCATATAACAGAAACAACACAGCCGCAGACGGTTCAAACAACGTCCATTTAACTTGAAAATTTTACAGCAAATTCCGTGACACTCCCCTAAATTTTTGTAATTTTTTCATATTTTTTTATATTGGTTGCCTGTTGAACAAATTTGTTTGGCAAAGTGGGTGATAAAGCTGCGAAATTACCTAAGACTTGCCTGAAGACCTTTTTTATTTTTTATTTTTTATTTTTATTTTTTTATTTTTTATTTTTTATTTTTTATTTTTTATTTTTTATTTTTTATTTTTTATTTTTTATTTTTTATTTTTTATTTTTTATTTTTTGTTTGTAGTTTTTAGTGAGGATGAAAGTTTATTCTTTATTAACTTCTTTTTAATATGACTCGAATGGTCGAGTGCAACTTGTAATAGTTAGGCATTATTTTAGCATTAAGTTGATTGTTAGTTTTAGGTTATAATATTTATTCACTTAAAAAAAATTGACTTCTTGACCAAGACCTTTAAACATCTTTGCATGTGTAATTGTTTGATTGTATGCGTATTTATTTAGATAGCAATCGAAGTAAGAAATAAAATTAAAAAAATTTGTTCTTTGAAAAAAGGCTAATTTTTTTTTGTAGCGGACAACCAATGGTGTTGTGGGGGAGAAAACAATTGCTTGAACCTAGGAGGAGTATCTCTTAAATAACACTTATCTCTACTCCCATGGTGGAAGCTTTGTGTCCGAGCTCACAAGTTAGTAAGTATATTTCTCAGACATATTGGTTTAGTGGCTTGGGTGCTGAGTGAAAATCGATTGGACATTGTTTGGTGTTTGTATATGTTTCTACATCTTAACGAACTGCGTGGTTGCTTACGTTAATAAACTACCATAAACAAAGAGGGCAGACTTAGCCCTGTTTTAGAAACTGGTGGAATTTCATCACCCACCTCATCACTCCAGCTATGTGAAACCAAGACACATAATAAAATCAACTAAGATTAGAGCCAACTAGAACGGTGTTCATAGGACAATTAAGACCTAGGTTATTCTGCTGAATTTTGTGTTGACTAAAGCAAAACGTGACGTTGGGTTTAATCATTCAATGAACTCCGAGAGGCCACTACCACATGGGTAACTCACCCGGTACGCCAAGTCATTAGTAAGCTGCAGACCGCAGAAGGACGTGGTGTAACTAACAGTTTTGGCTAGGAACACACACCCTAAGTACGTATTTGACACGCATCGTTCTCATTTCAATCGGTCTACAGAGCGGTAGCACAAGTACAGTTCTTAATTAGACCACGTGATCTCCTGTCACTTGTGCAATAATATGACTTATTGCAAGCGTAACTCCGACCTCTTGATTTTGGACTTTGTACTGTTGGATACAAGCTTTTAGGATCATCTGTTAGCACCCTATCTAATCAAGCAATAATAGATAACAACGTAACGCTCGCTGATTTCAATCAATCTTGTCCCTCACGGATTAACAAGATAAAATCCCATAAAAACGTTGTTTGCTTAGATTTAGCATTTGTGTGGTTCATACGTGATTTTTGCTTGTGTATGTCTTCTTAGCAATCGTCTAGGGATACTTGATATTGTGCTTTGCCACTGTCATCTTTTCAATCTAATTTTTTTTTTTCCTTTTATGAAAGTTTTGGAATGACCCAACAAATTCTTGGTTCGTACCCAAAATTTGTCTAGCCACCCTAACCCACTACTTGCTTCTTCATCCACTACTTGCTTCTTCACCCTAATCCTTGTTGATGTAAATTGTAGTATGTGATGTGGTTAATATTTGATGAATATAGACAATACTTTTAAGCAAACAAATATTTTTTTTAGATCCATCTTTTGAAGAATTAAAGAAATCTCTTTTGCTTCAAAAAATTAAATTTGGATGGAATTAGTTAAATTTATTGTTAATTGATCAAATGTATTTTTTCCAATTTATTAATGTTCATGTGAGTGAGTTTTATATAACTTTGGTCACATTTACTTTGGAACAAACGTATGATGGAACAAGATTCTAATGATGGAGTTGTTCAAAGAGCCCATGATGAAAGTTTGATACAGATTCAAATGAAGGAGAAGGGTGCCAATTGTAAGGATGGCGTTTCATTTACATTTCAAATATACGACTCTACAACAAGTATGCTAGAAAATGGGATTTAGCATCTGTAAAGGTCATACAAAACGATCAAAAAATGGCTATATTCAAAAAAGGGTATTTATTTGTTCTAAATAAAGTTTTTGTGTGAAACATAAAAGAAGAACATCTAAAAATACATGCCCAATACCACGTACAGGTTGTAAGGCTAGTCTCAACTGCAGCAGGCTAGGGAATCAGGTTTTGCAACAATGTTTCGTAACCAGAATGATGTGGCATCGTCAGAGGAGGAGGATTTTTACAATCTCGAGATACACATAAACTCTTTGGAGATTTCATCATTCTCTTGAGATCACGCCACGTCACTCTGTTTGCAAAATATGGTTGTAAAAGCCTGATTTCCTAGCATTTTTGAACAAGACGAGGTTTGAGTGATAAAGAAATTTGTGGAGGAACACAACCACGATTTTGCAAGTACATTGGAATTGCATCTCTTAAGATCAAACTGTCATCCCCAATTCTAGCTGGCCTGGGAAAGGGAGCGAGGTTGCTACCTAGGGGGGCGAATGTACACTTTTGCCCCCTCCCTCTTTAACAAAAAAAGTGTTTAAAGAGGGGAGCAAAAGTGTATTTTTGCCCCCCAGGCAGCGGGCCCAGGCCAGCAAGAATTACTCCCATATATTGACTCAACAAGCACAATACATAGATGCAATGCATGCGGGCAGGTTCAGGTTTGAGTGATAAAGAAATTTGTGGAGGAACACAACCACGATTTTGCAAGTACATTGGAATTGCATCTCTTAAGATCAAACTGCCATCCCCAATTCTAGCTGGCCTGGGAAAGGGAGCGAGGTTGCTACCTAGGGGAGCGAATGTACACTTTTGCTCCCTCATTCTTTAACAAAAAAAAGTGTTTAAAGAGGGGGGCAAAAGTGTATTTTTGCCCCCCGGACAGCGGGCCCAGGCCAGCAAGAATTACTACCATATATTGACTCAACAATCACAATACATAGATGCAATGCATGCGGGCAGGTCCAGGTTTGAGTGATAAAGAAATTTGTGGAGGAACACAACCACGATTTTGCAAGTACATTGGAATTGCATCTCTTAAGATCAAACTGCCATATATTGACTCAACAAGCACAGTACATAGATGCAAAATGCATGCGGGCGGGTGTGACCCTGCTCAAGCATTTATGATTCTAACTTCTAAGTGTCAAGCAAGGAGATCCACAATGTGTAAACTTTACAGAAAAGATTGTAACAATTTTTCCGAATGAGGCGCAATGGGCGAGCTTTATAAAAAAGGGGTTGCTTTGAACTGAATTTTAATCAACTGAAAGCCCCAATTGAATAAGCAAAGCTCATACCATGGTAGAATTCTCAGAAGCTACTTCTTTGGGTGACATACCTTCCAAAGAACAATCATCGCAAATCTCTGAGCCACTAACAGCGACAACAGACCTCCCAACCCTTGAATTCAATCCCGACACTATGCGAAAAACAAAGCCGGGCCTCAAACGTTTCTTTATCATCCTTTCCGTTCTCTCTTCTTTCATCTTTGGTAAGCACTTCTCTTTTTTTTTTTATTAGGGTTTATGGAGTTGAATTGAATATATTATCTCACATTGTTGTTTTTTTCTCACAGGGCTTCCATTTTTGCTGAAATCCATTGAGATATACAGATCCCCTCTCCCATTTCAGGAGATTGATTCCTTTTCAACTAGTATTCAATCAAGTCCATGGCATCTTCCTTGTCGATTTCAGGCTGTATTTATAGGTTTTGATCATAAAGAAGTGGAAGGTCAGTCTAATGCAGACAAGTTAGGGTTTTTGATATTGGATCATATGGAGAAGTTGACTGGTGATGATCAGATATGTGGAGGTTGTGGAAATAATTACTCGGTTTCCGTCACGATTCAGTCCGGTGCAAAATGTATCCGGAATTCAAATTCTGGCACTGATTGTTTGTGGCAATGTGGTACAGTGGATTATGCGGGTGAGTTTGATGATGAGGGTTTTGATGATTTGTTGGATTCTGCATTGAATGGAGATGGTGGTTGTTCGAATTTGGGTGGAAAGGTTTACACTGTTGTGGTGCTGAATAAGAATGTAGAGACTAGGGTTGTGGTTGGGAAGCATAGACACGGTTGGATGGTGGGGAATGTTGCAGAGATGGAGGCTGTTCCAATGATTTCAAGTATTTTTGTGAACTACTTTATGAACGGCGGAAAGGAGGAAGGGTTGGGTCATGATGAGTTCATCCCTGTAGGTGCAGACGGGCGGGTCGTTCTTTCCTTCAGCCTTCTGAATGCTGACCCACGGGATTGGATTTATGACTGGTAAGAAAGCTTGAAACCCAATATCTTAACTAAAATGAAAAAATACTATCATTTTTAGAAGTTGCCTTTTATTTGTTAGGATTGTTAATATCATATATTTAAGCTCATTAGCTCAATCATGAAAGTTATTTGTTTTGTTGTTTGCTTTATGCATGTGGAAAAAGTTTGCTCATCATTCAAGCGCTGTGCCAAAACACCACCAAAAACACCCGGTCATAATGTTTCTAGTGGATTTGCTAGATTTGGAGCCTGGGCCATCAACTGAATTTTGATAATTGGTTGAAAACTTATCTTTAGGAAACACAATAATTAGTCTTGTGCAAATCAGGTGGTTTCTGTAAAACTTTATTTGGTCGCCTGATTTTAGTCTGAAATCAAGATTAACCAGTTAACAACCAGCAAATGAAATAACAAACTTTCTTAATCCATTCATACATGTTTCTCTGCTATCCAAGTTATAAACGTAATATCACACTTGTAGATTTAAAAAAGAAAGAAAGAAAGATCACGTTGACCATAATGGAAATGCACAAGAACAAAAAAGGACAAACTAAAGCTATAAGTTAGGGTCTACACGAATATGTAACTGATCAATTAAAAGCGGGTCCAAAATTACTTTAAAAGAAGTTGTAACTGTGGCTGTGAGACCCAGGTTATAACTACACTATAGGAGCTGTGAAGAAAGATGCACGAGACCATTATACTTATCCCCTGTAGAATGACTACGAGTGAAAAGTGCATGATGCATTCCTTGCGCAGGTCTAGCTTGATGCCTCGTGTCACCAACATAATATCTTTTCCCCTATTAGTGACTGAAAGTGAATCATAAATGGTATCATGCATGCAGAGATGCCAAAAGGATTTCACGGTTGGAGACACTCTTCAGGCACTCTCGTAACATGGAGGTTACAAGCCATATCCACAACCACCCACTTAAAGTAAGGAATTAAATTTGCACCTTTACACAAAGCTGCTAAATGACAGTCCTAAAATATTTCTGTATTTCTTAAAAGTTAAAATTTCATTGATGACCATCAGAAGTTACAAATAATAACTGTCTCACAAGGGCCACAACAAAATAGAAAATAACCCATCACCAAAACCCAACACCTCCACATACGGAGATGCCACTATAAACCAACAAAATCTCATACTAAAAGCTGCTCTCTTTCTCTAAGATCCTCACCAAGTTCTTGATCGTAGCATGGCTTCTTTGCCAACGGCGTACATGGGGCTGATTACGGGCAGCAAATACCAAGAAACCAGGGGTCTGGGACCATGTTATTGATAAAGTCCAAGCACAGTTAGCATTTTGGTCAAAAGAATATTTTCGGATGGTACATTGTTGTCTAAAAAAGAACAAGGGACATTACATGGATGAAGCCAACTAAACAGAGTAGAGGTAATGAGTTGTTAGAAGTTATTAGCTTGATGTTCAGGCTTACATGAATTATTAGTCTGTTTTTTTGGGTATTACTAGTACATCGGTGGTTGCTTCATCAAGACCCTTTTCTTTAGAATAAAAACATCGTTTGGTTCTTATTCTCTATGTCTATAAAGAACAATGATTGTTACAAGTTTTTACTATTCTTTATAGGATTTTTGTTATTTTGGTCTAGTTCTAGATATCTGCTATCTGCATTTTTCATCATACCACTCATTATGATAATGTCGTAGATACTGTAAACCTTCTTGGTAATCCATAAAACCATCTTTAGATGTTCATTGAATGATAAACCATTTTAATTGTTACTGTTAATTCATTTCTATTTTTCGATTATCTATATCAATTCATTTATCAATGTTTTATGCAGGGATTTCCAAAAAATAAATGATGTTTTCTTGTCACAAGTGGTAGAGTCTCTAGCAGCTGTAGCTAACATAAGTGTGGAAAGTCAGGTAGTTGAATCTGCATTTCTCTTAGTTTCTTGTTTCCTAGCATTGGATGACTTTATCTTGTTCAATGTTTTACATTATAGTTAACAAGTTTTGCAAATGGTGGTTTTCTTACAATGCTCGCTTCTTGCAGCCAGGTTCTATACCATACCCCGAAATCGTCATTTTCTTATTGGGATGAGAAGTTGTCCAGCTATGTCTTCAGTACCAAAGACCTTCCCTTCTTTGTAAGTGCCTTGGCTATAATCATTATGATAGTTTGTAGTTTATATTGTCAACTCAAATTGATTAGCAATTATAAAAGAAAAATGCATGTATTATTGCCGCCCTTCCCTTGTCATCGTTGCATATAAGGAAGAGCTTTTCATTCTCTTTGAATTGTGGTACTTAGTCTATTCTCGAATTATATTTCTGAAACTGAGGATTGAGTTGTTTGTGTTCCTACTCACAAATTAGCCGACTATTAAATTAAAGGCTAATCGTCATTTCTATTGCCGTTTTTCATTTCAACTTCGTTCTGAATCTCATCTCTGTTCCTAAAGGCTTATGTCCTTTCATCCTTACCAAATATGTTTTTACTTCTTATGTGTAATTTTGATGGAACAGACATAGTGTCTCCACTCGATAATATTGGTGATCCTTAATTTATCTATCATCACAATTTAAAAAACTTATATTTTCCTTTCCCTTGTTGTTGCTGCACCGTTGTAAGACAATGGGTTTGAAACACTTTACCATTCATTGTGAATCTAAGTCAGTTAATAGTTGGCGCATCATGTACATAGTAGGTTTCATGAAGATACTATATATGGTGTACATAGTAGGTTTCATGATACTATATATTATGTTCTGTGTGATGTGTTTGTGCCCTAATTTAATAAAGTTATTCAAGATACAGATATTCCATGAGAATGTTGAGAATATGAAACTAAAGATTACATCTTGAGGCTTGTATCTGCATTTCCATGAGTAAATATGTTAGCATGTGGAGCCACACACTGAACCACATATATTTAATTGGTGAAGGGGCCTCACACTTCCAAGAGAAAATAAGTCCAAGCACAATAAGGCATGATACAATCGACTCTAAGGAGTTGTAGAAAATGACCCAACACCTTTTGGGCGAAAGGACAATGCATAATGATCCCTAGATTCTAACAACCGAAGCATAACACACACATTCTCAACTTGCATTCTCCTCTTTAATAAATAAATAAATAAATAAATAAATAAAACGCGTGGGGAGTCCATAACGTGCCGAACTCCACTAGAAATTGATTTTAGGGGGATGTCCTTCTTATAAATTGCGCCAAAAGGAAAGTTAGGAAAGGGAGTTTTCGTTGTTTTATTATTATTATTATTTTATTATTTTAATTTTATTATGCAAAGGACAGAGTATATGGTATAACCGTATAAGGGAGGGCTGAGAGTTTCATAAAACGAAGAAGCCGAAAACATTGCATTTCTTCTCCTATAACACAACCTCTTCCTCCTCCCTTATGGATTTGGAAGATATTAGATTTTTTAAATTGACCGCATCCACTGCTTCAAGGTCATTAAGTTCTCTCCAATGGTGAAGGTTCACTCACCTCCACTCTCCCCCATCTTACGTAACTACCGAAATAAGTAAACTAATCAAAACATCTGTGTGCATGTTTAGTGATGCGCATCTTGATGCTTGTTTCTGCATCATTTCTTCATATTATGTCTCACACTGCATCCTAACATTGTTTGGGAAATTTAACAGGTTAATTCAAATGAATGGCACTTGGATACTTCTATTGCAGCTGGTGGGAGATCAAAGATATTGCAATTTGTGGTGTACGTACTTTGACTCATCATCCTGTTTCTTATATCTTTCTTTGCTTATCATCTTACTGCTTAGTTTATTTTATCAAATGCATATCATGTGAGTCCTAAGTGTCTATTTGATGGTAAGTAAGGTCTAAGAACGCTCACGTGGCAATATCATAGACATAGTATCAAACTTGCATTCACCTTTGTGACTTAAGTTAAGTTGACATTTTTATTTTATGTCCCTTCTTTCATTTCTCAATTCTTCTACCGTCTGATCATTTTTCACGTATCTGGATCTCCCGAGTCATGTAGGTCCTTGGAAAGTAGGTTATGAAACAGTTCACAACGTACCCCCTCTGTGCTGGTACAGCTGATTTGCATAACTTCCCAAGGAATCCCTGGAAGGGCCTCTAGTTTTGTTTATTCGTTCTTCTAGATTTCGTTTATTCATTTTTATCAAATCATTCTCCCTCCTTTTATTGTGACACATTATATTCAATTCTTTTACAGGTAAGTCTGGAACTGAAATATACTATTGTCATTGAAACTTCAAATTTTTTTATCCGAATAGCCAACATGAGTTTTTGTCGATAATTATTTATCTGAATAGCCAACATGAGTTTTTTTTATCCCTTTTCTGTTTACAGATATATACCATCTGCAGATGAGTGCCCTCTTCTGTTGCAACTTCCAGACGGTGAAATTTCCATGAGCAATGGATTTATATCTCCGGCGAGTTATTAATATCCGAAGCTTTACCATATATGATCTTTTTACTCATATTGTTTATTTGAAAATTCAGGCGACTAAAACTTAATCGTGGCCTTTTGTAGATGTGGGGAGGTTTAGCTGTGTGGAATCCACCAAGCTGTTTGAGAAATTCCAACTCTAGGCATCCTGTCAGGCATACTTTTTCACCCGAGGTCAGAAGTCCATCTAAAGTTATTTTTGTTAAGCATTAAATGCCGCTGGCAGGGTTCGAACCCTGAACTTGTGATACCATCTGAGCTAATACCCCGTTGGCTTCTAACGTTATTTATTTATATTTTTAATCTAAAGTTATTTTCTATTCTTATAGATGCATATTCTTGAATAGTTCAACTTTAGCATAAATTGTTTTATCTGATGTCTACATGTTTAGGTGGGCTTCAAAAAATTGAATCAAGCCTATGAACCAATCTACTTAATTGATTTAAAGTGACCTAGGTTGATTTAGACCAGATTTTGTTTGGCTAGTTGTAGTTTAGTGTCAATCAGTTTTGTAATGTTTTTTGTATGTGTTGATCTGATCTTCGTGTCAGATTTAAACATGTGATTAAGTAAAAGTTTAATGATTTAGTGTAACAATGACACCTCACACATGTGTCGAGGTCCAACTCGGAGACGAGGAGTTAGAGATGTCAATTGAAAATCCATTAATATGTAAATGTATATTAAAATATGTTTTTTTTTTCCAGCTATAAACTTTATTTTGTTAGTCATTGTTTTACTAGTTTAATTAATTAATTAATTAAAATTTTTTTTTTTTTTGGGGGGAGGGTGGGGGGGACTATTATTGATAATCTTCAACTATTTATGGCAGCCTTAAGGCGTCGAGGCTCCAAAAAGATGCTATACAATTAGCACACAAAGATTTAAAATATTGAAAACTGGAAGATGGGATACCCAACCCTAAGATTAAATAAAACCTCCACGATCATTGTTTCTTAAACTAACATTATTGTTACAATATCGTGATTCCTTTCTTTCCATATCATCTTACTTACAAAAGGAAGCACCTTTCACAAAACGTTTGAGCCGATAAATGCAAGGGTCTTCCAACATATTAGGAGATCTCCCATCGAAGCCTGCATCACCCAGTACAATAAAACGCTCCTTAAGAAATGCATCCGCAAATTGCTAACCCACCCACAATGAATCAGAAGACTGTCCGCACTCTCCGAATCTAATGTGCAGAACAAGCAAGCCAAGTAAATATCCATTCTTTTGTGCATCAACTCAATTTTAGAGGGTGGGACCCCATTGAGGCTAAACCCTTAAGAAGGATCAATTAAAATTTGTGTATTTCTCCACCATGGCCCAGCAATCATCACTCCATTTCCATATCCTCGACGAAACTCCCACCCTTCTTGTTTTGTGTAACATCTCAGCAAAGCATTTTATGGCCCGCACCTCAAAAAATCCTAGATGAAAATCTCGTACTAAACTCCTTGATCTCGATCCATGTCGCTGAACTGATCAGTTCCACAGAGGAAGTCTGCCTCTCCCCTCACTCATCTTATTTCCTTTGGATCTACAGCACAAGGGATACCAATTAGTGTGTATAGACTAGTTAGAATGTATCAAAGTACTCTAAGCTTCCGAAAGTAAGTTACATGACTATCACTTCAGATTTAAAGTGAAAGAGCATCACTCTCAGACAATACCATTCACGTTAGCTACCCAAGTAATCACATCATCTTTATAATGTGTTAATGGTTTAGTAAACGATGAGCATCTTAATGAATAACATCTGAGACAAGTCAATCTCCTATCCGTAGGTTGATTGAGACTTTGGTTTCTTTCTGACCATCAAATGATCAAGCACAATTGACTACTGGTTTTGTATTGGGACACATTTCCTTGTGGATCCACTTGAAAAAAATGCAAGAAAATAGAAGAGTATACCTGTACAATTTTAACTAATGGGGAGTCTGGGACCGTTCATCAACTGACTGAGATTATGGTCTAACTGGCTGGATTTAGAGGGAGGGGGGTCAACCGGTTGAGTAAATCTCTCAATTGGTTGTGAGCATGCATTATGTTTCTGTCTTCAAATCACAACCACATTTTCTTCAAGCTTCAACTGAATTGCATGGTAGAATTGGGTTTTCATCCATTTTAGCAGATTTCTAAGTCATAAAGGCCCTTTCAGTCTCAGTTGCAATACTTCACCATAGGATCAATTTAGTTGCATTGTGAAGTGGACTGGCAGAAACTTACTTTTCGTTTCTTGTTTTTCTTTTTTCCCTATTTCCTTCAGTATTCTATTCAGTTAGTTCTTTCTAAAAAATGAAGAATCTGATAACACTCTGAAGAGGTGGTTGGACGTGTGATTTTCCTGCCTTCTACTGTTTCTGGAAAAAGTTGTAAGTCTTGTGCATGCATGTTCTGAAGCAGGATCTCCAGAATGTCTTTGAAGTTTTCATGGGGCAGATTCGTCAACTTTTTGGACTTAATTCTGACAATCACTATTCTGCAGAGTCAGGAATCTCCAGTTTTTTGCCTAGTCATAGAGGCTTTACAGAGTGGTAAGACCTACTGAAAACTTATCATTAGACAATAACCTTCATCAATGTTTTTTAGGTTGATATCCTACATTAAAGAGTTGGTTCTTCATTTCATTTCATTAAACATAATACATAGTAAATTTAACTGCAAAGGAAGGGCTTTGACATTGTAAGGAGTTTAATATTATCTTAAATCGATACAGGGACTACAAAATATTGTGTTATAGAATCAATACTTGGAAAAAATCAAAAAACAAAAAGAAAAATTAGAGAATGCTCCTTAAGTTTCTTGTTCATTACACGCATACTGAGAAGACAAGTTGTTTGCAGAAATAAGTGCCACAGTGTTTCCTCTAAGAATCCTTCAGCTACTCAGTATACACCAATCTTGCACTAACCCATACAAGGTTTGTGTTGTCTACTTGTTTTTTCTTTTGCAAGTGTATAATGCAGCGTCCAGTGCAAGTATAAAATCACGAGGCAATCTAGGAGGTCATCAACCCTCAGCATTGGACGGAAATAAAAAGGCAATGTCAAAAATAGAGTGACAATCAAAGTCATGACATTTCTCAAATTGCATAACCAAGTGACTTCAGTTGAGGACTTACTTCTCTTTAGACACACCCTTACATCTATCCTAACCATGAACAATGCAGTGGCATCAATACCTAGAATGACCGTATATGCATGCTCTCGATGCCTCATAAGCCCCTTTATCTACTTCAAAACCCCCAAATGAAGGCTAACTGAATTATATGTATGCAATTATGCAAAATAAATGAAGCATCATCTGCCAATTTCTACGTATTGGGACCTAAACCAAGGAGATGATCAAAGCACCCTAAGGTAGTTCGTAGTGAATCAGCTGATGGTTACACTCAGACGCCTCTTCGTACATATTTAACAGAAAACCACAATTCACCTGGACAAAAGAGACGGTCAATTGTCTAACCCTAAGGCGTTCCATTGGCTACAGTTCTAATCATTGTGTACCACCAGTTATCCTAGCTGTTTTTCTAGTTGCCATTTCAGGTAATTTGGGACCATATCAAGGCAGCTTTTACACCGATTTTTTTAAATTTCTAGTCGCCATCTTTCAGGCTAAGGTTAGGCTTAAAAGCCATGTATCTTTATATTTTGTGAAAAAATAAGTTTCCATGATTGTTATGATGAAAGGTATTTGATGTTCGTCTTACCGTGAAAGACGGAATTGTGTCCTAGGTCAGTTAAGTGTTAGTTGGACAAATTCAAAGAACAATCAATATTTAATTAAGGTTTTAAAGAAGGATCTCCAGTAATTTTCTAGGGAATTTGGCACGAGGGGTTGATCAAGTTGTCTTGGATATTAAGAGATTCCTATTTTTGATGGTGAAGGTCTTCTTGGAGTTAAGGGATTTTTTGCGAGAGTAAATAGTCAATGCAAGAATTTGCTTTCTTGTAATTCTGCTCCCTTTCTATTTTCTTTATTTTCCTTGTTGTGTTTCTTTTGGTGCAATGGAATCGTCTTTACAGATAGTTAAAGAAAAAAGAGTCCAGTGGCGGTCTTGCTGTGGCTGCCTGTGGGTTTTTTAGGATCCAATCTGCGATTCACGCTCACATCTTTTGTTTGGAGTAGATTATGAATAAGTTCAAACCCGGATCTGGTTAATAAAACTTGTGTGCTTGATGCTTTGTCTTCTGCAGGGAATTGGATGTTTTATCTCGGCATCATACACTTTCCAATCTTATTTCATGTGGCACAACTCTTGGGTCTCTGTCCAAACTGGTAAGCTCTTAATGTTTTCAAATACTAATGCCTACTCTGACACATCCATCTTTCTCCCTTACATGGGAGGGTTCTTTGTCATTTGTCATGACACTATTTAATCTGCAGGTTCAATCTCTTCCAAGGATGATTATCAAGGATGAAATCGGAAAACAGGTCAGTTTTTTACCGACAATTAAACTTACAAAAAACAGTCTGAAAAATTGGGATTATCTGTAAGTGCAAAAACATACATGCATCCTCTTAATGATTTGGACTGCTATGGGAAGAAAATATGGAGCTGATGAGATGTGTTTGCTACTTTGCCATTTTCCCCTCCAGCCTTCAGGAGTTTGATTCTCTTCTATACGATTTTGTAGGTTAAGCTTTCACTTGAGGCTGCAAATCTTGCTCAAAGAAATGCCACTATTGGAATTTATGATGCATCTGCTGGTACTATGTTAATTTCGTGACACATTTTTTCCTTCCGGCTTCTTAGGTCATTTTGTAAATGCTACACCACATGGTATTGTTCATAGGTGCTATTGCGTTATATTGTGGTAGATTATTATTGTTATTAATATTTATTATTTATTTTTGTTTCTTCAGTGTCATCAAGGCAAGCAAGGTCTCTAGCAGAGGATGCGTTTTTTCATCCATCCATAATGTCAATCAGCTACTACTCATTTGAACATTGCTTCGCCATATACACAGTAACTATGAATCATCTTCCTTTCTAAATTAAAGTTTTTCAATCAAAATTTCTGCCAGCCGCTATATACTGCTATATTGACATTTTGATCACTGCCCTGACCAGTTCTGTGGTAGGGATGGGCAAAGTATTAAAAAAAAATAAAAGATTGAAGAGAAGTGTGAACGGTTCTCACCCATTTTGTGCATTGGCAGTCACTTTCTTGTGAACTAGCAATATGATAATTATGCTTGTAAGTTGCAGAATATGTGAATGGTTGGTGATAAAATTCATTAAGTGTAGACACCATAGAATTTGACATTAATAAAAATTGCAAACTTGATAGAGGCTCCCTTAAGGGCCAGGAGCATGGGAATGGGAATTTAGAATATGGCAATTGAAACGTTGGAGTCTTAGGCTTGTTAAATGGAAAAAAAAAACTTTATTAAATGGTTGGAGGCCTAAATTGTTGAGATGTTCATATCAAATATGGGAACCCATAAACTCTCTGTCGCGTGTTTGCCTGCATGCCCTCTTAAGCATGTCGCTACAAAGGACACAAACTGGTTTATAACCTTTTAAAAGGCATATAATTTCATCATATAATTACTGGGCTTGTCTCTCCAGAGCTAGCTTGCCAGTTAGAGGCATTTACATAGGGAGACCTCAAAATCTGGTATAAGGTTTCAAATGAAAACTAGATAGATTCTCACAAGCATGCAAAAATTACTGGTTTCTCCCTCGAAACTGATTTTCTTTGGGAGGACGAGGAAGACCCCTAAACCTCGTTTTTTGAGATTTTGGGACTTTGTAGTCTGCATTGGAGATGCTCGAGGACCAGCAGTCTCTGAGAAACTTATTTATTTATTTGTTTATTTATTTCTTTTTGCACAGACACATACATATAATCAGATATACATATACATATAATCATACACATACATATAATCAGATGGCATTTACTCATGTACATTCTCATTATTGTATGGACAGCCTTTCTTTCTGCCGGTTTCGCTGCACATTTTTCTTGCAGCCATCAAAGAATTGAAAAGATACAAACAAGAGCGGGCAAAATATTTAGCATGGGAGGCCAAATCAAAGACAGCTTAATCGTTGTGCAGCTTTCAGAGTTTTATTTTATCTGGAGCATGCAATGAGGTGAGGATTTTCTGGCTGTGATTGTATTCTAGGTAGTATTTGTTCAAAATTGTAGTTTTGCATTTATGTTTGGGGAGGGCCTTCCTTGTTTCTGCCTCTGCTAGAACTGAAGACAGTTTTTATAGCATCGATCTGCCGTTGTCATTAGGCAAGTGTGCAAGGATAATGTAGTTTGTTTATTTATTTATTTTTTTGGAAAGCAATAATGTAGTTTATTGACATTAACAGACTTGCCAAAGTATCCAATATATATACTCATTCAATCTGACCGTTTGACAGGCCTCTCCCTTCCAGGTTAGCGGGCGAACCCTAAGGACCTAAGCCATTCCTCTTTGATTCGGAGACTTACCCGCGTCCGGAACCACATACCCAAATTGAATATCATTCTGAACACGATGACGGGGCCAAATGCTAGGATAAGTGGTTTTTCTTTTCCGAGAAGGTTTGGAACCCTATAATATTAGGCCCTTCCAGTTGGTACCTCGTTTGACCTAGAATAATTATCAAAAGCATGTACACCATCTGGATTTGGGCTGATTCTGTCTTCCCTCTTATTTTTTTTTTCTTCCAGATTTTCTATGCCAGTGCTCAGAAGTTTAACCACATACTGCCATGTTTCACCTCCAACTGTGTGGAAAACAAACACAGACTATATTCAGAACTTGTGCGTTCTACTAAAGAATTAGAAGCGTGTGTGTAATCTTCATTTGTCACTTAGTTTTATGAGTTTCATATGTTGCCTCGTAAAGGATAACAGTCTGTTTGAACGATGGGTTTTGAAAACTTGGATCATTTCCATGAGTCTTCCTTTTTGAAGATTATCCCCAAAAATGTGTACGATCCAATATAAAAATGACAATATGCTTGGCATGGTTTGTTAAAGGACCTTTAGAAAAAGACTTCTCTTTTGTGTCTGCTAATCTCCTTTATAAGATATTTTTTTTTTAATCCACTAACATCTCTCATGAAGCAACAGGTGCTATAGGATTGTTTGACTGGTCAGTTTGCATGTCATTGTGGCTCATGGAGAAAAGCTTGCATGTCGATTCATCAGCCTGTGTGTATGTCAAACTATCAGCCTGTGAGTGCGAGAAATGCTGTCGTCTAAATGAAGAACTCCTTTGTATACTTTTAGGTTTCTCAATTTCATCCATGTTTTTCTTTTAATATTCACCAGTGAATGGTGTTCTATCCTTTGTCTTTTAAAATTGAAAGAATCAAACACATTTTAGGATTGTGGATTGCCCTTTAATCCTTTGCCTTTCAGCTTGAAAGTTGTAAAGGCTCTGTATGGGCTGTTTCTCTCATCTTGCTACAGGTACCTGATCATGGAGAGCGTGGTCCAAAAGCTTTGATTTGTGCTTGGGAGGGTGGTCTATACGTGATTGACTAACTCTACCCCTCTCCAACTTCTCCAACATTAGCAATTCTTTGACACATCAGGGAAGCTTCTTAATTTGGCCAAATCATTTGTTGAATGCCAATCATCCAACATGACTTTGTGATCTCTCACACTCAATCATAGCAAGTCTTTTTCAAGGTATTCGTATTAGTTTACTAGGTTTATTTGATGTTGATCGGGTGCAAATTTGGGTGACAATGATTCGTTTGTCGTCCACGCTTGATGGCATTCCGTAAAAGGAAATCGAAACATGGACTAGAACTTCAAAATTTATTTACCAACCCTAACAGTGACAATCCAATCAACCAAATAATTTACACCAATCATTAGCTATAATGTCTGATCAATGTTTTTATTTCAAAACTTTATCTTAATTATTGTGGGAACATAATTCGACCCAAACATGGTGCACATGCCACATGATGTATGTTTTTATAATAAGACCATAGGGTTGAACTGAGCTTGAATGATGCTATTGTATTATTACTCTCTTTTGTTCTTTATCTTTGTTTCTTTTTCCTTCTTCACATTTGATGAGCGGCTTGATCATTGGCTTGTAAATATAATTGGAAGTTTGTAATATTTTTCAAAGTACCACTTGATTCAGGCTTTGCATTCAAGTTAATTTAATGTAATTGTCAATAATATATTCGTATTGTACGCATCAATTTGGCAAGGAGAAAATAAAGATAAAAATAAATATGGATTTTATGAAACCGACACATCACAAGTAACATCTTGTGCATTCCGTGTTATCGACCTTTCTTGTGACCATTTAAATATTGTGAAGGTTTGTTTTTGAATTTATTGTTAATAATTCTTCTGCAGAAACAGTCATTCATAAATATTTCCCCTTGAAACCCATCCTCCATAACATTTACATACCAAGTGTAAAATCTAGACCTTATGAACTAACACAAACATAATTGTTGATTATTAACAAGCTTCCATATACTGCAAGGATATTATGATCGAATAATCCTCTCTCGTAGTGTATGGATGGGGTCGATTAACAATTCTATATCAACCAATTACTTGATGTTCATGAAAATAAAAATGAAGCTTTTCTTGTCTTTTTTTTTTTTTTGGTATTTACGCGTAAAATCTGTTGGGTGAAACTGAGGTTTACCATTTTAAGCTGCACACATCATATCGCAACACATATACAACTTGCTCACGACTAGAAATTCCCTCTAATTAAACAAGATTTCGTGTCGCATCTTCAACTTTCAAATGACAAAAGCAAGAACATTAGCTTATTGAAATTTTTTTTTTCTTATTTTTTCCTATCTAGATGGAGATAAAGATAAAAATAAAATTAAATCAGCCATATCCTATGACTTGGCTTCTTAATGTTTCAAAAATCAACTAAAAAAAATGCCCACTTTTCAGACTTTTTCAATATATATAAATTAACACAAATGGATGTAAATCTAACTATCCATGGTGCATATAACAATCCCAAAAAATAGATAAATAAAAATGTAAAAAACAATCCAAAACTATCTCTTTCTCTCTGCGATCCAAAACGCTTCTTCGTGTACACAAAGTGCAACTCTCTCTTTCTCTCTGTTCTTCTTTGTTTCCTGCGATCCAATCTGAAAACCCCAAAGCTTCTCTTCAACACAAATACCCATTTCTTGTCTCTGTCTCTCTCAATCAATTATAAAAAAAAAAAAACCCAACTTTCCGGCTACATTTAGCGGCAAATTTGAGATTAAAGGTTGGATTTTTTCCGCCATTTCAAGCGGAAAATGTTATGCCCCACACTTCACTTGGATCTGCAACTGTTGTTTCCAGCTACATTTCCCCCAAATTTCGATACTTCCGCCTACCTCTTTGTTAGAAATTAGGGTTTTATGCTTGATTTCGATTTCGTATCAGCTAAATTTCGATCTTTTGTGGGTTGTTCCGAGTGTTTTGAAGCTTGGGTTAGTCGTGTTTGGAGTTGTGATCACGAGATCTCTCTTGATTAAGTTGAGTTCCTGGTGAATTCAGGTTTTGGTTGATCTCTTAGCTAGTTGGAAGCTCATGATCTGGTGCTTAAATTCTCTTTATCTTCAATTAGTGAATCGATCTGAGAGCTTTCATTCGAAGGGTTTGATTGTTTATTGCTAAGATGCAGCAGGATCAGCGAAGGAAGGTGAGTTTTTTTTTTTTTCATCGAAAGTTTTGATCTTTTTGTTTAACATGCGTTTTTCACTTCATTAGATGATCTTCTTATTAAATAAATTAGTTTAGTTGATATTTTCACTTTAATTTTTTATGATGTGAGATATTCTTTTTTTGCTTGATTTGATACTTCCCTGCTATTGGATTTGTAATATTAAACAGTTTGGGGGTTTCTTAATTGTATATTATGGTCTTGTATAGACTTTTTCCTATATAGAATGAAAGGACGGTCGAAGAATAATTCATGTCTTTTTCTTTGGGTTAGGTGCTCTATTAAAGAAATAGAGACCAATTTCATGTTTATCTGAACTAGATTCAAGAATCTGTCAAACTTTTGTTGACATTAATCATGGGCTTTTGCCCCAATTATTTGGAATCACTTGTTTTTTCTTTAGTTAAGTTAGTTTTGATTGGAGGCGTTAATTTTTGTGAAGCTCACTCTTAGAATGGATGAATATGATAGAATTGTCTTCACACAGTAAGTTGACAGCTGATACTTTAAAACGCTGTTTCACTATTTTTTTAGTCATATGTTAGGCTAGAAGTCAATATTATCAAGCGTCTATTCACATAATACAAGAGCTTAGTCTCAAGTTAAATACATAGGACATAGGCTAAGTGTTCTCTTTGTGGCATGCTTCTGGTTGTAGGTTGAAAATTATGTATAAATTTGTCTGTCAGGACAAAAGGAATGCAATCTTAATTGTTGAGATGCCTTCACTTGTGAAGCAGTTCCTGTAGATTTGTTACACGTTCTTTACTCTTACCTTATGTTCCAAATAAAACTCCTACCCACAAAAGAAAATGAGGATGGAAGGCAGAATAAAACGTTAATTAAACTTTTTGTCTAGTGAAATACAAACATGACTATACTCCCTTTGATTCCTTCCTATTAAATTCTATATGAAGCTGGTTTCCCCTCTGCTCATTTTTTTAGTACTTCTGCTGAATTGGAATTGGTGATGTTTGCTGCATAACTGTATATATGTAAATATCACACGTTTACGCTCTCTATACTGTATGCGATGGTCTGTTTCTTGCACCTTTTGTAGATCATATTGGGTTTTATGGGGCAACGAAGCTCGATAGATTATTAAAGCAAAATTTCTTTCTATTCTTAATGCAGGCATCTGCGGAAGTAGATTTCTTTACTGAGTATGGTGAGGGGAACAGGTATAAAATAGAAGAAGTTATTGGTAAAGGAAGCTATGGTGTTGTTTGCTCTGCATATGACACACATCTAGGGGAGAAAGTTGCTATTAAGAAGATCAATGATATCTTTGAACATGTCTCTGATGCCACACGTATCCTTCGAGAGATTAAGCTTCTGAGACTCCTTCGTCATCCAGACATTGTGGAAATCAAACACATCTTGTTGCCTCCTTCAAGAAGGGAATTCAAAGACATCTATGTTGTTTTCGAACTTATGGAATCTGATCTCCACCAGGTTATAAAAGCAAATGATGATTTGACACTAGAGCATTATCAATTCTTTCTCTATCAGCTTCTTCGTGGATTGAAGTACATACATACAGGTTTCTAACTGCCAACTAATTTTGCATTTACTTTTTGGGAGTTGGTGTTAATTTACTTAGAAGTGTGGTTAATTTTTGTTTGTTGATATGAGATGCATATATATATTTTTTTTGTGGTTTTTGCAGCTAATGTTTTTCACCGAGATCTAAAGCCGAAGAATATTCTAGCAAATGCCGACTGCAAACTTAAGATCTGTGACTTTGGTCTTGCAAGAGTAGCCTTCAATGATACCCCCACAGCCATATTCTGGACAGTGAGTTTCCTGTCAACTGATTTCAGTGGGCATTTCAAGTTTGTTAATTCATGACCCTTTTTTCTGCTTTCAAGCATGTTAATGTTCTTTTCCAGCAAACAAACCTGATTCTATAAACCCTCTTGACACTTGCAGGACTATGTAGCAACACGTTGGTACAGAGCTCCAGAGTTGTGTGGATCCTTTTTCTCCAAGGTGCATAAACTGCAGTAACTGTTCTCATTTACGGTTGCATGGATCTATATATGAAGTTGTTTATTGTGATAATTTGGAAGGCTTAGTTGGAAATTGGAAGTCTTTTGTTTTCCACTTAATCAATCTTAAATAGCATCTGTGGTGTTTAATTCTATTAAAGTCATTCATAGAAAACCTACACTTTTCTTGTCAATTTATCGCAGTACACACCGGCAATAGATATATGGAGCATTGGCTGCATCTTTGCTGAGATTTTAACTGGTAAACCCCTCTTTCCTGGAAAGAACGTGGTCCACCAATTGGATTTGATGACAGACCTGTTGGGAACACCTTCTGCTGAAGCAATTGCCAGAGTATGTCTCTTCTCGTGAATACCGTCTTTACTGAATGTAATTAGTTCTCTTTGTAATGTATTTTAGGATAATATGGACTTGTTTATATCAATCTAGTTCTCATGACCATTTATCATATTTACAGGTACGTAATGAGAAGGCCCGCAGGTATTTAAGCAGCATGCGAAAGAAAAAACCTATACCCCTTTCCCATAAGTTTCCAAATGCAGATCCATTAGCACTTCGTCTGTTAGAAAGGATGCTAGCATTTGAACCCAAGGATCGACCGACTGCTGAGGAGGTATAGTGGGCATGTTTCTGTTATTCATTTTACTTCCAAAGATATGCATGCTCTATCTAACAGGGAAATTTTGTACGACAAGGTGTCAGGCTTTAGCAGATCCCTATTTTAGGGGATTGGCGAAGGTTGAGAGAGAGCCTTCTTCTCAGCCAGTGACAAAAATGGAGTTTGAATTTGAAAGACGAAGGGTAACAAAGGAAGATGTACGAGAGCTTATTTATCGAGAAATTCTTGAGTACCATCCAAAAATGTTAAAAGAGTTTTTAGATGGATCAGACTCAATAGGCTTCATGTATCCAAGGTATTGATCTTCAATGCATTCACATGCACACATTACATAGTACTAGCGTGTGTGCATCATTCTGGTTTTTTTTTTAGTTGTGTTTGCTTACTGTTGTTAATTACACGTGAAATCGGCCACACGTTAACGTAAAGTATGTCCATCGAGCAACAATTTTGCGTTATTGAAAATAATAATAATAATAATAATAATAATAATAATAAATAATAATAATAATAATAATAATAATAATAATAATAATAATAATAATAATAATAATAATAATAATAATAATAATAATAATAATAATAATAATAATTCCTGACACTTACTTTATACCTTAGAAGTGGTCCATTTGGGGGCAGAGGGATAAGTAGTAAGCTTTTTTGTTGCTGTGATCTAGTGGATTGAGTTGCAGGTGAGCCTGAAAATGAGAAAAAAGAGGATTTCTACTCACCTTACCAATAGTTATTGAAAATTCAATCCCATTTTCGTAAATTTCATCACTTCTACAAGCTAAGTGGCTTTCGACATTCACTAACAAAGACACGACTCTTTGGTGGGCTATTATCCAAGAGAAATATGACCTGGAAGACCATGGTTGGTTCACAAATCAATTGAGGTTACCAAATGGTTGTGCACTGTGGAGATCCATCATGTCTCCTGTCGAGGTTATGGATTGAGACTTAACTTCTGGAAAGACAAGTGGATCATTCCCCAATCCCTCCATGATCTGTTTAATCAAATCTGGGGGGACTACCAAATGGTTGGTTCATGAATCAATCGAGGTTACCAAATGGTTGTGCACTGTGGTGATCTATCATGTCTCCTCAAGGTAACGGCTTAAGAATTAACTTCTGGAAAGACAAGTGGATCATTCCCCAATCCCTCCATGATCAGTTTATCAAATCTGTGGATTAGTAGAAAGAGAGATGGCCTTGTTTCGAAGTTCTGTGAGGTTAATGTTCAATTCCTTAATTGGGATCTAGAGACTTGAAGGTGCTTCAAATGACGAGCTTTTAAAAATTCTTGAACCAGTTAATATTGAAGTTTGATAAGTGCATTTGGGATCAAACGTCAAACTCCTCTGTCAAGGATTTCTATAACAAAATTGTCTCCTTGTCCATTCCTCCATCTAATCCTTCTCTGTTCCACCTCTAATTCCCTTCTCCAGTAATTTCTTTTGGAAAAAGCCAACCCTTCCTTGCTTGGCTTTTTTCCTATGGACCCATGCTCATGAAATTTTTTAAACCTCATCTAACCTTACCAAGAGAGCCCCCTGATTATCACTGATAGATGCTCCATGTGTGAAGTAAACTCTGAATCTATCCCCCATTTTTTTTCTTCAGTGCCCCTTTGATATTTCTGTGGATGACGATTACGAGTGAGACAAGATGGTTGTTTCTCCCCAGTGGCAGTTTGATGTAATGTTTAAGACTATGGAACTCCAGAATTCTCCCTAGTTGCAGCAAATGGTTATGGGACAGGGTTCTCGTGATTATGTTATGATTTGTGGGTGACTTGGAAGGAGAGAAACAACAGATGGGAAAGAATTGGATGGAACATGATCAATGATGTCTATCCAATGGGCTGTTGCCTGGGACCTGGCTCATACCAAGCCTCTTCCGGACCTATCTCTCTTGGGACAAGCTAATTGTGAGATGAGGTCATTTTTAGTTTTTTTCCTATTTTATTTTTTTCTTGGTGTTTTTCGATTTCAATTTCTTTCTCTTTTGAGCTTCTTGCTCAGCTTGTAGTTCACTTCTTTTTCTCTTGATGAAAGTTTAATAAAACACTTCTACTGCTCCAAAAGCATTCCAATCAAAACCGCGAATTCAAACGGGTAGACCGTTGGAGTTTCTGGGTGGGTGTATTCGATGGGCCATTTAACAAAAACTTAAAAATGGTCAATTTTTTTTTTATTATTATTGTTTTTTTTTAGGGGTTGGGGGGGGGGGGGGGGGGGAGTAAATTATTTTTGTATCATTTGCGTAGATGGAAGCCTTCTTTAGTTTTTTTGTGAGAGGCTAAGCTTCAAGTTTGGACCCTGGTATTGTGAGGAGTTTGTGGGTTGGAAACTTCTTCCCGCCATGAGAAAGGTCGGCAAGTATTTTAGCATTGTTGGATAATGAAGTGATCGATGTAGAGGATGACCTGGATGGTGCCTTTTCCCTTTGTCTTCACTGTAGAAATAAGTTGGATGATTTCAAATGGGTGGCCACCAAAGTCTATGGTCCGAATGCCAGAAGATTTGCACTCACAACTATGGCAGGAATTAGGTGATATTAAAGGGTTATGGCAATACCCTTGGTTGGTAGGTGGTGATTTCAAATTGACATATTTATTGAGAATGTGAATAACTGGTATTGGTGAGTAGGAGTATGTACTATTTTTCAGAGTTTGTGGATGAGTATGATCTGTTTGATATGCCACTTCGAGGAGCTGATTTTACATGGATGACTAATCAGGTTGTTCCTGTCCTTCGAAAATTGGATAGATTCTTGATATATAGTGATTGGGAAGAACATTGGGGAAACTAGTAGTTGATGCTTTACCTAGAGTGGGATCAGCGCCCATTCCTTTTGTAGCTGGTTCACGCCTTCCAAAAAAAATTCCCTTTAGGTTTGATGTTGGGTGGTTTGAGGACCAAGAGTTAATCCCTTTGATTAGCACTGATGGAAAAGTTCTCATTGTGATGGGTCGGTGGTTCAAGCTTGAACAAGTTAAACTGAAGGTGACAGAGTGGTGCGGAAAAAAGAAAATCAGGAAAGAGGGAAGATTGGCTTCATTACTAGAGGAGGTTATTTTGGATAGAAGGAGCAAACTAGGGCGTTGTCTTCAATAGACCTTCAAGATAAGGCAGCCAAAAAGGTTGAGATTGATAAGATTCTTTGGGAGTAGGAAGCCAAGTGGAGAAGGAAATCTAGAATCAAATGGCTTCTAGAAGTTGATGCTAACACTAAAATTTTCATGCTTTTGCATATCTTAGAAGGAAGATGATTGATTTGTCCAGAAAAAAGATTGATGGAGTTCTTGTGGAAGACCAAAGTATTATTCAGAATCACAATGTATTGTTCTTTGGGCAACTTTATCATGACCCATGGAATCAAGGTTGCGGTTAGAAGGTTTGGAGTTTGTTACTAGTTTGGAGGAGGATCAAGCTAGGCTTGATGATTACTTCAATGCTGGGGAGATTCTTGATGCTATGGGCAGTTGCGGGAGTGATAAGGCTCCAGGCTCGGATGGTTTTTCTTTTAGGTTTTCAAGGTATGTTGGGATTTTATTCGTGATGAAGCCATGAAGGTGGTTTTGGAATTTCAAAATTCCTTCTATTGGAGGTTAATACATCTTTTATTAATCTGATTCCCAAGAAGAGGGTGCTGGGTGTATTCGTGATTTTAGACCTATTAGTCTAGTAGGCAGGATGTATAAGATTTATCGCCTAGGCTATGGCTGGAAGATTAAAATCTTGCTTGGATTTAGTCATTGGGCCTAACTAAGGGGCGTTTGTGAAGGACTTGCAACTTTTGGATGGGGTGATGATTGCCAACAAGTTGATTGATTCGAGACTTGAGAGTGGTGCTTGTGGATTACTTTGTAAGATTGATTTCGAAAAACATGTGATCATGCATATTTGGATTTTGTATTGTGGTGTATGGACAAAACGGGTTTTGGCACAAGATGGATTAGGTGGATCTAGGCTTGTATGTCGACGGATCATTTTTTGTGCTTGTGGGAGAGCAGCCAAGTGGTTTTTTTAAGATATCGAAGGGCATTCACTAAGGCGACTCGGTGTCCATTTTTATCTACTATTGTGGTAGAAGCTTTGAGCATGTTTGTAGCTAAAGCTGTTAGGTTTATTAGCAGGGTTTCAAGTGTCTCTTTCAGGCAGGAAGGTTGCACATCTCCAATTTGCGGATGATATTCTTTTCTATTTCGATGATGGAACATCACAGTCGGAGAATCTCAAGTATATTTTGTTAATTTTTCAAGTGTGTTCGGGGGTTAAAGACTAATTTTTTCAAAAGTACGGTGTAAGAGGTGGGAGAAGGAGCTAGTAGTGAAGTGGGTGCTGGGATTTTGGGATGATACGTGGGTGTGCTATTAGCTATTTATTTGGGGCTTCCCTTAGGAACTAAGAATGAATCTAAGCACTTGTGAAATCTGGTGGCAGAAATGATGGGAAAGAGATTATCCATGTTGAAGGCAAACTTTTATCCAAAGGAGGGTGATTGGTTCTTATCACGAATGCTTTAGCAAATATGCATGTTTACTATATGTTGTTTCAGATGCCTTCATCCATGACTAAGAGGATCGAAAGAATGATTAGGCATTTCTTGTGGTACGGTAACGAAGAGGATAAAGGGTTTCATGCCTTAAACTGAGATCTAGTTTGTACGCCGAAAGAAGTGGGACATCTTGATACCTCTTTAAGCGTCTTAGAAGTGTAAAAAAAAGCAATATAATCACCCAACTTGGCAATACGACTGAATCTTACACTAAATAACTATCATTTACACTAACAACTATAACTGAAGACAAGTATTCAAACATCCCACATAGAAAACATAGTAGTCTTATTATATGACAAATGAAAAAATAAATTTTTTGAACAAATTAAAAAATAATTGCTTCCAATTTGGTGTTGTCAATTGTTTCGAGTTAATTTCTTTATCCGGAACATAATATACAAGGGAGAGTAAGCTTATTATGATATAACCTTTATAAATCATTGCATGCCATTGGAAAGCTTATTATGATATAACCTTTATAAATCATTGCATGCCATTGGATAGTCTACTACTTCAAAATACTATGGTTTTAACTAGTTTTGTGTATACTTCATATTTGCACAAAAGGGTAGAATAAATATATACTTAAAAAATATCGGCTGATCAAATTTCAACTAATCCAAATTAATATGATTTCACTCTTAAACTGATTCGTTCTGATTAACTAGTTAACTACATAGCTACCTTGAAGAAAATACTATTCTGGCAGAAGAAAAACTCACTAGTAACACGCAACTCTATTGGTTGGCATAGTTGCTCATGATATAGATAGGTTCATTTATTTGATTGGATTTGTTTGATCCCGGGGTATGTTTAAGTGTTTCGAAGAATTGTCTGATTCAAATGCTTTTAAATATTCTTAAAAAAAAAAATAGATACCCATATTCTTACATTTATTTGTGTTCATTTGCTTGATAATATAATATGCATAAAGGGATGAAATGACCAAAATGTAATCTATGACCTAGGTTTCCCCTCTTTTTGATCTTTGTCTCCTAGTCATAAAGTTTAACGACTTTACCACTTTTGGGATGTGAACTATATGTTTTAAAGAGAGTTCTTTTTTACAAATTTCTTAATAAGTAAGCAATCGTTATAACTGCATATCAAATTACACGCATTTATTTATTTGTTTGTTTCTCAACTATTTCTTTTCGACCTCTTTTACTGATGCATAAAACACTTCTTTGTAAGTGGTTGTGGAGGTATGGTACAGAGAGAAAGCTTGTGGAAAGAGGTGATTAGAATGAAGTATGATTCGACACGTTCAAACTAGGTACCTAAGCATCCATCATGTCCTTATGGACCGGTACTTGGAAAATTATCTCGAACTTCAGAAAGGAGTTCCTTTAAGGAGTCGAGGTGGTCGTGGATAGAGATGACAAGAAACATGGTGTGGTAATGGATTTTGGTGCTTAGTCAAATAGGGTGATAAATTAGGAGTTCCATCTTCGTGGAGGCGTACTTTCTTTGGGTGAAATGGTTGAGTTTGTTGAACTTTTTGCAATTTTGGAAGGTGTGTATCTCGGGGACCAAGATGACAAATGGGTATGGAGAGAGGATAAAGACAAAGGATTCTTTGTGTCATTGTTTTCTTCTTTAGCTATGAGGCAGGTACCCGATTGTGCATGCCGTAATATCCCTCAAAATTGATATGGAGAAAGGGTTCCTTCTAGAGTTTCTTTTGCTATGTGGACTGCCATTTGGAATAAGCTTCCATCCAAGGTTGAGCTAGCTTATAGAGGCATGGATTTTGATATGAGATGCACTCTTTGTGATAATCTTCCCGAGGGTTTAATGCACCTTATTCCAATGTTTTAAAAAGCGTTTTTAAGACTCGAGGCGGTCAAGCTTTTTCCGAGGCGAAGCGTAGCGAGGCGTTTTTTTGTAAAAAATAGTGAAAATATATATGTATTGTTTGTTGGGTTTGTAGCATTTTCGTATCTTGTAAAAAATAGTGAAAACACATGCAGCTAAGCTCAATTTCAACATCATTCTTTACACCTTCTTGACTTTCCCAATGTCCCCAAAAACCATTAAAATTTCTTTCCTTTATGAATGTATTGATGAAGGCAGGAAACTTTGGGTTAAGGAGCCATCCCTTAATATGTTATCAAGGATCCCTTAAAGAGAAATGAAGTACCCCAAAAACATGTCCCTAGTTAGAGGGCTTTGCCATTAAGCATCTTAAATGGACTTCTTAATTTTGATGCATTGTTTCACAATATCAATGGATCTTAAAAAATGATTAAATCTTTTTTCTTATTTTCCAAAAATCAGAGAGCAGAGAGCAGAAAGGGAGTCGACTCGACTCGAGGCAGAGAGCAGAGAAAACAGAGGCAGAGAGCAGAAATGGAGTCGACTCGAGTAAGGCAGAGAGCAGAAAGGGAGTCGACTCGACTCGAGGCAGAGAGGGAGAGAACAGAGGCAGAGAGGGAGTCGACTCGACTCGAGGGTTCGATCGATTTCGACAGAGTGTTCGATCGATTTCGATCGGAGGTAGAGAGGGTTCGAATGTTCGATCGACAGAGAGGGTTCGATCGACAGATTTCGACAGAGAGGGTTTGATCGACAGATTTCGACAGAGGGTTCGTCGACAGAGAGGGTTCGATCGACAGAGAGGGTTCGTCGACTAGATGTCGTCCTCAGCATCACCATCAGTGAGAGTCGACTTCAATTGCAGATCCTGGTTCGATCTTCTTCTTCTCTTCTTCCTTCCCTTCTTCTCTGTCTGCAAATGAAACGAGGAACCGAAATTTCAATCTATTAGATTTTTGCAAATCTATCTGGTTCGTTGGATCGTTTTAGAGATCGGAAGCTGATTAGATGATCAGGAAGTTCAAAAGCTTACGCCTCAAGGCGTACGCTTCGGAACACGAAGGCGCTCGCCTTCACTTGGCACCTCAACTCGTACGCGCAGAGGCGATTTCTGTGTGCCCCGCCTCGACTCGCGTCTCAAGGTGTACGCTTCAATCGCCTTTTAAAACACTGCCTTATTCTTCATTGTGAGTGGGTTAGTAAGGTGTGGAGGTATATTGTCATTCTTTTTGGCTTATATTGGGTGATGCGGAACCCATAGAGATAATGTTAAGGTCGTGGAAAGACGCCAAGTCATCTTATTCAAGAGGGATGATTTTGTGGAAGCCTATTGGGTGGTTTGGCTAGAGCGCAATTTCACAGTTTTCTACGATAAAGCTTTTAACATGGAGGCGGTGTCTTTAGAGATTTTAATCCTAATGTGGAGTTGGGTATCTCATCCGATGCAGTTAAAATGAATAACGGACCCATAACGGTCCAGGAGCGTAATATGTTATAACGAGATATAACAATATATAACGGAATATTTTTATACCCCTATTAAGTATTAATATATTATTGAGTCAAAAAAGTGAATCATGTTCATAACATTAAATTCAAAAACATCAAAACATTAATGAAATACATCTTTCCTTCATATGGGAATGAGATTGCAACAAAGAGTGATATCGCAATAGAGAGTGTGATTGACTCTTCGTCTTCTTTTCTTTTCTCGTTCTATGTCGACTGACGATGTCTTATTCTCTGTCAATCGATAATAATGAGCTTTGGTCCTTCATCTTTCTTCTGAGTTTAGGGTTCTGGTTCAATCAAGAATGAAATGGGTGAATTTTTTTTATGTATTAGAACAAACATTAAAACGATGTTATTGAAAAAAAAACGTTATCTCAATAATGACCGTTATATCGGAGCCATGATACCAAAATGTGGCAATGTCAAAACGTAGTGGCTCACCCCCTGTTAAGCATTATATCGGGATTATATTGACGTTATGACACCGTTTTAAAATCAAAGATCCCATCTTCCATCCTTCAAGGGCTTGTTCTTTGATCACTTGTTTGCTGATTGGAATATGTTGATCTTGGGACCTTGATGCCTTCAAGGTTACCTCAATTTGTATTTTGATAATCAAAATTAATCAATAATATTTTACCTTCGAAAAAAAACTAGTCATTCCAAAGGTAGGCATTAGGCGCACGCCTAGCCCTGTCCAAATGAGCCAAGCCCACACTTATTTTGTCTCAATTGGTTGGACTGAGCATCCGCCAGCACATGAAAATGCACCTCAAGATTCAATCAAAACCTAATTTGGCTTTTTAGCTTGCTCAATGTTGATGCTCTAAGAGGTTTTGTCCTTATAGTTTTAAGAAATGTATACACACACGTTTCTTATTCTCTTATACTTACATGCCAAAGCGGTGCTAGCTCAGCTGGTAAAAATTTTGGTCTGATGGCATCACAAATTTAGGATTCAAACTTCAAAACCCTACCAAAGGCATTTATGTGGTGTTAGGATGTAATAAAAAACCCTGCATACCCTTAAAAAATAAAAATAAAAAACACATTGAATGGAGTTCATTGTTTTCCAAGGCGATCATATCACTAACCCCACATAGAAAAGTGTTACATCCTATGTATGTAACAAGGACAATTGGACACACAGACACCCGATGCTCAGAAGATCGATTTTTCACATTTTTCAAAGCATTTGATTTTTATTAAATGTTTTTTTAATGAAAATGAAATTCTTAGAAAAATGTTACGAATATTTGTAGGTTATATGGGTATTTGTACTGTTTTATCGTAAAAAAAGAAAGATTATTTGTTTTTGCCCCCTGAGCATAGATTCAAACAGAAAATAAAGCCCTCCCGTGGTCCCACCCGTCCATATCCATAAGAGTTGACATCTGCACACAAACTGTGAGGGCAGATGAAGAGGAAAAGTTCAAGGACAGAGATACTCTGTTGGCTTATTATCTATGATCTCATTGTCATTCAACATATTTAGTACTTCACACGCACATGCAGCTATTTCACCTTTTTTAAAGTACTTCATGCATTTTGGCAGTTTGTCTTGTGATATACGTAGTCTAGTTGTGATGTTATTGTTCTCGACACTTACATTTGTTCTTCATAACAGTGCTGTTGACCAATTCAAAAAGCAGTTTGCTTATCTTGAAGAGCATTATGGAAATGGTGCAACTGTTACTCCACTCGAGAGACAACATGCATCATTACCCAGGTATGCAGTCTGACAAGGTGCTCCTCCTTTCTTTCTCTTGGTGTGTCACTGACATCAGTAGTGAAAATATTGTGCATGCAGACCCTGCGTACTGTATTCAGACAATACAACACAGAGCTCAACTGAGGTGGTCACTGATGATTTCTCAAAATGTTGCATCAAGGAAGTCGAGAGACCACAACCTGATAGGAGCTCTGGGATCTCTATGACAAGGGGTCCTCTTCAGGTTCCTCAAAGAGCCCAAGGTACAGTAAATTTTTATACTTGATACTGCTGAAATGCCGGCATTTTAATATATTATTCATTTGTTTATTTATTGTTTATCCATCCCGCATTTGGAGTGGGCTAGAGAGGTGTTAATAAATAATAAATTGGCGGTAGTTATACTTCCATGTGACTATTTGTAGCCACACCCACCATCTTGTAAGAAGTTGAAAAAAAGTTTTTTTTTTATTTGCTAATCCGATAAAAGAAGCGCCCTTTGGGATAAATCATTATATACTCATAAAAATGTTAATCAAGATCTTATATTCTCAGTTCTTAATTCACATTTGAAGATTCAGGTCCAATCAGTTGGTGCCAGTTCTTGATTTTCATTTGATGATTCAGGCCCAATCAGTTGCAGCTAGGGAATCAGCTCTTTTCCCCTCACTCTTTGGCCATAAAATCTTCTAGAAGAAAGAGATCCCTCCTAAAATCAATATATTTGCCTGGGCCTCAGGTCAGGAAAAAATTCTTATAGTAGACAACATAGCCAGAGGCTTGATCATCACTAATATGTGCTTTGTGTCACCCTAACTCTGAATCCATTGATCACATCTTCTTCACTTGTCCCTTCTCCATTGGTTTGTGGGCTTCTATCTGTGGAGAAGCCAATTATATTCCTCCTATTGCTTCTAGCTAGCTGCAATGGGTGAAGGCTTGGGGAAGGAGTGGTCTATCAGTCAGGAGTGCAATAGAGTTCTTTTAGCTACAATTTGGGTAATTTGGAAAAAAAAGAAGAGGATTTTCAAGGAAAATATTAGAGATATTCCTGAGCTCACTAGATCAGTCAAAGCACTGGATTGGCACTAGAGAATACTTGGGGGATCATCAATGATCAACCTTTCAATATGTGCATCCTTAACTGGGATAACCTCTTTTACCTTAAGGATTGGATTATTTGGGTTATGGTATCCATAACAAGTAAATTGTGATTGAGTTGATAAATAAAGGGATTTAGACTTACCCCTAGAACCCGCCCCCCACCGCACCCACACACAAACACAAAATAAAAGGTTTGGTAAAACACTGACCCCTTAATTTTGTGTCAACATGGTCTCCCTGTCCTGACCGTTATGTTTTATTCACTCAACATTTCACCATAACCCATCTCCATCACCCTCCCCCTTTCCACTATCGCTAAAATCGCTGCCCCATCCCCACCACCACCTTGATCACCAAAACCTTCAATTGACTACACCCACCTTCACCTTCAATTTAATCCATGGTAATGATGGGCTCTAATATGGCTTTGATTTAATCCATGGTGTTAGTGGGTTTGTGGTTTTGAGTGAAATTGTTGTTGGTGGGGTGAAATGTGACGATTCAGGTGGTGGTGGTGATGTCCCATAAATAAAAGGCAGTTGCTTCTTCAACTTCCTTTGGGGCTTGGAAGCCTATCCAAAACCAGTGTAGTGAAGGGTGAAGACAAAGTGAGGACCCTTGCATCGAGAACCGAAGTGCACTTCAGGACTTCAAAGTAGTGAAATGATTAAAAAATAATCTTGATATATCTTAAAACATCTACATAAAAATGCAAATAAGTGCATTTTTTTCTATATATCCAAGATTCTTATTGGCAAAATCAGGGATGTTTGTAATCCAATATATAATATAAAGATAAGAAAATAATTTTTTTTGTAAATGTATAACAAGATAAAGTCAAGAGTGATCAGAAAATGCCATTTGAAAAAGTGAAATGAGTGACCATCACTCTTTACACATCTATATTTCATGTGTAGGGAAGCAAGAGAAAAATAAAGCTAGTGTTGAGTAAAGAAACATTACATAATGAGTTGAAAAATAAATAAATAAATGTTAGTTGGTTCTTTTAGAGGGATTTAATTGGAAATATGAAACATGAATGTGAAAGCTGAAGAAGAAATCTGAGAGAGATACTTGAATTGATTCAGGGAGATCTGAGAGGGAGAGCTTGATTTTTTTTTTTTTTTATGAATAAAACATTCTCATTAAAAGAAAGGAAGGGAGGGGTTGGCTTTTGATCTAGAAATCTTGTCGTTGAGGGAGTTCTGCCTTGTTTCAAGGGGAGTAAACATTCCACCCTTTTGTTTTAAACAATTATGTAGCATGGGTTCAACTTATCCACGGATTCAGTATGTTCAAAGTTAAAAGTTCGTGAGTTATGTTGAAAAATAAAAACAAACATATTATCTCCATTCTGAACCTCAGTCATGGAAGAAAGAGATTACATATGAAGAGCTGCCCAAAACACACACTCTGAGAAGGTGTTTTTGTTTTTTGTTATTTTTATCCTAAAAGGATAATTACTAGAACATGCAATGCATAATGGGTTAGACAGTATCACTTATAAACCCACAAAAAAAAGACAATATTCTGATTTAAAAATGTGAAAATAACAGAGCTCTTATGCATTTTTGTTGAGAATTTCTAGCTCAAGCTCTATTGCTATGGCTTCCTTACAAATCTCTTCACCATCATGGATATTATCATTGTAGTAAACTAATAATACCTATAAATGAAATTACTAATTTTGATTATTGTTTGACTGTTACTTGTATGATGTTATCTTGGGTCCTGCTCAATATGAAACTGCTGCAAGTTTATTGGAGCCTCATGGAGAACATTGGAGAAGCCATGAGAGATCTGGATGGTAGAGTATATTGGATCCTTATGGAGAATTTTGGAGCGTGGAAGATTGTAGGATGGTGGATAGAAGTCTAGGTTGTTTACTAGAGCACTGTACTTGTGAGCATTTAGATGGTTTCTTTGGATAGGGGATGTAAAGAAGTACAGGGTTCTCTAGGAAATAAAAAATAAAAAAATCTATGGTTAGTTCCCGAAACAATGTTAGGCAGCTCTAGATATTACATAATTCTACCTCAAGAAATATTGGACTGACAATTTTTTTTTTTGGTTTGCCTAGTAATATTCGGGGGGCTCCTACCATTTTCACATGGTTTGATAGTAACACAAGATATATTGCATCATAAATGCACGTTTTCTTGATGGTCTCTTTATGAACAAGCTCTGCAAATGTGTTGTGACTATCTCCCTTTTCGAGGCTCTACTTGGTTAATCAAATACTAAAGAGTTAACTAACAACTAGAAGTTTTTAGGGTATTTCACCATCTTATGGTTTCGGCTATGTTTGGAAGCAGTTTCTAGGAGTCGATGCACTGTATTGCTTACATGCAGCATTCTTGGTTGTGAGTTGTAACAACTCCCTAAAGTGCTAGAAATCTCGCATGTCTGGGGAGTTGTATTTGCAAGAGTCAAGTTAAAGAACTGTGGTTTGTGACACTCCAGAAAATTTAATCCTTGAAGTTTAAAATTTCCCAACTTTAGTGGCCTTCAAGATGCGCCAATTTTTTGAGTTATAACTGTTGGATTAGGCGAGGATATGTGGGAAGACTGCATTGTTTGGAGAACCAAAATCCGTATAGCCGACCCGAAAGTATCAGGAATGGGCTTTGATGATAATGATGAACTGTTTTATGCAGTTAAAACGGATAATTGACCCATAACGGTCCAAGAACGTTATAGGTTATAATGGGATATAATTGTATATAACGAAATAGTTTTTTAAATATATTTTTAATACTCTCACAAAATATTAATGTATTATAGAGTAAAAAAAGTAAATCATGTTCATAACATTAAATTCAAAAAAAAAAAACATTAATAAAAACACCTTCCCTTCGTATGAGAGTGAAATCGCAACAGAGAGTGCGATCGATTCTTCGTCTTCTTCCCTTCTACTCTCCTTCTCTGTCAAACGGCGAGGTCTGATTCTCTGTCTATTGGTGACGGCTAGCTCAAGTTCTTTCCTATGAGTCTAGGGTTCTCGTTCGATCGAGAATGAAAAAATGGATGATTTTTTTTATGTATTAGAACAAAACGTTAAAACGGGGTTATTGAAAAAAAAAAACGTTATCTCAATAACGGTCATATAACGTCGTTATATCGGAGCTGTGATACCATAATGTCATAACGTAACGGCTCACCCCCGTTAAGAGTTATATCGGCATTATAACGCCGTTTTAACTGCACAGGAACTGTTGTGACGCTTGTAGTTTTATTCATTTATTTAATTTTGTTTTTCTTTTTCTGAGAATAAAAGAACTTTCCATGTTAAAGAAACTCCGATAAAAATCATATGTGCATTTAATAAGTTTTCTAATTCCCAATTCACTCGTATTTATGTAGTTAGAATAACCAATTTGTGTCGTAAAGAAATCTTTGTCTAACATATGTTGTACTTGAAGGCTAGCTAGATTTTGATTCAATTCATTCCTGTTATAGGTGTTGCTGCAAAGCCCGGGAAAGTTGTTGGTTCAGTAATGCGACAAAATAACTATGGGACAGCTGCTGCTATGGAGGTTTTCCAACAGAGAAAGATTGTATCCGACCCAACTATTCCATCTCAATTTACTACCCCAAGCTGTTCATATCCAAGGAGGAACCCTGGCTGTAAAAATGAAAGGGGAGAGGATGGAGTACTAGAAGGATCAAACGGCATTCAACCAAAACCTCCTCAATACATCCCAAGAAAAGTGGCTGCTGCTCAAGGCAGTGCTGGTGGCAACTGGTACTAAATCCTTCGTTGGTTCCTTGATCAAATTCCCAGTTAAATGAAGCAAATCTTCTGCCACGAGGCATGCACAGGCATCCTGCTGTGACCGACTTTACCCTTGCTATCTGGACAATTTATCCACTTTGGTAGATTCTGATGATATTGTTCTGTACCAGTGAAACAATTCTGATAGGTACCCATTGCTGTTTACGGAAGAGTAGGAATTTAAATTGTGCAATATATATTTACTGACATAAAATAGATAGGTTGAATGTGTCCTTAGTTTCATTCCCCCCAATTGTATCAAATACCATCATGAATGGTGGTGTTATATTTTTACGCATTTCATTTGGTCAATAATAAAATGAGAATCCTCTGTTCTACCACTTAAATGGAAACAGTCTGTTGGAGTTCATATATGCATCATTGTAAGTTTTAACATTGGATCAATTAATTTCTGTGTTGTGAGTTGAGTCCAGTAGCTTGGGGTATAAAAGCCACGAGAGAAATGGTTATTACATCTCAGGGTGGGATTGCAAGTCAAAACTTTCCCACCGGAGGCACACGATTTTTGTTGATTCTTGGGTTGGTAGCAAATTTGGAGATTATATAAATCTCGCAATGATCTGAATTGTTTAAAGATCATCCCAACAAAAAATCCGTTTATCTTGTAACTCTTGCATGTGAAAGAGAAGTCCTTGAACCTTGTATAACCTGTAACTCAAACTATGAATGAAACAGTTCATCCGTGAAAGTTAAAAAAAATTGTTGATGAAAGTTAAAATCTGTTAGTTTATACTTAATTGAGTTTGACAATCATTTTAAATTTTAATTGGGTCTTTAACCCTCATTTTAAATCTGTTAGTTTCTCAGTTTTATTGCAGCTCACGTTTTTGTGAGTTTGTTGCTCTGTAAGGCTATTTAACGCCATTTGTTCTTTCAATTCCATCAAGCAAAATAAGTCTCCCAAATATCTTATTCAGTACCTGTTTCAATATTTAACAATTGATATCAGAGCATTGAAAGGGGCCTAATTACTTGAAGCGGCAGTCTTCTTTGTGTATTGGCAATACCATCTTAAGGAAGTAGTAGCAGTTTTGTGCAACCCGCAATCCCAAAGCTTGATGGTCACTATGATCATTGGAGCATGCTGATGGAGAACTTCCTGAGGTCGAAAGAATTGTGGGGACTCATTGAGGAAAGCATACCTGAGGAGAAAGAAGAGTAAGATCTGACTCATTGAGGCACAGTCAAAGGCAATTTCATATATGAAGCTGAAGGATCTCAAGGCAAAGAACTTCCTCTTCCAAGCAATTGATCGAGTTGTTCTTGAGACCATTCTCAAGAAGGACACTGCTAAAGACATCTGGAAGAAATATCAAGGAACCAGCATAGTCAAACGTGTTCAGTTACAAGCTCTTCGCAAAGAGTTTGAAATTCTTCACATGAAAGCTGGAGAAATTGTTAATGAGTATTTTGCAAGGACGTTGTCCATTGCGAATCGGATGAGAATCCATGGGGAAAAGCTAGAAGATGTCACAGTTATAGAGAAGATCATGCGCTCCATGATGTCCAAATTTGACAATGTGGTGTGTTCAATTGAAGAGTCAAATGATATTGACACTAGGTCAATCGATGAGTTGCAAAGCTCATTATTGGTGCATGAACAACGCATGTCAAGTCATGTTGAGGAAGAGCAGGCTCTCAAGGTGACCTATGCTGAATCCTCTCTTGGAAAAGGCAGAGGTCATGGAAGCTTCAAAGGAAGAAGAAGGGGGCGTAATCGTGGCACCGGAGGAGGAAGCTTTGACAAGGCATCCATTGAGTGCTACAATTGCCATAGAATTGGTCACTTCCAATGGGAATGCCCAGACAAAGCAGAAGGGAAGGCAAACTTTGTATTGCTGATGGCTTGTGTGGAGAACAAACTAACTGGTAATGGAGAAATGTGGCATCTTGATTCAGGATGCAACAACCACATGACGGGTAACAAGTTTTTTTTTTTTTTTTTTTTTTCAAATTTCAATGAGAAGTTTCGAGAAAATGTGAGGTTTGGAAATGATTCTAGCATTAGTGTCATGGGGTCAAAGTGCTAATGAATAAGAAGATGGAAAACATAGGTGATGTGTTTTATGTCCCTGAACTCAAAAAGCAATCTGATCAGTTTATGTCAATTGCAAGAATCTGGTTATGCCATTTTGATTCAAAAGGGAAGCTGTCATATTCATGATCCTGAAAGGGGATTAGTTGCAGCAGTGAAGATGTCTGGAAATCGAATGTTTCCACTGCAAACAAAAGCCTCTGAAGATCAAATATGCCTCAAATCATCCATTCAAGATTCCTCATGGTTGTGGCACCATAGATTTGGGCATTTGAATGAACTTCAATGGACTCAAAACTCTCCAGCTGAAGAACATAGTGAGAGGGCTTCCTTAGATTCAATCTCCATTTCAGATATGTGAGGAGTGTGTAATTGCAAAACAACATAGAGATTCATTTCCTAAGGAAAGCAATTAGAGAGCAAGTCAAGTTCTTCAATTGGTGCATTCAGATATTTGTGGCCCTATGAATCCAATTTCCAACAACAACAAAAGGTACTTCATCACATTCACTAATGACTTTAGTAGAAAGACATGGGTATACTTTCTAAATGAAAAATCAGAAGCTATTGAGATGTTTAAAAAATTCAAGGCAAGAGTTGAGAAGGAGACATGGAAAAGTATTCAAGCTCATCGACCAGATCGTGGTGGAGAGTGCACATCTACAGACTTTGTAAATGTGTGTGAGAGCAATGGAATCAGGAGGCAACTAACTGCAGCATACACACCACAGCAAAATGGTGTGTCGGAAAAGAAAAATAGAACCATCATGAATATAGTGAGGAGCTTGCTAGCAAACAAGAACACGCCAAGGACCTTTTGGCCCGAGGCTGTGAATTGGAGTGTGCATGTGCTCAACCGAAGTCCCACCTTGGTAGTGAATAATATGACACCGGAAGAAGCTTGGTCTGGTCAGAAACCAGCAGTGGATCACTTCAGAATATTTGGTTGCGTGGCTTATATGCATATCCCTGATGACAAAAGGAAGAAAGTTAATGCTAAGGGAGAGAAGTGTGTGCTGCTTGCTCATCTTGTTTTGTTTGCAGGAAGTGATCCCATAGCGTTTGATGATGCAATCAAGAGTGTGAAGTGGAGGAAAGCTATGGATGCAGAAATTGAGGCTATTGAAAGAAATAATACATGGGAGTTGGTTGAGCTACTTGAATGAGAGAAAACAATAGGGGTAAAATGGATTTATAGAACAAAATTGAACGAGAAGGGAGAAGTAGACAAGTTCAAGGCTCGTCTGGTGGCTAAAGGGTATACTCAAGAGCATGGAGTTGATTATTCTGAGGTATTTGCACCAGTGGCATCGCTAGACACAATTAGAATGGTCATCTCATTAGCTGCTATGAATGAATGGACCATCTTTCAACTTGATGTCAAATCTGCATTCTTGTATGGAAAGCTTGAGGAGCAAGTATTTATTGAGCAACCACCAGGCTATGAGAAGAAGGGAAGTAAGAACATGGTCTACAAGCTAAAAAGGGCTCTATATGGACTGAAACAAGCTCCACGAGCTTGGTACAGTCGGATTGATTCATACTTCATCAACTCTGGATTTCACTAGTGCCCTTATGAGCATACACTCTACACCAAAACTGGGGGAGAAAGGTAACATTTTGATTGTATGTTTGTATATGGATGACTTGATATTCACAGGGAATGATGAAGGTATGTTTAAAGAGTTTAAGCAATCTATGACGAACGAGTTTGAAATGACTGATTTGGGAAAGATGAAGTACTTTATCGGCATAGAAGTAACCCAATCTTCAGATGTCATCTTTATTTGCCAAAAGAAGTATGCTCAGGAGGTTCTAGAGAGGTTCAGAATGGATGGATGCAACCTAGTTCTAATCCCTACAGTTCCAGGTTCTAAGCTTAGTAAAGATGTTGAAGGAACAAAAGTTGATAGCACCTACTACAAGCAAATGGTTGGGAGTCTAATGTACATATCAGCCACACATGATGTATGATGTTAGTCTCATTAGCAGATTCATGGAAACTCCTACTGAACTTCATCACCAGGTAGCAAGAAAGGTACTACGTTACTTGAAGGGTACTATTGACTATGGCTTGTTTTACAAGAAGGGTGAAAGCAAGGAGTTGGTTGGTTTTTGTGATAGTGATTATGCTGGAGATTTGGATGATCGGAAAAGTACATCTGGTTATGTGTATTTCTTAAGTGAGCTGCAATTATAAAAACAAAAAGCTAAACAATCTACACTTCTTTAGGTACGATAGGAACAGTTCGATCGGGAACCACTAAGGTTATGGACAATGAAGTAGTAAGAGAGAGTGTTGATGTTAAAGGAATGATTGTTCTCAGGTTCTAACATAGCGTCTTTTTTTTTTTTGTATCTTAACGTGCATTTACAAATTAGTTGCAAGATTTGGCATCGTATACATTACATTTGGGGTGAAGAGCTTAAATGAATAATTTGATTGGGAATTGAGTACCACAGAGTATAATTATAACTGGAGAAGAAATTGTGTGGCCAATGACCTTTCAAATCTGTAATGGAGATAAGGGATAGAGAGATCTGATTGTGCAAATGGCCCAAGCCAATTAAGCATTTTTGTGCTTTGCACTCCCTGCTCACAGTGTGTACACAACTATCCATGTATGTTATTGCAAATTTTTTTTTTACAGTAAAGCTCCTAAAAATCTATTTGGCAGTTTTGCATAAAAAAAGTATGCCAATAATAGAGATTATGTTGGTTCTTTTTATCTCTCTCCTTTCCTGGATTAATTTATGTACATCCCAAACAATTACTTGCTTGGGATGCCAACTCTGCTCTTTTCTAGTACTTAAGAGAGGTGTTGGGGGAGAGGATGAAGAAAGAAGAAATGGAGAAGAAATATTTTTTTTTTATAATTAGATATTCATCATTAGATTACTTCTAGATTAGCTCTGAAAATCAAAGTCGTTGGATGCATTTTGTTTAGTTTTGTGAAACTCTCACATGTAAGGTATGTGCATTTCTGAAAGGGTATCTTGGTCCATTACAAAACTTTAACTAGTCAACATGATTGAACTAATGGATCTGTTAGAAAACGAGTGTTAGACCCAATAAAAATTTAAAATAAGTACCAAACTCAATTAGGTATAACGTAATGAGGGTCAAACTCAAAACCCTTGCTAAATAACACCAACATTTCTACTGAAAGACATCATCAATCCCTTACTTTCTGAAGGACACCACCACCTTTCTGAAGAACACCACCACCTGCTGAAGGACACTACCAATATAAAATTTAAAAAAAAAAAAAAAAAAAAAACCTACATCTTTCATCTCTTCCTCCCTTCCTTTTCCATCAACCCCACCACTGCCACCTCCTCCTCCTCCCCTTCACCACCACCACCTCACCGCCGCCACCTCTCATCCTCCTCTTCATTCATTTTTTTTTCTTCTCCTCCATCAATCACCACCATCTCCTCCTCCCATCTTCTTCTTTTTCTTCTTTTTCTTCTTATTCTCCTTCTCCTCCCCCTCACCTTTTTTTTTTTTTTTTTTTTTCTTCTTATTCTTCTTCTCTCTCTCTTCTCCAAGCACCACCACCACTGTCGGCTAGTATTGGCAGGACGTGGCGGGGTTGGCCAGGGTGTTGCTCCGGTGAAGAGAAGAGAATGTGAGAGGGTGGGTTTCTTCTTTTTTTCTTTATCCTTTTCATCTTCTTTTGACTCTCTTCTCCCAAGCACCACCACCACTGTCGGCCAATGCAAAAATAACTAAATTTAAATGGCTTCAGCCAAGCTCCGGCAATGAGAAGAGAAGGTGAGGATGGGTGATGGTGTGCTGACTTTTTCTTCTTTTTCTTCTTCTTTTTATTGTTCATTCTTCTTCCTCCTCTTCCTATTCTTTTGTCTCACTTCTCCCAGGCACCACCACCAATGTCGGCCAATGAAAAAAAAAATTTAATGGCTTCGACCAATGCCCCGGTGAAGATAAGAGAAGGTGAGGGTGGGTGATGGTGTGCTGACTTTTTCTTTTTCTTTTTTCTTCTTCTTCCTCTTCTTTTGTCTTTCTTCTCCCAAGCACTACCACCACCACCACTGTTGTCCAGCATTGGCAGGACGTGGGGGGGCTAGCCGGGGTGTTGCTCCGGTGAAGAGATTAGAAGGTAAGGGTGGGTCCCAAGCACCGCCACCACGGCCAACATTGGTAGGACGTGGCGGGGCTGGCCGGGGTGTTGCTCCGGTGAAGAGAAGAGAAGGTGGGTTTCTTCTTCCTCAAAAAAAAAAAAAAAACCACCACCACCATTGTCAGCCAATGTAAAATAATTAAATAAAATTTTAAATGGAGACCTTAATGTGTTAGACTAACGTGATAACCAACTACACCACGAAACCATTATTAGGAAATGAAAAGGCTTTTGATTTTACTTGTATAACTTTTAAATTTCGTTACACAAAATTCAATTTCAAGTAGGCATACCAATATGATGGTTTTGATAACATGTCGGAGCTTTCTCGACTGTTGCAAACTCTGTCAACTTGAATTAATTACTTTGGAAGACGTCAAGACCACGAGCCCTTATTCATTCAAAACTATACACAAAACACCCGAAAGCAATGTAGTACATGGTTCGGTGGCGTGCAGAGTTCCTCCAAACTCTTCAGTAGTGAAGTAAGAGTTTGTCTAGGCAGTCAGGCTTTAAAGCTATTTTTTTGTCAGGCTTGAGCATTTTTACACTTTTACCCATTCTATTTAAAACACAACCAAAACATTATCTATAAAAAGGGGTAGAAATGTAAAATGCCCAAAACTTGACCAAAAAGTGGCTATAAAGCTTGACTGCCTATAATTAGGGTGAAATAAAGTTAAATCAAGCTCGTAACTAAAACATGGGTAACGAAGTGGCAGGACAAACTCTATGAGACACCAAGCTTTTCATGGCCTTCTTCAATGCATTGTAAACCAACACTTACCATTTTCTTATTTGTACACAAGGATTGTGATTTCGTTTTTCGAGTTAATTTCGGTATCTTGATTTTAAGAAATATTTTGGTGTATAAATAAAAAAACGTAAAAATTTTGAGAATACATGAAATATATATAATAAATTTCGAGGGTATATTTCATTTGTGAAAAAAATAAGTTCAAGTAAATAAATCTATTAAACACATTAAATAAAGCCTAAATACCAAGAAATGAAAGAAACGTAAAATCTATATATAATTAGAAAATTAGGGGGTGGTTTCAAAAATCAGTATACAATTAGAAGAAATGATAATTAGAAAATTGAAGAGGTGGTTTAAGAAATCAATAAATAATTAGAAGAAAAAAAAACCTCAAAATTTATGAAAAACTCGGAATTTTTTCAAAAACATGTGACTTTTGGTAGTTGATTATTTTTTTATCTTTACGAAAAAACCCTCGAAAAAAAATGTAAAATTAAATTCGGCATTTTTCTTAAGGACTATTTAACATCTTCGAATGTAGATCATAATCACTTGATTGTCTCTACAATAAAAGTAGAGTTTGTTGTTCAAAAACCTGCAAGGAAAAAGTGATAAGGTCCAAAACAAATGATTCTCTTAGTAAGAACTTAATCATTCTCTGAAGTTGATTATCATTCTACAAAGAACAATTCTTATGAGCCAGGCCCCTAGCGCCAATCTGGCGCCAAGGGAGCCTCAAGAACGTGATGAAGATGAAGAACAGAAGAAGAACAACAACAAATGAATAACAGAACAGAAAAAAGAAGAAGAACAGAAGAGAAAAAGAAGAAGAACAGATGAGGAAAAATAGAATGATGGAGGGTCTTGAAGCTCCCCTGGCGCTAGGGGTCTGGCTCTTAAGAATTGTTGTTCTACAAAATCTATGTACACAAAACAAAACTTTGAAATATAATTATCTAAGTTGCATCAAATGCAAAATTGATACAACTGCCCAAAATTGTATAAAAATCACATAATAATTCGACTTAAATCGGGCACATAGAAACAACTTCATGGAAGAAAGCGTCAAGTAATTGGTAACAGCTGGTGATGAATTATGATCATGTTTCTGATGTTAAAAAATAAGGAATGAAGATGCATTATAAGAATGTACGACAAGATTGACAGCATGACAAATAAGGTATAAAAATATCAAAACAAAAAACAAAAAATCCCAAGTTACAGGACACCCATCTAGGCCACAACAAATACTGATTGACTGTAAAACTGAAAGCTGAGAACAATCAGAAGCTTTATATTCGATTTCTCAACTTGATGACTCAAAAAAGATATCAAGAAAACTTCTTGTGTCTGTTTCTATGTGCGTTGTTTTACCCGTCTCCCGAAGATGTCAGTGCCATCTAGCATTGCTATGTTCCCAAGCTGAGGGATACTCATAGAATGCTCTCCAGCTCTTGCCACATATTCCAGGAGCTCAGTCAAGACAGAGGGGCAGCTCTCTTTCAAATGCACAAAACCATCTGTTTGCATCACAGCTGCAAATTCAAATAAACATTATCCAACTTTAGTATGCACCAAGCCAAGAGGAAGACAAGAGAATACAATTCAGAATATCATTTCAAATACTAAGCTACTAATTAATCCTAAGCTGCTCTGTTTCAATTCCCATTCTCGCAACTTAATAAGGGTTTTAGGCAAAGGGGCTGTATGAAACTTTAGTAAGTAAAAACTAAAAAGTCTACAAAATAGGTAAAATGCTTATTTAGTCCCTAGTTTTTGTAATTGTCAGAGACTGTTACATGCGGCAACATTATTCTCATATTTTAACTCAAACTCAAAGATTCAGTTAAAAAAAAAAAAAAAACTGGAAATTTCCCAAAATTCAAACAATTCATTGCCTAATGGTTATTGGAGTCTCATTAATATCCAAAGCTCGCCACTATATATACATAAAACTGATAGCACCACAACCACCACCATCAAAACGACACCAACTCCTCATTCACCACTACCACCTGGACTCCACCAAAACTACCCATCTAATAAAGGGTCTTTGTGGTGGCATCATCTATTACAATTATAAACAGTAAAACACAATTCATGATGAAAAGGCGTTTGTTGTTTCACCCAATGGGTTGTTATCCTCCCCAAAAAGGCAAAAAAATACAAAATTAAAAAAAATTAACACAGTAAAAAAAGATTATTTGCACTAAAGGTATATGTCAAACCATAAACGCTGAAAAACCCTAAACATTCATAAACAACCCCAATTCCTAGCCTGTAAATAACCCTAAACTATGAATAACCTATGTTGTCGGGGGATATGCCAAGGCTCTATTTTTACTTTAAAGAGCCTCGCCCTAGCCTTAGAGCGCCACACTAAAATCTCTACCCTATAAAAAAAAATTAATAATAAATAAAAATAAAAAACTCCATTGCGGCAGCGCCTCGCCAAGGCTCTAGAGGCAGACCTTGGCGCCTCATGCCTCGCCCCTGACATCATCATAAACCTTAAAAACTACCATCCATAGCATAAACCCTAAATGCATATGAAACCATTGCATAAAAATCCTTAAACCATAGCCCCCACACATCCATAAACCACAACCCACCATAAATCCTAACCAATCATAAACCCCAATTAATCAAACCCTCAATTCCTGCCATAGCCCTTTTGATAGTGTATGTGGTCTGAATGGATGAACAAAATATCCATGTTACCATCATAGACACCCTTTTGGTGAAGGATGTCAATGACGCTACCATTACAAGCACGTGTTTGTGGTGTCAGCCATTAAAAGAACAGACAATGAGGATTTGTCCTCTAAAACAATTTAATCTCAATGTAATCCACCTTTAAATAGATTATACAAATTGAGTGCTTACTTTTAAACCCATTAAAACCCGTCACGTGAGTTCATATTCATAATAATCAAATTAAAACACGTCAATGTCACTGACGTACAGGAAGCCCGCTGAAAAATAAGTTATACAACTAGACAAGTACAAAAGCACTTGGTGTGATAAGTTTCTGCGATTTTAAATAGGAACCACACCTAAAAAAGAAGTTATGTACGTTTTTTGGGGACCATATCCCAGTTCCTTATTAAAAATAGCAGCTACCAATCCAAGATAAAGTACACTTATTCTTTTGATAATAAACCAGAGAAACTTCATTTTCTTGAAAATTTTAAACTGTTACCTCTCAGGTTTTCAGGCATTGCTACGAATTTGAGACACACGGCCTTTAACTGGAAGCAGTAATGCTGCTCTGCCAATGCTAAAGTATTTGCCACTGTGTTTATAGCAACACCCTCACACAGCTTAGCCTCACAGAGTGACCTGAGCCTCTCAAGTCCATAACGATCTGCTGCTGCTAGCAGATGCTGCGACATCAGTGTGGCAGCCCATTTGGTGGTAAGCCCAGTAAGCTTTCCCATGTCTGGTAGTTCATCCCAGTATATATAATGGAGCAAAGCCTGCAACATACAAATCATAACAATGGTAAGTTAAAACAATTTTCCTGATTTGGAAACAAAAGGAACTTTTGGTCTTCAGGCTAAAAAGATGGGAATTTGAAAACCTACTTATGCCAGGGTTAACTACTTTGGCACAAAAAACATGTACAGTTTATTACTCAATAGGGGTAAATGTTTTTGTTTTCTTCTTTTTATAAGAGAGGAAAATTATAAATCCTGCTTAGTGCTACAATAGGACTCTTATCATGGGAACAAAATAAATAAAAGAGAAAATGGCTCGCGTGTTATCCTAGTTCAACATATATGTAACTGCAACAACCCAATAGCCAAATCTTAATATCACTATTTATCAGCAAAACACTAGGGGAAATTTTCATTGAAAACTTTTTTTTTTTTTTTTTGGAAAACTAAAAGGAATGGAAATACAAATAAAGAGAGCAAGGAGCTCTCAAACATAGCATAATGCAAACACTAATTAGGGATGGCCAGAGATAATTTTGGCTCAGTTAGGCTCAACGAGTTGAATCTTGTTGGGTAGCTCACATTCACTGATCCCTTTTATCAAAACTAGGTGGTTCCAACACCCTTGATTGTCCCATTTGGAGTTAAGAAGTGAGAATCAGTTCCTCATAGTGATACTTGAGATGTTTTGGAATTCCTCCTTCAAAGGTCTGTCAATACACCAAACATCCGTCCAGAAGTCAGTTCTCTATGCATTTCCAAACTTGTTGCTGATATACTTGTTTTTTCAGGTTCATTATCGCTCCCACAAAGCAACTGTAAGGATTTGTTGTATTTTGGATAAACCATCCCAAAGATTGCAGACACACCCCCATCCACCCCCCCCCCCCCCCCCCCCCCAATCTTTTGGTTTGCAAACATCTCCTCATATAATTAGGCGGACTTTCTCTGATGTTTCAGTTGTCCCCCATAGAAAATTCCTGAATATCTTCTCCATATCAGTGGCAACAAAGTTTGGAATAGTTGTTGTGGACATCATAAACACTGTTATGTTCGCCAAAGTTCTCTTAATAACTGTTATTCTCCCTGCTTTTGATATGGCCATTTAGCGCTTTTAGCTTCTTCCATCAAGGGAAGCTTGGCTACCCTATTTATTGAAGCTCTTTCCAACGTTTTATCCATATGGATAATAAACTGATCTTGCTCAAACTGTATAAGTTCAATCCTGAAAAGTCTTGGCTGAGAGGTAGTTTTTTAATAGGCTGATCACACAGTGATCTAACTTGGCCGAGTCCAACAACAATTGGTGCATCTCCTCGAAATCATCAACATATTTCGTAATAGCCACAAACCTGCCAAGCCCACAAAAAGCGGAAGCCTGTCCTTGATTCAACCACATAAACTTCTCTCTTTTTAAGAAGAAACCTAGTAACTCATAAATACTCTAAAAAATACTTTGATTGTCTGATCACAATAAAAACAAATAAAAATTGATCACTAAAACTGATGTAAGCAGTATTAGCAATGTTATAGTATTGGATTAGTAATATTAATATTAAAAATAATTGAGCCTATTTAATAAGAGCTCAAATAGGGCACAATTGGCTAATTAGGGTTAGGTTTGTTAGCTTGCCAGAAACGTTAGAACAATTATAAATGAGGTAAGGGTTGTTCATTGTTATTCAGTTGATGATTGAAAGCTATGCAGTTAAAACGGATAACGGACCCATAACGTTTCAGGAGCGTTATAGGTTATAACGGGATATATCGGGATATAACGGTATATATTTTTGATATCCCGACAAAGTATTAATGATTGTAGAGTCAAAAAAGTAAATCATGTTCATAACATTAAATTCAAAAACAAAAAAATAAAAAGCATCTTCCTTCGTATGAGAGTGAGATCGCAACAAAGAGTGTGATCGATTCTTTGACTTCTTCCCTTCTTTTGTTCTTTGTCAAACACCGAGGTCTGATTTTCTGTCAATTCCGACGCGAGTTCTTGTCCTTATTCTTATTCTTTCCTATGAGTCTAGGATTCTGGCTCGATCGAGAATGAAATCGATGATTTTTTTTATGTATTAGAACAAAATGTTAAAACGGCGTTATTGAAAAAAACACGTTAATCTCAATAACGACCATATAACGCCGTTATATCGGAGCTGTTATACTATAGCGTGATAATGTCATAACGTAACGGCTCACCCTCGTTAAGCATTATATCGGAGTTATATCAGCGTTATAACGTTGTTTTAATTGCACAGATTGAAAGAATAATTGATTTCTTAATTATTTTCCTTTAGCTTTTTATCATGGTTATTTCGATTATTGTTCCTTTATTTCAATTATTTTTTCATTATTTCGATTAATGATCCATTGTCCTATCAATTGGTATCCGAGCCGAAGCGCTTCTTTTTGTATGACGCAAACAAAATCAGACAAACACGCAGAAAAAAAAAGCTTGGAAGATGACAGAGGAAGAAAGAACAAGGTGGTTGAAGCCATGGAAGAATGGAAGACTGCAACAACTTCCTTGGATGCAAAGCTTGAATATGAGAGAATCCGCAGAAACGAAGATTGAAAAACAAACTCGCAGGTCTGGAACAATGGATGGAAGAGAAGATTGAGACAAAGGTAGTAAGGACACTGAAAAAGGCCATGGAAGAATAGATGCATGGGATGAAAATGATCACAAAATTTATTAAGGCATGCATCAAAGAGCCATGGGAAATAGAAAGCACCACCAGCAGCGACACAGAGAAAGTGCCAGAGCATCGACGGCAGCGCTGCACAAGTGAGTTACTCTTCCTCGGTCAATCGCCTCCCTCCCCACTCCTCCCTCCTCCTTCCTCAGTCAATTGACAGCCACAAGTCATGGTCGATCGACAACCCACCCCACCCTCTACCACAATCGATCCATTCCCACGCAACAGTCGATTGATCCATCGATCGTCCCCCTCAACCCTTTGTCGATCGATTTTCTGCCCCTCCCCCTTCCTCAGTCGATCGACAAACCCATTGTCCAAATCGATCACCTCCCCCTCACCACACCAAGTCGATCGACTCCCCACAGTCGATCAACCACCCCCCCATACAACATTCGATCGACTCTCAATCTGAACCTCCCCTTCGATTGGACCCCGCTCGGTCGATAACTCCTCCCTCCTTCAACCCTCTGTCGATCGGCCCCCAACCCCCTCGCCCGGAGACTCTCTCTTTGAACCCTTATGCCATACAACACCCCCTCATAATTCCCAACAACTCGTATATGACCCAAATTGGGTAGCTGGTTGAACCCTAATTTCCTCCCACAATGTCAATTTCCTGCCTACTCCAATTTTCCATCACAAAACCCTCTTTCCCCTTCAAGTTGAATCTTTTAATGAAGTGTATGCCCGTTTTGGAGTCTCCCCTAAACTTTTTGTTGCAGATATGAATGAGTTACCACATGGACATATCAGGCAATGGGTGAAAGACCCACTAAGAGATCATAACCCGCCTTGACCGCTAGCGCAAGACAAAGGGCAATTTCAACCTCCTTTAGATCGAGGTAAAGGATTTGGAAGGGGTGATAATTCACCTTTTCGACCACCTAACTTAGGTGATCAGAACTTCGGTGGCGGTAGTATTTTGATAATGATCAATTAGCTCGGCTGATAGCTTCCATGGAGCATCGGGATGATACGAGTTTGAAACTCGACGCCCTTCTAATTTCCATGGGTGGTGTTTTTATGGATTGGTGCATGGAGATTGACCATATATGTGATTTAAAAACATCCGAAGTCCGAAGGCGGTACACTTAGTGGCTACCAAGTTTTTAAAAAAAAGTACAGCAAATCTTTGGTGGCAGGAGGAATGTGCATGTCGAATAGCAATGAAGTTACCTCCTGTAAATAATTGGGATAATATGTGCGAGTTGATGCATTATGTTTTTTTCCTATGGATTATAAACGCAAACTCTTTGGACAATTAATGGGAATTATCCAGAACGGGCACACAATTACTGATTATGTGACAGACTTCCGTATTTTATGTATGCGCGCTAAGCCCAACGAACCAGAACGACAAGCAACCTTCCGTTCCTACCATGGTTTGGCTACAAGAGTCAAGTCTATCTTGACTTTGGAGGAATTTGATTCATTTTTGGCAGTTGAGAACATGGCTAAATGTGCACAAACAAACTTACAATTGAAAGACCACTCTGAGAAAAAGACTTTGGAGCCCCTACCAAGCACTTCCACTTCTTACACATCACGTCCTGCACGTGAGGGCCCTCTTAAGTGCTTTGGGTGTGGTCAGCCTGGCCATGTTCGCAGTAATTGTCCAAAGGGAATTTCGTGCTGCTAATGGATGAAGTTGATGAATAAGCATTTATGGACTAGATCTCTTTGATTGATGGTCAAGGCGAACTCATCTCCTTAGAGGCAGAAGGCATAACTTGCACCCTTGAAGCTTGTGGACAAGCTTCTTGAGGAAATGGTATTTTCTCTTGGGAAAGAGATGCTCCATAGAAAGTCCCTCATTACCTTTCACTCTTGGATGCTAAGGTATAGTGCAAAGAGATATCATGTGTGGGGATGCTACGAATAGTGCTTTTGATCATAGTTGTTCTTCCAGCCTTAGCTATATACTTCTTCTTCCAAGTGTCGAGTCTCCCATAAATATGTTCAATAGTTTCCTCCCAAACTCGTGTGTATTTGTATTTGGCACCAAGTGGGAGGCCTAGATAAGTGCAAGGGAAAGAACCCGTGCCACAGCCAACAAGATGACCCAATGATCAAGTTGGGTCACTTCTCCAACAGCAAACAATTTTGTTTTAGATAGCTGTAGGACTGAGCTCAACTGGAACCATAGCAAGATCTCTTGGATAGCAATCACTTCCTGCCCCTCTGCCATGAAGAATAAAACTCTGTCATCTGCATACTAAAGAATGGGGATGGATATTCAATTCTTCTGCCTTTACGATCACACATGTGAGTCCTTGAGCTGCTAAAATGAAGAATAGAAACTTTAAAGTGACCTGTTAGGGAACCATTAATAAATATAGAGAAAGATTTGGTAGTGAGCATAGTGTGCACCCAACTGATCCATTTGGTTCTCATACCAAATTTGTTCATCACGTCCCGCAAGAATCCCCATGAAACAATATCAAATTCTTTGTAAAAGTCAACTTTAAGCATAAGACCAAGCCTTCCTTGCTTCAAACTGGAGTCTAGGATGTCATTCCCAGTTAAAACATAATCAATAGATTGTCTGTTGTCCACCCTGGTCCCTGGCAGATTGAAAAGGTGAAACAATGGAGGGGAGAGTGTAATTCAACCTTGAAGAGAGTACTTTCAAAATGCACTTGCAAATGGACGGAATTAAGCTGACGAGCCTGAAGTCCTCTATTTGGTAGCTTCCTTCTTGGGAATAAGAGTAATCTAGGTGGCATTCAGCCTCCATTCTAGGAACCCTCTGTTATTGAAGTCAGCAACAACCCCCACAACATAATCCCTGATCATATCCTAAATTGTGGAGAAGTCTACAGGGAATCCATCAATGCTGGGAGCTACGTCCCAATTAAGAGTGCATGGCTGCAAGAGCGATTTCACATTTGTCAGCTTGGAGTTGAGCTTTCAGTTCATTGCCAATACATGGGAATTGCAACTCATCAAGACTTGGCCTCCAAGAGTGTTTTTTTTAGTATAGGTCTTTGTAAATATGAGTGATGTGGCTGGAAATCATGTCTTTATAATCAGTGAACTCACCTTGAATGTTAAGGAGATGAAGTTGGCAACCTTCCTGTAATTTGCCAACTAATGAAATAACTTGGAACAATAATCTCCATTTCTTCCCATTTGACAGCTGCTGTTCGCTTCCATTGGATATGATCTCTTTTCAGAAGCTTGATGAGTTTTGCTCTGTCCTTGGCCCTCTGCTCCCATTCAACAACAGATAAATCCCTTTCTTCTTCTATCATATATTCATATCAAGAATGTGCAGAGAAGCTTGAGTCATGTCAACAATGAACTGAAGTTGGCCAAACAGTCTTTGAGGAAACCTTTCATTTGCTTTAGCTTGTTCCAAAGCTAAACCCACTGGAGCCAGTAGAGAAGAGAGTTCACTGATTTTCCACATCCTGAATGATTGTGGGTTGTTCAAACCACATTCTTTGGAACTTAAAGGGTCAAGGACCAGAAATGATAATTCCTGGCATAAGGATAATTGCATTATGATCGGATCCATATTTTCCGAGCAATAGCTCATTCAAACAAGTAAATTGATCTCCCCAATCATTTGAACAAAAGAACCTATCCAATCCTGACAAGGTGGGTGTTCTCTGGTTGACCAGCATTGATGAAATCTCTAAAATCTACACTTCTAGCTGCCCTTTGTCTCAATGCCTTCCTTTCATCTCGGTTAATGACAACACTGAAGTCTCCCCTTAGTAGCCATGGTTCCTCCGACAACCCAGCAATGTGTTGCAATTCTTCCCAAAATTGAGTGACTAACATCTATCAATTGAACCATGTCATTTGAGAGCACCCAAACAAAATAATCACCACAATTTCTAAGCTCGATGGACAAGGAGAAACCCCCCTTGAGCACTTCAACTTCATCAAACAGGTCTCTGAGCCAAACAGTAAGTAAACCCCCAATCTCCCTTAAGCTTCAACATATTCCCATGAAACTGAATTTCTATCCCAAACATTGTGCATGAGCTCATCAGAGATGAAGTCTTTCTTAGTTTCCTGAGTTAGAGCAATGTTTGGCTTCACTTTTGAGATTAAGAACTTGAGACCAGATACCCTGTCTATCGTTCCTATCTGATCACAAGAAAATCCCTCCAAAAACCCAAGGATCTCCATAGAAATCTTGAATGACATGAAGCCCAGGGTTCCAACTTAGAACTTTAATCTTTGTTCTTGAATGCATTATCCATATCCCCTTCAACCTCTTGAAGCAATTGTTGCTAATTTCTTGCTTCTGTTACCGAAGGATTGCAAATGCATGGCCAGCAGCCAACTCCATTTGCCCGTGTTGATGAACCAGATCCTAATCAATTTCTTTTCGTTGACAGAAAAAGGTGTTTTCCATTCTCCATTTTGGATAATTTCACTTGGACGTAGTTTCTTTCATTTTAATTGAATTAATTGATCACAAGTAAAAGGTTTATTGTTTCTTACTTCACTGAGGAGATTGGCGATTACAAGGAGAAGATTTATCAATTCATCTTGAAAGAAGAGGATTTGCTTCCTTTTGGTCTAGCAGTTTTTCTTGGAAGGGAAAATCATGGATACGAGTAAAAGAAAAACATACAATGTCGAATCTAAAGTTTGACTCATCTCAGCTTGGACCACACCCATTCAACACTTGGGAAAAGGGTACCCATAAGATAACGAATGTGGGCCCTCAGATCTTGTGAAAACAAACTATATCTAGCATCCGTAGTAAAGTTTGTTAAAATCCTTTGTCTCCAGATCCTGGATGACGTGTATGTCAGCTTATGCTGATTCATGTCTTTGCTTCAGTCCCCCAAAACACGGGAAGCAATTCTCATGCATTAGTAATATCAGTTTGCACATGTTTGGTAACTGAGGTTCTAAGAAAATGTATATGCACAAAGTAAATATAAAAGGAAATAAAAAAAAAAAATAGTCAGTCGCTGAGTCAAAATTATATAATTACCTTAAAAATTGTAGGCTCCATGTCTTCAACCTTTATACACTCTGAGTTTTGTTCCCTCATTGGACCAAATAGTTGTGCCCTGAATACTGGTGACCGAGCCGCAAGAATCAATTTGTGAGCAGAAAAGGTTTCGCCATCCACATCAAAATTTACATCAGTTGCCTTCCCGCTTTCCAGGAGCTGTCCGAAATGCTGACCAATGCTAGAAGGCGGCACGGCAATGGAGTAAATTTTTGGCCCTTCTGTATGAGATTTGACCACACCAATGGTACAACACACCAAAAGACTGTCATCTTTTAGGTAATCGGAAGATTCAAGAGAAACTCTTTTAAAGAAGCGCTTATAACCCCTGTAAATTTCAAAATCGGATATTATTTATTCATCATCTTTCACAAGAAATATCTTCAAAAGACTAGTGAAGAAACAAAAAAACTATCATCAATTCAAGACTTGTGCCTGAATCTTCAGATATGTACAGGATCTAAGAGCCAGTAAGAATCTTTTGAAATCCATTTCTAAACATTGGCTCTTAATAAAATTCAATGTTAAGTCCATCTCCTGTGTGTTGTACGATCATTTACATGTTTTACAAGTTTTTTATGTTAGGTAAAAAAATATTTTCTAATCAATAACCAGTTTATCATAAAATGATCAGATACAGGGAAAAAAGCAATCACGGTAAAAACAATCATGGAAAGCTAAGTATGAGAGGCCCCTCGAAAATTGAATGTTAGTCAAAATATTTGACAAATTAATACCAATTGTCTAATATCTCTAATTTGTAGAACCTACGTAGTTAAATCGTTAATCGGACCCTATACAAGAGCGTTATGACATTCATGAAATTAATAAGAAATATTAGGAATTAATCGGCTTGTATTTTATAAATATATGTTCTCTATCATTCTCGGTAATATTTACTACAAGAAAAAAACAAAAATGAAAGTAAGAAAATGTTGCCATGGATCGATTAATCAGTGAGTTTCGAAAGCGATTAATCGGCAACTTGGCAATTAATTGTTTATTCTCGCTACTTAATCGGCCAGATATTATTCAAACGATTAATTCAAAATTTATAACGCTCTACTAGCGAGAAGCTATTAATTGAGGATTAATTGCCAATTAAATAACATAGTGTAGAACACAAAAGTCAAATCAGTAGGAAAGATTAAAGTCTTTTCTTGATAGGGTATTTGATTAGTTGTTGATTTTCTTGGTTTCTTATTGGTAATAACACCCATATGAGATATGACTTTCCCTCTTTAATTCTTTCCACATTAAATGTGAAGCAACATAGTTCACATTACATCATCTTTGTCCATCTATATCTCCAAAACCCATAGATCTTCTCGCTTAAAAATATGGACTATTATTATACAAGTATCCAATTAGCATATGAAGTTTCAAAATACATTCTTTGAGAAATGGCTTATGTGACATCCATCTCCACTGAGTAAATACTTCAATCATTAAAATTCCATTCACTAAAAAGTATAATTATTATGATCAAGGGCAATTACTTCCACCAAGTGAACTCATACAATTGTAATATAATTCCATTCACCAAAAGTATAATTATAATTTCTTTTGGTAATGCTATCAAACACATGCCATTTTTCTGCCTCTACATGTGGCACCAATCATAGGTCATTTTTTTGCCTCTACATGTTGAAAGTATTGAAACACCAATCATAGGTCATGACTAGTTGGCCAACTATCTTCACACTAAGAACATCTCCAACAACACTATATTCTATATGGTGTAAATTCATACATTGAATATGCTCGAATAGAAAAATGCCGGAATGTACAAGTTTTAGGCCATTCATTGATGTATTTGACCTAATCATTGGTCGTCTAAGCGCGTCGACCAGAAAATTAGATATAAAATATGATGTATGAGCTTATACCTGTGGCTATACATTTTCGCCAAATGTATGCCTAGAACGAAAAAAAAAATCCATCACTTTATATGTGATGACCACTGCAACCCTCGATTTCCTCAGAAATAAAGTCCAAACTAAGGCACATGCATTACCATGATGTGCTTTCTAGTTCTAATTTTGTCTTGGGTTGGATTTTTCTTCAAAAAAAAACTTGGCAACAAGATTTGAGACCCAGTCAAATAAAAATAATGAAGCAAATCTTTAAAAAAACGAGCTAAGCAATATTTTAGAGGGCCATTTTGACTTTGGATCCTGTTTGTACTATGAGTTTAGGCCCAAGACCATGGACTATCATTTGACTGTTTTTAAATAACAAATTTTTAAAACAGAAAATCAACTTAAGGATGCAACTTGCGCTTTTTTGTCGTTTTGTAATTGTTAATAAATTGGGGCAAATTGGTCATTCTAGTTGACGTTTTTTTTGCGGTTAATTAGGTCAATGTGATCTTGGGACCTAGAGTCTAAGTTGGATAAACTTGGGACCTAGAGTCTAAGTTGGATAAACTTGGGACCTAAACTCATATATAGTACAAACCACAAGACATATTCGAGATCACTTGAAAGAGTTTTGAGGCGGGCCTCCATTATTATCGAAGAGAATAAATACCAAGCGATGGTACACATAAAAGGGCTTAGCATTGTAGCAAGGGTCTTCCCTAAAACTAATCCTATAATTCTCCCCACCCATTAAACATCTGGGTAGTTAAATCGCCCATTAATCGTCCATTAATCGCCCATTAATCGGAAAACGGGACTAGACCGTTCCGATTTGTGTAAAAATCGGCAGGGCTTCGCGGACTCAGCAAAATCGGCAAATCGACAAAAAATCAGCAGGGCTTCCGATTTGCTCATTTTTGGATTTTGAAATTTTGTGTTTGTTTTTCTTCAAATTTGGCTCTTAATTGACTAATTGTCTAATGACTATGATAGACATGTCTTCTGGAGGTAATTCAAACCCTTGTACCAATTCAACATCAGAATCAAGTACCTTGAAAAGGGCATTTGATGACATAGCATGAGAATGAGAGAATGCAGAGTACCTAGCAACAAAAATTTGATATGGTGCAAGTTTTGCAAAACACAAATTAGTTCTGGAATCTCAAGATTTAAAGAATATTTTGCGCATAAGAAAGGGAATGTGAGATCATGTCCTGATGTGCAGAATGATGTGCGAATAAGTGTGCCGAAGCATTACAAAATGTAAAAAAGAAAAAAAAATTGAAAAGGCTAGAGTTGCACAAATTCTTGAGGGCGACATTTTGTTGGGTGGAGAAGATAATTTAGAAGAGCAACCAGTATGAATTAGTGAAGTAATATAATTACAAATTTATAGTATTTTGATTAATTATTTATTTTTGTATATGACTATGATTAAATTTTAAAAATATATGATTTAAAAAAATATACCGATTAAATCCCGTTATTCCCGATTATTTTCGACTATTCTCGATTAATTGAAAATCGCTCCTGGACCACGAAGCAACCGCGAAGCGATTTAACTACCCAGTTAAACATACCCTCTTCCTAAACTCCCCCCCCCCCCCCCCCCCCCCCCCAACACGACATCTTTCCACGAACCAAATCGAGATAGTACCTATCTTACCTTTCATGTTCATGCCCAAGCTTTTAGTTGCCTTATGGGGCCTCACCATCACTTTCGTCCACACACAAACTCCTTGTTTCCAATCCAAATTTTGAATTTACAAAGTAGAATGGGCCTCACAAAACAAGGCAGCACAATAAGAAAAATTAAGTGTCTCCACTTTTAGGAATTAAAATTATAAAGTCTTAGATATAGGGTTCTTAGTTTCCTATCCCAGAAATTAACTAATGTTCTTTTAGTTTCTAAAACATCTAGTGTATACACATTCTCAAAACAATTTTGTTCGAAAAATTTGTCCATGGTTTTGATTGTCTACCTATTAAATGCTTGGTAAAGAAAAACAAATGACCAAAACTAGGAGACTGTCAAATTCCTGAAGAAATACAAAGCACCAACTTTTATCAAATATAAAAATCCTAATTGATTGATTGCAAATTCTCTTCTAAACTGTTTCAACCATGAATCTGAATGTCTCATACAGTCGCCAGTTTTTCAGTGTGGACAACATCAGCATCTTAGTGCACTAATTAAAGAATAAAAGATTGCAATACACAAGTGAATGATCAATTAAGTTAATAGGGTATGGTAGAAAGTCAACTTAGTTGTTCATGCAACAAAGAAATCTACATTAACAATCAATCCTAACAAAGAAAATTAAAATACATCCCAAAACATACCGTTGATAGTCATTAGCAACCACTTCTACATATTAATTGGTCAAAACTAGATTTTTAAGCAATTGAAATCAAACACATATAAACCAAGTACACAATAGTATACCAATAAAGAATAAATTCAAAGTCAAATCTTATTACAGCAAATAAAACTAAACCACCCTACCAAATTTACATAAGAAATGTAGCTAGGTCGGCATTATCAGATTATTATTATTCCTTTTACCAAAGTCAGATAACAATAACCTTCAAAGGGTCGATTAAATCACTCATCCCCATATGCATCAGATATCTCAAAATGTATCTAAAGAGAGCCTAAACTTCAGCGTAGTCACAGTGAACTTCAATTCCCCACTGAAGAAAACCATAATGATCATGTTCAGAAGATTTCTAGAACTTAAAAACCCAAAAACATAAAACATCCATATACAGAGTCTTCCAAAGAAAAACATAGAAAGCTGAAAAATCCAGATAATCTCACACTTACCACCTGCTTCCGATATACTTAAGCGTACGAGGACCACCCTCCATTTCCCTTCCAAAATGGCTGTGCACCCTGTGCCTCTGTTTCCCACTCTGATCCAAGAGAATTAACTCAAAAAGTGCCCTCACATCATTCCCTCCACCGGCAAGAGCGACATACAGAGACACGTAAGAAGCATTGTCATCTGCACTCTTCCCATTTGGATAAAAGCAAATCTCCCAAGAGTGCCCACCAACAATGAAAGTGTCAGAAGAGACATAATTCCCAATTCCCATCCCCTTTGACAAATTATACCCAGAGATCTTGAAAAGCATAGACCCCTTCACAGCTTTGCAAATGGCGGTGGAAGTGGTGAGAGGAGGAGACAACGCTGAGGGATCACTACCTGGCATTCTGTATATCATACTCATCCTTCTGCCTAGGGCTGAACAGGATGAAATTTCTTGTTTGTTGGGTTATTGAACTAGGTCAAAAAGGGTTTCTGGGGTTAGTATAATAAATGGGTTTTGCAGACAGCTCACCCCCAAAATGATTTGGTGTTTATTTAGAATTCAAGTTCAATTGGGATGTGCCTGTACTGATTAGGATTCTTGAGGATGGGTTTTATTTGATTTCAATATTTTGGAGAAAGGGTGTGGATTGATATGTTTTCAAAACATCAAAGAATGTGATGAAATCTTCTAAATACAAAGCTAAAAAGAGGACAATTTTGGTAATGTATAACAGGGAAAAAGAAAAGGAGAGGATTAGAGAGAAGCCCCACGCTGTGTTCTGAAGAGTTCCTATAAAAAGGTTGTTGTTATAGATGTTGTCACAACAGTTCAAAGGAAACAACACCAACAGTCTCTAATCGGAAAATCAATACTTATTTCTTCCAATTATGTCCAATATCTACACTATTTCTTCTGCAAATACCTTCCAAAAGGTTTCTTGGTAGGTAGATATTGATATTTTCCATAAAACAACCTTCTTTATATAGTATGTTATTCAAATTTTTATTATTACTAATGAGGGTAGCCAGTAATTTAAGTCCAAATTACCATACTTTGTATATAAAAGATAAATTTATACTATCAAATAAAGTAGGATATTAAAAAAAAATATCGGACTCTAAAGTTGTCCTATCATAAATGCAAATATTTGCCAAAAGGCTCCTTGGTGAATATTCATCTTTTCTAAAAAACAACATTCTATATATAATATACATTTAATTTCTTTTCATTTATACTAATGACAAAACTGGTCATAACTCATAAGTCATAACATATCAGTAATGACATAATATTGGCATAACAACAAAGTCATAATCAATGATTCAATATAATAATACAAATGTACAATACAACAACAACATTGACAATACTAGCACTAATAACAATGTTCAATTATAAGTAGTACATTACTGGAGACTTAAGTGTCTAATAATTACACAGGTGAGATTAACTAAACACCGCTAATCAGATTTGCAGTTTGCACCACAACTTCCCACTAGTGGGGAGGGGTGTCAGACCAACTAAGCTAAAGTTAATTACTATTGACTTCTATTGTTAATCTATTAGAAAAGGTATTTATTTATCTATTAGAAAAGGTATTTATGGAGAAATGATACTGGTAAACTCCTTTTCCCTTCAGGATAGATTTCTTACCAAGGGTGTTCTCTATCCTCATTACTTCCTTTTACAAGACCAACTGATCCTTGGGTATCCTCTATTCTTATTATTTCTTATAATAACCTTGCAAAACCAAGTCAAATTAATCTCCTTTGGTTGGTTTTGATGCTTAAAGATTTGGAACTAAAAATAATAATAAAATCTCAAACAATCAACTTCTAGATTGATTAACAGATGGCAAGAACAATAAAAACAATTATGGATACAAGATTGAATCAAAAGGTTTCATCAAAGATGCACGTATACAAACACGACATGGCGACTCGGCAATTTTAAAAAAACTAAAACTTAGCTACATGTCAAACTTTTATTTTTTTTATAACTGCGACGCACTTCCGCCCCCTGTTTGTCAAAGCGTAACCCCTCCTTTTTATTGGGTTCAGACCTTAGTTTCCTATCATTCTTTGTTATTTATTTCCTTTAAAAAAAGGCAATCTTATTATTTTCAATTGTACTCGGCATACATTATTATATAATTAGGCCCCCTTCATCGAGAATGTTAGTGTTATTCTTTTATTTGTTATATGTTTCTTTAGTAGTTCCTATTTTTTGTCTGGCAGGACCATTGATAGGAAAGAAGGTATGGGTTCAATTTTACAGGCATTCTCGTCCACCAGAAAATCATGATGTTGCTATTGGTGTTCTTGTCCACATGTTGAAGACGACACCTCCTCTGCCGCAAGATCATAGTTGTTATCCCAATCTTCAAAAACTGAATTTGAGGGGGAATTTGGTACTGCATATGGATTCTTCATGACTCAAAAGACATCTGATGCGCTGAAGAAACTAAGGAGTTTCAAAGAAATAAAAGATATGCTACTCTGCCAGTCAGTATCTTCTCTTCTTCTCTTCTCCTTTCTTCTTCTTCTCTTCTTTCTTCTTTTTTTTTCTTCTTCTTTGTTCTGCGATTGCAACACTAGCAGGCATGTCGCACGCCCTGGATCTCTCTCTTTCTTTCAGTCTCTCTCTCCCCTGTGTCAATATCTCTCTCCCTGGATCTCTCTTCTCTCGACAGTAGTCTCTCTCTCCCTCGATCTCTCCCAGTTTCTCTTGATTTCTCTCATCTCTCTATGGCTCTATCCCTCGATCTCTCTCTATCTCTAGCTCTCTCCCTTGATCCGACTATTTCCACCCAAGCCAAAAAAAAAATTGTCATGTCCAGAACAAGTCTTGACTGTGTCGGCCACGTGTTAGACCAAGTCAAATGCCCCGACACGTTGACCACATGTCAAATACATGTCGAGCGTGTGTCTGACTCGAATATGGGGTTTTTTTCCAAGAGTTTGTGCATCCTTGGATTTCATCAATCAATGTCAAGTCAAATAAATAGCAGAAATCTTTCTAGATCAGTTATAAGTTATTTCATTAGTTGCTTTTAAACTTGGTTTTTTAATTCGTAATAGAACTCCTTATCCAAATAGTAACAAAATTTCCACATTGAATGTGAATAACATTGATTCACATTATATTAATTGTCCATCTATACCCCCATATCATATGATTCCACACTCTAATCGATCAAGAAAACCTGGCACTTTTTTATTTTTGGTAACGTCATCAAGCTCGAGCCATTTCTGCCCTCTACACATAGTTAAAAAAAATCACCATGGCTACCTAGCCGGCCTTTGTTCAATCACATTAAACAATGCTCACGGCCTTTGTTCCACATTATATTAATTGCATTCACTGTCATAACAAATCATATGGGAGATAAGGAGATCAATTGGCATGAGAAAGAGCCATTGGAGTTCCATTTGGTAGAAAAATTGGGAATTCTAACTTACAAACAAAAGTTCATGCCCATTTAAAACACATTTGAAAATTGAAATTGTGACATTTCCCACCTCTTTCAAGACTTTCGTTGCTTGTCGCAAGAAATTGTAGGAAACATAGTCATCCTTATCTTATGGTAGGCATAATATCATATTGTATCTAAGCCACATCGATACGTATCTTAACAAACATTGATACACTGATACAAGGATGAAGTAGGGATGTATGGTCCTTGTATAAGTAACAAGTGACATGAATGAATAATGGATAATAAGCAACAACTTACTTTTACAATACACGATACATTTTTTTCAAGTAAAATATTTTATTAAAACACTGATTGTTACACAAAAGACAACCTCAAAAGCATTAAGATACCGACAATAATCTCTCAATCAGTATACAATGAATCGAAAACAACCTTGTAACAAAAGGAAGATGTGATACCCAACCCCTCAGATTAATCAATACTTCTACCACCAATGCACCCAATTCTAGCGCCTTAGGGCCAAAAATCCTATTGTTCATGTCCTTTGACACTGTCAAAAAAAACGCATATGGAAGGACAAGATGCACGGATACGAACACGCGCGTTGTGTCGAACACTGACACTGACACGACACGCCAACTCGACAATTTCTCAAAAACTAGGACTCGGGACACGTCATACTATTTTTTTAATAAGTCATATAAATATAAATAGTAATCTAATAAAATGCCTTCCTAGAGTGTCTTGAAGAAGATGACACTGTTGCAAAAAAAAAATTAAAGTAGAGAAAAAATATAGTAGAGAAGAAGTAGAGGAGAGAATAAGCAAAGATTAAGAAGAAGCATAGACTACCTCTATGCTTTAGTGGTTTTTTGCCCTATTTGTTTTAAATCGCAATTAAAATAGTCATTCACTTCAGATGGATCAACAACCATTATATTACGTGGTTATTTACAAACATCTAAAAGTAAAAAATAAAATAAAGTTGATTTTCAAGTCTTGACTGTATCCTGACCAAGTTTCGGGTATATCAGAAGCGTGTCTGACACATTGACCATGTGTCTGACACCTGCCGGCACGTTGACGAAGTGTCTGACGCGTGTCGAGTGAGTGTCGTGTGTCGGATATATGTTGGACACGAATACGGAAAATTTTCGACAAGATAACCACGTAAAGTGAAGCAAACCAATTCCTTTTTATCATCCTCTTCTCACAAGATAACTTCCTCCAACATACTAGAAAGTGAAGCAAACCAATTCCTTCTCCTACTAAAAGTAATTCCTTCTAAAGTGAAAACCCTAGTACATATGACCTCCAACCAAAATACCAAACTCCATCAACAAACCCTACTTCCTATCACACAATGCAAACAACCTGGGACATCTATCTCTTGGCGCCATATACCCCATCCATACATCATCTCAAAAATCGAGTTTGTTCCAGTGTAGTCAAAGCGACCGCCTAGGCACGCCTTAAGGCGTTTTTTACAAAATTCCGCCTCAAAGTGAGGCAATGCAATGCAGTGAAATGAAATGAGGCGTCTGCCTCGAACCGCCTCGACTGCCTCAACCCAAGAAGTGGCTACAACCAGCCCATTTACATCCTATTTGCAGCCCAATTGTAGCAAAAAGATGTTGCAACTCACTCTATAATAGAGTTTTATGTTTCTTGATGTAATATTTGATAAATTTGATAAAAACAAGATAAAACGTTTTTAAGTTTTCATTTTTTTTGAGAAAACATATCATGTTTTGTTCAGTTTGTGATCATCAATCTTGATTTTTCATAGAATAGTTCAATGATTTTTATACTTTTGGAATACTAATAGTGATCATACTTGCAAATTTTTACCAACCATTCCAACAATTTCTTCTAACAAATGTTCAATATTATCAAATTTCTATTCTTTTAAAATTATTGATTTTTAATAATTTAGTGAATGTTTGTAAGTTACTTGCCCACTTATGTAGTGCATATTTTCGCTATGCTATACAACTTTATTATATTTCCATTTCGATTCTAGGTAGTTGTGTCACTTTTTGTACATATTTGTTTATAATACTTATCAAAATGATGATATATACTACTACACTGATATGTTTTAATTTATTATAAAAAAAAAATTATGTTAAGACCACCTCACTACACTGAGGCGTCCGCCACGAGGCAGGCGTTTTCAGGCCCGTCCGCCTCAACGCCTTAACTACAATGATTTGTTCCCCTTCTCAACTATCACATAACCCCTTGCCAAAATCTTGACACATGATTAGAATGGTTCTCTATGTATTCGTCCCATATGAGCAAACGAGATGCTTAGGAAGCTAACTTAGTCCACTCAAATCATACTTTAATCACTTCCTTCCAAAAATACTCCCCTTTAACATATCTCCACAACCACTAATAAAGCAAAGCTTTGTTTATCAAAAGAAGAGATGAAATACTCAAACCACCCACTTCCTTAATCCTTAGGCTTACACATGAGCATTTGATAACAATGGAAGGCAGTCATTGGTAATTAAAATACGTTTTGAAGTGTGGACAATGCTATCTCAGTCCACTAAATGTGGATATATCAATTTGAGGAATAGTAGCAAGTCAAGAGCAATAAAGAAAACTGCATGAATCATCAATCTCAACAAAGAAAACTCAAAAACATTCCAAAACAATTATTGTGTAATTCATTCAGTGGCAAAACTTCCATTTTAAGCAGTCGAGTCACTAATGCATCATAAACAAGTACGAAAAGTCACAAAGTACTTGCATTCAAATAAAGATAAACCACTGCTACCAAATTCATACCAGAAATATACTTAACAATGTGAACGTTGATACTTACCACATGCTTCCACGATACTTAAGCGTATAAGGACCACTCTCCAATCGCCTCCCGAAATGGCTATGCACCTTATGCTTCTTCTTCCCGCTCTGGTCCAACAATGTCAACTCAAAAAGTGCCCTCACATCAGTTCCCTCACTCGCAAGCGCGATGAACAAAGACACGTATGTGGCGTTGTCTTCTATACTCTTCCCATCTGGATAGAAGTAAATCGCCCAAGCATGCCCACCAATCATGAAAGTATCAGAAGAGATGTATTTTCCAACACCCATCCCCTTTGACAAAGTGTACCCAGAGATCTTGAATTGATGAGACCCATTCACAGTTTCGGAAATGGAGGTGGAAGTCGTTGGTGGTGGAGACAAAGAAGACAGACTACAAGATGGAATTCTGAAAATCCTGCTCATTCCCTCTTAGAGCACCTTTTCAAGATTCAAAATGAAACCTTTTTGGTCGATTAGGGTTCTGGGGGTGATTTGAATCAAAGGGGTTTAGCGAAATCCCCTTCGAATCAATCCGTTGGGGTTAACTTGTGGGATTGGGGATGAATTGTTGGTGGGTTTGTATGAATTTGGTCTCTATTTCTAGGGTTTTCAAATGGGGTTCTTGATGAAGACAGAGAGAAGGGTTTAGTTTGGAGAGCGAGAGCGAGAGGAGAAGAGAGAGAGAGAAAGTGATTAATGGGTTTTGAAATGATGAACGAATGTGAATTAAGAATTTTAATTGAATTACCAAAAAAGACTGTTTTTTTAGATGGAGAGACGGAGGAGAAAATATAGAGAGTTCAGTTCATAAAGGTCGTTAAAGACGTCATAACGACAGTTGAAAGTTAAACTCTGTCATAACGGTGAATTTGTGCATAGTCGGCATAGACAACTTCCACCTTGTACCACCACGTCTGAGCGTCACCAAATCAATACAGCTTTGATTAACTCCCAACATCCATTTTGTCGTGTAGAAAGCAAACTCAAGCAATAGTTGGACACCAAACCATTGATATCACAAGCCACTTTGGAAAGGATAGGAAACCTAGTGTGTAAGAAGATATTCATCTTCGCTTCGTGCAGGTTCTTTATGTAATTTTACTTTACGCAACTGACCAACACATCAGTCTCACTCAATTTCAGTTAGTTCATGCATTCATTCAGTTCACACATTTTCTTACTCTTCATATTCATTTTAAGCAGGGCAAGGGGAAGTCGTTGTACGTAATATTTGAAATCCAACGATGCATACATTTTTAGTGGGAATCGTTAATTAATTAGGTTTTGAGAATCTATCAATCGATCAAATTTATAGTTTCAAGAAAGAAAAATGACAAAAGTGACAATCATAATTTTGAACCTAAGACTAAAATTTTCTTTTTATATATCCTCCAGAATGGAGAAGCACTTATGGAATGTCAGACCTTTATTACTTGTCCGAAAATGATAAAAGTACAAGGGGCATTACGACTTTACCCGCAGAAAGACACATTAGACGAATAAACATGCACAAAAACTAACGGAGAATAATACCTGTCTGTTGCTTATCCAGTCGAAATAATGTTAATGGTTTCTTAGGAAAATTCGATTGAACAAAAGTATGGGATGTCTTTTCTACCTGCGCGAGCCTTGCCACAACGTCTGTCTCTCAAAAAATGTGCATGCGTATAACCTCCATATCAGAAGAGATGTATTTTCCAGTCATTTTTGAGAAACCATTGTATATTGTCAATACCATAAAACTGATTTTTAACAAACGAGGAATTAGTATGAGATTTTACTATGGTCTCCTTGATTCGAGATATATGATCGTGAGAATTCAATCAGAATAGAAGGGGAAGAAAGTGATTTCGAAATATTCATACACGATTCGTGGTGTTAGGTTTAAAATATTTCATTGGCTTCAAGGATTTAGCCTTCGAGTTGATCTAGAATTGGCCCCTCTATGAGTAGAGCTACCGGAACTTCGGCTGGAATACTTTCACTTGATGGTTATGAGAGCCATTAGAGATTTTTTGGTGTATTCTTAAGATTGATGATAGCACTAGATATTTTTTAGATGGAAGTTACAAAACCATTATCGAGTAGGATTTGGGGCCTAAAAGCGGAGGGTATTGGCAAAAAAAATTCAGGCTTCAAGTAATGCGAGCATTGTGCATTGATAGGGCACGATATTATTGTTTGTAGAAGGAATTAAATGATCTTTCTCCACGATCTTAGCAACGTACTGAGACCATGATCACTACTTGCATATACACAAATAAGATGAGGACGAATATGTGTGAAGTTCTAACACACGAATGCCTTGTGAAAAATAAGGTCTATACTTCATAGAATAAAAAATAAAAATAAAACACATACACACACTCTTTTTATGTTGAAATAGCCAAGAAGAGAAAAATAACTAGAAATAATGTGTTGAAAATTTATTTTGCTCAACCAATTTTGATTGCATGACATGTCTATCCGGTAGATCGAGCTCAAAGTCAAATCAGCTTAACTAAGCAAGTTCAACTTTTGGGTCGTTTACATGATAGGTCGAGCTCTTATCTTGACATGTTTGCTTATCAGATCGTATCATTGACCTATTTTAATTGGTCGATATAGTCGACATTTGTAAAATTCAACATGTTAATTTCTCAGAGATTTTCAATTGATTTATTTTTATATATAATTTTTATAATTGAAATTCTTCAATCCATTTTCACGAGGGTGTTGTACTGTCTGATCTCGTCTTGTCTTTGATTGATGAATGTCATTCCAACTTATACGCTGTTTTCAACTCATTATGAAACTCACCTAGTCTAACACCCATTTTGACATGAAATAATATTAATCTAAAATTTGTTAATCTAAAATCTGGAGGTTTCAGATATGTAAGCTGGCTTTTGGTGGCAATGTGATCTTCAAGCTAGACATGGAGAAAGCCTATGATTGTATTAAACAAGTGTCATGATCTCCGTAATCCAAAACGAAAGGGAAAACGGGGCTTTCTAACCAAAGCACATGATCTCCGTAATCCAAAACCCGGAGCTCGATATTATGTATCTTTTATTGATGATTGCACTCGGATGACCTGGGTGTCATTACTGAAACGAAAGAGTGAGGTGTTTGGAAGGTTTACTGATTTTTACAAAATGGTGGCGACACAGTACCAACAATCCATCAGAGTGTTTCAATCTGACAATGGTGGAGAGTTTGTCAATGGCCCTATATCTGATTTTTGCCGGTCAAATGGAATTTGTCATCAAACCTCCAATACTGATACTCCTCAACAGAATGGTTTAGCAGAACAAAAGAACAACAGTTGTTGGAAGTTGTTCGTGCTTCCCTGTTTGGCATGAATGTACCTCGATCATATTGGGGTGAAGTAGTGAAATCTACAGTATATATTATCAACCGTACTCCCTCACGAGTAATTGAGTTCAAGAATCCTCATCAGTGGCTTCATACACTTTTGTCCATCCCATCTATGCCTAATTTGGAGCCCCGCGTGTTTGGGTGCATAGCCTATGTCCACATACCAAAACCACACCGGAGCAAGCTTGATCCCCGTGCGACGAAATGTATTTTTGTGGGTTATGCAGATCTCCAAAAAGGGTACAAGTGTTATGACCCGCTCACTGACAGAATGCATGTATCTCTTGATGTCTCATTCCATGAATTTGTGCCATATTACTCAGGGGGAGTCTCCCAGTCTTCCCTTCAGGGGGAGAGTGATAGTGAAGGGAATCCTCATTCTATTGATGTCTTTGAAGAATTGGAACACTTGGAGGAACAATTTGAAGTTCCTGTAACAGCAGAAACTGTTTCCGCAGTAACAGCAAATGACTTGTCTCGAGAGATAGACACTTCCAATGGGTAGACAATTGACTTCTTAGTTTCTAGCGATCAATTCCCTCATGAGACAGAAGAGAATGATCAAAATGTATCTGAAACTCACACACACGACATTTCCCCTTCTACATCAGCAACTGAAGATCTCGCCCAAATGATCCACCTCAGGTATCTTTACCCTCTAATGAGTCTTCTGTGTTAGAAAGTTTTGAACCTAGAAAATCACAAAGGGTTACTAAGGGAGTTCCTAAAAAGCAATATGAACCAAACATCAAAGCCCAAGCTAAATACCCTATAGCTAACTTTATGTCTAACCATAGGATTTCTGAGTCACATGCATTTGTTATTAATCAATTATCTACTGTATCTATTCCTAGTAACGTGCAGGGCGCATTGAAGGATCCAAAATGGACAACAGCAATGAATGAAGAATTGGAAGCTCTTCAGAAGAATGTCACTTGGGAGGTAGTAGATAAGCCTGTTGGAAAGAAAACTTTTGGATGTCGTTGGGTGTTTAATGTGAAGCTTAATGCAGATGGAACTATTGATAGATACAAAGCAAGATTAGTTGCCAAGGGATATACACAGCGCCATGGAATTGATTACGATGAGACTTTTGCACCTGTGGCGAAGATTAATACTATCCAAATTTTACTTTCACTTGCAGCAAATAAAGATTGGCCCTTGCATCAACTTGATGTGAAGAATGCATTTCTCAATGGAAATTTGGAGGAAGAAGTATACATGGATATGCCTCCAGGCGTGAAGAATAACCCAAAGAGACGCTGGTAAGGTGTGTAAATTGAAGAAGTCTTTGTATGGCCTGAAACAGTCTCCAAGAGCTTGGTTCGAAAGATTTTCAAAGTCCATGAGAGCTTTTAGGTACAAACAAAGCAACTCTGACCATACCTTGTTTATCAAACACAAGAATGGTAAGATTACAACTCTAATTGTGTATGTTGATGACATGATCGTTACAGGATGATCCGAAAGAAATAAATGATTTGCAAAAGTATCTATCGAAGGAATTTGAAATGAAGAATATCGGGCAACTGAAGTATTTTCTTGGTATTGAAGTTGCAAGGTTGAAGAAAGGGATTTCACTTTCACAAAGGAAGTATGTTCTTGATTTGCTTGCTGAAACAGGGATGTTGGACTGCAAACCAATAGAGACACCCATTGAGATGAATCATGGACTTGCTATTCTTCCTGATCAGGTCCCTACTGATAAAGGGAGGTATCAACGTCTTGTAGGAAGGTTAATTTATCTTTCTCATACTAGACCTGACATTGCTTATGCTGTGAGTGTTGTTAGCCAGTTTATGCATTGTCCTAGTGAAGAGCATATGAATGCAGTATTTCGTATCTTGAAATATATGAAGATGGTGCCTGGTAAGGGATTATTGTTTGAAAAAAATGAATTGGAAGTTGTTGGATACACAGATGCGGATTGGGCTGGTGATAAAACTGATAGACGCTCTACATCAGGGTACTTCACTTTTGTTAGTGGGAACCTTGTAACTTGGCGTAGTAAAAGACAGAAAGTTGTTGCTAGATCAAGTACAGAAGCTGAATTTCGAGGTATGGCACATGGAGTTTGTGAAATGTTGTGGATCCGTAATGTCCTGAAGGAATTCGATTTCAAGCTACAAAGGCCTATGGATTTACATTATGATAATACAACTGCCATTCAGATTGCACATAATCCAGTTCAGCATGATCGAACAAAGCGTGTGGAGGTTGACCGCCATTTTATTAAAGAGAATCTTGACAGGAAAGATATTCGCTTTCCATTTGTAACCTCAAATGAGCAATTAGCTGATGTTTTAACTAAAGGGGTATCTCAGAAAGTGTTTGACAGCTCAGTTGACAAGTTGGGCATGATAGACATCTATGCACCAACTTGGGGGGGAGTATAGAAAGCTGTATATTCTAATTATAGATTATAGAAACATATATGTATTTAGGATATTATAAATTCATATTTAGGTAACCTAGTTTCTATATTCTGTAAGATTGTTTCTTGTAAGACAAGAAACCCTATTGTATTTATACCTCTATTGGGGATGAATCAAATATACAACAAATTGAAGTATTTCTTTCTACAATAACTGTAGGCAGTCTTATAATCCTTCTCTTCTGCATGCAGAATGCCACTCTGCAAATCAATGGTACCCTGTTGGAATTAGTCCTAAGTTACTCGTGTTTTTAATAATATGCTTATTAACATGACAAAGTCTAGCATGCCAAATATTAAAAGTGCACAACATGTAAGCAGAACTAGAATTTTATTTGCTTCAACATTTAACTTAAACATTCCATCAGTAGCATACCCTTTCCCCACAAATACATTATTCTTTGTGATAGTATATAGATCAGCCCCTATAATTTGAGTAAACCCAGCCTTGTTCAGAACATAACCAGATACTAAATTCTTCCTCATCTCTGGAGTATGCAGGACATCCTTCAGGATAACAGTCTTTCCAGAGGAAAACTTCAGTTCTACTGATCCAGTTCCAGCAACTATAGTGGAGTGGGAATCACCCAACAACACTTTCTTGTCCTCAGCTTCAGAATAGGACTTGAACATTTCTCGATCATAGCAGACATGTCGAGAAGCACCAGTGTCAACCCACCATCCCTCGGATCCACCGACAAAATTGATCTCAGAGATCATGCAATAAGTTGGTTTTCGGTTAGGTTCGCCTGAGGTACAGGGCGAGATCCGTTCCGGCAGTTCCTGGCCATATGCCCTGGCCTACCACAGGTGTAGCAAAGGAACTGTGCTGAATCATTCTTGGAGGGATGTTTCTGTCCATTCTGATTTCGCTGAGGATTTTGATTCTGATGGTTGCGGTTCTGGTTGTTCCGGTTCTGTTGGTTCCGATTCTGATTGTTCCGATTTTTATTATGATTCTGATTTTTCATTGTCTTTCCATTGGGTTTCAGAGACACAGGGGTAGATTTCTTTGGGTTTGATATAATTAGAACTTCATCTTTCTGATCTTGTTTTCTGGCTTCCTCCTCAATACGAAGTCGGGTAATCAGGCTTTCTAGGGAAAATTCTTTAGTTTTATGTCTAAGGACATTCTTAAAATCTTTCCAGCTAGGGGGCAATTTGTCTATCACAACAGCTACTTGAAATTGCTCATCTAAAGTCATTCCCTCAGATATAATTTCATGAGCAATCTTTTGAAGCTCGTGTGATTGGGATTCCACAGACTTATCATCAGTCATTTGAAATTTCAGATAACGACTGACAGCATATTTCTTTGTGCCAGCCTCCTCAATGTCATATTTTTTCCTAAGGGCTTCCCAAATATCCTTAGCAGTTTTTTCAGAACAATAATAATCATATAGATCACCAGAAAGACCATTCAAGATAAAAATTTTACACAGAAAATCATCTTCAATCCAACGGTCTAATCCTTTAGTTTGGGTTTCATCAGGTTCAGCAGGCAATCTAGGTTTTTCAGTATTACAAACATATGCAACTTTTTGTGTTGTTAGGAAAAACAACATTTTTCGTCTCTATCTTTTAAAATGTTGGCCCTCAAAACGAAAGGGTCTGTTAAGGTCTTTTGCAGCAAGTTCGGTAAGTGTAGTCATGGCAGAAATTGTAAATCGTCTTAAAATTGTTGAAATTGCTGTAAAAGAATGTTGTAATAGTTCAAATTAAAAGATAAAGAACGAATGTACCAATTGTTCTTGGGTTGAGTCGCGGACTAGGTCGCTCTCTTTAAGACGTTTCGCGGCTCTGCCCAAAATTGTGCAAGCAGTGTAAAAGCCCCGCCGTCCCCAGGATAAAACAGCCCAGAATCTTCTCTGTCTCGTTCAAGCAATTGCACAGTTGATGAACGGTATACTATTCACCCTCAATATCTTGATATGCTCGGAATCACCAATACAGTATGAATTGCAAGAATCACTTTTTCAAAACTAAAATCACTTGCAAGAATCACTTTTGCAAAAACTAAATTCACTTCATTGCAAAAACGAAAAATCTCTTTCTTTTCAACACGAAATACTTTTGTTTGCTGTTTTTCTTCTAATGTTGAACTGTGAGTTTTTGTGTTGTATTTATAGTGAAAAATCACATTCGTTGTAAAACAAAAACACAGCTAAATACATAATAATTAAAACAACAATTAATCATTAAAAACGTGGAAACCGTTTGCTTTAAGAAAGCGTCCAGATACAATGAGAACTCGTTTGGATACGTAGCGTGGAAAACGTGGGAGAAAGAATCCCGCCGCAAGATATGCCAAACGTGTGTATTTTAGAAGGACGTCCAGATACAGTCCCTCTTCAGAAAATCAAAAGTTTATTTTCATTTAAATAAATTTTCATCAAAAAATGGGTTGCTCTCTAAATGACACGACCCGACCGGACGGACGGCGGCGGCGGCGGGCGCGAGAGTCTATCTCTCCCCTCCTCATAAAAGAGTGGTACCCCCCAAGCCCAAGTCCTAACAATCTCCTTATAAACTCTACCACAAAGAGTTTTATAATAGATATGAGACTAAATTTAGAGAGTGATCCATAGATCAAAATAGGATAGAGGTTCAGGGTTCAAATCCAGGTATACACCCATTTTATTTTATTTTTAAAAACCAAATTTTCAACAATCCCCCACTTGGATTTTTAAAAACAATTTTCATCGAGCAATCTATCAAATATAAGATTGTGCATAAGCAAAAGTGTCTTTCGACTTGAACTTTTGCGTAGTGTTCATGCTTTAGATTATACTAGAGTAACTCGTAGTTTTGAACTCTATCTCTAACAGACATTACACGCACAACCTTACCAGGGTGAAGTCTAAAAAGCCCGTGCCTTACGGCCATGCACGTATATCCCAGTATAGTGAAGGCTCTAGGAATTTTGCCCACAAATTCCATAGGAAGCGGCCAAACTTCCACAATCACTTAGGTGAGTCTATCAAGAGTACTCCTATAGTTAGGTACTCCACTCCACATAGAGTATAAACCTCATTAAGAGTTTTTTAACTCATCCTACAATCGCTTCAGGAATTCATGCTTTAATCTAGGAATGGGATTGTTATTTTGTCAGCATGATTCACATCATATCATTCACGACTTGTTATTACCCATTGAACATATTTCTTGGGATCTCCAATCTATAGGTTGGGTTGCCATCATGGATAAGTCATCAATCTAAGGGCATTAGTCCCATTCCTTTCGAGGTTTTGAAAACCTTCTCTCTAGCTAATCCTTTCATCAAAGGATCAGCCAAGTTCGCATCAGTTCGTACATGATCCACTCTCACAGCACCAGTAGATAGAAATTCTCTAACCGTACTGTGCTTACGACGTATTTGTCGTTTCTTGCCGTTATAATAATGGTTCTGTATTTTTGCAATAGTCGCGGTACTATCGCAATGGATCAAGAAAGCTGGAATCGGTCTTTCCCATAAAGGGATCTCTGCTAGCAGGTTTCTCAGCCAACCTGCTTCTTCACTAGCTGTGGCTAGTGCTATAATCTCTGACTCCATCGTGGACTGTGCCAGAATGGTATGTTTCTTTGATTTCCAAGAAACAGCTCCACCAGCTATATTGAAAATATAGCCACTGGTGGCTTTGGAGTCATCTGAAAGGGTGTTCCAATCAGCATCGCTATATCCTTCAAAGACAGCGGAAACTTCTGATAATGTAATCTGAGGTTCTTAGTCCTCTTCAGGTACCTCATGACCCGTTCAATTGCATGCCAATGCTCTATACTAGGTCTACTGGTAAATCTGCATAGTAATCCAACAGCATAAGCTATGTCGGGTCTAGTGCAATCGATAGCATATCTAAGACTACCAATGATGCTCGCATACTCAGATTGTCTAACACCGTTACCGGTGTTCTTGAACAACTTTACACTAGAATCATAAGGAGTACATGCAGGTTTACAGTCAGAGTAATTATATTTATTTAGGATCTTCTCTATATAGTGTGATTGATCCAAAGAAATTCCCTTTTCAGACCTAGTAATCTTGATACCAAGGATTACACTCATATCAAAGTTTGCACACAATAAAGCTTTCACTTTATTCACGGCATGGATATTAGAACCAAAGATAAGCAAGTCATCCACATATAGACATATAATAGTGCAAATGCCATTTTCAGCTTTATAGTAAATGCATTTGTCACTTTCGTTCACTTTAAAGTCATGTGCGATAACAAGATTATCAAAATTTTCATGCCATTGTTTTGGAGCTTGTTTCAAACCGTAAAGTGATTTATCTAGTTTGCAAACTTTATTTTCTTGCCCTGGAATAACAAAACCTTCAGGTTGGTCCATGTAAATTTCTTCTTCCAAATCGCCATTAAGAAACGCAGTCTTAACGTCCATTTGGTGCAATACTAGGTTATGTATTGCAGCAAGAGAAATTAACACTCGAATAGATGTAATCCTGGTTACAGGAGAATATGTGTCAAAGAAATCAACGTTTTCTCTCTGTCTATACCCTTTGGCGACGAGACGAGCCTTGAACTTGTCAACATTACCATCGGGTTTCAATTTCTTCTTAAATACCCATTTACATCCTATTGTCTTGCAACCTGGTGGCAAAACGACTAAATGTCAGGTTCTGTTAGACTCAAGTGAGTACATTTCATCATCAATAGCCTCTTCCCAAAAATTGGCATCTATAGAGGATAGGGCTTCTTGAAAACTAAGGGGATCCTCTTCGACTGAAAAGACATAGTAATCGGGGCCAAAGTTTTTAGAAGTTCGTTTCCGTTTACTTCTCCTAGGCTCAGATTCTGTGGCTTTATCGGTTTCATTAACCCTGATCAAGGGCACGTTATTTGAGGATGTACCCCCACTATTCCTCGAAAAAGGAAATTTATCTTCATAAAAGTCAACGTCGTTTGATTCTATAATAACTTGATCTTTAAGATTATAGAATCTACAAAGCTTTGATGTTCATGGCATATCCTATGAATACACATTCATATGCCCTACTAGCAAGCTTATTCCTTTTAGGATCAGGAATTCTAACAAAAGCTAAACAACCCCAAGTTTTCAAATAAGACAAGTTTGGTTGTCTATTTTTCAGAATCTCATAGGGAGATGTTTTACTTTTCGATTTGGGGACTCTATTTAGCACATAACAGACTGTCAAGATAATTTCTCCCCACCAGTGCGATGCAGCACCGGAGTTAAGCATTATGGCAACTACTAACTCGGTAAGAGTTCTATTTTTCCTTTCAGCTTTGCCATTCATCTCAGGAGAATATGGTGCAGTTGTTTCATGAATAATTCCTTGAGAATTATAGAACTCTATGAAAGTACTGCTATCATATTCCTTGATGACGAAAAAACCACCCCGTGGTTGAAGACGAAAACAACATTTCAGTTTTTGAATGGGGAAGATCTAGTCAAAATACTTTGAGATGACACCTACGAGCTGATTCTCAAGTACAAAGGAAGCTGCACATAATATTATGGGAGGATTATATCTCATATGCATATCCTCTTTGGTTTAATAGGGAAAATCTAGTCAAAATACATTTGGTTCAACAATACAAAATAAATATGTTGTTAGGGGCTATCAGCTATGCCAAGGCTCTATTTTTCCATTTAGGTAAGTACCACTCCTAAGTCATCAGTAACCTAGACTCATAAGACATTCGGAGGTAGCTTTCGGAAAGTAAGTTAAACAAAGAGATGAAAAATAAAGGAAAATCATATAAACAACTTAACTCACAACCTGATTCATTTTGATGTTCAACAATTAAAAAAAAAAAAAAAAAACAGATAAACTAAAATCTGAAAGTTTTACCCTTTTCGAAAGGCTTCACCTCGCCCTAACAACATACACAATACCGTCTAAAAAAAAAGGTCATAACACAATGACCAAAACTGTGCGGTCAACAATACCCATATAAGCATCGCCAAGATGTGGAATTCCTAAGGAACGATAAATTTTTCAACCAAATAAGCATCATCATTTTAGATGCCCAATGTGTATAGCGCCCTATAAGCTAGCTGATAATCCTACAGAGACACCCCATCAATGGCTTTTTAGTTTCTTTCAAGCCAAAAAATCAAAATGTAGTATATAAGACATAGGGTATCAAGCTCCATGATGTTTGCAAAACATTTTTTAGAAAAGATAAAATTCGATAGATTAAAAAAACCATTACAACTTACAACACCCTCGATCCATTTAGGGTCCATACATGATGTTTCCAAGGTCTAATAACAAATTTACAAAGAAAATCCACACCAAATGCCATAAGAGAACTAGAGCCTCCAAGATGACCCGACTCATATTGCTTGAGTCAATCTTGAAAATTCTTTTATTTCTCTCCGAACAAATTGCCCAAGACCAAATCAACTTTGGTACACCCCTTCGTAAGGCCTCGCATCTCCATGTACTTAACACAACAACCACATCCATCAGTATCACACTAACTCCACACTACTCAAAAAAGGTTCATATTACTCATCCATCATTAGAAAATGTACACCAGATTTGCTATATATGCCACCATTCCACAATAGATATTCTTGATCCACATTCCCGCACCGCCTAGTAAGATCGTCCCTAATGGCAAGTCTATTCCATACAAGGAGATTTTTAATGAGATTTTTTTTTTTTTTTGTTATTTTTAATCACACAACAAGAAAGTTTATTGATGAAAGAAAAGGTGAGTGAGAAACTCAAATACAGGGAGGGAACAAAACAAAACCAATAGCACAAAAAAGAAACTATCCCAATTAAACTATCCCTTTATTAATGGACCCCAGTCTTTTCACCCTTGAAATCATCTGGAAGCTCGTACTGGCAGGCATGCTTCCTCGAGACACAAATCCCATTAGGATTCATCCTAATTGAGGTCAATCAGTGCAGCACCTTCGTTGACAAATGGAACCTAGACTCCTTCGCCCTTATCAGAATTGCAGCCAAGGTCTTCCACCCATTTTGGCCCCAATTGGGCAGGAGGAGTGTCACGATACATCAAGAAATGCCAAATGGCGTGAGGAACATGGAAGCAAAGGCTAGCCTTGATCATGGCCTTGCAAAGGCAGACAAAACCTTCCTCAGCTGAGTAGCAAATCGCTAGGGATGGCAACAGGGCGGCTTTGAGCAAATCCATTACCGCCAATCCGTTTATAAATTTATTTAAAAACCATAACCGCCCCGTACGGATTGGCGGATATCCGCCTCGCAATCCTTTTACAGGTTTTGTTAAGAACACTCAGAAGAAATTTAGCACACGAGTTTGAATGAATAATTGTATTATTGAAAGTAAGCTGCAGGCATATATAGCCTTTTACAAAGAGATAAAATTGAAATAACAACCCACGTTTACAAGTTACAACATCCTAAAACGTGGTAACAGACTAAGAGGAATTCGTCAAAACACTAACCACTAACTCCTAAAGAATAGGACTTATTAACAGACTGAAATAACTAAAAGATCGGATCTAACATTCCCTCCCTTAAACTGTATGCAGAATGCATTCAGTTTATATTAGGAACTTCACACACGCCCAGCAAACTACGAAGCTTCAAAAACACCTCCAACCTGAGTGGCTTTATCATAATGTCAGCTACCTGGTCTTGAGTATTACAATGTCTTAAATCAACCACACCATCTCGTACCAATTCACGAAGAAAATGAAATCTGATATCAATGTGTTTGCTTCTTCCGTGAAGAACATGATTATTTGAGAGTTTTATAGTTGAACTGTTATCACACAAAATTGTAGTACATTTCTCCTGCACGTAACCAAGCTTCGTTAAAACTCTTCTTAACCAAACACACTGACAAGCACATGAGGCAGCTGCGATGTATTCGGCCTCAGTGGTGGATAAGCTAACCACAGGCTGTTTTTTGGATGACCACGACACCGCTCCAGAACTAAACATTAATACACACCCCGTTGTACTCTTCCGATCATCTAGATCTCCAGCAAAATCACTATCTGAGTAAGCTGTGAGTTGCGTATAGCTTCCTTTCTTGTAGAAAATCCCCAGATCAGTCGTTCCTTTCAAATATCTTAGCAACCTTTTCGCTGCCAACCAGTGTTGCTCTGTAGGACACGACATGAACCTGCTGATAAGACTCATACCATACATCAAATCAGGTCTAGTTGCAGTTAAGTACATGAGACTGTCAACCACCTGCTTGAACAAACTTGCATCAACCTTAGCTCCCTTCTCATCCTTTGACAATTTGCAACCTGGAACTATGGGGTTCTTCACTAAATTGCTTTTGTCCATGCCAAATCTTTCTAAAACTTCATGAGCATATTTTCTTTGACACACATAAATCCCATCAGAATGTTGTAGTACTTCAATCCCCAGAAAATATTTCATTTTTCCCAAGTCAGACATGTCAAATTCTAACATCATCGACTTCTTAAACTCTTCACACATGCTCTTGTCATTTCCAGTAAAAATTAAATCATCAACATAAAGACGGACAATTAAGAGCTTACCTCCTTCCTTCGACTTTGTGAATAGGGTGTGTTCATAATGACATTTTTCGAAGCCCTCTTTAGCAAAATAGGCTTCAATTTTGTTGTACCAAGCTCGTGGAGCTTGTTTAAGGCCATACAACGCTTTATTCAGCTTATAAACCTTGTGTTCCTCGCTGTCAGGACTAGTACCGTTGGTCAGGGAAACCAAGGTCAGAGGCCTTTCAAGACTTTCCTAATGGTCTCAAAACTCAATGTTCCCTTTTGAAAAGTGCCCAAATGCTTAGCATCTATAATATAGGGGGAAGGTTTGAGCTCTTGACTGTGAGGACGTGTTGCCTCCATTGCATAGTCGGGCCAAACTGTACCGCTAGCATTTTTATTGTTTTCTTTGCATTGCTTTTCAACTTCAAACTTGTATTTCCATCGATCGATAGCATCGAACTAGTCTTGAGCAACGTCCTTCCGAACGTTCCTCCCCATTGTAATCTATTGAATGTGAATGAGAGCTTTTACTGACTATTGTGCATTGTTATATTGTCTACAGATTGATATTGTGCATTCTCAAGTTAATATTTGTGCCCGTCAAAGTAATTACTCATAGGCTTACTAGTGAATTGGATAGCTAGTGCCGCACGGATTACTAGTCTGTGACAGTTGGTATCAGAGCCAGAGCTTGTTGAATCCAAACCAGCTCTACACTCATTAATGTCCTTGCTTTAAGCAGAACCTTCTAACTCGACCGCATCGAGCTCGAACCCCACCAACAGTGAGACCTCCCAGATGGGAGCTCTACGCAAACTCAATGCTGTCAAAGGAGAAATGTATGAGCACCCACACAAGAAGGCTTTGCAATACATCGACATCACTATCAATGGGTTCCCTTCCCAAGCATTGTTGGATTCCGGAGCGACAGACAATTTTATTGCCCCAGATGAAGCTAGACGTGTGGGTCTGAACTTAATTAGAAGGAGATGTGGGTAAGTTGAAAGCTGTCAACTCTGAGGCAATCTCTATTAATGGTATGGCTAGAGCTGTGCCACTATAGGTTGGTCCATGGGAAGGAAGATCAAACTTCTTGGCCGTTCCACTTGATGATTTTAAGGTGATTCTTGGCCAAGAATTCTTCCGAGGAGCTGCAGCAGGACCATTACCTTTCATGGACTCCTTGGGGTTTTTCGGACCCAGACTACGCATTGTACCAACCTCAATTCGACCAACAACTCATGATAGAATATTGTCGACGCTCCAAGTCAAGAGAGGCTTGGCCAAAGGAGAAGATACATACTTAGCTGTGGCAAAGCTAGAGATGGAAGATGATACTAGCAAAATCCCTGAGGAAGTTGTCCAAGTTATTGCTGACTTCAGCGAAGTGATGCCGAATGAATTGCCAAAGAATCTACCTCCCAGAAGGCTCATTGATCACGAAATTGAGTTAGTCCCTGGTGCCAAGCCACCCGCACGTAGTCCATATCGCATGAGCCCTCCAGAGCTGACCGAATTGAGAACACAACTAGATGGCTTGTTGGAGTCGGGATTCATTCGGCCCTCTAAAGCACCTTATGGGGCACCTGTTCTTTTTCAGCGGAAACATGATGGCAGTCTTCGCCTTTGTGTGTATTATAGAGCCTTGAACAAAGTCACTATAAAGAACAAATACCCGTTGCCGCTCATTGCAGACTTATTCGACCAACTTGGATCCGCCAGATACTTCACAAAACTCGACTTGAGATCAGGTTACCATCAGGTCTGCATTGCTGCTGGTGACGAACCCAAAACTGCTTGTTCTACTAGATATGGGTCATATGAGTTCCTAGTAATGCCCTTTGGCTTGACCAATGCTCCAGCTACATTTTGCACCCTTATGAATGGCATGTTCCGTCACCTTCTGGACAAGTCTGTGGTTGTCTATCTTGACGACATTGTGGTTTATAGTGGGACTATAGAAGAACACCTACATCATTTGCGAGAAGTGTTCCAAATCCTTAGGGATAATCATCTCTTTGTCAAGAAGGAAAAGTGCTCATTCGGCCAGACCCAGATCAATTTCTTGGGTCATGTTATTGGCAATGGCAAGATTCGGATGGACATGGAGAAAGTCAAGGCAATCCATGATTGGAACTCTCCTAAGAACGTGTCTCAACTACGTTCTTTCCTTGGACTCACAAACTATTATCGTCGCTTCATAAGGGACTACTCTAAGAGAGTTGTTGCCCTGACAAATTTGTTGAAACAAGACCGAACATGGGAATGGGATAGGCAGTGTGAAGCTTCATTCCAAGACTTGAAATTGGCCGTGATGAAAGATCCAGTATTGGCCTTGCCAGACATCACCAAGCCCTTTGAAGTACAAACAGATGCATCTGATTATGCCTTAGAGGGAGTTTTACTTCAAGATGGTCACCCGGTAGCATATGAGAGTCGAAAGTTGAATGATACAGAGTCTCGTTACTCAGCTCAGGAAAAGGAATTGCTAGCCATTGTACATTGTTTACGGGTGTGGAGACACTACCTCTTGGGATCTCAAGTCCTTGTTAAAACGGATAATGCTGCAGCAAGCCATTTCCTTACTCAGAAGATGCTAACCTCCAAGCAATCTCGATGGCAGGAAAAATTAGCAGAATTTGACTTAGTATTGGAATACAAGCCAGGGCGCACTAACAATGTAGCTGATGCACTCAGTAGAAGGGCAGACCTTGCAGTGCTAACCCATACTGGTCCGAGTCACACCATCTTGGAGAAGATCAAAGTAGGCCTACAGACAGATCCACAAGCGAAGGCGATTACAGAGTTGATCAAGCAGGGCAAAACTCGACGGTTCTGGATAAAAGATGGAGCAATACTCATAACTGGTAATCGCCTCTATGTTCCGAGAACTTCGGGTCAGAGGAAAGAACTTTTGAGAGAATGCCATGACACCCATTGGGCGGGACATCCAGGTTGGAGACGAACACTTGCATTGCTAGAGAGGGGGTACTATTGGCCGCAGATACAGGAGGATGTAATGGCCTATGTTCGAACATGTCTTATTTGCCAGCAAGATAAGGTTGAAAGAGATCGACCAGTAGGCTTACTAGAGCCCCTGCCTGTTCCAACTCGTCCTTGGGAAAGTGTTTCCATGGACTTCATTACGGGGTTACCGAAAGTGGAGGATTTCAGGAGTATCCTTGTAGTTGTGGACCGATTCTCAAAGTATGTGACCTTTGTGCCGACCGGACTGACTTGCACAGCCGAAGATACGACACAATTGTTCCTCAAGCATGTAGTGAAATATTGGGGACTGCCCGAAAACATTGTTAGCGACCGTGATGCTCGCTTCACAGGAAAGTTTTGGATGGAGTTGTTCAAGCTCCTGGGATCCAAACTTAATATGTCGACAAGCCAACATCCCCAATCTGACGGACAGACTGAGCGCTTTAACTCTATGCTTGAAGAATACCTTCGTCATTTTGTAAGTGCAAACCAGAAAAATTGGGTGGGACTACTTGATGTTGCACAATTCTGTTTCAACTTACAAAAGAGCTCAGCTACTCACTCCAGCCCCTTTCAGTTGGTTACTGGTCAGCAACCATTGACACCACATACGGTACTTACCGGATACCAAGGACCCAGCCCAAGAGCTCTTGAATTTGTCAAAGCCTGGCAGAAAAACATTGAAGTTGCTCGAGCCTATCTTGAGAAAGCCTCCCGTCACATGAAGAAATGGGCTGACAAGAAACGACGAATTGATCCTTTTGAAGTCGGGGACTTAGTATTGGTGAAGCTAGATATGTTCAACAAGTATAAAAGGACAGCTAGAGCACACAACAATCTGTTTCGCAAGTATGAGGGACCGGTACAGATTATTGAGAAAGTCGGCAAAGTCTCCTATCGCGTCAAGTTACCACATTGGCTCCGTTTCACCCATCCTGTCTTCCATGCAAGTAACTTGAAGTCCTACCATGCAGATGCCACTGATCCCACAAGAAATGTATCTACACGAGCATTGCCTAAGCATCCTACTAAGCCAGATCGAGAAGTGGAAGAAATCTTAGCTGACCGCCTCATCAACAACACAGGCCCGGATATAGAGTATTTGGTCAAGTGGTAGGATGAACCTCCTTCAGAGATCAGTTGGGAGCCAGTCGAGCATCTGCTGCCATACCTCTCAAAGCTGGAAGAGTACTTGGAAAAATTCGCTGCGAGGGCGTCAGCGAATTAAGTGTGGGAGAGTGTCAGGACTAGTACCGTTGGTCAGGGAAACCAAGGTCAGAGGCCTTTCAAGACTTTCCTAATGGTCTCAAAACTCAATGTTCCCTTTTGAAAAGTGCCCAAATGCTTAGCATCTATAATATAGGGGGAAGGTTTGAGCTCTTGACTGTGAGGACGTGTTGCCTCCATTGCATAGTCGGGCCAGACTGTACCGCTAGCATTTTTATTGTTTTCTTTGCATTGCTTTTCAACTTCAAACTTGTATTTCCATCGATCGATAGCATCGAACTAGTCTTGAGCAACGTCCTTCCGAACGTTCCTCCCCATTGTTATCTATTGAATGTGAATGAGAGCTTTTACAGACTATTGTGCATTGTTATATTGTCTACAGATTGATATTGTGCATTCTCAAGTTAATATTTGTGCCCGTCAAAGTAATTACTCATAGGCTTACTAGTGAATTGGATAGCTAGTGCCGCATGGATTACTAGTCCGTGACACTCGCCCTTCTTCTCATATCCCTGAGGCTGTTGGACATACACTTCCTCACTAAGCTCACCATGCAAAAATGCGCTCTTTACATCAAGCTGGAAAATACTCCAACCTTCTTGAGCTGCTAGAGCAATTACCAAACGTATGGTATCTAGTCTTGCAACTGGAGCATAAACTTCTGTGAAATCAATCCCACATTGTTGTGCATATCCCTTTGCCACAAGTCTAGCCTTGCACTTGTCAATCTCACCATTTTCATTGAGTTTCGTTTTAAAAACCCATTTAACTCCAATAGTCTTCACCCCTTCAGGTAGAATAGTCAGGTCCCATGTTTTGTTACGTTCAATGGCCTCAATCTTTGCATTCATGGCATCTCTCCATTTCTTGCTCTTCACAGCTTCCTCGAAAGTAATGGGATCAGCTTCTGTGAGAACCGTCATGGCACTCAAATCTTCTTCTTCTGACAAACCTTCTCCGATTTCATAATCTTGCATCCAATGTGGAGCTCGTCTTGCCCTCCCTTGAACTGGACCCGAGGATTTCTCATCATGTGACTCACTGGAAGGTGAGCTAGTGCCACTTGAACCAGCTCCATTTGTGCCATTTGAACCAGTTTCTTCACCTTCGTTAACCTCTGCCTCAAATTCCCCTTCATTATCGGCTTCATCTCCTTCTTCTTCACTATCACCCCACTCTAACACATCCGAAACCATTTCTTCCCTGTTCATGTTCCAATTCCATCCCTCATTCTCCTCAAAAACAACATCCCTACTAACAATTATTTTCTTAGAAACCGGATCAAACAATCTATAAGCTTTCGACTCATCGCTTACTCCCAATAAAACACATTGAAAGCTTTTGTCATCTAACTTGATTCTTTTCTGGTCTGGTACATGCACATGAGCCAAACACCCAAAAACCTTGAAATATTCTACTGTAGGCTATATACCACTCCATGTTTCCTCTGGAGTTCTATCTTGCACGGCTAAGGTAGGGCACCTGTTGAGTACATGCACACACCATCGTACAGCTTCTGGCCAGAAAGCCTTTGGAACCTGCTTCTCAGTGAGCATACAACGCACCAAATTCATCACAATCCTATTTTTCCTCTCAGCAACTCCGTTTTGCTGAGGAGTATAGGCTGCGGTTAATTGCCTGGTTATGCCATTTGCCTTGCAAAACTCCCTAAACTCATCCGAGGTAAATTCACCACCTCTATCAGTCCTCAAACATTTAAGGTAGGCACCTGCTTCCTTTTCAACAGCCTTATAACTTTTAAACATGGTAAAAGCCTCTGATTTTTCATGCAAGAAGTAAATCCAAGTCTTACGACTAAAATCATTGATAAAACTCAAGAGATACCTCTTGTTGCTGTTTGATGCAGGCTTTATAGGACCACATATATCGGCATGCACCAACTCCAGCTTCTGTGACGCCCTCCAAAGACTCCTTTTTGGAATGGATTCCCTGTGCTGCTTTCCAACCAAACACGTTGTGCATAACTTTGCAGGTGTTTTAAGAGAAGGCAAACCATTGACCATCTTTTTGTATTGAAGGGTTCTCAACCCTTTGAAGCTCAAGTGTCTGAATCTGCAGTGCCACAAATAACTCTCATCTTCTGTTACGGCTTGAAAACATGTAGTAGCTTTAGGCATCATTGTTGCAAGCACAACAAACATCCTGTTCGAGCTCATCTCGGACTGAATAATTAAACCCTTACTAGGATGGAAAACTTTGCACTTCCCCTGTTGAATCAGAATTGCCACACCTTTTTCTTGAAGCTGCCCCATACTTAATAGGTTATTTTTCAACTCAGGAATGTAATAAACCTCAGATATTACCTGAGTGATTCCATTCACTTGCATTCGAATGTTTCCTTTCCCCATAACTGCCATCCTTGAGTTGTTGCCTAGTTTCACAGATTGCCTGAAGTGAACATCCAAATCCGAAAACCATTCTTTATTCCCACTCATATGATTACTACATCCTGAATCAAGGAACCAGATCTCTTTCTCTGAGCATGGTTAAGCTCTACATAGGACATTAATAGCAGCTCTTCTCCTTCGTTTAGTTCTTCATAGTTGGCTCCATTCTCCCAACTAGGACACTCATACTGAAAGTGTTCTAATTTGTGACACTTAAAGCACTCGATAGTAGCCTTGTTGAAAGGTTGTCTGCCACGACCTCTTCCTCTTCCTCTGAACACCCCTCGAGTTCTTCCTCTGCTAGTGTTGTCTTCATGAGTGACCTTGAGAACCTGCTCCTCCCCACGATGGCCATTCATTCTTTGTTCATGGACCAGCAAACTGCTCTGCAGCTCGTCAATGGTCATTGTGTCCAAATCATTGGATTCTTCAATGGAGCAAACCACATAATCAAATTTTGAAGTCATGGACCTCAAAAATTTCTCATTGATAATGGTTTGGCTCACTGTCTCACCATGAGCATTCATTTTGTTGGCTATAGTAAGAGTACGAGCAAAGAAATTATCAACAGTCTCACCCTCCTTCATGTGGAGAGTCTCAAAGTCCCTCCGAAGTGCCTGCAACTGTGCCCTCTTCACCTTGGTAGAGCCTTGGTATTTCTGTTTCATTGAGTCCCAAATGCCCTTTAATGTGTCTCTGTTGAGTATAGTCTCCAAGATATTCCGGTCTATAGCTTGAAAAAGGTAGTTCTTTGCCTTTAAGTCCTTCAACTTCTGCCCCTCGATCACTTTGCGTTGTGCTTTTGCCTGGTCCTCGACCCCTTGTGTCACCACCCCCGAAATCCCATTCTCTATGAGATCCCAATATTCCTTGGAACGAAGAAAGTTCTCCATCAACATCGCCCAATGATCGTAATGTCCGTCAAATTTGGGAATGGCCGGCTGCACAAAACCACTACTACTGCTCTCCGCCATTATGCTTGACTCCCTTACTCTGAAAGAAAATTGCAGTTTCTTTCCACACACACTCACAATCAGGCCCCTGTGATGGAGCTCTGATACCAAATGTTAAGAACGCTCAGAAGAAATTTAGCACACGAGTTTGAATGAATAATTGTATTATTGAAAGTAAACTGCAGGCATATATAGCCTTTTACAAAGAGATAAAATTGAAATAACAACCCACGTTTACAACATCCTAAAACGTGGTAACAGACTAAGAGGAATTCGTCAAAACACTAACCACTAACTCCTAAAGAATAGGACTTATTAACAAACTGAAATAACTAAAAGATCAGATTTAACAGGTTTGTGATTCTATTGGTGGATTGTTGGTTCCCCGCCCAGATCCACCCCGCCATTCTGAGGGCAATTCCAGACTGTCCAGATTGAGTTATCTGCTCCCTTGTGCCATTAGATATTCATTTATTGGCTAACATTAAACATCAAATTTCACAAGGAGTGCTACCAATTCAGCCTCAAATAATTGTTTTTGGGAATCTTTTGGTCTACGCAATACTAATCTAGAAGGTTTTGAGTAATGGAAAGAAGCAGAAAACTGCATGTATGAAGCAAGCTCACTGGTCTGAAAGAAGCAAAATGTTGATGACCATGCGAATAAACTGAAAAAAAAAAAAAAAAAAAAATCTGGAAGAGAAGACTGGAGTATGAACTGTTAGCCTCATAATCCACTCAATATGTGTTGTGGCAAGTAATGGAGATTTGATGTAGGTAGGCGAGTGGATGACCATTAGATATTCATCCGGCGTGATGAAGTGCCCTTCCTCGCCACAGGTGTAGCATCCACCGCCACCGAAGCGTCCACCTCCATCACCATCATATCGTCCGCCTCCACCACCACCACTGGGTTGCTGAGAGCAATCTCTAGCAAAGTGTCCAGACTGTCCACAGTTGTAGCAGCTTCTATCTCCACCTCCACCACCAACACCAACACCACCATAACTACCACCTCTATATCCACCGCCGCCATAACCACCGCATCCACGTCCACCTCTGCCACCACCGCTTCTGGACCCACCATTAAACCCATATCCACCACCTCCATAACCACCATCTACGCCGCCATAGCCACGACCACCGCCACCTCTTCCACCACCTCCACCACCAAATTCCTCCCATCATCCCCTTGCTGGATCTAGAACTCGACAGTCTCTCCCTCCGCCAGGCTCCAAAACCCCTTTGATCGAGCTTTGGTGGACGAAGAGGTCTCCACTAGACCACTACCATCATCTGGCGTGATGAAGCCGAACCCCTGTTGCGGGTTTAACTGGCCTAAATAAACAGGCTAATTTGTCCCACTTGTAATAACCGCAAGTGCACGGTGTCTAACTGGTAGACAACGACAAGTACAGGTCGATCCTACGAGGAAGGTGGATTAAATTGAATTTAATAATTTAATTAAACTAATTTGGAGAAAATGGGAGTTACAGTGTTTAAAAATCCGAGTTAAACAAAAGTAATAAAAATAACAATAAATAAAAGAAAAAAGTTGGAGGGAAACCACAATTTGCAAAATATTTTTCAAGCTCCCAAAATTATATTCAATTTTTCTTATTATTCCAATTTCAAGTAAATGACTCTAGCAATGTATAAACTCCTAGCATTAATTGTCTTTTTATGGCACAATTAATCACAAGTTTAATTATTCAATTAAAACATGCTTGATTTATAACATAATATTTTTCTAACAACCTAAGATGCATGACATATTAGGTGAAAGTAAAATATTATAAATCGCGAATCAATTAATATTAATCATGGAATAATAAAGTAAAATGAAAATAATTCTGGAGTTTGAGACTTAATTCACTGTGGTGTTACAGAGCATTCAGCAGGGTGCAAACAGGAACATGTCCAGTGTGGCTCAGCAGATCCCAGTGGGTGCAAATAGCCAACTATTTTGAAAAACAGTTGGTTCCCGCCAGAAAAATCACACGTCCTCTGCGCCTTCGTTTCCAGCGAGTCGCGCTCCTCGCGAGCTCTTTCTCCCTCCAAACGGCTCCGGCTATTGATTCCTCTTCGAAGCTCGCGAGCTTCTTCTTCCTCCGACCGACTCCGATACTCTTGCGAGCTCTGTTTCGTGGTGGGTGATGGCGGTGGGAAGTGGCTCTGGTGGCGGTGATGGCGGCTCGCGTTGTTGCTTCTCCTTCGTCTTCTTTTGTTCCTGTAAGAGAGAGAGGTGAATGAGGGGCTGGGTTCGTGAGGGAAAGAGAAACAGGGACTGGGAGTCCTCCCTGTTGGTTTCTTGTCTGTGACGGGAACGAGTGAGAGAGCAGGGAGAGATGGATGAGGAAGGAAGACGAGGTGGAGAAAAGAGGACAAGGGGGTCGTGCTCCGGTGGTGGTGGTGGTTGTGTGGCGTGATGGAACAGGGAGAGGAACGTGCCGAGAAAACAGGGAGATGCTCCCTGTTTTGTTGCGCGAGGACTGTGATGGATGATGGTGGTGCTCGGTGGTTGGCTGCTGGACGGTGGCGAGGTGAAGACTGATGGTGGAAGAAGATGAGGAGGTGGTGATGAAAATCACAAATTGTGAAGAAGAGGTCTTGGTATTCTATATATATTTTTTTCTTTCTCTTCTCTTCTTCCCCTTTCACATTCATTTTCTATTGTATTTATAGATAATGAACAAAATGAATAGAGATGAGATAAAGGGATGATTCATAAAGTGAATCAAGGCAAAATCAAATCTGAATATGGGATAAATGGGAGAATATTCTTTGGGTTTGAGTTTATGGGCTTGGTTTTGAGTTTAGGTTATGGGCTTAGGCTATTTTCACCACTTCTTCTGAAATCACCGTCTGAGATTTGTTCATTGCATTTTTCTCTGATTTCTTCATTACAGTTCCACATTCTACAAAAACACAAAAATTTAATAATTAATCTAAAATAAGATAAAAATAAGGATTAACAAAAATATAATAAGAGGTAATAATGTTATAATTATGTGATTATCAACCCCTTGCCACCATTTTACAGATCCAGTCAATTTTTTTCTCTCTCTATCTCTCGATCAAACAAAAACCCTAATTCAAATTAGGGACGAATTGTGAGAACCAGAGTCACAACCGCAGAGATTAGGGAGAAAGTTGAACTTGAGAGTGAGATGAGGGATGAGATTTAGGGTTTTTCCTTTATATAGTGTAGGGGCATTTAAGTAATTTTATCGGTTAAACGAATATCCGTGGGGCGGATATGGCCAAATCCGTATCCACCCCGAATAAGAAACAGATACATTTTAAATATCTGTATCTGCCCCAACCTCCATATTGCCTTAACCAAATCGTCCCCAAACAGGGCGAGTGGGGCGGATATCCGCCCCACTGCCATCCCTACAAATCGCTTGGCCCCAGAATGACGAGTTCCAAATTAGCAGGGATCTGGTACTATTGACGGAGTTCAGCCAGATTCGCCTCAGTCATCAACGACTCCTAGAATAACTCAAGGTAGGATGACATTAGATCGCCGAAAAGAAAACTCTTACTTGACATGATTAGAAAGAGATGATAATTGTTATGGATTCGAGTTGAAAGCTTGAAGACATAATACAACAAAGAGCTCTAGAAGTTTTGAGGATGTAAATAGACCAAATTCTAAAAAAACCAAACTTATATAGGCTTGGCGTATGGAATAAGTAGCCACCCAATCCGATTATGGTTTTTAAATAAATTTGTAAACGGATTGGCGGGGCGGATTTGGGGATCCGCTATTCCTGACAGGGCGGGGATGGATTTGCTCAAATCCGCCCCGTTGCCATCCCTAGACAGAAAGGCCAGAACACAGACTCTTGGGCTAGAATAAACCTAATGCCCGTTTAGACTACTTCTAGACTTCTAGTCCAACTGGAAGAAGGACATTGAGTCCTAAAGGGAAACAAATACCAAAGAAGATCCAAGTCATGGAAGGGAAAGAACCCTACAAGGACATAGCTTGATAGAGAGAGAATCACAATAAGATTTTCTCCTTTGCGCAATCAGAGGTAAAGTCAAGGAAGAAGATAAACTCTCTCATTATATAAAGTGAACAAGAGGAAGGACTAATGTATGCAACCCTAATTTTACCAAGCTGAATTCTACATTTTTGTTCAAAGCCTGACTTTACCACCGGAGTGCCTTTGGCCACCCACACAGTGGTCATCGGTTTACTATTGCTTGTTTTGCAGGTCAAAGTTTAGGAGGACAAATTTGTGCATTAGTGACAGAGATATTGAAGTGGAACTCTAACATGCTAGTACACGCGAGTCATAGAATAGACACCAGCTGGAAGATCTGGTGAGCAACAAATAGAGCTGGAAGAGAAATTCTATCGCACTAGTATACAATAGACAAAAACTAGACACCAGCTAAAACTTTATCAAGATTATATGAGCCAACTCACTCGCAACCATTGGCAGAATGAGTGTGGCTAGCGTACCGTTTATCTGATATAACCTTGTAGTTCTAGTCGATTACAGAAGGGGATGTTGAGCAATGATCCTTTGGTCTTGTATAGGGAATAGTGTTGTTAGTATATCTTTGTCTGTGATTTTTCTGTATGCTTTCATCTAAGTTGTTGCCTCGTCTATTCTCTTTATTGTATTTTCCCCTTTTAAATGTTATTTTTTATTTGAAATGTAAAATGAATTTTATTCATATTGATAAAAATTCAAGAATGCACAATTCCCACTAAAGAGAATTTAGTAGAATAAGAGAAAAATCTCCAATAATCCATTCCAAAGCATTACAAGGTGACATTATCCTTTCATTTAGCAACTCCTCACAAGTATTAGGGACGAAATGTAAGCTAAGATAAGTGAGAGGTAGCATGACTTGAACATGTAGTTAAGCATGATAGCATTAATTGTTAGACATTTGTTTAAAAAAAAAGAGCCAGAGCATAGCCGGCATAAAACTGTAAATTAACGAAAGGTATGTACCTGGCGATGCAGCAAACTCGAGACTTGCCTTTCAACAGTGCGAGTATATCGCAACCATTTTGACAGTGTGACTATTCTGGTTGGGTCATCGTGCTCATGTAAATGCATTCAACCACTGCTTTATTTTTCGAAACATTATATTTGCACCTCTTCAGTATCGCGACAACTTCTTTATAAGTTTTTTTGCCTACCATATGGACCATGCGAGACCCTTGGAAATTATAAATTCATCGAAGGATTGAAAAATTTAAATGGATAATTGGAAGAAAAAGTAATATGCAAGAGTCTGTACATAAATCTCGCAAAGTAATAGAAAATGCGTGTCTTGTTTCGTCTTGTTCCTTGTCACACCCCCAACTTGGCATAATTTTCCTATACCAACAAATACTCAAGATGTGGACAACATTTTGTTACAAATATTTACTAAAACAAGATTGAAAAAAAAATAGTCTGAGATTATTAAACGAGATCGAGAAAATTACATGAAGGGTTGTCTACAAAATTAGTGTAAATTTATGAATGAGATCGAGGAAATTATGTTCCAGGAAAACATACTTATTTGTTTGATTTTAACAGATTATTAACTTGTGAAATTAGAGGACTTGGTATAATCTTTGTTATTCATTTTTGTTAGAGACGATTTTGAGAAGACAATACAAATGCTTTGAGGTATGGAATATGTAATCAGTCTTATTAGGCATTTGTTATTTGCTTATAACCATCGAAAACTACCTTAAGTATGGATTATCTAATATTTTCTACTTTTTGCTAGTTACATTTTTGCTAAATTTTGTAACTAATTTTTTTTTACTTTTGACTTATTAAGCAATTTGGCTTCTAAAATAACTCTCCTTTACTATATGTTTTTAACACATGTTTTCCCCTTTTTATCTCTTCATACAAATTCATTTACCAAAATAACTATCTTCTTTGAAGTATAAATGTTTCTAAAATAAGTCGAAGTAATTATGTTTTAGTTGCCAAGCGCCCCCTAAATCTCCAATAATCTCTGCGATAAACTATTTCAAAACATTACAAGATGGGTTCTCAAATACTTCTTTTCAAGATTCTCTGCCAAGACCTCTACTTTCGGCTTAGATCGTTTTCCTCTACATAGCCAAACCCGACAATCTGGTTCCTGCAGCTCTTTTGACTAGTTGACTATGTTTATTTGTTGCCTCATACGCACGTTGCACCTCCTAATTGACTGTTCTCCCTCATATCCTCTTTGGAAGTGGTTTCCAATCACCATCTGGCAAAATTGATTAGATCCTCTTGTTGGAACCTCCATCATCATGCCTTTCTTTGATTGAACATTTTTTCCTCTTAAACACCGAGTTTCCTCACTTCTCATTGGTTATCCTCCTCTGCTACTCAGGCTAACCTCATTTCTTCCTCGCTTAGTTGTTTTCCACTTTGACTTTTATTTTTAGTTGGTGAAAAAGACAGACATCACGTGCCCGACATGTGATGTGAATTGTCCCTTTTTGCCTCCCTCCAATAGTTCCTCCTCGAAAGTTAAACTTCCTATCTCAACTTCTCATGCCTTCCACGTGTAGCCCTCGTGCCATGCACTCCTTTCCGCCATCGTGATTGTCTCGTGCTAGAAGCCCCACGTGCCAGATAAATTGTGGTACAAACAACTACCCTAATGCAATCGTAAGACATGCCAAACTTCTCTTCCCTATCCATACATTCAACTCTATATTAATCATAAAAAAAAAAAAAAAAAAACACTTTCAGGACTTGTCCCGTTAATGACAAGTTTTTGCGTCATACACCTCAGGCTGAAGAGTAGGTGAAGTTTAGGAGAGATGTGGACCCAACAAATTGAGCTGCTAGTCAAAAATGTGAAGAGCCAAGCCCATCCCCCCTCGGCACTCCGCACTATTTTTATTCCATCCAATTATATTCTAGGGTACGGTAGCCAGCTAATACTAATCTAATAAGTAAACTAGTTGTTGTCGAACCAATCGGTCAACTCTAGACCCTTGTGCCAGCCCTTTTGTCTTACCCTTATGTAGTGGTTATCTTAGTTACATTGTGCCCTATCACCATGTCCGCTTTCTCTGTCTGCCCAAACATTGAAATACCTTGAATGACATCCGACATCATAACAGTGGTGCACTAATCCATCTTCAAAAAGATCTTTCAATTCAATTCAATCAAAACCCACGATGTATTTATAGCTTGGCAGAGAGACACGGGGCAAACCCAACTCGCTAGCTCGTGAAATCCATAAAAAACATGATAGCCCAAAAAAAAACAGATGAATCCCTATTTATGTCTTAGGAAAATATTGTCTGCCGGTTTCTAACAAATTATGACTAGGAACGAGATTTGGGTATAGCCTTACTTATTCATTTTTGCTAGAGACGATTATACTACAAATGCATAGAAGTCTAAAATATGCAATTAGTTGTAGAACTCTCTCTAATTGTCTATATATAAATCTCCAATAATCTATTTTGAAATATTACAAGGTGCGTTTTCAAAATTTTCTTGAAACACTGACGATGCAATTTTGTTTGTTTTTACAAATGAAAAATTTGTACATATATGAAATCAGAGCAAAATGTTGCAACATCATGAAATGAGAGGTGGTGGAATCCTTGTTGTAAGTAAATCCCAGCAAAATCAAGTATCATTGAAGCAATTTGGGTGCTAGATCGCATGCGACAACAAGAGCAGTAATATAAATAAATAAAACATATGACATTTAAAAAATAAGTACATTAAATAAAATTGTGGTTCAAATACAAAACTTTTGCCCTATAATCAAAATGTGTATTCTAATTCTAACCATCTAACTCACAAATCAACTATGGGTTTTACTATTCATAAGGATTTGGAGATAAAAAAAAAAAAGTGCTAGGATTTAGAGTGGAGGAAAATGTTGAGAGTTGAGATTCAGTTTCTATAATGGTATGTTTGTAAATATAGAGTATGCAGAAGGGTAAAAGAAAAGTAACATAAAATCTAAAACAAAGTGGAATGTACATATAGCGAAGAGGGAAAGTTATGTGTTTTCTTTTCTTGAAATGAAAGTTATCATAATTATCTACTTAGTTGTCGAATTTTGTAAACTTGGTATCGTTGAAATGCAATTTTGAAGATATTTCTAACAAAATCAATGATCAATACAAGCACTTAAAATTTTAAAATATGCAATTCACACCATATGCATTAAAAAAAATCTAATGCCTGTCACATCATGAGTATTTTCAATATTTTTAAAGGAATGAGAAGGGCTTCTCAAGGCATATTGAAACAAAAAAGACAACGACTTTTTAACACCACAGATTCCACTGTCCCATACTACCATACATTTTTTTACTTGCTAGCCCACACCACCAATTTAAACCACCATTTATCTCTCTCCCACCCTGCCTTCTCAAGAACTACATCAACAGTATGGAAGGAGGCGATCGATTGTGAGGGACGGTGAGAGACGACCGGCGAGAGATAGAGGAGATGGGGCTGCGATGGTAGCCATCGCAAATGCCGTCCAATTCTCCGATCATCATCCCACTCCATCTTATTCTCCCACACAGCCACAACAACCATCATCATCCCACCCTCTCTTCTTCTCGGACAAGACGTCATCTTTCTCCCTCTCCTTCCCCTCTCCATTTTTTTTTCTGCGACTGCGAGTATTCCACTTGAAAGTGCCTTCGGGAGGGCCAAATTTGTTTGTCCTCGCAATGGCCTTTGTGAGTGGGGAGCCCACATCACACAGGCCGCCGCAAGGGTGAGGAAAAAAAAACAGAAAATGAAAGGGGGAATGAGAGAAAGATGAGGGAGAGGGCGGCGGCAAAATCGAGGTGCCCTGTTTGGGTTCGACCCAGTAAAGAAATAATCTTACTAAATTATCTTCCATTGTTGTTCTACATGTTGTTCTTCAGAAAAGGGGAGAAGAGGGGGTGAGAAAATTGTTGAAAGAGTGATGTTGTGGGAGGAAAGATGAAAGATTGAGTCGAGTGGGATGGAAGAAGATGAATCAAATTTGGGAGTGGAAAATTTTCAAAAGATGGGAGAAAAGAGGGTGAGAGAGGAATAAGATGAATAAATATTTAAATGAGTGGTGTGAGTTAGCGGGTAAAAAACAAGTGGAATGTATGGTGTTAAAAAGTCGTTGTCAACAAAAAAAAAAACCAAACTCCACTTTTCATTCGATAAAGGCAACGACTACCTCGCACCACCATATCCTCTTTCTCACATCACCATTGAGTTTTTTTATTTTATTTTATTTATCAAATATATAAACAAAAACCATTCATTTTTTCCCCTCACCATTCAACTCAACAATGGTTCCTCCCTCCCCCATTCGAAATCTTCTCTTCAAAATTTCTCCCCACACTCAAATCGCTTGCAAATCTCCTCCATCTCCTTCGAAAACTCTCAAAATCCCTTCAAAGTCAAAACCCTTAAACCCAAACTCAATAAATATGCATGACTTAGGAAGGGGTATTCAATTCGGGATTTGAACGGACTCTGGAGAATTTTAAATATCGTGGATTTTAAAAGGTTTCACAAGATTTTACAAAATCCACTGGATTTTTATAGATTTTAAATGATTGGATTTTGTAGATTTTATAAAGGTTTGTTATGGATTTCTATGGATTCTTATAAATTCAATGAATTTTATAAATATGTTATTAGTCATAGGAAGCAATGAAAGAACATCACCTACATTGTTATCCATGCTAACACAAATCATAAAACATATCTCAAAACATCAATTAAACAATTGTTTGTATGCTACGAGAAATTTACTTCAAATTAAAAAAAAAAATTTCAAATACATTGAAGATGGTCCAAAAGTAATACAAATAACTATTTTACTTCAAACTGTTATCCTCGCCACCGCCACCTTTCCTCCTCATCCCTTCTTCTTCTTCTTCAATCACCACCCCCACCACGCTACCACCACCCTCCCCTTTTTTTTTTCCTTCTTTTTCTTCTTCTCCATCAATCACCACCGCCACCTCTCATCCCACCTCTTCCCGTCTTCGTCTTGTTATTCTCCTCCTCTCCCTCACATCTTCTTCTTCTCTGTGTTTATCTTTTATTTTCTTCTTCTTCTTCTTCTTCTTCTTATTTTTCTCATCCTCCTCCTCCATTTTCTTTCTTTTTCTCATATCTTCTTATTTTTCTTCTTCTTTTTGGCCTCACTAAGGTTCTAGCAAGTGAAGAACCTCCACTCGCAAGTCGCAGGAACCTCCGCAAGGGTGAAGGAGAAAAAAACATGAAAGAAGAATAAGATAAGAGAAAAAAATAGAAGAAGAAGAAAAACAGAGAGAAAATAGGAAAAGAAAAAAAAAGAAAAAAAATCAAAAGGAAAAAAATGAGAAGAACAAAAAATGAAGATAAAGAAAAGAAAGGACAATAAGAAGAGAAAATAGGAGGAGGAGAATGATAATAATAATAATAATAACAACAACAACAACAAAAAAGACTAACAAGAACAAAGGAGAAGAGGAAGTGCGGGTGGTGGTGCAACCAACGATGGTAGGGCATGGTGGTGTGGCCGGAAGTTGTGGGGTGAGGTGGTGTTGCTCCTATGAAGAGAAAATAGAAGGCAGGGAAGGGAGAGTGGTGGTGTCCTTCAGCAGATCCCAAAAAAATGGGGTGGTGGTGTCATTTAACAATGGCCAATACAAATTCATTGAAATATGAGGGGGAAGGTTGAATTTGGAATGACTCTTGTTATATATATTTTCCTCTCACAAATCCTTCAAAATTCACAACTTTAACAAATTCATTAAAATCCACTACTTCTTGAATACCCCCTGTTTTTTGTGGGCTTTAAAAATCATGAATTGAATACCCCTTGATTTTGATGGTTTTTAAAACAATCTTTTAAAATCCGTATTTGAATACCCTTAGATTTACATATATTGTTTTAAATCCTTAATTGAATACCCCTGGATTTTAAAATCCTTCACAATCCATTAAAATTTAAAATCCATTAAAATCCGTAATTGAATACCACCCCCTTAACATAACAGAGAAACTCAAACTCAAAACGAAAAAATGTAAAACAAGGTAACTTTCAACTAATTTAAACCCTCAATTGAGACCGATTTTCAAGCTCATCAAAACATGAAAATTTTAGTACTATGAGTTATCTAATAAACACAATTTGAATCACTTGAAAATGTTTTGAAATGAGCAAATTATTATTATTTTACTAAAGTTGCACAAATTTGTACAAAAAATGAAAACAGGATAGTGTTCATGACTTTCGGCCAACCTATGTACTTGATCGAGACGAATTATCAAGTTAATCAAAACACAATAGTTGTAGTACTCTCATTTCAACTTATGTTCTGTGCGACTTTAGTAAAATGACCATGACTTGCTCATTTCAAAACATTTTCAAGTGATTCAAGCTGTGTTTATTAGATAACTAAGAGTACTACAACTTTTGTGTTTTAATCAACTTGAGAATTGGTCTCAATCGAGCACATAAGTTGGCCGAAATTTAGGAACACTATCCCGTTTTTATTTTTCGGACAGATTTGCGCGACTTTAGTAAAATGACCATAACTTGCTTATTTCAAAACATTTTTAAGTGATTCAAGTTGTTTTTATTAGATAACTCAGAGCACTACAATTTTTATGTTTTGATGAGCTTGAGAATCAGTCTCAATTGAGGGTTTAAATTGGTTCGAAAGTTACTATATTTTTCATTTTGAGTTTGGGTTTGTCTGTTATGTTATGCATATTTATTGAGTTTAGATTTAAGGGTTTCAACTTTAAGAGAATTTTGAGAGTTTTCGAGGGAGATGAAAGAGATTTGCAAGAGATTTGAGTGTGAGGAGAGATTTGAAATAGATTTCGAATGGGGGAGGGAGGAACCATTGTCGATTTGAATGATGAGGAAGAAAAAAATGAATGGTTTTTGTTTATATAGATAGTCTGACAAAGTATGGTGGTGTGAAAAAGAAAATAGGTGGTGTGAGAGAATATAATAGTGTGAGATAGAAGAAATGATGGTGCAGTGTGCAAGGTAGTTGTTGCCTTTGATAAACAAAACTTCAACCAATTCTGACCCTAAATCCCTAATATAACATCACATTTAGTCATTTACTATTGTGCCAACAACACAGGATGACTCAGCATTGAAATGCAACATTCGGCAGCATAACAGTATTGCACCAATCTATCTCCCAAAATATCGTTCAATTCAATTCAACCCAAACCCAACAGTGCCTTTATAGCTTGGCAGAGAGACAGACTCGGGAAATCCGTGAACAACAGAGTAGCTCGAAGAAGAAGAGACCAGATGAATCCCTCTATATTGCAGATCATTCTCGAATCCTAGTGCCTTCTCAGATCTGGGTACTCTTTGTTTCTACCAAATTCGATTGTTCAACCAGGAATTTTGGTCAAGAGTGAAGCAAGATCTTTGTGGTTGTTGTTGGGGTCCTTAGTTCAGCATCTCTTGTCAAAATCTTGATGGGAGATATTTGAGGTGAGTTTTTTTAGATCTGGATATATTTTAATTTTTGAAAATTTTGTGTTTTTATGGTTCATTTTGTGCAAGTATGATGTTGTTGTTTGTAAGCTCTGTTCATGGATTTGGATTACGCGGGTATCTGATTCTCATGTTCAATTTGTGCAAATATTAAGTTATTTTTATTGAATCTACTTTTGGTAGATAAAGATACACCATGTAGTTATGTCAAAAGCATGTTAAAGAGTCCTATCGAAACCCTTAGCTGAGTGTTCTCTGTTTGAATCTGAATTGGCATAAACATTGCAAAATTTTGAACCTTTTTGTAAGATAATGTGATTATTGTGTAGTTGATGTTACATTGTCGAGGTGTATAAAGTGAATTTGGTGAAGTTTGCTATTTTAGAGCTAGTTTGAGATTCTAATGTTGCTTAGGAAAGTATAATTAGTGCTGGTTTACACTACTATCACTTGCCTGTGGTGGACCTTGTGTAAAAGAGACATCCAACGGTATACAAGTGGTCCCTCTTATACATGGATAAGATCCAAGGGGAATGGAAAGTTCTGTCGACTCCCCATTTCTCAAAAAATGAGCCCAAAATGAATGGACAGTGGCCAATTATCGCTGCACGAATATTAACGTTAGAAGCCCTTTGTGACATCCATGTGAGTTCATGAAAGAGTTATAATAGTTTGTGTGTCTGAGAAAACCCAAGTTTTCCCAACCAAAAAACAAAAAAAAATGGCCTTACTTAATTGCTGCACAAGCCTACAATACCCATGTTTGGGCTACCACATTTTGCACGATATGGGAATTTCAGCTGAGGATGTGAATCTCAGTGTAGTTTTGGTTTGGTTTGTTTCGTGATAAGGTTGGGCTTGTTGCTTCTTTAGGTTGTCCCTCCTTTGGGTGCCTTTTGTGTGCTCCATTGTATGTTCTTCCGTTCTTCTGCTTGATGAGTTCAACCTTTGTTTGCAATTGAAAAAAAAAAGGCTAGATGACCTGAGGGTAAACATAGGTTACAGACTACATGGAGGTGACCATAGGACCATCCTACACCAACACTATCATATTATATTCATCTTGCTGACAAGAGTAGGATCTATCAAGGAAGTAAGTTTTATCCTTTCTAAAAGAATAAGACTCCTACTCATGAAATGACAAACAAATCAAGCATGATATGATAGTGGATCACTTCATGAGCGCGGGGGTATTCCCATCATTTACAGAACTTCGCCAATAAATGTTGTGTCACTTTCTTAAATTTCTTGCTTTTTTTTTGGTTATATTGTGGTTAAATAAATCTGAGTACCTAATCTGTTGGGTTCTAAGAGATATAGATTTTCCCCAACTAAGTGCTAAAGACCCTGTGCCTGCTACTCACGTTTTCTCCTTCACTCGTTCTCCATTTCTTTCTTTTTGACTTACTTGATGGGTCCGAGTTTGTGACTCGGCCTAGTACCCGCCTAGCCACTTGATCTGAATGTAGTGATTCACTTATCAAATTCCGAAGTCCAAAGTCACTATTAAGTGTCATTTAGTTTCAGTTGTCTTTCAAGGGAAATATTCTTTGTCTTAACAGTTAATATTGGGGAAAAATTAATCCTATTTATTTTTATAACTTTTACTTCTTGATGTTGCAACATCCAACAATACATGTATATGCAATAGACTTTTCTCATTGGGTAGAGCAATGGCAAAACGTGCTCTTCACCTGAAAAGAAATTGGTTGTGGGATCGGTTCTCCTAACAACCATTTGCATTTGGAGAGAAATGTCAGAATATTCGAAGGAAAGAAGCGTGACCTGGATATTATTCTTAGGGAGATCAAGGCACTTGTATGGTTTTGGGCTGTAACTTGAGGTGTTCTAAAGACACAATTTCAAGATTGTATATTTAATTGGGGATGGCTATTTAATTGGTGAGTTGGGTCTTAGGTTTTGTAAACTGTTTTGTATTAGGCCTGTGACTGCCTCACTCACAGGTGTTCTTTTTTGCAGTTATTATTGTATTTGCGTTGTTTTATCAATGAAAGAATAATTTTAAAAATTCAAATTTTCTTCTCCAACACTAGCTGTTGTAGCTCCTAACTATGACTTTCTCTTTTGACTTACTCTTGAGGCTGCAATTGATAATCCTCTTCTATAACATCTCGAAGAGCAATCTGATACTTTCTATTTTAGATTAGATAATTAGAAGGTCAAATTTATAAATAAAAAAATTGTGCTTCCATTCCTTGAGGTATTCTTTAGATGTTTTAGCTTGCTAAAGAATACAAACCCTGGATTTCCTTCCACGATTCCTTGAGACGATTATGGAAATATGTTTCTTCCAACCAACTGACTTCAGAGTGAAACTGTCTTGGCTTGTTGATGATTCTTTTAACATTAAAGAGAAACTAGGGTTGCTCATGGTTCTGTTCGGTTTTGGGTGGAAACCGTCAACTGAACCGAATCAGTCAGCTTGATAAAAAGGCAAACCAAAACCAAATTGAACATCAAGAAAACCAAATTGAAATCGAATTGATCTTAATTTATATAAACCGCAAAACCAAACCGACCGCCTAAAATGTTACTAAAACTTACACAAAACCGAATCGATCGAGTATACTAAACATATTATATTATTTTTACATATCATATATATTGTATATTATATATACTCGGTCGGTTAAGTTTTGATCGGTTTAATCGGGTTTTTTTTCAACCCTGTCAAAAACTGTTCCAACCTAAAGAGATAATTGATATAGCGATAAAAATGAAGTTTTATCGCATGGCTTTATTTTCTTTGTTCAGGCTTTGCTCTTGATTAATAGTACTATAATATTTAAGTTGCTAATTTGGATCTAAAAAAATCAATTGATTCAATCCAAGTCAATGAACAAGCCCTAATATTTTGAAATCTAGCATATTTGAGAATTTGGGCAGAAGGAATAGAACGATGGTGCATCTATCAAATATCTAGTTATGGGAATTATTTGATTTATTTGTCTTATGTTTGATCTTAGCGTATTCCTGATGTTCATTAGGGTTCTGACAGCCAGCATCTGATCCTAAGCAAAGATAGTGAATAGAAAATTTGGCAAAGAAGACCATATAGACTGTGCCGTTCTCGTTTATCTGCTTGCAGAGTAATCTTCGTAGTTTTACATGCAAACTTTCACCACATGTGGTGGGTTCTTCAGACACTTCACATGGACATGCCGCTTTTGTAATTGTTTCTGTGCCAAACATCTGGCAATACACTCCTAATGCAACATGATAACACTAGGAAGTGACACATTTAGTTGTATTGTAAGAAATTTCTGGTAAGAGGAAGAAAGACTTATTTGGGTACATTGGTTTACGCTTAACTCTTCCTTAAGGTATTTGAAATGTTAAATGATCAAGGCTTTCCTCCTTTTGTTTTAGTTTTTTGGTTATGGTCATTTTTCAAGTAGTGCTTTCATTAGCCTACGGCTGCTAGCTGGTAAGAATTGTGGTAGATGGTATCACAAGTCTATCCAAAGGAAGCTTACGGTTCAGGGATCCAATAAAAACATGTTTGCCCTTCGAAACAAGGGTAGTGCTTTCATTGCTTTAGGCAAAGAAATCAGTTAAGTATAGGTAGCAGTTTACACATGTTACTATGTTAGCATATCAGGCTCTTGAAAATGTAGAAGCCTCTTAAATTTCTATCCGTAATCTACATAGATTACTGTTTGTTGCTTTGCCACATACTCTAGGCAATATGAAAGATATTCTACAGCCAAGACTCGTTTTAAAAGTTAATGGAAGTATTTGCTAGATCAAGCTTATAGATCTATGCTCACTTCTCAATTTGATCTATTTCATCTGTTTGTTTTGACTGCCAGGTAACTGAGATCTGCTTTAATATCACCAAAAGTGTGAAAATATGGCATCATTGGGCAGTGATCTTTTCTATGACATTTTAGGTCGTCTTGATGGTGCAAGTTTGGCTAGTGCAGCATGTACTTGTTCCGATTTCTGTTCCATCTCCAAAGAAGAGAGAATATGGGAAAATGTATGCCATTCTATATGGCCTTCAACCGACCGGGAAGAAGTTAGGAGTTTGATTTCATCCCTTGGTGGCTATAGAAAGTTCTATGCAGACTGTTTCCCTCTTATTGTCAACAAAGAAGTTCCTGTGGCACAGTGGGACCATTATCCTGAATATTCTGAAGAATGGGCTGAGGTTGAGGATGATTATTATGGTGATAAAGATGAGCTTGATAGTGTCTCACCTTCGGATTTTGTTTCTATTGTCGATATCAGATTTAAAGATAAAGTGGTTTATTCAAAAGTCCTTTGGGGCATTCCAGACTCAGATAGCTTCCATGGATGGTTTTACAGCTGTCCATTTCGGATAGATCTTCTTAGTTTTTCAGGCAGAGATGAAGACCGCAATATTACCCTCTCAGTTGCTGATGGGCTGCCTCCAATTATATCCATAGAGAGGGAGAGGAAAGATGGTAAGTTATGGAGAGAGCTCCGTGATGGAATCTGGCTTAGTTGGATCATTGTAAACAAGAAAATGAAGCGAGCAGCTAATGTTGCTAGCTGGCGTCCTCTTGGAGGGCAAAGGCATTGGCCAACAGATAAGGATTTCTTGATACGCTTTGGATCTGTTCTTCCTGCTAAGGACATTCTTCCATGTAGAGTGGTGGAATGCATCCTCATTATGAAGTTTAGAGTAATGCAAACCGGCGAGGCAGGAAATAATCAGACAACTCTTAAGCTAATAGAGCTGAGTATGCAACTGGAAGACATGGGAGGTGCCCATGTTAATGGAAGAAACAGTTTGCTTGTTCTTAAAGAGGCATTGAGTTGCCGTAGGAGCAAAAACTACGATGAAGTTCTAGAGTCTTGTCATTTGTACTCTAAGGTGCAAAGTGAGTTAAGGGAGGAGAAAATGAGAAATGAAAGTCGGCTAGACAGAATTTGTATCATAAGTGGGATTGCTGCGTTTTTCACATTCTGGTACTGCATAATGTAGCAGCCTCACCTTACTTTTTGTACTCGGATCCAGCTGACCCTAGTTTAGCTATTTGCAATCGTTGTGTGCTTTTAGTGTAAATTCCCTTTTTGCCGTTTGAACCCTGTACCATTCTGGTGCTCCTCAGATCTAAGTTCAACTAACTGTACTTGTGAAGAATCCTTCAGTGCTCGGGTTTAATGCTAGCTTGTTTGTAGCAGCTATATTTTATGTAGCAGCGATGTGAATTCTACTGCTATTAGTGTATGAGGTATGGTTATAGTTACAATTTCCTCTTGCTACTGAATGTGTGAAATGTTGTTTTTAGCTATCAGGTCTTTTTTTTTTTTTTAATAATATGGTTGGCTGCCTCTAGTTAAAACTTGGTTTTGTGAATTGTTTCATGAACACTTTCTTGTCTATCCCTATACATTACGCTGCTGATACTTTATAAAGCTTTTCAATCAGGGCTTTGAAAGTATTCAGTCATTATCATCGTCATCGGTCTGTTTTCAATTATTTTTTTGGTCTGAAGTAGTGATTTTTAGATATAGCTGTTTATCAAATCTGAGTTTGTCAAGTGTCTACATACCAATAAATCTAGTTGTATACTATGATCCTGAGGTTTATCAATTTAAAATTGAGATGCTGTTTGCCTGTTACTAGGATTTCCCCTTGTTTGATCACTTTCTGTAGCTCAAAGGTCATGACTACGAGTTAAGTCAACAATCAACAATTACAGGACTGTTCTTTTCATTTCTGTAAACTACCGTAGTTATTCCTCCAAACTCATTTACTGTCATCTTGCTCTAGTGCTAGATCTTATTGATTTCATGATTTAATTCATTCTGCTTGAATCCCTTACACCTGAAGAAGATTTTTTTGATTGGACATATGTTTCAGTTAACCAAAATAGCATCTGCTTTTTTTTTTTTTTTTTATAATTTTTATCCACGTTTCTTTATACTCCTTGATTCTCTGTTCAATTTTTACTTCGAGTTCTGCCTGCAATCCTTTTTTTTTTTTCCAACTAGGTTATTGCACTCGACAAAAAATAAAAATTAATGGGTTCACTAACTTTTGCTGCTTATTGGATAAAACTGATAGAATGAATAATTAGTTATGGCAAGTGGTTATTGATTGTAGCCATGTCGATTGAATTTGGAAACATCTATGAAGAACTTGTTCTAAAGTCGACACCATCTCTGCTGTATCAGTAGATAAGAATTGCCTGTCAACATCTATATATTGTGATTTGCTCAACTATTGTTGACAGCATTTTATGTGACATGGATCAAAAGAAGATTGATACAAGGAGTAAGAGATACTCATGAAGAGTTATTGGTGCCAGTCCACATTGCATCAGTCACCATCCTTCTGTATTTCTTACGAAATTCTACATGATGCCGACTGATTTTGATTTCATCCATCAATCCAAATCGGTTTCAACAGAGATTTCTCATCTTAAGCCTTATAAAATTAGGTTTTGATGAATCTATCTCTGTTCTATATGTATGGGTTATTCATAAAACTTAAAAAGACATTTCCAAATTTATGGTGGGCAACCCATCTCTCATCTTTGTCTCCGTATCTCATTCATATCCGTCCAAGCATGATTTTTGCTTGATTGATTATCTTAAATATATACTCGACTACGACTACTTGCTTGATTGATTGCCTTAAATATATGCTCGACTACGATGTTTATGAAAGAAAATAATATTTATTAAAATGAGAAAAATATATATATGAGAATTACAGTCATCCTCATGGAACTAATTGCCCAGTGTCCTTGAGCATCCACTGTAAGTTCAATTTACCAATCACTAAATTTACAAGACTTTTAAACTTTTGAGTCATCTGGTTTAGTTAAATTATTGTCAACTTTTTTAGTTGGCAACTTGACCTTAGTGCTTAAATTGAATTGGCAACTTGACCTTATTACTCAGACACCCTTACTGGATGAATGCCATTGCATACAGTGAAATGGCACATCGATTACGTACATTTGGCTCTTAGGCATGACCACTAGTGAATAATTTGCAATCAGTGAGACCCGACCTTGCAACTTGCTCTGGGAATGCGACATGTCACAGAATTATTTGCTTACAGTAGTATCTAATACTGCAAGCAAATTAGTAAATTGATTTCAAAAGCCCTGATTACTATTTCAGTCATAGGCTTCTATATTTTATATTTTATGGAGCTTTATTTTTTTTTAGGTTTGTTCTACTTCTGCGCCATATGCAACCATTGATGTATAGTTGCTTGCAAGGTACGCAGAAAGCAATCAAACAGTTACGCTAGCTCATGTACGAAGAATACATGTACTTACTCAGGATTTGTCTAAACAGCGAGGGAAGGGGGCGAGGAAACCAGTGAGACTTCCCTCGAGATGCGTGAAAGCGTGTATGCTTTCACGCATCTCGAGAGGGATGAACGGCTTCAACCCCCCTCCCTCGCTGGTTCCCTTGCCATTTAGAATTTCCCGGATTAAGCACATCGATACGCAATTCAGCTCTGCTATAGATCTGATGACCCTACTTGTTTGAAACTTCAGCCATGTCCAAAAGAGCAACCTCAAAACTGGGATCTGGTACAATTCAAAACATTCACAAGAACTGGATGCAAATGTAAGGAGAGGTCCCATGCACGGACATTTGATGATGATGATGATGATGATGATGATGATGATGGAGAGACCCACAATACTATAATAAATAGTTTTGTCTAAGCAAGTTTGGTAGAAATGCTTGACCCTTTATTCATTGAAGAAGAAATAATAAGAATGTATGATTGCTTGTGGTGTGAAGTGAATGGTTCTAAATGCATTTATTTGATTAGTGTCAAAAAAAAGTTTAACAAACAAGTCATCGATTATTATGTGATTATATGTCCAACTTTAGCTTTTAAATTTAAAGTTTGTGTTGGATCTTTTACGCTATATGTTTGTTAGATTGGATGATCATATTATGCACCATTACTTGGAGACGTGTACGCGCACATGTAGGCGCCTTTTGATCAAAAGCACGGCCTTTTATTTATTTATTTATTTCATTTCTTTGGAGTTATTATTATTGCCGGCTTAGGCTAATAAAAATATTAATAACATAAAATGTCTTAACTCCAATTATGCCTTTCTCTTCGCTAACCAAATTTACACTTGCTAATGATATCTTAATCATAAGAAATAGTCTCCATGTGTTGACAATGAAATGGGGCCAATGTCTGTAGATTAATCTCAATCCCCAATTCTAGCTTGCCTCGGAAAGGTAGCGAGGTTGCTGCCTGAGGGGGCGAATGTACACTTTTGCCTTACTCATCTCAGATTGAACCACTTATCATTGCAGCATCTTCCAATTATATCCCAAAATTAAAGATCTGAGGGTGCCATCGTTGTTTTCAATAGTATTATCATCGATCATTCATCAACATATATTTAATTGGTGTGAACGCATTTTTGGATACAGTCTCCATCTCAATGTGGATTCATTTATCAAGTTGTACAATTGAGTTCAATATGGGGTTGAACAAAAAAAAAAAAAACCGACCAAATTGATTAATCAGATATAACCGATCAAAATCGAACCGATCGGTTTGGTTCGGATCGATTTCGATTTTAAAAAAGTCACAACAAAATTATTGGTTCAATTTCCGATTTTTTGTGTTTTGTGTGATTTTAATCGACAAAATCCAATCGACCAAATATATATATAAAATAATATAATATGTTTAAAATAGTTCGGTCGGTTCGGTTTTATTTTGATTTTAGTCGGTTCGATTACAATTTACATAAATTAGAATTGGCTCGATTCAATTTTGTCAATGGTCGATTCAATTTCGGTTTGAAATTTTTGAAACTGACCAAAACTGATCCGTTTCAACCCTAATTTCTGAAAAAAATTCAGTGTACAGAGTAAGTCACATTTGAGGCTTAGATCTTAATTAAAATCATTATAGTTTGTCATGACTCATTACAGTTATGATCAATCACTATCTTTAGCAATCAGAGAAGCCAATTAATTAGTGGTGTTTTTTAGCAAATAATTATGCTGAAGATGATGCTCCTTCCTTAGAAGTGGATTCACAAGTATTCCTCCTATATTGTAAACAATAATCAAATAGAAATCAAAACCAAACCAAACATACTCAAACACGAAATTGACTTTCATAATAAACCCTTAAAAAATAAAAATAAAAATAAAATTGGGATATGACCATTAGTGTTGTACAACGTAACATTTAAAAAATTGTTTAGTGGTATGCCTATGACAGATGAAATCAAAAATCTGAACCTTGTCGAGAACGAGTCAAGAGAATTTAAATATATATATATATATATAAAGTTTAGAGAAATAATGTAGGAGGTTGTGTGCACGAAGTAGGAGAAAATGACTAAAGTTGTTTGATAGCACAAATAAAGGGAATAAAAAAAAACCCACGTCTTTATCTCCTCATGGCTCAAGCCATTCTCCATTTCTCTATAGTGGTGGACTAGGTCTTGTCCTACCAACCAAATATTAAAGATAACCTCATCATATATTTCAAAACCGTCCAACCTTGTTATTGTGTTTGACACTTTATTGCATTTTGAGGAGTATTTTTATTGACTGACGAAATTATTTCCTATATTGCGATATATGCGTATGTGATAAATGGCCTAATGGCAATATTTGGACACTTTATTTAACTCGAATGACCAACATGAACAACCCAAACAACATGCCTTTTGTGCAACCTGAAGATTAAGATACCAAGGCCTAACATGCAACATGTTGGTCGACCTAAGATGGAGCTTTGCTAAAGGCGCAGGTCTTTTTTTTTGTCATTCCCGTACTTTTTTCTTCTTCTTGAAAGGCAAGCGTGCCGTCGATGGGTATAAAACCCAAAACGTGGGGGTTAAATCACCACAACCTTAAGCCTTAAACCACCAACTTAGTATAGCCTACAAGATAAATGTGGACATATTGCTCCAAATGTCAACAATATTCTTCCATATCATTTAATGATGTCACATCAATTTGTAACGAAATTTGATTGCAAAACCTGATTCCCTAATTTCATTCTTTTCCGCGTAAGCCCCCTTGTCGGCACAAGATAATATCTAATTTTCCCATATTTCACCCAATGAACTTTACTTAAAAGATCGAATATTTCTTTCCAATAATATCACTATTTCACTGATATCTTTTCTCTTTAAAACCAACCCAAAAATCTCAAATTTCCAAAGGCTTAAAAACTTAACAGTCTTGGATGCTCCGTATGTAGCACATCAATTTTTCCTTTTGGACCCACCATCCAAGCATCTCTTCCCAAATCACAGATCAATCTCAACCCCTCATTTAGTGGGCCCAACTTTCTATTGGTCCAGTGTTTGATAAAATCATCGAATACAATATCCTAGACAACACAACCAAACCCCCAACAAATATGGACATTGAAGTTACCACCATTTCTTGATCGGTCTCTCAAACTTCTCCACAGCCGTCCGATCGTATACATCGCGACGCACTCTCATATATATAAACCTCCACTCTGTTTCGGCTGAAAAGCATATCCAAAAAGTAACACCAATTTCACTCTCTCTCGCCATGAATGGTTGCTCTCTCTTCCTCTTCTACCTTACTTCATTCACACCCATCTCCATCTCACATTATATACACTAAAGTTATCATCTTTAACAACATTCTTTGCTTGCTCACAACTTGTTTTCTTCTTGTTCTGTTCTTGTTTTTCTGTCAATCTTTGAAAGCTTCCATCCTTTTCAAAATCCTAAAACAACCCATTGTTTTCCATCCAAATGACTAAAACCCCATCTCCCAAAACCGATTCAGAACCCACCACCATGTTGAATTTCGAACTTTTCAACAAGCTAAAGCGGATGAAATCCATAGAGCCCTCTTTGGGTGTTCTTGGGTTCTTCATATTCACTGTGTTTGTGTTCCTTTTCTGCTTCTTCTTCTTGGACTACAGATTTGCCATAAAGGGTTTTCAATCCAATGACCAAATACAGAAGCTTAGATGGTTTGTTGGGTCTAGTGGGGAAGATGAAGCTAAGAGAGTGGGGTTTCTTGAACAAGGAGGTGATGGGTGTGATTTGTTTAGAGGGAAGTGGGTTTGGGATGAGACTTATCCTTTATATAAAGGGAGAGATTGCCCGTTTCTTGATCAAGGGTTTCGATGTTTGGAGAATGGGAGAAAAGATAGTTTCTATACTAAGCAGAGATGGCAGCCCAATGATTGTAACTTGCCCAGGTTTTCAATCCATCTCTGACTTTGCTTTCTTCATTTTTTAATTCTCAGTTTGAATTGTGGGTTTTTCAGATTGATGTAGTTATTAGTTCTCCTCTTAACTTGGTTTCTGTCTGAATTCAAGTTATGAACTTGTCAAGAGATGAATTCAAGTTATGAATCCATCTCTTCTCTATTGTGTGAACATTTTGGTGAATTGTGCTTGAAGTTGGGTGTTTCTAGTCCATATTACCATTGATTTCATGTCCTGAAAATTTTATTTTCAGTTTTCTTCTTTTGATTGGAAATTTTTTGAATTGGTCACATTTATCTTTAATTTCCGGAGTTGTTAATGGGAAGATTTGGTTTAATATTGGAACTTCTTGTCTCATTTTCAATTGGTTTCTGCTGTTCACTTGTTTAGTCTTATGGCTATGAGAAAATCATTAATGTTTAATTCGAATAAAATTTTCTCGTGATTTTGGTTGGTCAAGGTACTGATGAGAACGAATGATCAAAATCTCTACATCCTCGACAGTTTGATTCTTTATTCAATTGTCTTTTCCTAGGGGTCTCTTTCCAGGTTTTGGCTGTTTGTTTGTGCTGAGCGTGTTCAATACGTGAATGTTTGCAATCAAGTAAATTTGATGTTTCAGTCCCCACATTAAGAAATGTTAGTTTTTCATGACTTTTGCCATGTTCTTACTTAAAATCTCTAGAAAAAAGGGGTCTAATTCTGTGGATGACTAAAATGTTCTAATTTTTATTGGTAATAGAACTTGATCAGTTGATAATGCTTGCTTTCTTACCAAAAGTTTTATTTGCCTATTTGAAATTTTGGGATTTGATCGAAAATTAATCTAACGAGGAGGTTTGTATTAAATTATCAATTTTGAATTTGTTATGGTATATTGTCCATTTCACTCTTAATTTTTTTGTCATATTTTCATTAAACAAGATATGTTAAGGTTGCAACTAATTTGGGTCTGTTTTGTGTCTCTGATGTAAAGATTTGATGCGAAGACAATGTTGGAAAAGCTAAGGAATCGAAGAGTAGTTTTTGTTGGGGATTCAATTGGTAGAAACCAATGGGAATCTTTTCTTTGCATGCTCTCATCGGCAGTCCCAAACAAGACTTCAATCTATGAAGTTAATGGAAGCCCAATAACAAAACACAAAGGGTTCTTGGTCTTCAAAATCAAGGAGTTCAATTGCACTGTTGAATACTACAGAGCTCCATTCTTAGTCGTTCAAAGTAGACCACCAGCTAATGCCCCACAGAAGGCAAAGACAACATTGAAATTGGATCAAATGGACTGGACTTCTTGGCGGTGGAAAGATGCAGATGTACTGATTTTCAACACTGCGCATTGGTGGAACTATGAGAAGACGATAAGAGGGTAATTTGGCCTATCCGAACTATTATCCTTTTTCTCTCAAGTATTTAGTCACTGACATTGGCTTATGGGTGTGTTAGGTTTCCTGATTTTCTTAGCAAAAAATGGTATCTAGCACTTTTGAAACTTCAAGCTTAACTACTAATTAAAATGACTGACCTGACAATTTTTTGGACAAGAAGTTGATCTCTGTTGACGGAGTGGTTTAGGTTTCAGGGTACTAGTCCATGTATATGTGTGCTACACAGTATTGGAATCATTATGTGAACCATGTGACTGCTAATTAAATTGAAAGGGAAACAACATAAGTGAATTTTTTCATGGACCACACAGATCTTGTTTGTTACCTCTCGGCTTCATGAATTTTACCTAACATGCACAACTCTGTTCACACACTAGCTAGTCAATCTTAATAAAGAGATGAGTTTTGTTGCTTTTTACTATTACTACATTTTTTCTTCTTTAACCTATTGGTCTGTGGAGCCTTTCATGAATTCTACAATGTGATCAACTCTTCACAAAATGAAAGATCTTAAACATTATTTTAAATTTTGGCATGTGTTATGATGAAAATGTAACCATGAGTTGAGCCTGTGAAGTAATGTACTAATGTTGGTTTGATGTTTCTTGGGCAGTGGTTGCTTTTTTCAAGAAGGGGAGGAAGTGAAAGTAAATATGAGTGTGGAAAGTGCACATCGGAGGTCGATCAGGACTGTGGTTGATTGGATAGGAAGGGAAGTGAATATGAACAAGACCCAAGTCTTCTTTCGTACCTATTCCCCTATACATTTCAGGTTTGTCACATTGCTTTTTTTTTTTTTTTTTTTTTTTTATCAACGTTTTTTTATTTCCCGCTTTTCTCATCCAAGATAATTTTGACATTTCATAAAGAATGTAAAACGGACACATGAGTATGATCGTATCATCTATTACTTTCTGATGTTTGTAGTTACTGAAACCATGTTCTCATATTGCACAAAGAAACCAAGACTTTTTAAATATCGAGACTTAGGCTAAGGCTACTTGCACATGAAATATCTCGTAATGATCTTTACAAATTGCATTTTGATTAGATATCAATTTAGTGACATTGCGAATTGTGTCAGAAGAAAACTGTTTAAAGTTGGTAGTGATTCATTTTGAAGCTAAAACTACAGAGAGCATCTGAGTATATTTGTTCATTATTCACATAGGAAACTACTTTACTTCCTATGTCATTGGTGTTCGTATTTTCATTCTCTAATTACTACGAATGTCATTGGTGATCTGGTGGTCATTTTCAAGGTGGTTTATTTTATTTTTTATTTATTTGATATAACCTGTTTCATTGAAACTGACTATCATAGTTTTGCAGAGGAGGGGATTGGAAAACTGGAGGGACCTGTCACTTGGAGAAATTGCCGGTGCTAAGTTCATCGCTATTGCCACCTCAATCATGGCATGAGCTCAGCATAGTAAATGATGTGTTATCAGATTACCCAAACAAATCACTGGTGAACAAATTGGAGATGTTGAATGTGACCCATATGTCATCATGGAGGAAAGATGGTCATGCATCATTGTACTACAGTCAACCTCCTGCTCCACTTCACAAGCAAGATTGCAGCCACTGGTGCCTCCCTGGGGTTCCGGATGCATGGAATGAGCTTTTCTACGCACTCTTCCTCAAAAGAGAGACAAACCGCACCAAGAATTCGACAATACTTGGTCAAGCCCAGGCACGATAGAAGTCTTAATGCAAAGGCGATGAGCCATTGTCAAATGGTAACAATTGTTAATTGTAGCAGACATATTCCATGATTCGAGGAGGTTGGAGATGAGGCATTGACACTTTCTTGGGTAGAAAAGGTTGGAGAAGCATTGGCATAGGTTCCATGATCTCTGCTTTTAAGGATGCGAGGCTGACGAGTCTTAATTGGATAACGTGTAAAGGACTTCACCACTCTTGAAGGAGCTTGTGGATGGGGGTTTCAACTGCAAATTTGGTTAACCAAAAGTCGAAGGAAACCCAAATTAGGGGGAGTTAGGTGGTGGTTGTGGTGTGAAGCTTCCAGCAAAGAATGATAGATATACATACATGAATACACAGTGAACATTGTTTTAGATGTGGTAGTCGTCGATAGTAAATAATTTCAGTAGCATACATTCCAGTGATTGTTGTAATTTGAATAGGGAAACCCTAGGATCTTGTTGCTACTGAATTGTTTTGTCCTTGTAATAGTTGAAATTTCAGCAAAGAATGATAGATATACATACATGAATACACAATGAAGATTGTATTAGAAGTGGTACTCGTCGATATTAGATAATATTAGTAGCATACTTCCAGTGATTTTGTAATTTGAATAGGGAAACCCTAGGATCTTGTTGCTAATATTTGTTCTCCATTGAATTTTTTTTGTCTTTGTGATGGTTGAAATTTGTAATTATTACTTTCCTTGCAAACAACTTTTGAGCTAGTATCTTACAATATCTTTTTATCTCCAACTCTGAAAGAAGATTTTATTACTTTAGTTTTTCTGCTTTAATTTCTGCAACTAGGAGAAACGCCTGCTCTTAACTTGCTTTTGCCATTGCTAGGCCTAGAATCAACTAGTCTAGAACTGTAACCATTCAAAAACTTCTCATCATTGATAGGCCAGTTTGAATCAGAGATACTACAGTTATTTGAATTTCAAATATGAGGGCAGTCCTAAATCATCTTATATGTGGAAGTTGATCTTTCCTGACCAACCCAAAAAACAAGTAGGTTAATCTTCTTTCAGAAAACATCATCTTGGAACATTGGAGGCCTTGCTATGTAACACTCTGAAGAATTACATGGTCAAACAAGAAACAACCATAAGGAAGATCTTTATATGAGGAGGGAAGATGAGGCACGCAAAAATTCGATTCCACCACAAACTATAATTGTGACAAACAACATTGATAACCAATATATGTTGTCGTAAACTCATGACAAATCACAAATTGATGCTATTAGTCTCCATACTGAATCTTCTATAACCAATTTTTGTTTTGCTTCGTCCCATAAAGAATGATGCACTCATTCAAAACCTACATCCATGAAAAAAAAAATTTCTAATTCCAAACCAAAAAGCAAAGTTCAATCACAGGTTCACAAAACAAAACAATCTGCAACATTCACTAAAATTGTCCCTGAAAACTTGTCTTTGCAATATCATCTCAAGAACCAATGATAAAACTCACTGAAAATTTACATCAAACAAAATTGAGACAAAAAAGAAGGAAAACACACAATTTTCTGTTAAGATTGTCCTCCATCTCACATTACTCTTCCTCTTCTTCTGCTTCTCCTGAAGAAATTTTGGAATGCAGAACGACCTCCAAGTCCGCAGCCCCATCGATGCAAATCCTCTCTTCTCAATCCCCAAAACACCATCAAAGCACAAGAACAAAACCCCAAGGTCCAACCTTTAACCCCACTCTTCCAATCCCTCTCCAAAACAGCCAAAGCAGCCACACCCAATGCTCCCAATCCCAAATCACTCCACCCCTCGAACTCTTTCCCCAAAACCAACACCAAAACCAATCCACAAGCAATGAAAAACAGTACCAAAAACCCTAATTTCCTCCCACTAGGTCTCCTCCACCCATCGAACCCCTCACCTCCAAATCCACCCCACGATCCAAACCCACCCCCATTTCCATCCCCTCCACCCCCAAACCCCTCCTTCAAGATCAAATTCACCGGTTCGGGGAAGAAATTGAGATTCGTCGCGAGAAATGTAGCGAATTGGAGAGCGGTTTTGGGGGAAATTCGCATCTTGGGACGCCCCCGATTCTTTCTAGCTGCTGAAACAACCGTTGTTCTTCGTCGATAAGAGAGATGGAGATTTGGGGATCTGTGACACAAAGAAGACTGTTTGATCTTCTTGTTCTTCGGCCGCCATCGAATAGAAGTTGCAGAGAGAGGAGTTTGAGGTAAGAAGAAAGATTGGGTTTCGGCAGGGAGCGATTGGTGTTTGAAATTGAAGTTCTGCTGCTGCATTGCCTCAAAGTGAAAATGAGAGAGAGAGAATTGAGAGAGACGAGATGAAAAACAAAGACAGAGGCGACCGTTGGAGAGGAGAGATGGTTTATTGATTCGAGGTCCCAATTTATTGGGCCTTTCGGTACAATAAAAAAAATTGCCCGAAGGGCAAATCACATTCTAAGGCCCAAACTATGTGATTGAATATATAAATTCTAGGCAGCCTGGGGAGGAGCAAAAATGTAAAATTCGCCCCCAGACAGTAAACTTGGCAGCAATACCCAGGCTGCCTAGAATTGCTCGATTGAATAAATCCTCCAACTTTGCATTAGCTTTATCCATCATATGCATTAAAGAATGAAATCCAACACTAAAGTAATTGAATCAAGTTAAGGTTTTACTAATTAGCACATGAATCAACTTAAAGATTTTTAAAATAATCTATAGTAACTTATGGATCAAAAGAAAACGAACAAAATATGTTTTGCTTTGCACCACACTTAATGTTTCTTAGTGAAATTTATGGATTTTTACATACAAGATTTCTTTACCAACAACATTTCTCTTCACCATGACCATCGTCTTTTACCTCTTGCTGAAAGGGTGAGGTATGCTATAAAACTCACAAAGAGTGCACTGACACTAAGCTAATATCGACTAAAAGAAGGGTGAGTAGTCAATTTTCGAAAATCGAATTTAATTTTTAAAAACAAGTTGAAGTATTCGACTTCGAAGTTTCTAGTACAAACTTATTGAAGGTTTAGGTAAAGTCAAGACCACAAGTTTAATTGATTCGCTTGAAAGTAAACATCAAGTTGAAAACCTTTTGCAAAATCCCCCAAAGGAATTCTAACCAAGCAAGCTAAGCAAGTAAGGAAACATAAATAAAATCATGAAGAGAATAAATCAAACCAGACAAAAAACAACAATATAACGAAGTTCACCTAAGCTAATGTTTGATTGGCTCCAACCAACTACTTCCTCGGTGAAAAATGGCTCGTAAGCCTAAAGTTCTTATTACTTTATCAAAAGAGAACTCCAACTCAATCAACATTCAAAACCTCTCAATGTCTAATCGTCGCGCTCCTATGAGACTTACCGACACAAACCAAATGTATTGTTCCACGAGTCTTAACAACTTGACGGTCACATGGGATGCATAACAACCAATTTTTATTGATGTGTACTTGGAATTTCGGAGATATCATTTGGGCATGTGTTCATGCTCCGTGAGGCTCATCGAATGGCTAAGGATCATATCATCATGGAATTCAACACAACCAAGTCTTACCACTTATTTGGGATCACCTATGACATTTACTAGTATGAATCTACTCCACAAATTCAAGAACCCACACAGATGAAGATGAGTTTAGGCAAAGCTAATGCTCAAAGGGTTTCTCTCTTCTACTGACACTCGTTTGCCAGATAAAATGGCTTAAAAACTCTTTTATAATCACTCCCTCACTCAATGGAAGATGGATGCTTCACTCAAGGATGTGATAAAGTGGTTGAAGGCTCTACAACTTCAAAGGAGGCACATACCAATAAAAAGCTACCTTCAATTTTATTTTCCTCACTTATATTCTTTATTCTTTTTAGATAACAAAAATAGTTCATGAATAGATGCATAGTTTCTTCCTGAAACACATGGATCTCTCACAAGGGATTTTGAGTGGGTGAATGGATCTCTCAAGGGAAGGCTAAAGGCGAAAGGCTTCACAAGATATGAACAAGTGAAATGTGAGAGATGATGATCTTTTTTGAGATGATCCAAATAGATGGATCTCTGTTCCTTGTTAAAAAACTAGTCTACTCATAGTAAAGTCGACTTCACTGTCTCCACCACCTTTTTTTTAGAACGGCTTCTACTACATCAGAACGAATCTTTGCTAAAAACAACATGTCAAGGGGTGAAGTCAATTTCGCCTGCCTCGAATAGTTTTTATTTTTATTTATAACAAAAGCTTATCTCTTGACACTTGTCCTTATACTTAATATGGACATCACATTTTTGACACATAGGGTTGTCTAAAGAGAGAACATTCAAGAGAATATTCATTCTCAAATGGAAGGAAACTCAAGTTCAAACTTTGAAATTTGGTTCCTACTCGTTTTTGTTCCTAAATAGTTTTTGGCACTTCATTTAAATTTTGGCAACCCATAAGCTATTTTTTGTTTGCATTACTCTTCATAACTTTGACTTATCTTCATGAATTGACTTCAATTTTTTTTATCCTTTGACAATGGTTTTCATGAGCTAGATATCATTAAAATGATCTTTACAAAACATAAACCTAATCCCAGTAGTCGATATATGATTTTTAATTCTCTCATACATATTTGCATCGTTTTGGTATAATTCACAAGTACATTTTCACTCACAACTCTTGTTGATACACAACTTCTCCAACAACATCTTCTTCATGCTAAGTTTCCTCTTACTCCACATAGACTCCAAGTAGACTTGATCATGGATCTCATAATTGGCAGTACTATTCCCTACAATTTTTCTTAAAACTGTGAAATATGCTTTGATTGAAAACTCAATAATAATAATAATAAGTGGGTCCTAAAAGGAGCGTTGAAATAATAATAAGTGGGTCCTAATAATAATAATAAGTGGGTCCTAATAAGTGAAATATGCTTTGATTGAAAACATAATTCTTCTTAAAACTGTGAAATATGTTATTATTATTATTATTGTTGTTGTTGTTGTTGTTGTTGTTATAAAATAACAATAAGTGAGTCCTAAAAGGAGCGTTGAAATAGAAATTGAACTTGTTATGGAATCGGGATTTTGCAAACAGGTTTTGCAATCATGATGACATGTCATGATCTTTTGATAGAATGGACACTGCTACAACATTCTGATATTTTGAAGCTCTCTCAATGGACCAAGGGCTCGGTCGACCAATACTAAACTCTAGTTAGGTTTCAAAGCCCTCAAGTCCATTTAGTCAACACTTTTTAACTTCACGTCTTCTTAATCTTTTTTAATGCACATTGCACACTAGACAACTTCAAGGCAGTACATATCTCTAACATCATTTGAACTATATTATAAAAGAAAGTTCAAATGAATTTAGTAAGTTCACGTGAGACCTTCAAATTTAGGGGCGTATGTGGTTCCACCTCACCGAACATCACCCTATATATTAAGCCTTGATGTAGTTAGTGATGTTACCTAATCAATCGGAGAGCCATGTTCATCTTCTCAGGTATTCTGACATAGTTTCTCTAGAAAATTAAGATTTTAGCTATATATTATGTTGTACTATCCTATATATTATGTAATTGGTATGGAACTTTTGACTTGAGCTAATATCAATATGCACTTGTACCAATTTGTAAGGTAATGTTTCATGATAATTCACTATTCCAGTAAATTGTTTACATCTGCCATCTCCATAGTAGAAATTTCTAGATTTGTACTGCTTCAAGTCTTTCAAGATGTTGAAGTCGATCCAATTCAGACATGATGTCTGGTTCATTGTCAGAATAATCGGAACCAATATGAGACAGAGTGCAAATGAAGATATTTCAAATTCAGCCAATTAGCAAAGAAATCTTCTGGTTTAGAACTTGAGTATGGGTAGAAATATATACTTTTGAATCTTTGGTCAGCCTTTAGGTATGTTGGTCAGTCGTAGAGCCCTTTGTAAGACGCTAAGTGAGCGATATTGCTAGGGTTAGGTGGTCCCATATCGGTGGTCCAGTCGTAGGTGGTCCGAGTACAGTGTTCCAACCCTCAACCTCTCAAGATTTTGAAAATGTCTTTTATTTCAAAATTTACCCGAGCTTCTAGCTCTAGACAAAGCATCCCAGATTTACAAAATAGGATGGAATGTAGAATTCAAGAAGTTGAACAGAATTTACAAAAATGGTCCATACCAAAAGTTCCTTACAAACAAACTTACCAAGTTTCACAATCAATCTTTTCTCAAAAATCTGAAGATCTGATAGACATTGTCGAACAAACAGTGCTTCTTGATGGTTCTTTAGAATCAAAACAATTGATTTCTACAAATACCCTTGAATTTCTCAGAAATCAAGATTACAAGTATATCCATATCGGTTTGATTCAAGTTGGAATCAAACCTCTTACAAGAACTGGCCTTGACACCTGTGCCTTAATCGCTCTTCGCGACTGTAGACACAATAGGTTCCATGATTCTCTGCTTAGAATCGCAGAATCTACTTTGGCCATGGGTCCAGTCTACTTCGACTGTTACCCCAATTTCTCAGTATCTCTTAAGGATCCAAAAACGTCATTGAGACACTGACCCTCAATATTCAGACCTCTGGTTTCGACATGTTACCAGGATCTGAGCCTCTTGCTCTCATTTACAAAATCACCTACAAAGCCATGAAGACTCAATTGAGTCCCAAAGCTTTGATGGAATCTGAAAAAGGATATACAATCATATTTCAGGAAAACAAAGACAAAACCAGTGTAATTGTTCCAAAGACAATTCATTGGAATCAAGTTATTCTTTCAGTAACTTGGCAGGTTCAATCAACCCCTAGAAGGCCTCCTCATAGTTTGCTTAGTCAGGTTCTGACTCTTGAAGATTGGACTGTTGAATTACAGTTCTCTGAATCAAGAAAAACTAGATTACAGCCTCTAGATTTCCAATCAGAACGTAGATCTGAATCATCATTCAGAATTGCTCCTACTAAAATCCCCAGAACTCCACCTCCCGAGGATCTTCCTCATCTTGATCTGGCCAATTTAAGGAATCATCCTTATCATCCCCAAATCCCGCAACCAATTTACAATCAACCATCAGAAGATATAGCAAAGAACAGGTTTACAAAGAAGACGGATAATAGAAAACAGGAGAGAAAAGAAGATACAAAATCAGAAACATACAAACAAGACTATAAACTATTGTAAATAAAACTAAATTTTCAAAAGACATTTCTTTAAACTGTTCAATAGAACGGTGTCGATACTAGGTTTCTGCTAGTATAACGAGATGTTCTAGAAAGAACAGATCTTAGAAAGGTTTTGATAAAAGAAGAAGAAGATAAACATAATGCATGCTTTATATATATTGAAAATAAGAAATTGCAGAGGAAAGACTTAGGAGATAGAAACTTACAAGAAAAGAGCTAATGGGTTACATAGGTAGAAAATCCGATATTAAACTAAGGGAGAGAAGCTGGCTCTTATAGCCTTCAGAGATTTACAATAATTGAGAAGATAAACTTCTCATGACTAAGTGGAGAGTGGGTGAGATTTGGACATTTCGTCCTTTGTAATCATGGAGCGGTGGAAAAGGAGATGCCTTTGTCTTGAAGTAATTGTAGTGGTTGGAATAGTTAAAGATGCTTCAACTTTTGACTTGAGTGCGTGAATAGTGAATTCATGTGATTGCTTTTGTAATGATGCTGTTTGGTGGCCGAAAGTGACCGTGACTTGTAATGAAAGAAACTTGTAGTGGAAGGAACCTTTGTAGAAATTGTGGTAAAAGTCATGATGACTTAAAACACAATGATGTTTGTAGGGTCAAATTCATGCATGTGGCGTCCAGATGCCAAATCAATCATCTTCATTGAGAGGAACTGTTGGAGCTTCGTCTGAGTCTGAGTCTTCTGCACAGATTTTGGACATGGTTTCCATCAGTTGTGTTTTTGTAGGTTTTCCTTGAAGCTGCTTCTTGATGAACCGTCGAAGAAGTTTTGCTTCAGAAGGAACTTGTATTGGATTGACAAGGGGCTGAGCAGGAGATTGTTCTTTTCCTGAAAAGAATATTGTAACCGCTTCTTTTGTAGCATGAGAGTGGTCAAAAGATGGCCACCACTTAACTTTGTAACGACGACAGATCCAGAGAGGAGGCTGAGTCGATTGACTTGGACCAGGAAGAGTTGTGACAGTGTAATCCCAGTAGCAAATCCAGGAGAGATGGAACTTGATAAAAAACCAAAAAGAAAAAACATGTTGTGGTACCGGGATTGGAGGATTGAACTTGCTTTTGAAAACTTGCCATCCTTCATTGACAGACGAAGGCAAGATGTCTTGTAGAGAACCAAAATGATTCCACTATGAATGTTGGAACCAGAGAGGAACAGATCTTTGAGAAATTTTGTGGCAGAAAAGAAAGAACCAAGAATGGGAACAATTTTGAGAAAAAACAAAAAAGGCTCTAGACCAAGCTTGCTTGTAGTCTAGATAATTGTAGGAAGCTGGGAGGTAATTAACTGAAAACTTCTTATGAAAGCGAGGATGCTGCTTCCAATCGGCTTCAGATAAAACCTTCATGATTTGACATTTGGAATGAGAAATCTTCTCTAGATGAGAAGGATCTCGATGATGAGTGATCATAACTGAGTCAGAATTGACCAGTATGAACTCATAAAACTCTTGAGTTTTGAGGATGTTGGATTCCTCAAAAAGGGCATTTGTATTGAAAAGATTCTTTGCAATTGCATGGGTATCCTTTGTAAGCGAATAAAAACATGGTTCGATCATAGTGATCGGATCCAAATAGGGCTTTGTAAGGTAAGGATTTGGAGGAGGAACTTGAGTTTTTGGGAAGCTTGTCATTGCAGAACTTGATTCTTCTGCATTTGTAAGGGGTTGATAGGGAATTGTAAGAGACAAAACATAATAAATAGGGGTCTTAAGCTGTGAAGCAGAAGGCTTCATAGCATACTGGGCTTTGGATTGAGGTTTTGGAGGAGGTTGAGGCCTGAAGGAACAAGGGGATTGAGAACTCATTTTTGTAAGAATTCTCTTGTCAGGAAATCTGCAAGAGAGTTATCTGCTCCTTTTATATACGCAATTTTGAATCGAAAGCAGACAAGACCTTGCCATCTGGCGAAAATCTGTTTTGAAACAAGATTTAAAACATCTTTGGTTAAAATTTCTTTGGCTGATTTGCAATCGACACGTAATAAAAACTTTTGATTAAACAAATCATCTTGAAATTTCATGATGCACAAAACAATTGATATAACTTCTTTTTTGACAGTTGAATAATTGATTTGGGCAGAATTCCAAATACCATAATGGTATCAGACCAATTGTATTTGTGTAGATTCAGGAAGACGTTGTTTAAGGATACCCCCATACCCTTGGTTAGACGCATCTGTTTCTACAATCTTAAAAGCTTCAGGACTTGAGATCCCGAGACAGGGAAGACTTTTGACTTGGGCTCTGACTTGATGGACTATTTGAGAATGGGCTTCAGTCCATGGGCTTGGGTTAGACTTAAGTCTTGCGTACAAAGGCTTAAGTAAAACTCTAAGATTTTTGTAAAAGTCCGCAACATAGTTCAGGGAACCTAAAAATCTTTGTAATTGATTTTTGTCTTTGATTTCATCAGGGAATTTATCAGCAAATTCTATGGCTCTAGAGATTGGGGTGATCATCCCAAAATGGATTTTGTGACCTAAAAATCTGACATTTGTTTGAAAAATGTCAATTTTTGTAGGAGAAAGAACTAAACCATTTTCTTTGATAATTTTGGAAAATTGATACAAGTGTTTCCAATGGTCGTCCAAGGAGGAGGAGAATACCAGTATATCATCGATATACACAATTGTAAAATGGGAAAATGAGTAAAAATATCGTTCATGATATTTTGAAACTCACTTGGTGCATTCTTGAGGCCAAATGGCATGACATTTCATTCATAATGGCCAAAAGGAACATTGAATGCAGTTTTGTAACGATCTTGGGGATGGATTTGGATTTGCCAAAATCCAGATTTGAGATCAAATTTAGAGAAGACACGAGCTGAGTGTAATCTCTTAATAAGGTCTCTTCTGTTAGGTATTGGGTACCTAATCCATTGTAAAACTTTGTTCAAATGTTTGTAATTGATGACAAGACGAGGAGATCCTCGTTCGAGTTCAGCGGCTTTTCTGACATAGAAAGCTGCACAACTCCATGGGGATTTGGAATGGCGAATTAATTATTTGGAAAGCAAACTCTGAATTTCAGATTTGCAGAATTCCATTAATTCGGAATTCATTTGTATAGGACGGGCTTTAGTAGGAATATTGGATTCATCAAAAGAGGGATCATATGGTAGACGAACCACATGTCGATGGCGATTCCAAAAAGCATTTGGGAGATCAGAACAAAGTTCTGATGACAATTGTTCCTTAAAATGAACAATTTTGGTTTGTACACGTGTGTCTTTGAGTTGATCATCGATTCTTCGATAAGCAATCTCATTTTTGAGAAAATGTAAATGTTGTTGTTTTTGAGAAATAAAATTGATAAAACATTTGTCAATTTTGAGAGAATTAATTTCAGCAGTTTTTGTTTTACACAAGAACTTGAAGATAATCTTATTACCAAGGATGTTGGTAGAAATACCTTCACTTGTAACTTCAAATGGATAAAGAGTAGTTAGGAATGGTGTTCCCAAAATCATCTTTTGAGACATATCCTTAACTAACAAGAAATCCTGTTGAATACAAATTTTTTCTTGGCAAATATGAGCGCCAACCAGTTTGTACTGAACATCTAATTTACTATTGGTAGTAAATAGTTGTTGAGTTGTTTTCTGTAGCACCCCGTATTTTTTAATATTTATTAAATTTAATAAATTTCATATATATCTTTGTGTGATTGTCCTCATTAAGTTATGGGCATATGCATGAGCTATTTGTTTGTCTACGTGATGTGTGTTTTGTTTCTTAAGGAAGGTTAGTAAATTTTTTTTTTTTTGAATGGTATATTATTTGTACTCTAGTGTTGGTTCATTCGAAAGGTAGTTTGTTTATTTAAGAATTAATTACATACTTACCCTCCTCTACCGAATCTCGGGACAAGATTCTTTTGAGTTGTATATATTGTAATACCCGCCTAATTAAATAAATATAAAAATTTCTTGTTTATTAATTATGGCATATATTGTAATCTCAATTATTTGGAAAAAGATTTTTTTTTTGTCATGGCTAAATAGGATAAAGTGTGTGTGTGTGTATTTAGCCAAAAATTTGTAAACCCTAATGTTGATGGATTGTTACTCAATTGTATTTGGGCTTGGTTTTGGACTTTTATTTAACTAATGATTAGGGTTTTATATGGTGAGTTTAGAAGGTGGGTTCTTCAGAAATTTCAGTGGGGGTGGATAACCACCCACCCTATAAAGAGGAAGAAAAACCCTTTTTTTTTTTTCTTCCTCCTTCCTTCTTCTTTCTCCTTCTTCCTTCATCTTTTCCTCCTTCATGTTCTCTTATCCTCTTCGACGGCAACGAAGGCTAGGGAGGCGTGAGGATGATGGGTTGTGGCGAGATGATTGCTGCGACGAGATGGTCAGCACGTGTTGATTGAGTTTCGATTCTTGGATTAAAGGTGAGTTTTCTTAATCCCTGTAAGGCTGTAACTTGCAACCGCAATGCAATGTGTCTTCTTTTCTCCATAAAAATTCAATCTTTCGCTTCTTTTATCAGATCTAGAGCTAAAAGTTGTTTTTGTGTTTGGGTCATTACGTTGATTTCATTTCTCTTAATGGTTTCTGGGTTTGTGTTATTTTGTTGCAATCTGTGTTGCTACCTGAAATCTCTCTTTTCCTTTCCTTTTGTCTATTTCTGTCAATTTGGTTGTCTAAGAATAATCATACTTTGGTTGTGCAATTATGCTTTAACTAATGGTATAAATTTTAGTAATTTACTCTGTTATGATGTTGCACTACATCAAGGAAAATATCATAGTTGAATATTGCCAGGATCACTATTCTTACAGAATATATATGACATATTAGATTTAAAGTTTTTGTCACAAAATATAGTCTACAATTTTACATTACCGCTTTCCATAACCCACTTGAATTATGGATGCTTTTGAAATCTCGAAAGAAGATGAAGAAAACGCAGTCAAATAAGATGTTATTGTTGGGTTATGTCCACTCTTGCTAAAACTGTGAACTCCCTCACTATGAAGATACTTTGGACATGTTCGCAGACTGGCTTCAGTAATGCATCTGTGATCTTTTGTTCACAATTTTGAAGTTATGAAATAGTACTAACATTGAACTTTGAAATCTAAAAAAGTGTGTAGTTGTGCAAGTACAATTAGAAATAAGTTAGCTGTTATATGGACATGGAGATGAATTGATTGAAACTACGAATAATTATTAGTGAGTTTATTTTCATCCCCTTTCTTTTTAATTTTTGTATCGATTTTGGTTATTGTTAGATTGGGTATTTTGACATAGCACTTGAATATTTTTATTTATAGATCGGATTTATACTGAACAGAGAAAATATGGTTTTAAGTTTTTCTTTTTGTTGATTTTCTTAAGGCCTTAAAGAGAGCTTAAATTTTTAGGAATACTACAGTTTTGATGCAATGGATGGGTTATAATCCATTGAGTTACGTACAGCTTGGACTTCTATTTACTACTGAAAGTCTTGCTCCTGAGAGATGGAATACCTTTGTCATTACATACTATTATTCTTGAGAATAATTTGAATACTTATGTGATTAGTTTTCTGACAAAGTTTCAGAACATGCATACAAGTAGTTCTAGGTTAGTCAGGTTTGCAGTTCAAATATTGTACCAGGCTAGAAACTCTATATAATGTTTCTCTATCACTTCATTGGATTGGTTATGTTGTGGGGTTGGTCTTTGTATATAAGATAGGGTTTAGTTATGCTTTTAGGAAGAACATAGTTCCTTCTTTGTATTCTTACATAGTGAAATTTGAGTCTGGTCTTGATGCATTGATCCCTTGTGATTTTGTGCTTGTCCACTGTCTTTCAATTGAATATATATTAATCTTAGCGAAGTGATCAGATGCATGCATTTGGAATTTACATAGCTGGCGAGATTGATCCCAATTGCATAACACAAAATAGAAGAAAATTTTATAGTAATAGATATTGGCTGGAATTTAACTGAATACTTGTTTTAGCTTGAGTATTTGTATTGTTATGTGAATTGGTATGCATATTGTTTTTCATATGATGCAAAGAGATGAGATGTGTGAATTGGCAATGTGCCAAATATTACTTGTTCCCCGAAAGAACGGTGGATACTGTTGTTGATTTACTTATGGTTGACAAAGTGTCACCATAAAAGAGTTTTGAGTTTTAGTTGATATTTTTTTATGCTCTTTTCCACAACTCCGAAGAAAAAAAAATGTGAACAGAAAATAATTTTTTTGTATACAGACTTGCTTGTATACGTGTGATATTATTATGGGTATGCAGACTTGCTTGCATATCGGTGCACCGTTCCATGTGAGTTCGGTTGTACGAGTAGATTTAGGAAGAATACTTGCCAGTGATCAAACTTCGGGTGAGATGACATGACACTCGAGGTGGCACCCCACTTGGGTCATGTACGCTCCGAGTGGCTTCGATGGCAAGGGAGGCACACCTGGGTGATGTGTGTTCGGCACATGGAGGATAGTGCGATTGTGGAAAAGAAACGAGATTTCTTTTTGTGTAGGTGCATAATTACCTTAAAGGAAGAAACTAAATGCTCATTCAACCATTGAATGAGAACTACATGTCTTCTTAAAGGTAGAAAAATGTGTTTTGTTAATATTTCAATAATAGTCTAATATGATTATGAATTGTATTGTTGTTGCATTTATGAGGATTGATAACTCATAAATTTTATTTATTAGTAATAAATAATGAATATTTATTTATTAGGATGATGACACCTTTGCCTCATTGAGGAACTACCTGTTGGTGTGGTTGGTTATTGTTTATTTTGATGTTGTCATGTGTGGATTTATTGATTTTGGGATGAAGATTTCTCACACCAGCTTTATTGTTGACCCAAGTGAGCTTTTGTTTCTTGGGTATATTCCTTTTGGAATGTAGCCAATTAGCCTTTCAGGTTTAGAGACTTTTGAGCAGCGTTACTGGAGTTCCGTTAGTGGAGCTAGCAACGTCAGAGTCTCTCCGGGTTAGATTTTTATTTGTTTCAGTAATTAAATCATGTTTAGTTGTTGCTGCTATTTATTTCTGTTGTTATTGAATTTTCACGTCCCGAGTTTTGGGGGAAACGGATAATCCTACGTGGATTTTAGGATTTTCATTTTTTTCGAAAATCGGGGCGTGACATTTTCTCATAATATTGAGAAGGGATTACACCTTTTGCAATACAGTTTAAATCAGCACCGGAGTCAACAAGAGCAAAGGTATTTACTGTGAAATTCTTAATGATAAGAGTCACATTAATATACCATTTGTGATAGGTGACTGTATTTAATTCATTGAGAAAAGTCGGTTCATCATCCATTGCTGGTTGATTCTCTTGATTTGAGGAAAAAGAAATATCAGGAATAGAGATTGCATTTTGAACCTGTTGGTTCAACAGTTGTTGAGTAAGCCAAGTTTGACCTTGCTTAAGCTGGGCAATATCTTTTTTCATGATATAAACTTCGGCTTGTAAATCAGGAATAGAAACAGAATTCTGGGAAGGAGTTCGGAATCTATTGATGATATCTTTATGATTGTAAAAAGGGTTCATTATTTCAGGAACCGATTTGTGAGTAATTGTATTTTTGATATGAGTCAGATACTCAGTTTTGAGTTTGGGATCTTCAATACGATCAACAAAATCTAAAAGAATACTTGATTCTTTAGTCTTTGAGAGCATATTGATAGTGTTTAAAGCATTGCATGTGCATGCTTTAACACAATGATCCTGATCGGATTCAACATTGTCAGAAGAATCAGATTCATAACGCATTTGATAGACCTGAAGGTCGTCATCAGATGGGTTAGATTCAGACTCATAATTGAGTAAAATTGTAGTGAACATTTGCTTAATGTTTTCATCAGCGTCAAGCTCATGAATTCTTTGGGATGTTTTACAATTTGTTGCATAATGACCCGATTTTTCACATTTGAAACAAATGGGTTTTTGAACAATTGGGCCTTTGTGTTTTGAAAAATGGGTAGTCTTGTGTGTGCCATGCTTAGTGGGCTTTTTGTAATAGTTGTTGTATTGCTTAATTTGTTTTGGGCCATAATTCTTTTTGGACTTAAAGTAACGAGCTGGATTAGACCAATACTTTTGTTTGGAAGTCTTAGGGAAGTGGCTTGCTAAGGGCTCAAAACCATACTGTTGACAAAAAGATCCAAGTTCATTAGAACCAGAAATGTTTTGTCTTTTGAGTTGGGCTTTGAGACGGATATCATTGCAAAGTTGCAGAGCAACTTCATTGATCTTAGCAATTAAGTCTCCAGACGTAAGTCATTTAAAAGGAATATCGCCATCGTATTCAGATTGTAGCTTATCTCTAACGATATCTGTGAAAACAGGAGGTAATCCTGAAAGAAATTTCCTTTTCCAGAAAGGATTGTTAGCTTCATTCTGATGCATAACTTTCTTTAGGAAAACATCTTTGTAAAATCTGAAATGACTAAGAGATTTGCATCTAATGATCATAAGAAGATCACGAGATTTATCTTGAAATTTTGAAGGATCGCCTATGAAATGCTTAAGAATAGAGAAGATCAAAGTACTGACAATGTCAGGAATGTTTTCTCCATTTTCAGCTTTGATAGGTTGACCATTGTAATCAATTTTTACAGCTTGAAAAATGTTTTGTTGTTCGATTGGAGTTAAGTAATTATCCCACCATCATTTTAATTGTCCGGCGAAGCCAGCAATTATTAATCCTGCAATACTATGGTCAGATTTACCTTCACTGCGATGAGCAGCAACCATCATAACCATTTCTTGAGTCAATTTGATAATATTTTCTTCAGTGCATCCATCTATATTCCAAGTATAGATATTGCCTGTAGAAAAGGAACCGAATGTCTGCAAATGTTTATCTTCATATTGCATATCAGGGTAAGTTGGCCTAGGATAATAATTCCTAGTTGTTGGTAAAGGATTTGTATTGGCACGATTTCTGGGTAAACGCATTGGATTTGCTTCAAGTCTTTCAAGATGTTGAAGTCGATCCAATTCAGACATGATGTCTGGTTCATTGTCAGAATAATCGGAACCAATATGAGACAGAGTGTTAATTTGTCTCTTTGAATTTAAGACCTTATCGAAGACAGGTGAAGTTTGAATATTCAAAGCTGCAAGTCTTCAATTAATCTGTTCCATGATATGTGGAGAAGAAGAAAGGGCATTTTGTTCAATTGTATAAGGTTGAAAAAACGTAATTGGTTTGTTAATTTTTTTATTTGTAAAACTTTTCTTTTCTAGAACAGGTAGAGTAGTCAATTGCTGACCAAGTTCATTAAGCAAAATATTCGTATAATTATTTTGCTCAATAATCTTTGAAATTCCTGTGGGATCAGAAAGAGAAGTTGGATTTTTTAAAGGAGATGTTGTAACAGTCTGTCCTTGAGTTTGTATATGGATTTCTTCTAAAGGTGGTAAAGCTGATTCAACAATTGTATTGTTTTTCAGATGCCACGGTTTAGAAGCATTTTTGACAACATTCAATTGTAAAAGATAAATGGATTCATGCCATTCTAAGAATGTCATATGATCTTTGATATCTTCACAGAATTGATAAAACATTTTTCCTAAACTAGTTTGTTGATCAGAAGTAGTTTGAGAATAAAATGTTGTTCTTTTGTTAGAATTGTAATCCATAGAAAATTCATTTTTAACTTTTTGTTTATCCAAAACAAAGTTAATTGAAATTGTATTTAATTGTGCAAGATCTGCCATCTCAGATCGAGTGGGAGATCTATTAGAAGGATGTTCTGATGGTTGATTGTAAATTGGTTGCGGGATCTGGGGATGATAAAGATGATTCCTTAAATTGGCCAGATCAAGATGAGGAAGATCCTCAGGAGGTGGAGTTCTGGGGATTTGAGTAGGAGCAGTTTTGAATGATGATTCAGATCTACGTCCTGATTGGAAATCTAGAGGCTGTACAAAAATCAATTACAAAGATTTTTAGGTTCCCTGAACTATGTTGCGGACTTTTACAAAAATCTTAGAGTTTTACTTAAGCCCTTGTATGCAAGACTTAAGTCTAACCCAAGCCCATGGACTGAAGCCTATTCTCAAATAGTCCGTCAAGTCAGAGCCCAAGTCAAAAGTCTTCATTGTATCGGGATCTCAAGTCCTGAAGCTTTTAAGATTGTAGCAACAAATGCATTTAACCAAGGGTATAGGGGTATCCTTAAACAGCGTCTTCCTGAATCTACACAAATACAATTGGTCCTTGATGTAGTTAGTGATGTTACCTAAACAATCGGCTAACCCATCCAACCAACTTTCATTCAACAAGCCAATCCCTATCCCTAAGTGGACTAAGTTTCGGATTAACCCGACCTAACGCAACCTAGCCCAATTTGCATTAAACCAAACTTTTTAAGGATCCCCACCCTAGATTTGGACATCCAACCATAAAACCTACTTCTCTATTGGAACTCCCTTCACTCTTTTCAAATCCACTAAACATTCTCAGAAAGAACCAGAGAAGGGTTTGGCTCCATGGCTGACATCTCGGCCACCAGCAGCAGCGGCAGATGGAGAGACCTTGACAAGCTCCTCTTGCGACCTGGAAACATCGTTGGCGACGACTTCGAACCAGGCACTGAGGTATTGTTTATTCTCTACACTTTTTTTTTTTTTTTTTTTTTCAGTCTGTATTTCATCAAACACTTGGTGGGCAGACTCTAAAAGGTGCTGTTTTGTTGCAGTTGAGGGATGATCTTCAAGAATATGCGAGGGTTTTAGTGGTTGGGGCTGGTGGGTTGGGTTGTGAGCTTCTTAAGGACTTGGCTTTGTCGGGGTTTCGGAATCTCGAAGTCATTGACATGGACAGAATTGAGGTTTCAAATCTAAATCGCCAATTTCTCTTCAGGTTATTTGACTCTCCCCAATTCATTGAGCTTCAAAGTTTCCTTCTTTATCAAATCTTTTTGCTTTGGTTTTGAAAAATTTTCAATCACAATTTTAATGTATGGAATAAATTTGTCAAATTTTAGCGAAGTATAGAGTAGGAAATTCATGGGTATATAGTATGAACTAAATCAGCTGAAAAATAGGAATGATAATAATTCTCATTGATTTAGGAATAAACCAGTTGCATAGATTATTGAGTTGACAACAAATTTATAGAGATTTTACGTCGTCGGAAGTTGGTTCAGACTAAGGGTTGGATTATTCTGATTAATTTTTTTGATTGTCAAAGATGATGAAATAGCAATGTGTGACCTTCGACTTGGGTTGGAGGGTGGTTGGTATGTGCTTTTGTTGTGTTAAGTTCGGGTGTGTAGAATGTAGTTCCTTTTGGGTGCCTGTTGTACACCGTTTGGGTTTTCATTGGATTGTAAAAGAAAAGAGCAAATAAATGATATATCTAACCCTGTTTCCCACCCTTTGAGTTGGAAGAAGCTAAGGTACCAGGTGAGCTTTAGTTTTATATAGGGTAGGAGTTGGGACACTTGGACTTAAACTTTGCTATATCTTTTAAGATTCGTGAATATGGCTTTGATGCAATCTTGATATTGGATATAACTCCTGGAGTTATATGCATATGCTGATTAGGAGATGCTACTAGCACCTAAGTTTTCAAGGTAAGATTAATAAGGAGGAGGCGTGGTTTGTTCTAGATAGATATTTTTTTCTAAGGAATGGAAATTGATTAGTAAAACTTCTGATATATCCCTAGTTTTACCTTCCTCTTGTGGGTTTCTAATTAGATATGAGTCTTCCTGTGACAAATTTCTATCTGTTGGAGATTGGAAACTAAAGGGTTCATGTTGTTGTAAGAATGCTTAGGGTTGTGGCATGGGCGTTAGCTACAATAAGTGGAGAAAAATAGGGATGGAACATCTTCTATGATAGTATTGAGGCCTTTAAGAGGAAACCCCAACCTCGATCAGCTTGGGTTGTTATTGAAGATACTATAGTGGTCCACAAGCATTCAATCATAATGCTAATTTGGAAACCAAGGTATTTGGGCTTTCAAAAAGTGAAGCGTACGCGTAGCCTCATTTTTCAGGGGAAAAAATTGACCTTAAATTATTAAAATATATATTATGTATGCACTTAAAAAAAATCCATTTATTCACACAAAAAGAGGTATCTAATGAATCATAAAAGTAAGTTGCTTGGGGTTTTACCCAACCACTAATGTAAAAATAGTTGCAAGCCCATGAATAACCTTTCTAAGTAGAGGTCTGTTCATGTCCTCGAATGGGGTGTCCTTGATATGGTGTAACAATGGTTTTACATGATTTTCACAAAGATTGTGTGATGGTGATGGACAAGATGCTCAAATCTCGCCAAGGTAGATGGAGATTGTTAGGGAATTAGGGATGTGTCTCGTGACTCGGTTCTAGCTTGAAATATTGGTCTCATGTGGGACAAAACATACAATGTTTCGAGACTGAGAATTGGAAGCCTTCTAGTATAACATCTGGCCATCGAGGTGGCAACTCTGTAGATGGACAAATGCTCGAATCTTGCCAAGGTAGGTGAAATTGTTATGGACCTAAGGTTGTGTCTCAGGTGGTTACTAACCTACTTAGTAGTCCATGTGTTCCATGATCACTCTTGTGTGTGCAACTTTGGGGTTAAGCATCTAGCCACCCTAATAAGAACACCATTGAGTTTCTTAAATGGCCAGGAAATGCTTGGTAAATCTTTGGCTTGGGTGGTACTGTCAATTTGCAGTTGATCTACAATTTAGAAAGGGTACATAGATTCCCTTAGCTAATCAATGCAAGCCTTCATCCTCCAAGTAACTTTGCCCGCAGGCTATAATTGGATGAAGACATAATCATCAACATTTGAAGCTTCTTCTTTTATTCATTAGAAAAACAACTTTTGGTATCGATGTAAGTGAGTAAACAAAAATAGTGAGAATGGGCAGTATAAATGGACAAAAGATCCCTTATCAGTAAGCTATGCATCAAGGAGTATTAGAAACAAGTAATTGTTCCCAGCTAAAGAAGCAAAACATACATCTCTAATCTCTCCCAGCAAGTGCCCAAAGTGTCGCTTTCATATCAACCCATAGTTGTTGGACAACCTTTGCCTTATTACTGACACCATGTTGTTTCTTTCTCTCCAAATTACCCACACCAAAACATGAATAAGTAATGTTCCAAATCCAATGCCCTAAAGGGGTGATTGTAGGCAATGAGTGAGGGGTGTCAATCAGGGTTTCAACCCAGGTTAGGAAGGATGCAGGTCATTTTGCTGGTAGGTGAAATTCAGATAGAGCCATAGACCAAAGTTCCCAAGCTAGGGGCAGTGCAAAAGAATGTGGTCAATAGTTTCCTTAGCTTGGTTGCAGAGAGAACAACGATTAGGAAGTAGTATTCGTCTCCTATTGAGATTTGAAGATTTGAAATGCCTAGAAGGAGAGCCATTGATAGCAACTGAGAAAGAGGCTGTTGAGTGTCGAGTGCAGTGTGTGGATCCAACTTATCCATTTGGAGCCAAAAAACAAAGGTGTGCATTAAAAAATGAAGATAACCCCATGACATGTATCAAAAGCTTTATAGAAGTTAACTTTGGTCAAAATTCCCTTTTTGCCTTGCGTAGTCTGGAGTCAAGGAGCTCATTGGCAATAAGAGCCCCATCAATGAGTTGTCTCTTGCCAATTGAGTGTTATGGTTGCATCTTGTGTAGCTGTTTTGGGTTTAAATAGTCAAAGAAGTAGCAACCAAAAAAAAAAACCTACTGAGCAGGCTTTAGGTTGTAGGAAATCGAGGTTTTAGCCATGGTGCCTCAGGCTTAAGGCTCAAAAAGTGTATGCTGTATATGCTTTCATTTGACTGATAAACTTATGACTAATCACTCATTATGTACTGTGGCATGTCATGCAACTCTTCCAAATGAAGTGGAAACTGTATTCTCGGAGGCATTCCCTGAAACACCTTTTACCCTATTTCTGAGGTAGATGATGTATTTCAACATGATTACGTACCTTTTTCATTGATAGAGATGACGCAAATCAATCACTGACTATGGATTGCAGCATGTCATGCAAATTTCAACATCAATTAAATGTAAACCTGAAGATGTAGGGAACTAGGGATCTCTAGATGTGAAATGCGCTGATTTTCAGATTCAGAGTGATCATTGCAGAAATAATAACAGCTGATGTATACTTTTGTGAGGATCGTAAACCCAAACATGTAGGAACTAGGAATCTCTAGATGTGAAAAATGCTCTGATTCAGAGTGATCATCACAGAAATAACAACTGATGTATACTTTTGTGAGGAGAACATAGTTTATAATGGCAACTATTGATGTATACTTTTGTGGGGAACCTCCAACAGGAGCTCCCCTCTTCCCGGTTTCTTCTTTTCATACTTCTGATATAAAAAAATAATGATAATAATAATAAAATATAAAATAAAATAAAATAAAATATAAAAAAAAAATGAAGGTGCAGAAATCATAACTAGAGAGTGAAGTGCATACTTATTTGCATAAGATCTTCATAGGAAACAATGTATGTTGAAAATAAAAAGAGGGATCCTGAGATGATGTGTAAACTATAGTTTCCTTAAATTTTATGGCCGTGTTGATTGGAAACTGTTTCATCATATTGGAGATGACGGGGTTCAAACTCATTTTGAATAGGTAAATAATCGTGTGTATCTTTGCATCCATTCCTGTACTTGTAAATGGGTCCTCCTGGTTCCTTTTTTAAGAGTTCCAGGGGTCCGAGGGATGGGAACTCCTGCTTCCAGATTTTTATTTTAATTCCTTGGGGAAATGATTAATGGGCTGTAGAAAGAGGCCAGTCAGTGGGATTCTGTTATTCACCTGAATGTTTTATACTTTTGCGGTTGTTGTGAATCAACATGTTTTTTTTGTTTTAACCTTAAGTTGTGAGCTTTGCTGACACGTTACATGTTTATTTTGTGTTGCTAGTCAAGACATTCTTAAGTTGTGGGTTTTACTTTTGTAGGCTTCAAGATGTTGGAAAGCCAAAAGCTGAGGTAGCAGCCATGCGTGTCATGGAAAGAGTTAGTGGAGTCAACATTGTGCCACATTTTTGTCGGATCGAAGATAAAGAAATTGAGTTTTATAGTAATTTCAGTATTATTGCCCTTGGTCTTGATTCCATTGAGGCTCGGAGCTACATCAACAATGTGGCTTGTAGTTTTCTTGGTGGGTTTTTCTCCTCTTCTGCTTGGTATATTGAAGATATTTAGATTTTACTAAAATTGTCTGGCTGCAATTGGTTTTAATTTATTCATATGGGAATCTCTTCTTTGCAAATGTCAGTCTCTGTCTCTCTCAATTGCCTGTGTACACATTTATCTTATCATGCTTATTTAGGTTTATTATTTGTAACTATTTTGCAGCCTCAAACTCTAGCTTCGTGATACATTTGTTAAAATAATGACAACTTTGGCCATTTTCTCTTACACTGTGTTAGGATAGGATTACAAAGATAGATACCATTCAAGAATCCTGAAAAATTAATGATACTATATTGAAAACTCTATTTGAATCCTTGAGAATGGAGAACTGACAGTTCTTAGGGAGGACCCTTTTTTCCCCAAGATTAGGATGAAAAGGAACTTGAAAGAAAAGACACTTGTGAGAAGCGAAAATTATACTATCTATATAACAGGGAATGTTGGGTATATGATGGTATTTAGAGTATATTAATGTAGTAGGTGTGCTTACTAAAGGGGGTGTCACTTAGCCCCTTAGAAGTATTTAGGAGAGTAGTAGGGTTCATGGAGAGGTAGTTTTGATTGATATGAACAAACTAGGGTTTAGTTTTCATTTGCGTTGATCTTGAATAAATTGTTTGATGTCGTTATCCGTTGTGCCCGATCTATCAGTATATCTTGGTTGACCCAAGCAAAGGCCGACCATCTAAGGGTTCGGGGGATAGCGGAGACCTTTCTTTTAGAATTAAGTAAATGTAATCAAGTAATGGATTTTGGATTTCGTACACCTCATTTCTATTAATGGTGGCCCAACCAGACAAGAACCATATTGTTATTGTAGAACAACCCCCTCATCACCTTGCAAGATGCGGAAGGTCCCGCAAAAACTCAAATTCAACTGAATCTCTCAGTTGTTCCTTGATACATATATGCCAACTCGTCAAATCCAGATAGTAAGTTGGTGCCACCCACATTTATCGTGCAGCAGCAGCACCACGGACACACACCTCCCTGAATCAATGTTTAGGTGCCTAAAATTCTCTTAATCCCACCTTTGATTTGTCACCATATTTTCCGTCATCACTCACACCACCACCTCCATATTACCACCATGTGCTGCCTTGGTATTTTAATTGAATAATTAACAAAAAGGTGATTTTGAGCTGAATGTTACTGCAAAACAGGGAGCCTTTGTGTATTTCCCAAGTAAAAGATCACAAGATGACTTGCAAGGCTGATTTTTTACATATACAGCATTCAGTCAACACGGAATGCACTCTAATTTGACGCGTTAACTTTCTTAGATAACGCTTCTATTAAAAAAAAGGTTTGAACAAGCACCTGATCCCTGCTGCATTGGAACACTCGATTTACTGGCAAGTATTACTTATTGTAAATATCACTCATGAATCTGATGTAATGCTTGTTTCAGTAGACACCTCTCTTTTATATGCATAACAAAACTGTGAGTCCTAAAGTAGTCCTTCTTTATCTCCGTATTCATGTCTTCATTTTTGTAAAATCTAGAGTATGACTCTGAGGACAATCCATACCAAGAAACAATCAAACCTATGGTCGATGGTGGAACTGAAGGTTTCAAGGGTCATGCCAGAGTTATTTTGCCAGGGGTCACACCATGCTTTGAGTGTACCATCTGGTTGTTTCCACCTCAAGTGAAATTTCCATTATGCACCCTGGCAGAAACCCCTAGAACTGCTGCTCATTGTATTGAATATGCCCATCTAATCAAATGGGATGAGGTGATCTAAAAGCTTATTTTCCAGTTATTTTGTTATGTTTTAGACTTCTATGGAGTTTCAGTAGTACCTGTTATCAGATAATTTTGTTTTAGGTACATAGTGGAGAAACTTTTGATGCAGATGACCCCGAACACATGCAATGGGTTTACTCAGAGGTTTGTCTACTTCGTCCTGCTGCTCCTAGCCTCCCGTGATTGTAACATTCTGGTATGTTTTAGTGAACGCTTTTGCATTATACTATACAGGCTCTCAAGAGGGCGGAGCTCTTCGGCATTCCAGGAGTAACCTATTCTTTCACTCAGGTAGGAGGCATTTTCCATAATTGAGTCTTTTAGAAGTGAGATGCCTGTTTGGCAACCTGTGTATGTCTTATCTCCATGGTTAAACTTACCACTAACAATGTACATCAATTAGATGATATTGTGTTCTGTCTCTTGAAAATAAAGGCGTCAGTCTTTAGACACGGTATCAGCTATAATCACCATTGATAGTGTCATGTGAAGTTTCATGCATAAATTTGATCGTGTTTCACATCTGTTATTTGAAATGTGTGTATCCTCTGTCTCTTGTGGAATCTTTCACATGTTGTATATTTTTAACAGTATTTTTTTGCTGCTTCATAGGGTGTGGTGAAAAACATCATTCCAGCTATTGCTTCTACAAATGCAATTGTATCAGCTGCATGTGCACTTGAAACGTTAAAGATTGCAACGGGATGCAGCAAAACATTGACCAATTATCTAACGTATATGTTTTGCTTCTAGATCTGGACTGTTTTTTATGAGTTATTTATTAATGTCGTAGTCACATCTCTCTGAAAATCTGTGTAGGTATAACGGTCTTGAAGGCCTTCACACTGAAGTAACCGAGTTTGTCAGGGACAAAGATTGTCTTGTCTGCGGTCCTGGTGTTCTTCTTCAGTTGGACACATCAGTTACATTACAAAAGGTAAGTGCATTCTTGCTTGTTATTTACTCTAGAAAGTGCTTTGTACTTGTACCGATTCTGTTCCATTTTGTTCAGTTTATCGAATTAGTTGGTGAACATCCCAAGCTGCTTCTATCAAAACCGAGTGTCACACACCGTGGAAATAATCTTTATATGCAAGCACCACCAGTTCTTGAAGAGATGACCAGGTCCAATTTAGATCTACCTCTTTTTGACCTCATGGATAAAGTCCCCAAGGATGTTGTGCACGTGACTGGTATGACAACCAACAATGGCAAGAAAACGTCATGCCTGAGAAAATTGCGCGTTATGTTCAAACTAGTCGACAGGGTTACAGACGTGGACATGGTTACTGTGGCTTGATCCTACAATCAATTTCGGATCTTGTGCAAGCAATTTCAATTTGCAGAGCTGTGGAGAAATCAAGAGGCTCTTTCTGTGTAAAGTATGTCAACCATTCCCACCGTTTGCTGCTGTGGGATGAGTGTGGAATTATACCCTTTTTGTAATAGCTCATTATGGGTTATTTATCAGAAAATCCTTTGAGCTGTCAGCTTAATCAAAGCCATTTCGTGATAGCTACAGTTTTAATGCATTCAATATACTAACAATACTGGAGAGTGAAACATGTATTCTGTAAGGTGAAGGTTTACACATTGATGTGAAATTCAAGGTTCTTTTACAGAGTTTTTCTCTTCTTTTCTTGCTCATCTTGATACAAATTGCGGTCCTTATTTGTTGAAACAGAGCCAGATGGTTGTTGTTGCTATAATTGGGAATTCTAAATGGCGAGGAAACCAGCGAGGGAGAGGGGTGTCACCCTTCATCCCCCTCGAGATGTGCGCCTTCGCGAATCTCAAGGGGGATGAGTGGTAACACCCCTCCCCCTTGCTGGTTTCCTCGACGCCTAGAAGGGTTCTGCTATAATAGAGGATTGCAGAACAATCTGCATACGTGTTAGCCAAATTCATTATGACAAACATCAAGTTCAAGAATGGGTTAGACAGATTAATTATGCAGATACTGTGTTTTGGAAGCAATTCCCAGACAATTTCTTGAGATGACCTCTTCAGTATTACTACATTTGTGACGATCTGCTAATATCCTGGCATATATTTGTTCTGATCTTGAGCAGCAATGTCTACCCTATAGCTGCTTTGCTGGTGAGTTAAAATACATAAACAAAAAGTACTACCAAAAGCATTATTGCACAATTGTTCACGAACAAACTCAACAAATACAATTGCAATCGAACACCAATTACTATTCTGTAAATGGGTATTGTTCATATCGAATAGCACAATCATACAATACAGATCGAGAACCAATGTTATTTGGGCAAGTTGTAAGCATGGCCTGTTTGGCAACTACAAGACAGGTGGAGCAATCAGCAGATGAGAGACTAGGTGTACACGAGGCATGCCCATAAGCAAAAGCGATGGGGAATGGGGAGATGTTGTAGTAGTTGTATCTTTTCTGCGATGGTGTAGCATCTTCCAAATCAGCTAGAACATAAGCCAGACTAGCAGCAAAAGGATCACCCTTTGTGTACAAGCCTGAGTTGCAGAGCACAGTTGTCTGATTGGTGTTAGGAACACCACTGACCATGCTGGACATGATCAACAAACCTATTGAACCAGAAATTAGCCTTGCAAAAGGAATCGCCATCTCTATTATTCTATCTTACTTGGACTTTGAAGGACTGAAACTTTATGACCTAATGATGAATTTAGCATTTGGGTTGTATTGGTTTTTCCATCAGCCTTGATAATGTCATTGAGATATTGACATTTTTGTCTATAGTATTGTCATGTTTATTAGAATAATTTAGCATGATGAAATCATAACCAAGTTTTGAATCGATATTTCATTTTCAAATAAAAAGTAAAATTTGCCTTTTGTCCATTTATACTTTGTCCCATTACACAGCAATTTGCTTTCACAGAGTTTCCTCCATTTTCATTCCCTTGCCAATACCATAATCCTCCAACTCCATTTCACCAATCAACAATGCTACCTCCAACTCCGTAACAATCACCACTTGTACTATTGTTGAATACCAATATTCAAGCCATAACCATCACTATCACCACCACCACCTTGCTCAACCTTGCAGCCACCACTTTTTGTCCATTGTCACCTTCACTACCACCACGATCATTTCCATACACTCATGGGGCAATCATGTGAATGAAAACTGTATTGATGGTTGCCAAAGAAATGTTCATTGTACAGAAAGCCAGTATCAACAAACAATAGGTTAGATGGATACCTCTTATTCCCTGAAATTTTCTATAGCAATGAACCACATCATCAATAGTGGAACTGTTGGTAACTTTACTGTAGAAGAGGTTAAACCGTACAACTAGTTGGATGATGTAGATGGAGCATCGAGGCACGTAGTCGCTTTCCTTAAGACTTAATTCGCCCCCACCATTTGGGTAATACACTGGCAAATTTCCTCCAAGATACAACGGTAACTCCGTTTGTCGAACTACGGCTGTATTTGACGAAGAACGACCCTTTGAAAGACGGGCATATCAAAGACACAAGATCAGGAACTGACCACACTTGTACGGAATGTGGAATGTGCTAATTTGACGAAGAACGACCCTTTGAAAGACGGGCATATCAAAGACACAAGATCAGGAACTGGCCACACTTGTACAGAATGTGGAATGTGGTAATCGCTGGATACCAGTAAGAATGATGGAAGAAAATTCCTGAAACACTTGCACAACCCTGGAATGGAGTTGTTCCAATTCCCAGATTTGGAATTGATTGAAGAATATGGACTTGACTTGAATTCTCTGGAATAGAACTGCTTGGAATTGAGTTATATTAATGACCCAAATTAGTGGGCTTTATATAGGCCCGAGGTGACCATCCAACCATGGGTCACAACCCTTCCTTGTTGGATCCTGATCATTGGATCAGATGGATGTTCCAGATCGCACATCTCCTGATTGACATAGGGCGTGCAAAGTGCGCCATCCGTGCGCCAATGCGCGCACGCGTGTGACGGTGCACCATCACCCACCTAGCCCATTCTATTTCCTTTTAGTATATCAAAGCCAATACTCAAGTCCATGTATATAAACCAAGTGGTTCCTAGTTGTTTACTTGATATGGGACTAAAGCTTCTCATATCCAATCCTCACCAAACCTTCACCATTTTATTTGAAAATAATTCTAACAATCCCCCACCTATTTTCAAATGAAATGAAAACAAAACATTTTAACATTCCCCCACCATTTTAAAAATTTTGAAAATGGAGATGGAAATTTTGAAAATCTGGTATCTCTGCATCCTTGGAAGTCATTCGCATAAACAAAGATATCTTTTAAATTTGAATCTTTGCTTAGCAGAAACAAATCAAAGTTAGTTAGAGAAAGCTAGTGGGACTTTGTCTTGAACTAACCACTCAGATCGCTAACCGGATTCATCCTACACAAACTTCTTCAAATCTGTCAATCCCTCCTCTACAACCTGACACTATTATGGCCCTGTGTCTGTATACTTTTTCTGAATGCATGGGGTCAAGTCTCTAAACCCTTAGAAGCGGCCGCATTTCCAACATTCATATAGGTGAAAAAGTACCCCCGTAGTAGATACTTGACATGTAGTCCCTGATCCATTAAGAGTTTGAGCTCAGCCTCCCTTTTCTTTTACGGGTACCAAACACCTCGAACATGGGATGATTGACCGGTGTTTCCTTCCTACATATGATGTACTATCGCTCATTGAACCCAAATTTTGAGTTGAGGTTCAATCACTGACAAATCTTAGTCATTGACTTTAAACCCATCCCTACTGAAGTCTTTAAGACTAACTATCGTGAGAGCCCCTTTATTAGTGGGTCTGCCAAATTATGGCATTCTAACAAAATCCACAGTGATCACACCGTCGTGTATTAATTGTCGAACACCACTGTGCCGCAAGCCAATATGACTCGACTTCCCGTTGTAAACAGTACTATACGCCCTAGCCAAAGTTGTCTGGCTATCACAATGTATAGATACTGGAGACATAGGCTTAGGCCACAACGGCAGCTCTTGAATGATAAACCCGAGATTGACATCATGGAATTAACCATTTTCATTAATGTCCTATTCTTCCTCTCGGCTACACCATTTTGTTGTGGTGTATAGGGAGCAGTGACCTCATGAATAATTCCATGAGTCTCAAAAAATGATGGGCTATAAAACTCACCGCCCCTATCAGATCTCAGGCATTTAATCTTGGTCCCGCATTGGTTTTCAACTTTTCTTTTATAGATGTTAAACTTATCCATAACTTCATCTTTATGACTCAAAAGATAAATATAACAATATCTAGATGCATCATCTATAAAAGTAGCAAAATACTTTTTATTTCCTATAGTAGGGGTTGCATGCAAATCAGTATGTATCAATTGTAAAAGTTCAGAATTTCTATCAACTGGTGGAAACAGTTTCTTAGTTATCTTGTTAAGTATGCAAGTTGAACATTTCTTATCATTTGTATCTATTTGAGGAATCAAATTTGATTTTGACATATTATGTAATTTCACAAAGTTTATGTGACCTAACCGATTATGCCATAAATCAGAAGACTCAACGATATAAGTAGAAATAATAGCTTTATTGATATTTAGTTTAAATAATCCATCGTACATGTGACCTTTTCCGACAAACACCCCACACTTCGACAGAACAAAGTTGTCTGCCTCAAATACAAGCTTAAAGCCATGTTTATTTAGCAGGCTACCGGATACAAGGTTCCTACGTACTTCAGGTACATAGAGTACATTGTTCAGAGTTAGGCGCTTTCTGGATGTGAACTCCAGCTCAATAACTCATTTTCCTTGAACGACGATGCTTGTTGAGTTTCCCATATAGAGAACAGCCCCATCGTTCTCAGGTTCAAGTTGTTTGAACAGACTTTTGTTGTTGCAAACATGTCTTGTAGCCCCGGAGTCAATCCACCAAGAAGTGTTGTCCTCAAGTATGTTAGCCTCAAAGATCATGGCAGCGAAGTTGTCATTGGAAGTGTTGTCACTTTCCTTGCTCTTTTGACGAGCCCGACAGTTACGCTTATAGTGCCCCCGCTTGCCACAATGATAGCAAGACCACTTGATCTTCTTTCTTTGATTGGCATCCTTGGTGGGATGATTGGGTCGTTTTCGATTCCCTTTATTTTGGGACGGACCTGACCCTTTCGTCATGAGAACCTTGGATTTATCATCCTTGGATCCCTAGTCGCCCTCCTGTTTCATGTATTCTTCCTCAATTTGCAAATAATTAAGCAAGTCCTTGTGGAAAATGTCTTCCTTCTTGTGCTTAAGGTTGTGTTTAACACCTTTCCAAGAAGGAGGGAGATTGTCTATTATAGAGGGCACAACAATAGTCTCATCCATATTCATATTGTTTTGCTTTAGATGCTGGACTATCCTTTGGATTTCATATAATAGCTCAATAACAGATCTACTATCAACCATTTTATATAAATTAAATTTACTGACCAGGAAATTCTTGCTGGCGGCATCCTCAGTAATGTATTTTTGTCCCAAAGCGTCCCATATCTCCTTTGTTGTTGCCAAATCCTGGTACGTATCAAAGAGATCGTCAGACATTGAATTGAGGATGTGCCCACGACACATTAAATCATAATTCTCCCATTTCTGTCTATTGCGGGCAGATTGCAAGGTGTCCTGGTTGGAGTCTTCGGGTTCTTGTGTTTTCAGTGTAGACAGTACATACACCACCTTCAATGTTGCCAACAGTAAGTGCATCCGCTTCTGCCAGCGTTTGAAATTGTTCCCGTCTAACATTTCTAGTTTCATAACGTTCACCATTTCTTTGAGTGCCAAAAGATCCATCTCTAACTCCGTTTGTCGAACTACGGCTGTATTTGACGAAGAACGACCCTTCGAAAGACGGGCAGATCAAAGTCACAAGATCAGGAACTGACCACACTTGTACGGAATGTGGTAATCGCTGGATATCAGTAAGAAGGATGGACGATAATTCTTGGAACACTTGCACAACCCTGGAATGGAGTTGTTCCAATTTTCATATTTGGAATTGATTGAAGAATATGGACTTGACTTGAATTCTCTGGAATAGAATTGTTTGGAATTGAGTTATATTAATGACCCAAATTGGTGGGCTTTATATAGGCCTGAGGTGACCATCCAACCATGGGTCACAACCCTTCCTTGTTGGATGATGGATGCTCCAGATCGCACCTCTCCTGGTTGACATGCGGCGTGCGCCCATGCACGCGCGCGTGACGGTGCACCGTCACCCACCTAGCCCATTTCATTTCCTTTTAGTATATCTAAGCCTATACTCAAGTCCATGTATATAAACCAAGTGGTTCCTAGTTGTTTACTTGATATGGGACTAAAACTTCTCATATCCAATCCTCACCAAACCTTCACCCTTTTATTTGAAAATAATTCTAACAGGAACTGTCTCCTTCCTACGTTTATAACACTTCCGACAAACTGTTTTCAACAAGCATAAATAAACTAATTTGTTGAAAACATTAGATGTTCTCTGTGAATTCAAGTGACCAATGTTTTAATTTCCGTACATTGACTAATTTGCCATGCATCCACCATTTTTTCTTCTTAATTTGACATCTTATACATCCATCTTGATGAAAATGACAAATGAACGAAGGGTTCCATGTATCAGCATTTTCAAAGGGAAGCCGGCCTGGTTTGCTTGCCTGACAGGCTTATTTACACATTTTGTCCCTCCGCTTTAAAACACAACCATAAACACTTTAAAGAAGATGGTCAAAAGAGTAATTCTAGCCAGCCAGTCAAGCAAACCAGGCCGGCTAGAATTTCTGTAGTCTTAGAGAGACGCATAACAAGGGTTAAATGTCAAAATACAGAGATCTCTAAACAAGAAGCCATTACTGTGTTGACATTAATAGGTATGTTTATGCACGTCCCTCTCAAACCTCTACATAGCAATAAAAATTTCATATTGCTTGGTGGTTCGTCATGTTAGAATCCATAAACATGAAAACTTGGTGACAAACTCTAAATAACATGATGATATCGGAAGATAATTGAGGTGATACAAGTTCTCATTCAACATAGCGAGAAAAAGGAAATAGCTCCCTGTAACAGCAATACTAAATGCTACAAATAAATAAGGATCATTGAACATTTTCTGAAAATTCACCGACTAAAGTAAATATTAACTGGATATTCATTAGCTACTACCAATTACATTGTTGCTATAGTTAGATTGAAAAAGGAAATTCACAATCCAATTAAAAAAAGAGATTCAAAATACTTTGCCTTGTACAACACAATTTTCATCAAACCACTAGAACAATCAAGTAGAGCCACACAAATGGTAAAAATAATTAACACCTTCAACTCAAGTTCGACAAACAAAACCCAGTTCAGAACCAGAAATAAAGAAATTATAACATAAGTACCTTGAAAACTCAAAATTTTCCATCTTCTGCATCAACCCCATCAGTCATCTTCCCCACTCTGTCGCTAAAATAACTCTTCTCCTCATCCATCTTTCCTCTCCACACCCACTTCCCCAATGTGTTTGCTTATGGCATGCTTCTTGTACACCTGCTTACTCATCTGCTGATTGCTTCACAAGCTCACAAACTTGTCCAAATAACATTGGGGTCTCAATCAAAAGATTTTGTTGCTTAAAAGTAAATGACATTAACAAATATCAGAACAGAAAATGCTGTAGCAACTCTCAGAGAGTTTGTCTCTTGGACAATTTTATGGAGTTGGTTCCAAAGAAAGTATGTGCTGGCACTGGCACAGCACTGTCAACGCAGTAAATCTAACACAAAAAACTTCAATTCAATAAGAAAAATGTACGAAGACTATCTTCAGAAAAAGTTACATTATCCCTCATTCCCTCAACGTTATCGGTCTCCCATCAACCGACAAATAATGTGTATACCCAAAATTCTGTTTATGACACTGGGACCTATCAAAATTATCAATCACTCCAAGGATCATTTTCTGCCCTCACTTCTGAAGGCTCAACGACTTCTGTTTCAGAGGCTTCAGCAGTTGAACCAGCTTCAGATTCTTCAGTGGCATCAGACTCTTCTGATCTTCCCCATCTCCCGCCAAGGGCAATTGCCATCATTTCATATATCTTGTTACCCAAATCAGCTGGACTATCAGGCTGCAAATATTATCAAGATAGAGTTAAGTAAAGTAATTATCAAACAGGTTTGGTTCAGAAACAAGTTTCAGAGGGAGTCCTTACTGAGTATCCACTGGAGATCAAAGCTGTATCATACAGCAAATCAACTGCTCTTTTAGCTTCACCACTCTCGGGAGCATTCTTGCATGCAGCCTACAGGGTAAAAGATCATCAAAAACTGACCAATGAAGTAACTGAATGATGACATTCATTCAATATTGTCACTTGGAAGAGCTAGGTGCTTCTCCTAGCTGATGGTATGTTTATAAATCAAGGCACAGATCCACGAGATTTCTTAAAAGTTGCAATACTTGAAAAGGAAGTAATAACAATGTTATGCCAAAACAACAGAACAAGGACAATGGATACCGCAGATTTCTCAAAAAATTGCAACACTTATAAAGGAAGCAACAACAATAGTTGCAAATAGCACAAGTGATTTGTTATTATAGTGAGGCAACATAACAGTGAACACTAGAAGTCCCAAACATTGATTACTATGTTTACCTCAACTAAAAAGTTAGCAAATGACCTAAAGATGGATTTTCTTTTCCAAAGAAAAAAGGGTGCCAGACAAAAGTACAAACAATTTGAGTAAGATAATGCCGTTTTTAAGTTAGTAGATACTGTCTAATGTTTTTCATTTAGTGCTAACTGCTAAGCACTAGCAGACATGTACACGGCCTACAGATTTGATCAAGAGTGAAATCACTGGCAACAACACCTAGTAAGTGCATTACATAACTATAGTTTCCTTCTCCAGGGATGAATAATGCTTTGACACTTGAGATATAAACTTAACAACTAAAAGATTATGAAAAAAAACACAAGATAACCAAGACTGCCAGTGAGAGTAGGCATGCTTCGTTCATTTGTTGTCAGATATCAGAAATGTATGCATTTGACAAAAATCAAACGGCATTTAAAAGTGTTATCTTACACTCAGATCTTTAATGATGGGATGATCAGGGTTGACTTCTAATATCCTCCTCCCTCTCATGAACTCCAAGCTTGAAGTATCGCCAAGAGTTTGTGCTTTCATGAGTCTTGAAAAAAGAAAAAAAACAAACAGTTGTCAGTGAAGCCCTCATGCTAGAAAACAAGAATTTGTTTCTATAATGGACTTGGAATCTCAGATGTGATAGCTTTAGCACCAAAAAGGCTATTGTACCTTTCCATGTTAGCAGACCATCCAAATTTTCCAGAAACAAGCACACAGGGGGATGAACTGAGCCGCTTGGAGACCTGAACTTTAGCAACCTTGTCACCAAGCTGCTGCTTTATCCAATCACAGAGGAGGATATACTCTTGTTTGTTCTCTCGTTCTTTCACTTCATCTTCATCACCTGAAATGATTTTTATATACAAGAAGAGAAGTACATCAGCAAAGAATCACTGAAGAGAAAGATAAAATGTAGCTATATACATATTCGCAAACTAGCTCAGAGGTAAAAGCACACCAAGTACATGTAAAAATTGTACTAACCGAGCTCTAAATCCTCCTTGCTTATATCAACAAATTTTTTCTCCTTGTAAGTTTGAAGGTTCTGAATAGCAACTTCATCAATGGGCTCTATCAGATACAACACCTGCACGGGAAAACAAGAATAAAGAGACCTCACTATCCATTAAAATGGCACATTCCACCAGAAATTTTAAGAGAACTGGGAAATTTTTCTAGAGAGCCTCCATAATCCATCAGAAACTTTTCCTAACAAACTGAAAAAGCCAATTCTTTGAGATGAAACCATCATATCTATTAGCGCTGCATGTAGATGTACAATCTGAAGAGAAATATAAATTTGAGAATACTTAAATTTTTACACGAAGTGACTGTCAGAAATATTCCTCAGATAATCAGGATCAGGAAACTACGTCTTGAAAAGAAATTACATGGCCAGATTTACTAATGTTCATCTTTCCACTACCACAAATGACTAACAACCATACCAAAATAAATTACATCGCCATATTACCAATGTTTATCATCACCACTTGCTACCAATGAGTAATTTTTTCACTTAGACTATAGCAGATCAGATAACCCGCGTCTTTAACTTGGTTGTTTCTGAGAAGGCTATCTCAGCTGTCGATGTATATAATAAAGTATTTTATTAAAGAAACAGGGGAAAAAATACTCCTTGCTAGATGATGACAAGAAATATGTTCTCCCCTAGGCCCTATATCTAGTAGACTAAATGCTAAGTCTGATATTTGATATCTTTTGCTCTCATTATCAAACCTACAGCTTTTACTTCACTTTTCAAATTACAATAATCTATTGCTTGTACTACATGGTAAAAAAACGAAATGTACCTCAATATCCTTTTGGAGCAACTTCTCTAAGAATGGAGCACTTTTTGCACTTTTGAGACTATCTGTTGCCAGGTAATAGATAGCCTTTTGATTCTCTCCCATGTTCTCAACATAATCATCTAAGCTTATCAATTCCTCCTCATTTTTGGATGAGTAAAATCGCAACAAAGGTGTGATGCGTTTGTGATTCCCTGAATCCTCTATACATCCCAATTTTAGAAGCTTTCCAAAGTTCTCCCAAAACTTTTTGTAATCCTGCAATAAACCAATAATTTTACATGAGTTCAACATTAATATTTACAGGCAACTTTCTAGTAAATAAACTAGAGTTTTGACCATTCTTACCTCTTTGTTATCACCTTCAGCGATATCTTGAATCATGTCGAAAGTTTTTCTGACAAGCCTCTTTCTCATAATCCGCACCTGTCAATATCAAAACAATATTATAAAGAGCATGTAATTATTAGCATTGACTTGTACAATGATTGCAGAAATTAAACAATCAATAGCCATAATACATGAGAATCAACTTTTGAATGGTTTTAAGGACATCTGTTGTCACCATATAAAAAAACATTTTGTGAAAAATAAAAACACAACAAAACAAGTTCTCCTAAAAATGAAAGAACCATCAGATCATATCTTACGATTCGGCTTTCTTGGAGTATCTCTCTAGAGACATTAAGAGGAAGGTCATTAGAATCCACAACACCCTTCACAAAGCTCAAGTACCGCGGGAACTGCAGTGGAAATCATCAACTCATAAGCATCGTCAGAAAGAAATCTATAGAACAAGATAAACAAACTAGTGGCAAATATGAACAGCTCAAGCATTACATACTGTACTTACCAGCTCACCATCAAAGTCATCAGAGATGAACACACGTTTGACATACAATCGTATATTCTTCGTCTTTGGATTGACCATATCCTCATTATTCATAGGTGCCATGCCCGGAATATAAAGAACACTCCTGAATTCCACCTCACCCTGTTGAATTGAAGTCAAATACGAAATTAATATTCTCAGGCTAGTCTATTATCTAGGAAATAATCAAACAGATATCAAGAGTATACCTCAGTGGTGAAGTGGGTGTACGCAAGAGGGTCCAAGAACTCATTAAAGGCCTTCTTATAGAATTCATAATATTCCTCTTTCTCAACTTCCTTTGAATTGCGCATCTACAAATTTATAAATACAATAGGAATAAGGTGTCAACTGTCAAGTATCCCACACAATGATGAATACTGAAGCATGTTATAATTCAACAAAAGGAGACACGTATCAGCGACGTGTAGGGATACAAAATCTCAAACTTGCCAACAGTTTTAAGAAGTTATACAAGCACTATAAAGTGTGTTGGAATAATGGTCTATAATCTTACCCAAATAGGTTTGGTCTCATTGGCTAGTTCCCAGTCCCAATATTTCTCAGTTACGGTCTTCGTCTTTTTCTTCTTTTCCTCCTGCAAACAAGTAACTTTAGGTTAAGTATGCTATCTGGAAAAGGGACCAAAACTAGATACCTGAATGATTACCTCTGGCTTTGCTTCTTCACCCTCCTTCGGTTCTTCCTCCTCTTCTACCTGCACAAAGACATTGCTTTCAAAATAATGTACCAGAAAGGACCTAGAAAATTTTAGATATTCAGATTTCAAAGATAACGACTCCTAAAAGTCAAACTGGCAGACAAGAAACAACAATGAGAGCTAGAACAGAATGACATACTAACCTCAACAGTTCTTGATTTTTCTTGCCATGTGTAAATAGGAAAGGAAACAAACTGTGAGTAGTTCTTCACTAAACCTTGAATCCTGGCAGGCTCAGAGAATTCGTACTTGTCATCAGGCTGCAAGAGCAAAAGGTAGAGTTTCAATGGCTGTTGAGACAAATTTTAATTCATCAATGAGCAAGAAAGCAACAATGATACATACTCTCAGATGAAGGGTAATTTGTGTTCCCCGGGGGAGTTGCTTTTGAGGATCAGTTTCTTCCTTAATCACGTATGAGCTACTGTCTGCTACAGATTCCCAGACATACTGCTTATCTGACTTTGGACTCTTTGTTGACACTGTTACCTACACCAAGTTCAATAACAAAAACATAATTCAATCAATCAGTATGTGAATCATAAAGTCAATAAAATATAATCTGCTATAGTGCTATATGTAAAGCAAGACATGATAAGTCTAATTTGCAAAAATTAAGAACATACCTTTTCAGCAACAAGAAAGGCCGAATAAAATCCAACTCCAAACTGACCAATCAAGCCGTTGTCTGCCCCAAGATCTTTATTCTCCTATATCATGAGAGAAAATGCTGAGTACTGGTGTCCACTAAGTACAAAATGTGAACCCATGAATCACAAAAGTGTATGCAAAATCAGAAAGAAGTACCTTCAGAGCTTTTAAGAATTTTGAGGTACCACTTTGGGCAATAGTTCCAAGACAATCTATGAGTTCTTCTCTGGTCATTCCAATACCGGTATCTCTGCAAGCTCAGAACACAAAACAACTAAGTTCATTGATCATTAGAGATCCAAATAAAATACGATCAAAGTCATCTTACGTGATTGTGATGGTTCCATTGTCTGGGTCCGGCTTAATGCGGATCTCAAGATCACCGGCCTCGCCAAGAAGTGCAGGTTCTGTCACACTCAAGAATCTGAGCTTATCTAGAGCATCACTTGCATTACTATAGAAGACAAAACAGTATCCAATCAGAATCAAAACACGAAAAAAAAATACATATCTGTTCAGCTTTGAAGAAAGCTTAGTTAAAAAATATAAAGGCTGTGTTTGTCACTGCGTATAGCTTATCTTAAGCATGCTGCTTCCTAGAAAAGCAAACATCAAACTCCATTCAGAATTGGTCACAGAATTGATTTTATGAGCTTCAAAAAATCAGATTTTCTATTGCCCTAACGAAGTACTAATACAGATCTTTATAAACAGCTAAAGGTTCAAATAACACTTTAACAAGCATCCAAAATGCAATTTCATCTTTTAAGTTTTAACTTATCTTTTCTTACTAATATAAGTTTTATGGATCACACGAAAGAATGATAAAAGCTTGTGTACGTATCTTAGAATGCCTACCTCACAAGCTCTCGAAGAAAGACTTCTTTGTGGCTGTATAGACTGTGAACTATCAAATCCAACAGACGGCTTACCTGCAGCCATTTTTCAAAGGTCAGAATTTAGATCAAGATTAGACATGTGGAAAGTAAAGCAAACACCTAAAAAAATACTAAAAAGAGCAAACAAAAAAAACAGCTCTGTTAACCCTTCACAGTTATTGCATTTTGTGTTTCAACTGGTGGACTAAAGAAAATATAACTTACTGTTTAAGCCATGCAACACATTATCTAAAAACAAAGACTTTAATAAGTACAAGCAATATGGATGCTTCACTCCATTATACAACCTAAAAGTACTTGAGATGAGGAGCTTGTCTGTTTTGGCTTAAATCTTAAGTGAATGTTTCCTCAAGTTTATGGCACATAACACATCAATCAAACTAACATCCATTATTAAGTTTAGAGTTTGATCCCATTTCGAAGGAAGTAAGTTATAAATGACTATTTTATAACAAAACAAATGAAAAATCCCAATCTTTACAGAGGGTTAGCAAATAAATGAAAAAAAAAAAAAAAAAAACCTTTTTAATGACTTGTTAACATTGGGTTTCATGAAATTCCAAGAAGTACCAAAACTCATTTAGGGAACAATTTGTCTTCAATTGAACCAGAAAAATAGAAGCAAATTGAAATCTAAGAACCCAAAATAGAATCAAATAAGGAAGAAGAGAAGATCACCTCAGCCTGGTACTCATACTTCTCTTCTGCAACCTCCTTCTCCGCAACAGCAGCCTTGCATCGAACAGTGAGACTGCTCTCCCTCCTATCGAACTTCCATTTCAATCCACCACCCAAAACCCCATTTCTAAAGACAACATTTTGGGGCATAAAAGCATTTGTAAACTTCGCTGTTGTTCCTCCTACTCTCTGACTCTGTTTGCTCCGTGAAGAGGTGAAGGAGAGAGAAGGTGATACAGAGGTCAAGCTCCTGCTGAGAACGGGGGCCATCTTGAAAACCCTAACCCTAAAGTTAAGAAAATTGGGCGTTTCAAGGTGAAGTCTTCGAGTGTTTGAAGTTGAGATTTGAGAAGATAGAGTGGTTGAGTGTTGAAAGTATCAATCTTTATAAACCCTCTCAAAAATAATAACAAGGGTTTTAGGTAAGGAGTGGAGATGGTTCTAGAATGAAGGAATTGGTTTTGGAGTTTCTTGGGGGATTTTGGAAGGCGGATATTCGGCCAGGTCAGCATCAAACAATATCCTCACTTTTTTTTTCAAAAACTTTAGGGGAATTCTAAATGTCGAGGAAACCAGCGAGGAAACGAGCGAGGAGAGGGACGTGGCGGGGTGGGAGCCGTCCACCCCTCTTGGGATGCGCGCACAAAAAATTGCGGCACGCATCTCGAGCGGGGTGGACGGCTCCCACCCCGCCACGTCCCTCTCCTCGCTCGTTTCCTCGCCCGTTTTCTCGCTCTCTAGCCTCACACAAAACTTTAATGGACTATTTACCTTACATGTATCATCGGTTGCAGCAACTCTTTATCGCAATAGTAGTTTTGGATGTTTTGACTTTGTTGCATCAACTTAATGTAGGTAACACTGACTTATCATATTTTTACAATAATAAATATTATTTGGTGTAAAATTTTCTCATTTATGAGCGTTAATTGGCTATTAAATCTATAAACTATAAAACTAAAATTCAATCATACATTCGTTTTCTCATTTATGAGCGTTAATTGGCTATTAAATCTATAAACTATAAAACTAAAATTCAATCATGCATTCGTTAAATTTCAATGTGATTAACCATAAAGGGGTTGACAAAATCAATACATATTAAAACAAAAAATATAAATCAATACAATTTTAAAATTGTTGCAACTATTATATCAAATTCCAAAAAATTGCATTCAAAACCTTAAATAATCCGACATCCAAACATTTACATTAGGAATCCTTTATACAAAGTCCTCAATCAACAATAACAATATGAGTAACATATTTTGTACGTTTTAATATTAGCAAATTTTGGTTGGGTACACCAAACAATTTTTAAAAGTTAAATTTAAAAGATAAGGTTGAAGACATTGAACCAAACAGTCAGGTACATGTAGCAACTCTCATTCAAAAATGCTGAAAAATCAGGTTTTTGCAACTAGGATGACGTGGCATGATTTCGAAATAATGATGAAATCTCCAAAAGGTTTATATGTATCTCGAGGTTGTAAAAAAATCATCTGACAATGCCACATCATCCTGATTGCAAAACATGGTTCCTTATCTTCACTCCCATTAATTATTTCGTACTTAAGTTTGGATACCATTAGTTAACGAAATTCCATCGTACATGTTGACTAACTAGATACATTAACAAATTTGCAAAATTGTTATGGGCGTCAAATGGTAATTTTAAGAAAACAGCTGGTGTCAAAAGGTAAATTTTGTATTGATTTCTACGAATTTACATTGAATGCATGACCTGACAATTCGGGTGGCATGCCGTAGCCAAATATTAGTAATTGCCTAAAATATAGTGTGTATTTATTAGACAATAAAAAGTTAAATATTGAAAGAGACATGGCACAAGATAATTAATGTCGGAGAGTTGGTCATGCATTTAAATATTTATAGTTTGAATATATACAAAAAACTAAGGATTTTTCTTATCAATTGTTTTAATTTTTCTATAATTGACGCATCACTAATTGGAATTGTTTGAAACATATTTTAGGTATGCAATTGGAATTGTGGTTTGAATATCACTTTGGTTTAGCTTTGATAGTTGTAATATTGTCCTTTGATGCATTAAGTTTTACTTTTTTTTTTTTTTTATACATCAAGTGTCACTTATTTTTAGCTTTAATGGTTGTAATGTCAAAATTTATGTTTCAGTGACTTATATTTGTATTGTCATTTTTTTGGTTTGTGGTTGATTATGGTCAATGTTTTGCTTGAAATAATCAATAATAGAGTAAACTTCTTTCCTAATGTTAGTTATTTACCGGAGTTGGTCAATACATCAATCTAAGGCAAAGACTTTCGCCACTTACTTAACCTTTTGGCACCCGTTGTTTTCTTAAAATTACTATTTGGCACCCATGGCCATATAAAATTTGTGGATGTATCTTGTTAGTCAATATCATTGGCTTAACAGTCAAGACCCAATTTGGGTGTTTGACACAATTATGTTAATTAATGGTATCTAAACTGGGATAAACAAGAAGGGATAAGCAAGAATTAATGGAGGTCAAAGGATAAATAACCAAATTTAATAATTGGCAGTATGTGGAGTTTCTTATCTTATTGGTTTGAGGTTGGAAAGAGTCTAGATTTTTTTTTTTTTTCGTTGGGCCAAGAACTTTTTTTTCTTTTTTACATTTTTCGACATAATAATTTTTTAAGCAAAATTAAGGACTGTAACTAAATTTGGAATATGAATGTGCTAACCAATGGTTCAACCCATATGGAACCACTCCATAATGGTTACTATAGTAATGTGGTAGCAGTAGTTGTTATGAGGGCTATGGTTGTGGTAGTGGCATGACGGTAGTTGTGAAGGTGGTGGTGATTGAGTGTTTATGAAGGAGTTGGGAGTACTCGTGAAGTTGATAATAATTTTGCAAAGAAATGCGAGAGATTTTGTCCCGCAAAGTTTTGCATAATTTTATAACTATGAGATGCGGAGGTTTTGAATTTAAGTTTTAAAAAATTTAAACACCCATTAACTTTGCATTATGCATTCTTTTACCATGTATCAAACGGAGCCTAAATTGCAAAGTATAGGATATGGTTCGAATAAGTGATTATCGAGCCATACTTGCATGCAACAAACTTCAAATATTTGATGATATTTTGGAAATGTTGAAGCTAAATTTTGTTTATGATGTATATAAATACATCTTCCTGTTTTCTCTTAAACTATCTACACATGCTGACATACAATTGGTATAAGTAGTAAATATGATGAAATTAACTAAACATCTCATTAGTAATTATATGTATCTGTAAATATGCGAGTAATAGGTAGGGACATGTCCAAATAGAAGGCGGAAGGAGTCCTCATCGTAAACTTGTCAGATGCATGAGTTTGCATGTCCCTTTACTTAAGAAATATCTTTTATTTTTATACGAGATATCGTGAATAATTGATGCTCCTAAAATGAGTTTTTTTTTTATTATAAATTTTGCATAAATAAATAGAAAATAATGAAATACCATTTAAGAAATTCTTCTAAAATAATAGGTTTAAATTCACTATAGATAATGGCTTAAAAGCTCCTTATTAGTTTAGCTTCGTCAAAACAAAATGTTTAAAGCGTGGAAAATAGATTTTAGAGTTATACGGAAATTTAGATTATAGGAAAATTATTTTTATGAGAGTATTTTTTGAAGAGTTTCTGATTTGTTTTTGTTACATCTTATTCTTCTTTTTTTATTTTTTTGTTGAAGATTCAATGAACCGATAAGAATGCACAAAAACCGCCATCTAAATCATCTTAGACTGAGCACATTTTTTTTATATATTTTTTATTTTTTCTGGCAGGAGTATAAGAAAGGTTTTCATGAAAAAAAAAAACAACACACACATAAGAGGAAACTCAACGAATATATGGTGAATGGGAGGACGGAGAAGCGTCGATCAAGAATTCCTCACTATTTTTTTAATGATAATTATTCCTTATTACTTTATCATCAGTATCCAAACAAAAAGATCTAAAATATGAAAAATATATTTCAAACTTATATAGAAGTTTGACACATGGAAAATTTCAATTTGCCGGGTTTATTGGAATGGTTCCTTATTTGAAAAAAAAAACACAAACAAATAAGAGAAGACTCAACGAATATCTGGTGTATCGGAGGGACGGATAAGCATCGACTAAGAATTCCTTGTTACGTTTTCTTATGATAAATATTCTTTATTACTTTATCATCGTCATCTAAACAAAAGGTCTAAAATATGGAAAATATATTTAGACTTATACATTTGGCCCATAGGAAATTTAATTTTATGGGATTTATTGAAAGTTATTTTAAGGTTTTTTTTTTTCCACAATGCTCCCCAAAACATAATCATAACCATCCATTTTGTTTAAATGAAGTTTGCACCTCAAAAACCAAATTCCCAATCAGTCAAACGTTAGAAGACCAAAGTCTTCGCTAGTAATGCACTTAAATGCTCCGCATGTATCTAACATGTGACTCTAGTCACCTGCTAGGGCTGGGCAATTTGGAGCGAAAAACCGAATCGAACTGGGAACCGGCCCGATCTGAATCGGTCGGTTCGGTTTTATAATAGATTTTTAAATTTCGGTTTGGTTTTTAGGCTCGACCCGAAAATTTCGGTCCGATCCTCGATTCCAGCAATCTTAAACAGTCGGTTAACCGAGCCCGACCCGTTGTTTAAATAGACAATAGCCTTTTAATAGCCCAATGACAAGTCTGGTCCAAATTAAATGACGGTAATCAGAGGTCCGATCCCACCAACTAAAGTGGAACAAAGCTTTTATCCAAAATTGCAAACACACAACACGTTCTCACTGCTTCTACTTCTTTCACCAAACTGGCAATCATTTCCGCTTGTAGTATTTCTTGTTTTCCATCATTTTTACTTATCTTCTCCATCACTTTTACCACTTTTTTTTTTCTTCTTATTGTTCTTGTGAAGAAGAGTTGGTACAGTCAGCATGGGGAGAGGAAAGATCGAGATCAAGAGGATCGAAAACTCGACAAACAGGCAAGTCACCTACTCCAAGAGACGATCAGGGATCATGAAGAAGGCGAAGTCACTTTGTCTGCCAGTAATCCTGACAATTTTCAGGTTAGCTCGTTGTTTCTATTTCTATTTGGCTTTGGCCCGCTCCACGTCCACTGCCCAAGCACCGATGCCTCCCCATGGTTTCGACATTGTTGTTGTTGTTGTTTGCAAGATAGATAAGAAAGAGAGGGAGTGAGATATGGTGAAATGATGAAACCCCAATTTGATTTGTTGAGAGAAATAGATAGTCGGGGCTCCTTCAGGGGAGCCAAAACTTTGTTAGCATGCGATGCACTTGAATGGGAAGGGCGAAAAGGGTTAGGTTACAGTGTGGTGGCGAAAGTGTTAGGTTACTTTGTCTGCCACCCCCAATCGACCGAATTTGGATGCATAGAGCTACTCGCTCTTCAACCTCAAAAGCACGAATCCCACTGATGGTTCAGGAATATTGTTGCTCATAATCCTCACCTCCGCCACCCCCAATCGCCACCATAATCAAGCTCGTCATCACCACCATCACCCTAAACCGACCAACCCCTTACTTATCGTATTTGTTTTTTTTTTTCTGATGGAGAGGGAATAGAAGGGAGAGGGGAGAGAAAAAAAGAGAAAAAAATCTAGGTTGAAATAGATTGGACCGAGACCGGCCCAACCCGACCTGAGAATTCGGTTAACCGAGATACAGTTAACCGGCCTTATTCGGTCCGGTCTCAGTTCTCAAATTTCAGTTTTCAAAAATTCGGTCGGGGCTTCGATTTTAGGTTTTCGGGCCGGTTACCCGGACCCGCCCAACCCTACTACATACTAATCTCTGGATGTTGGATGGCAACGACTACTCTACACCACCAAAAGTGTTCTTTCGCATCACTAAAATAATATTTTCTCTCCCACACCACCTACTTTATTTTCCACACCACCACTTATCTCTCACACCACCAATTAGAACTCAATTTTTTTTTCTCTCCTCCCCCATCTTCATCTTATTTTCTTCCCTTTTTATTATTTTCACTTCTCCCCCTCCCTCTATTATCCACCAAACACCGCCATCATCACCACCACCTCGCCACTTCCACTTCTCTCCCTCTCATCACCACCACCTTTCTCCCTCTATTCTCCATCAAGCACCACTACTACCCTGTCACCTCTCTCACCCTCTCTGTCGTTGAAAATAGGGTACTATCTCTTACTTTGGTTCAACATATATGCTCGATTGAGACCGATTCTCAAGCTCATCAAAACACAAAATTTGTAGTACTCTGAGTTATCTAATGAACACAATTTGAATCACTTGAAAATGTTTTGAAGTGAGCAAGTTATGGTCATTTTACTAAAGTCGCGCAAATTTGTCTCACAACGAAAATGAGGTAGTGCCCTTTACTTTCGTCCAACTTATATGCTAGATCGAAACCGATTCTCAAGCTCATCAAACACGATAGTTGTAGTACTATGAGTTATCTAATAAACATAATTTGAATCACTTGCAAATATTTTGAAATGAGCAAGTTATGGTCATTTTACTAAAGTCACGCAAATCTATCTTGCAATGGAAACGAGGTAGTGTCCCTGAATTTCAGCCAACTTATGTGCTCGATCCTGACTGATTCTCAAGCTCATAAAAACACGAAAATTTTTGTACTATGAGTTATATAGTAAACACAATTTGAATCACTTGCAAATATTTTGAAATGAGCAAGTTATGGTCATTTTACTAAAGTCACACAAATCTATCTCATAATGGAAATGGGGTAGTGTCTCTGACTTTCGCCAACTTATGTGCTCGATTGAGACCGATTCTCAAGCTCATCAAAACATGACAATTTTAGTACTATGAGTTATCTAACAAACACAATTTGAATCACTTGAAAATGTTTTGAAATGATCATCAAGTTGTGGTAATTTTACTAAAGTCGCGCAAATCTGAAAACAAGGTTGTATCCCTGACTTTTGGCCAACCTATATGCTCGATCGAAATCGATTATCAAGCTCATCAAAAAACGCGAAAATTGTAGTGTTATGAGTTATCTAACAAACACAATTTGAATCACTTGAAAATATTTTAAAAATGAGAAAATTATGCCTATTTTACTAAAGTCGCAAAAATTTGTCTGAAAAAAAATTTGTTCACCCCAACCAATGCGAGATTTATGCAAAACCTCGCAATGTGTTGTGCGAGCTTTTGCAAATTGTGTTTGTTGGATAACTCAAGTTGCGCAAATCTGTCCGAAAATAAAAATCTGTTCGCCCCAACCAATGAGAGATTTTTGCAAAAGCTCGCACAGCACATTGCGAGGTTTTGCAAAAATCTCGCATTGGTTGGGCCGAACATATTTTTTTTCGGACAAATTTGTGCGACTTTAGTAAAATGGGCATAACTTTTTTCATTTTCAAAATATTTTCAAGTGATTCAAATTGTGTTTGTTAGATAACTCATAGCACTACAATTTTTGCGATTTGATAAGCTTGAGAATCGGTCTCGATCGAGCATATAAGTTGGCCGAAAGTCAGGGACACTACCCAGTTTTCATTATAAGACAGATTTGCGCGGCTTTAGTAAAATGACCATAACTTGTTCATTTCAAAACATTTTCAAATGATTTAAATTGTGTTTATTAGATAACTCAGAGTATTACAATTTTCGTGTTTTGATGAACTTGAGAATCAGTCTTAATCGAGGATTTAAATAAGTCAAAAGTTACCCTAGTTTATGTTACTATTTTCTCAAAAATAATTTTTTTAGTGGTGTGAATTAGTAGGAAAAAACAGTTGAAAAAAAATATATAGTATGATAAAACGCTTTTGGTGGTGTAGAATAGTTGTTGCCTTGTTGGATTGATAGTGAGTTTTGAGCTCGACAATAATGAGCAGAGTTGTCTTTTTCGTATTCTTTAACCACAGTTTAATTTTGGTGGATTTTAAATATCTGTACCTTTCATCCCATCAATCTTCTATTCTCGCGGGGTTTAAGGAGGGTTTGTACACGAACAAAGATAACATAAAACACACAACACAAAGTACAAACTGAGAGAAACACAAAGCGAAAATCTGGTGAAATTGGAAGGAAGGAGAGAAACATGGGTTCTTTGAAAGAAGAAAATGGAATTGAAAGAGAAGGGGAAGTAGTAGTAGTAGTAGTAGATGAAGAAGAACCAATTTTGATGGAGAATCCTCAAAGGTTCTGTATGTTTCCTGTCAAATACAAGCATATCTGGGAGATGTACAAGAAGGCTCAAGCAAGTTTCTGGACTGGTAAAACTTCTGATCATTAATCCCAATTTTTGTGTATCTCTCTGTTTCATCCATTTCTGCACTCTGGGGTTTCTTCTCTTTCAAGTTTTGTGAACTGGGTATGTTTTGATTACATTGTCTCCTTCAATTCGACTCTATTACTCTATTTTATTGTCTGGGTTCTGGTTTCCAACTCCCGATTTTGGTTTCTTCCCATTTTTTGTTTGTTTGCTTGGTTATTTTTCTCAATTTTACTCGATTTTGAATACTCTGTTTTTCAGTAATTTGTGAATTGGGGTTTACACATTTGACTCTATCACTCTGTTTTGTAGTTTTGATTGTAAAACTCCACTTCCAATTTGGGGTTTCCATCTCTTTATGTGTTAGTTTGTTTGGTTACTTTACTCAATTTTGTCCCACTTTACTCTGTTTCTGTATTATTTGTGAATTGGGGTTTTCCCATTTGTTTTTGTAATTGATCTTCCATATGATTTATGATTCCGTTGAACTTATAGATTAAACCCGTACCATTGCCTATGTATTGGTTTGTTATCTTCTCTTTGGAGAATGGATTTGGGGCCTTAACTCATCTTTTGAGTCTGATTCATTACAAATCTACGAAGGCATCTGGATGTTGGACTGTAGATTCAGGAATGAATGATGTAATGCTTGAAATTGGTGGGAAAAAGTTAAGAATTCCAAAGTTTAAATTTGACTCGCAATTAGAATCATATATCTTTCAATTTTTTAACCGACCTTTCAGTTATATTTTTTCTTCTTATTTCTTCTTTTTGTATTTTGTTGAGTTGAATAATTGTTAAGAGTCTAACATTCCAATCCTTATTTCCAAGTATCCGTCTAGAGCCTTCTTTGGTCAATTTTCATTCTTTGCCACTACAGTCTGCGGTAGTGTAAGAATTTTTTGAAATGAAGTTTTCATGCTTGATGATCTCAAAATTCAAGTTCTGTTAACCTTTTGTGAAGTTACTGTTTCATAAGTTTCTCTCATCAGGGAATTATTGGCCTTTTAAGCATTAAAAGTTTATGACATAATTATTTGTCAATTGGTCAACAGCTGAAGAAGTTGATCTCTCCCAAGATGTCAAGCAGTGGGAAGCGCTCTCCGATTCTGAGAAGTACTTCGTAAGCCATGTCCTGGCTTTCTTCGCTGCTTCTGATGGCATTGTTTTGGAGAACTTGGCAGTGAGGTTTCTGAAAGACATTCAAGTTCCAGAGGTCATTCTCTGCTCCTTGCTCTCTGTATTGTTCTCCATTTACATGGATATCCTTAACTTTTATAGTTCTCTATGCAATTAGCGGGTGTGACCCCGATGCTATCACATTTTTCACTTTAGCAATATATGTTATCCAACCTTATAATGTGATTCTTATCAATTATGTAATGGGAGATGTGTGGAATTTGTTTTGTGATTGGTTCCTCTTTTCTACTATTGGGTGACATCATGGTACAAAACTACTTTACATTTTGCAATTTTCAATATCAGGTGTTCTATTTGTATCGGGAAACAATTCAGGATGTCAGTTTTCCAAAAACAATGATCTCCATTTCACATTCTTCTGACTATTATTATTGAAACTTGTACTTTGCAGGCTCGGGCATTTTATGGATTCCAAATTGCCATGGAAAATGTTCATTCTGGTAAAACTTTTGAAGTTACAGATTCCTTTTTTCTCTATTAGTTTTACTTAGTGATCTTATCATGCAGTCTTTGGTTTCTTCTCAGAGATGTACAGCTTACTCTTGGAGACATACATCAAGGACTCCAAAGAGAAGCACAGGTTGTTCACTGCTGTTGAAAGCATTCCTTGTGTTGCTGATAAAGCCAAGTGGGCTTTGAATTGGATACAAAGGTATCTCCACATTTGCTACACGTATTAATGTTTTATTCTTGTTGAGAATTCAAACTCGTTTTCTTTACCCACGAGAAGGATGGTAATAAAGTAATAATTTTGGAGTATCTTTTGAGTCATTTACTAAAAGAACTGTAGATGCAATCAAGCTATTAGGCCATATATTGCCCCTTATGTTTTTACTAAACAATCAAGGTGAAATTCTGATAAATGATGGCTGACACTAGGGGTCAGTGATGACCAGTGGAGAATGAATTTTAAAGTTTATGATTCCTACAATAAGGCTTTTTGAGATTTTCTCTTTGCTTTTGCGCACCCTGCAAAACTCTCTTGAAGAATTTCTACTCATATATCATTCCTAAAATAATAGTAAATGTAGCTATATGTGTTTTTATTCTTTTTTAGAGAAGGTTTAAAATATTTATTAAGAAGGAGATGATTTTAAAAATCTTGTTCCTCAATCTCATTTTTTATATACATTTAAAACTTAATTCTCTTATGTCACTCCTTATGAATAATCAACATCCTTGTTCATTTCCATTTTTTCATTTCAAGGTTGCGGTTTGACATTTTATACTCGTATTTTTCATAGTTTCATTTTTGATAGTTTTGTTTCTATTTTCCCCAGATATATCTGATTTAGTATCTCATTAACTCCCAATTTTGTTCGAATGTGGTCTTGACATATCTCTCTATAATCCAATTTTAAACAAACTCCTTTACTGACTAGTATCATCCCTACAATGGATTTGGTTCCCAACAACTTATTTGTTTGGGACTTTTGGTATTTGTATTAAATGATTACTATATCAACTTCCTTTTTGGACAATTGGGCTTTGTAAAATATCAATTCAAGATAGTTTGATCAAGAAAAGTAACTCTTGTCAATGCTTGCCCCTATGTTTCTCTAATTGAGATATGTTGATCATCTCCTTTTTTATTGCCCTTTTACCTCATGCTTGTGTACATACTAGGGTACAATGTGCTCAAGTTTGGTAATGCCATTTTTAATAGGCTAACTTGACCAATTATACCCGTGTGCAAATCCCTACATTATAGGGATGCTACCTAGTTGTAGCTGTAACATCCTTGTAATCCTTGCAATCAAGGAAAGCTAACTAATCCTAGTAATCAAGGAAAGCTAACTAATCCTAGTTTGTATATATAAACATGAAGAATGAATATAACACAATAAGTTTTTCATTTGTTCCTTTCCTTGCTCAGATTTGTGTTTTGGTTCGAAAAGGTTGGAGGTTCGATTCTTGCCCAGCACAATTGCTCAAGTATTTTCCAGCCATTACGCTGAAGGAGAGTATTGAGACTAGAAATCCACTTCACCCGTTCCACTGACCCCGACCTTGATATATGCTAGCTATGCTCTCTCTACTAGCTTAAGCTTTTAGAGAAGTTGACAATTTAATATGGTATCAGAGCTTAAATTTTTTAGGGGTAAGGCTCCTCAAGGTACTCCTTACCCCGTATGCAATTATATCTCTTATGATTAACTGTCTCCCTCTCACCATTCCTTTGCTGGAGCCATTTCTACTACCTTTGAACCCAAAACCTTTAAAATGCAGGATCCAAAATGGCAAGAAGCTATGGCTCATAAAATCTATGCTCTTGAACAGAACAATACATGGAAAACATCATGTTGATTGCAAGTGGTTTTACAAAATCAAATTCAATCTAAGGCGAGACTTGTTGCTAAGGGATCCACTCAACAAAAAGGGCTTGATTACCATGAGACATTCGCACCAGTTGTGAAACTTGTTACTATGTTTGCTTTTTAGCTTTGGCGGCATCAAAAGGATGGCCATTACATCAACTCGATATGAATAATGTGTTTTTGTATGGAGATCTTGACGAAGAAGTCTATATATGCAAATTCCTCTAGGGTTCTAAAAAAACAACGGGAAACACAAGTTTGACACTTTAGCAAGTCTTTTATGGTCTCAAATAGGTGAATCAAAACTGGTTTCAAACTCTCTTCTATTGTTGGGTGTTGGCTTCAAACAATCTAAGGCTGGTTATACCCTCTTCACTAACATCAAGGGCTCATCTCACACTTTAATCCTCATCTATGTTGATGATATTCTTATTACAGGTATGATCCAAATGCTACCGTCTCAGAGAAGCACCTACTCCATATGTCATTCAACATCAAGGAACTTGGGTCTCTAAAATATTTCTTGGGCATAGAAGTAGCCTACTCATCCCAAGGAATTTCCCTCTCTCAACGGAAATACGCCTTGGAATTCTTACAAACATGGGCATGCTAGGAACTCTCGCCGCTAGTTTCCCTATGGAACAAAAATTGAAGCTTGATGGATCCTTACTTGATGACCCTACTTCTTACCGTCATTTGGTAGGACGTAAGATCTACATAACCATAACACGACCAGATATTGCTTACCCAGTGCATATGCTAAGTCAGTTTATGAACAATCCTCATGCCCCCATCTCAAAGTTGCCTTACGTGTCCTTCACTTCTTAAAAGGTACAATGGTACATCAGGTCAAGGTTTATTGTTCTCATCCAACAACTCCCTCCAATTATCAGCTTATTGTGACTCTAATTGGGCTAGTCGTCCGATGATGCAGGGCTCCATCACAAGATTTTGCACATTCCTTGGTAACAGTCCAATATCATGGAAAAGTTGAAAACAAAGAAACAATTACTGTTTCTCGGTCTTCAGCAGAATCTGAATATCCTTCCATGTCTGCCACCACTTGTGAACACATATGGTTGCGTTATCTATTCAATGATCTTGGCATTCCACATCCTATGCCAATGACACTTTATTGTGATAACCAAGCAACCCTTCACATTGTTGTCTTCCATGAACATACCAAACACATAGAATTGGAAAGCCATCTTGCATGTGAGCGGGTACAACAAGGGCACCTTAAGACATTCCATGTTCCCACAAAGCACCAACGATTAAATTCCATTTATTATCAAGCAAGTTGGGAAAAGACCAATTCCATTTATTACAAAGCAAGTTGGGCATTCACAACATTCATCCTCTAACTTGAGGGGGAGTAATATGCTAACTTGACCAATTGTACCCCTGTACAAATCCCTACATTATAGGGATGCTACCTAATTGTAAGTTGTAGCTGTAACTCTTCGTTATCGCAGCTATAACATCCTTGTAATCCATGCAATCAAGAGAAGCTAGCTAATCCTAGTTTGTGTATATAGACATGAAGAATAATGAATATAACACACAAGAAGTTCATCTCCTACTCTGTTCCTTTCCTTGTTTAGATTCCTAACAATTTTAGAGGCTAGGATTTTTTATTTTTTTTACGGAAAATGACTTTTAAGGCATACTTTTTCACAAAATAGACAATTTAGATACCGTAGTTGATGTGATGGCTAATTTGTGCCTACTTTTATATTTTTATGACCAACAATGACTATTTCATTAACTCATATTAACTCATAAACTTATAAGACATATTTACCCTTCCTAAACAAATAGAAAACCTAATTTTATACTTTTGTGACCAAAATGACTATTTTATTAATGATTCTAATTTTTATTTTTTTGTTATTATTACTTTTTTTAACCCTTAACCCCTCCCACCTCATTAATCATTATTGTTTTGTTAATTTTATTTTTTATGTTATCTTGTTCTTTAATTGCAGTTTAAGCAATTATTTTATGACATTTGTTAGCTACAAATGGCTACATTGATATTTTCATGTTAGCATTTTTTTTATTCTTGAATGTTTTGTCACTCTGAATGTGTTTAATTTGACTGGTTGCGACGGTATATCTGAGTTTGAAGAGCAATTTTTTTTTTGTTTTAATTAATGGTTGCGTCAATTCTTGTCACTATTTAGTTTACATGAAATTATCTTACTCATATTGGTTCCCATTTTACCTTTGAGGCTATGATCATGCTCTGTGGTAGATAGTTTGTGACTAAATAGTGACAGAGAATAAAATACATTACTTTACAGGTACCATGCATTAAAAAATAGGAAATCGAATTTCGATAGTGGAAAAATTGATTTTATTAACTACATTATGGAATAAGAAGCAATGATTATTAAAACCAAATTTCTAATTATCATTAAAAAAGGTAATGCACGGTACCTGTAATATTTTCTAATCAAATTTATGACAAGTTAATCAAATTGATTTGATTAAATAATTAAAACCAAATTTCTAATCATCATTAACTACATTATGAAAAGTTTACCAAACCTTAACATAATAATTTGATTAACTTGTCAGTCAATGAAAACTTATAATTGGTTGTTCATAATTAGAATCATTAATATTGATACCTACCAGCAGCATGGGGTGGGAGGGGGTTAAGGGTAAAAAAATAAAATAAAAATAAAAATAAAAATTAGAATTATTAATAAAATAGTCATTGTTGGTCATAAATGTATAAAATTAGGTTTTCTATTTGTTTCGGAAGGGTAAAGATGTTCTATAATTTTATGAGTTAACCTGGGTTAATAAAAAAGTCATTATTGGTCATAAAAGTATAAAAGTAGGCACAAATTAGTCATTACATCAACTACGATATCTAAATGGTCTATTTTATGAAGAAGTAGGCCTTAAAAGTCATTTTCCTTTTTCTTTATTAGAGGCTGGCCTTGACTTCGTCCAAAGTGAAGAAGTTGCAGCTGGTTATCTTACTTGACATTTTGTTGGCTGTTTGGTTGGAATGCAACTGGAAAACTTTTGAGTACATGATTTCATAGTATTTTCAAAATCGTTCTTGCTCTTATGAAGAGGGCATGGGGGCGTTGTAGGTGTCTCGTCAATAACTTGACATGTTGTGATAGACTTCCTCAGCTTATCTATTTGTATTGTTGTGTTATTGTTTGTAATAAGAAGTCTCACTTCGTTGACCCAAAAGAATAAAAAAATTCATTCTTATTGATCTTATTGCCAATGTACAGCTCCACATCATTTGCTGAGAGACTAGTTGCCTTCTCATGTGTTGAAGGGATATTTTTCTCTGGGAGGTAATATTTGTATCTCATGATTCTTATATATTACTCTTTTAACCTTTTAGATGATATCTCACACATTTCTATGTTCTATTCTCAGTTTCTGTGCCATTTTTTGGCTGAAAAAGCGAGGACTTATGCCAGGTTTGACCTTCTCAAATGAACTTATCTCAAGAGACGAGGGCCTCCATTGTGACTTTGCCTGTCTTTTATACGGGTGGGTGGTTAGCATTTCATAATTTTCTGTTAGGCATTGCTCATATAGCATGGTCGAAATCTCAACACAATTTGTCATATTCATATATAATTGTAAAGAATGGTAGGATGCTTTTGGTAGCTAAAGCTTAAAACATCTTGTGGGAGAAAGTATTCCCATGACTTCACTCCAGGGATTGGAGTTTTGTCATTGGGGCTATTTGATTTTCAGTGGAAAGCTGTGACAGTTGTTATGTCGATGGTGGACATTTACTTAGAAATGGGCCTCACAGGTTAGGCATGAGGACATTCCCATTTGAGAGTGTGAGAGGTTGTCTGAGTACCTCAGTTTTTGGGGAGTGGTGTTTTTTTTTTTTTTTTTGGATTGGTTGGCAGTTAGTCAAAGATTGAACCCCTGATCTGGATTTGTGCTTGATGATTATCATGCCCAATTCCTGTGCACAAACTGCACTTTTATTACATGACATACTTAAACTCACTTGAGAGCCACACTAATAAGTATTATTTTTATTTGCTAACAGCTTGTTAAGGAAGCAATTGAGTTGGCAAAGGGTGTACCAAATAGTTGGAGAAGCTGTGGATATTGAGACAACTTTTGTTTGTGACGCTCTTCCATGTGCACTGATCGGCATGAACTCAACTCTCATGAGTCAATACATTAAGTTCGTTGCAGATCGCCTTCTGGTAACCCAATTTCTACTGATCTACCTTTTGACTTATGGTCTGTTCCAAGTGAACGAATAGATTAAATAACTTAATATTTTGCAGGTAACTTTGGGGTGTCAGAAGAAATATAATGTGGAAAACCCTTTTGATTGGATGGAGTTCATTTCTCTGCAGTGAGTATTTCCGCAAACATCAGATATTTGTTTTCCTTGTTTTATTCTTCTGTTGTTAATATCTAATAACTATTGGATATAGTTAATAAATAATCTGCATTGTTGAGCGCTCCAAATTTTCAGTTTCTATGTTATTGCTACTTGAATGACTAGGAATGGTGCACATATGTACATGGGTGTTTGGAGCACCCTGTTCTATCTCTGACGCATTTGTTTTCTTTAAGGCTATAAGACTAGTTCTAATTAGAGTTTGAAGTTCCAAAATTTTGCTTCGACTAGAGTAAGCAGCCCATTGTTTGGATTCAGAACAAAAGTTCTTTGTTCTGAATAGCTTTTAATATAAACCGGAAAACAACACTGACTTCTTCTTCATACTTCAAAGTCTAGTTAGAACAAAAACGATTTACTTTGCTTTAGTTTGCCCTTAGTACTTTATTAGGTGAAGTTCTACCTGCAACCTTCTTTCTATCAATGCACCTTTAACCTTGAAAATCAGAGGAGCAATCTCTTTAGAAGCATGGCATTTTTGTTGAAGTACCATTTCAGACTATCTTCAGCATTTATTAAGTATCAACTTTTTTAATTTGTACATTAAACCAAGTCACACTTAGACTCGTTCCTCTTTGATTGAACAGAGGAAAAACAAATTTCTTCGAGAGGAGGGTGGGAGAGTATCAGAAGGCCTCTGTGATGTCTAGCTTACAAGATGGAGGTGGAAATTTCGTCTTCAAAATGGATGAAGACTTCTGAGCTATTTTCAAGGTGTAGGCATTATGGCGTTGATTAGTCCTCAAAATGGATGAGGACTTGGCTATTGTCAAGCTGTAGGCATTATGGTGCCATGAATATTTTTTTTTGGTAATTATCCTTTTGATTTGGAGGACCAAATCATTCACAACTTATTTTCAGTAAACTTGAAAGATATCCTTAGCTCTATTTGTATAGTTCCTAGCATGATCAACTTTGTCGATAGCATTGCTGTTATTAGTGTTATATGATAATTATATTTGCTAGTATTGCAACTTCTATGATGTCGTAGTGAGCAACTCTATTGCTTTTTAGATTGCACGCGAATCTTAAACAAACCTATGTTTAGGACATGTGGGAGATCCAGCCATTTTGGCATTGTAGTATATTGTCTAGGTGTTTTGCTCCACCGATAATTTCTTTTGTGTCACTACTGTTGATCAAAGAAATCACGGAGAAGTTGGGGGAGCTCTACCTATTGTTAAAATTTTCTTAGCTAACTGGAAAAGTACTTCCTATTGAAGAAAGCATGCATCAGGTTCTTGAACTGCAAATCAGGCGCTCTTTGTGATCCTTTCCTAGTTTCTTTTGTGCATTCTTATCAAGTTTGGGTCATGTTGCTATGACACTACACCGACACATCCACAATATCTTGCAATATATGCCGTAGGAAAGGTAAACAAAGGGGAAATGTCAGAGATATTTCAATCCTATTAGTTGTGATTGTCACAAAATTTATATATCGCATGGTATTAAATTTGGAACATTGATTGAACTATGATAAAAGAGCCAAGTGTGATCATACTTTGAAACTCAACACCAATAGTGATTTTCCCTCCAAAAAGACAATTGAGGTGGAAGGTCATTGTTGACCTTTTCTTGTTTTGAAAAGCATAGGGGATGGTTTCATTACAGGAGGCAAGAAAAAGTAGCATTTTTGCAAGCAACAATTAGATGGATGAGTGTACCTTTGACCTAATATCTTGCCTTTTGGTTTATATACAAAGGTGACACACGACCTTGAGAATAACTCAACTAGAGTAGTAGCTGAGACTTGGGAGTGCAACATTGTAAAATGCATTGTAGAACTCAGGACTCCCTCAGTTATTAGGGATTACGGCTGTTAATCTCCTCCAAAATATGTACTTTGTTGCATCTTATGATCAGGTATTGTGTACAAGATTGAGATCAATTAAGGCATGTAAAAAAAAAAAAAAAAAAAGTAAATCCATCGAAAGAGCTATGGGGTAAAAGAACCTTTGTGCCAATGGTTGCTAGTTTAACTTGTAACCACTACACCAAATTAACATATTTGTAACAACTTTCGAAACATACAATCTACCATACAATTTCAAGTCAAAATTAAATTTAGTCAAAAAAATGAAAATTAGTTTTAAAAAAAGTGATATAATAAATTAGATCACCATAAATAGTATCACTTGTAGGACCATACTATCCATGGTGATACAATTATCGTATCATTTTATTTGTGAAAATGTGTAAAATTGCTTTGTGGATTGTTATAGTTAAAACATATTACTCTTTTGAGAATTGTTATAAAAATGTGTTATAAAAATGTCAATTTAGTATAATAAAGACATGCGGCAAATGTTGTTACAAGTTGAAGCTCAAATTATGCCAACAATATAAAATGGTTTTGAACCTATTCGACGCTCTCGCCTATGTATTTCATGTTTTACCAGCTGACTTTTAAAAAAACTTATTATTAGTTGGGGTTGTTAGTGTTTTAGATGAAAATCTATTTTGATTTCAAAACTAAATGATCGATTATGGTATACTTCTTTCAATTAACCTTATATAATGCCAACTTATGCAACTTTACTTGCTAACCAAACCTCTAATTTCTCAACAATCACCGCCTACATAATTGGCTTTTTACCAAAAATCTCTTTTTTTTCCCATCACTGCTTTACCTTCTACTCAATTTTTTACCAACTTCTCTAATTCTTGGTTCTCAAGAAGCTATGATCATGATGGGATTTCTGATAATCCCACTACCTAAAATTTTATGTCACACCATCTCAACTAGAGAAGGATAAAATACCAGTGTTAATCCATGAATTATTTTCTTCTATCACCAAATTACCCTTACTCTCAGAATATAAAATAAAAGTGATATTGATAGGTTGTATGGGTAATTAAGTCAAAGTAACCAAATATTCTTCTTGATCCTGTTATTATTATATAACTTTAGCATGGATTAGATAAGTGCTTTTGACCTACAAGGCTACAACCATTGATGAGTTTGTTATGAGGTTGTGCTGTTGCTACTAACCCATTAATTATAACTTTGATGGTGATTTCAATGAGGAAAAGGTCAAAAGACATCAACTTTATTATGAGTTAAACCACAATAAAACCCTATTTTATTGCAATTTGATAATGAGTTAGTGTTAAACTATATAGTAAGTAATAGTAAACTTTAATTTTCTTGTTTGTGGGGGCCAAGGTGAATTGATAACCGAGACTTGAGAAGTCAATAGCATTTTAATTTGTCTTTATTTGTTTGGCAGTGCTCGACTTGGTGGGCCCTTAGAACCCCAACCACGATGAAGGAAGGGCTATTTGGAGACGTCCAAATTCAGCAAGCCTTCCACCATGCTTGAAGTGCTTGCATACAGAGCTGCCTCCATAAAACTCTATTCCCATGCATCAAGAAGTTAGACAAGCAATTTCTTGTTTGTTTCAAGCACCCATTGCTGAAGCTCTTGAAGATGAACCATTTGAGTGGTTCTTAATGAATTTTGTAAAGGAAATAATTGGAGAATTGTATTATTATTATTATTATTATTTTTATTCTTTAATTGAATACAATATTATATAAGCTAACTTCTATCTAATTTTGTAATTTTCTATTATTATATTTTCTTATTATTGTAGTTTTCTTGTGAATCAATCTTAAACTTGGGTTTGAAATCTTGTAGTTTTCTATTATTATATTTTTTTATTCTTGTAGAGGTGAATCAATATTGGATTTGAGTTTGATTATGTTGAGTGCAAACCCTACATATTCTAACACGCTTTTGCAAGCTGGACATGTAGACACGGATAAAATATGCAGTTTGGATAAACTTTTAAGTCCAATTTGGTGAATAAATCATGATTGTCGAGTGAAGCTGCTAATGGTCAATTCGAGTGGTCATCATGACTCTCCAATTCTGGTATGAAGAAATCATGACTGTCGAGTGAACGACTAATTGTTCAATTCGAGTGGTCAACATGACTCACCGCTGAAAAAAAATTTCAACACAAATGTTGGTATTGCTCAGCATTGGTGCTGAATTGCTCAACATTGACACTGGTATTGCTCAGTAGTGGTGCTGATATTGCTCAACATTGGTGCTGGTATATATATATATATATTGCTGTTGTGTGATCTCTTCTTGCACTTGCTGATTGGCGTCAAGTTGCTGTTGTTTGAACTTGAGCTAACTAATTGAGTTTTATTTGAGATTTCACAATTGAAATAGGGAATACGTGGTTGATAATTGTTTGTTGTGCTTAATGATGTTCATGCTGCTGTTGAGGATAAGAAACACCACTAAGTTGTTGTTGTTGATTGATTGAGACAGGTTATTGTCGTTGTTATTCCTTTCCCACCTCTTGCGTCTAGCGTAGTCGTCGGAGGCGGGGAAGAACTTGAGTCCTCGGAGTCTTAGGTCACCAAAGAAAGTTGATCCTGTAAAAAAAATAAATTTGAGAATTGTATCATTGTTGTTTTTATTCCTTGACTGAATATAAGTTAATATATGTTAATTTCTTATACAAAATAGAGTCTTATTCTGACTTTCATATTCTAACTTTAATTCTTTAACTATTCTAATTTTATATTTTTGTACTTTTCAGACTTTCCTATTCTTATACTTTCCTATTATTGTAGTTTATTTTTTGTAGAGGTGAATCAATATTGGGCTTGAGGTTGACTATGTTGAGTGCAAATTCTATATATTCTAACAGTTTTGGTACTTCTAAGATAGGTTATACCCATTGCATGGTTGCCTTTCTATTATGAACACAAATCATATGCATATTGGACAAGGAAAATAATGGATGGAGATTGTTATTTTTGATAAACCTTGTAATACATGTTTAGTAATTGTTATGGAGCAATTCTAAGTGAGTATAATCGTTTGTATCTCATTTTCAACTCGAGAAGAAGCGAAAAATACTCTAAAAACAAGTGCAAAGGTGAAAATATTTAGTTGCTCACGGACAACAATGCCAAAAGTAAAAAGAAAAAAAAAATCTTAATTCATACTTCTACATCAGTACATTGGCACAGTTGAATTATGTGGAGGAGATGAAACTAAAGAGCAACATAGAACATCTATCTATTTCTTTTAGAAAGCGAAACACTATTTTTTTTTTTTTTTGAAGCCACAACAATTTAGAAAGCGAAACACTATTTTTTTTTTATCATAAAATACAAAAAATCATTAAAAGGAAAAATCATTTAGGTTCAAAGTACATCTCATCTTAAAGTTATTGTTGCTACTATTACTAGCATAGATTGATGCAACCCGCCGAACATCCAAATAAAGTGAAACACTATAAACTATAAGATAAAAACAAACACTTTGAAACATTTTATTATATTCTTGATACATAATCAACACTTTTAAATTATTGCATAATTTTCACTCTTGACAATACAATTATAATGAATTAGTAAGGCGAATTTAAATAGTTTTCAGATAAAAAAAACAAAAAAATCCAACATCTCGTTTTCATTTTACATTTTAATTTGTTCGAATTGACTATGGTTAGTTTGGTCTTGAAAACCAAAATCAATAATAAATGTATAGCTTGAAAAAGAAAAATATAAAAATACTAAGACTTTGCCAAGCCAACTTAGCAAATATATAATGATTTGATTCGATTCGATTCGATTCGATTATGCTTTGAACTACTTAGTATCAAAACATGATATATATAGATGATGGTCAAGAAGTAGTACGTAACTTAAGCATACATGCTGCACCAAGCCCAGGATCAAAATTATAATCAATTTAAAATGTGCTGTTTTTGGCTCTGCACGAAGATTCGTTTTGCCCTTTCATTCTTCTTCTTCTTCATGAAACCTCTATTTATTCTCTTCTTCCCTCCTTGGATCTGGTATCAACAATGGCGGTGACTGTACAACCAGGCGTATGGGGCAGCGTTCTAGATTTCACCAAGAGTGCGCAGGATAAAAACAGTGACCCCCTTCACTGGGCAATTCAAGTATCTTCAAATCTCAACTCAGCTGGTGTGTCTCTTCCATCAGTTGAGCTCGCAAATCTATTGGTTTCTCACATTTGTTGGGCCAACAATGTCCCGGCCGCTTGGAAATTCCTCGAGAAGGCTCTCACTGCCAAGCTGGTGCACCCTCTTCTGGTTCTGGCCCTGCTTTCTTCCAGGTTTGGGGCTCAACACTCTCTTGCACTTTGTTTGTTTGATTGAATGAGATTTGGGGGTTTTGGGAGATTGGGGTTGATTGAATGGGATGTGATCTGATAGTGTTTGAAGAAATGGGGCTAGAATTACTCGAAATGGTAATTTGAAAATTCATGTTCGAAAATTGGTCTTTGATAAAAATGGTTCTTTGGATGTTTGAATTAATGGGTATTATTGGTTGTTTGAAAATTTTTGTTTTAATCAAATTTTTATAGCGGGTTTTGATGAGAAGTGTTCTACTTCGAAGTTATGGTTCGAATATTGGTCTTTGATAAAAAAAAAAAAATGGTTCCTTTGATGTTTGAGCTAATGGGTATTACTGTTACTTTGAAAATTGTGTTTGTAATCAAAATTGGATAGTGGGTTTGTGTGAGAAATGGTTTAGATGTTTGAACAAATGGGGTCTAGGTAATTTCTGTGTTAGTAATCAAATGATTGTTTTTTAATGAAAAATGGTTCATTTGATGTTTGAACAAATGGATATTATTCGTACTCTGAAAATTATGTTTTAATCTGTGTCATGGTTTTGAATGAGAAATGGTTTATTTTGAGTTATGGTTATAGTGAATTCTACTTGAGTTTTGGGTTTGTGTGTAGTCTAGTGGCACCTACTATTGATCTCTAGTTAGGAAGTTGTTTTTATTAGAATAAACAATGGTTTTGATACTACATAGTGGTTTGGCTACGATTGAATGATGAACACGGGTCGTTTAGACTTTAGATGATCACATATGGGACAATAAGGCTTAGTTGTTCTTGGCATGAGGTTTTGATGACTATTTGGAAGAATTTTTTGTTTTTTGGATAGAATAAGATAGAGGGATATGATTCATTTAGATGACCATGTACATTGGTGATGGTAAGAATTGGCTGTCACGAAAACACTTAGTAGTGTTGCAATACTTACTTTCTTTAATAAGTCTGCTGTTCTTTCTAAATGTTGTAGTCCATCCTTTGTACATATGATATGGGAAGTAATATAATTGGGGTCGAAGAGATAATAGTTAATGGAGACCTTGGAGTGGAAACGAATTTAGATCGTAGTTAATCATATTGGTGTGAGTCAACACATGATAAGACATGCGGATTAATTGAAGCTGCCTTTACTTACTGAAACTATCTTAATTCTCAGAGCGAGTGAAGTTCATCATATTTCCTAAGTGATATGGTTTGAAGCAGTGATCACTTGCAAAGGTCTATTATAGATTCTTTATCAGTATCCTTTGTTTACTTTCCAATCTGTTGTCTAGGGGAATGTATGGCAGCACTCATCTGGAGCCTTCATTTAATAATAAGATCATGATGACCTTTACCATGATAATAATGCACAAAGATTCATGAGACATTTGAGCGTCATTGGAGTTAAATTGAGAAGAATCTTACGATTTTCATTATCCCATCCAATAGTTGATTGGCTTTGGATGTTGTCCTTTTTTGAAGTCTTATTATTATATTTCATGGATTGCTTTACCTTTACCATGTACAGAATAATAGAACTTTTTTTTTTTTTACCCTGAAGGTTTGTAGAAGTTTTTAAAACAACATTTTTTTCTTACTAAACTAAGATACTTCTATGGATGACAAGATTGTATTTCCTATATATAATTTGCTTCGACAGGGTTATTCCAAGCAGACGGTCCCAGCCTGCAGCCTACAGAATCTACATGGAACTGCTGAAAAGATATGCCGTTTCATTTGCATCTGAAGTTAATAGTCCAAATGATCACATGTGAGTTTTTAATTTTAATATGTTTGATCTCATCATCTGTGTGCATTTATTACTCTTCTTCTAAGTGTTGAGTTCAATTTTAGCTTTAGTTCCTTGAATTGGTAGATGTGCAAGAGTATTTCCAATACGTAGTAGGGGAATTCACCATAGAAAGAAAGCTAGAAAAGCAAATGGAAGTTTGGATGTAAGTTTCAAGATATACTAAAAAAAAGTATAATCCATACTGTACAATACCAAAACCGATCAAGGACATCCAAAATGTCAGTAATTTCATTAATTTCACAATATCTATTTGTTTAATATTTTTGGTAAACACAATATTTTTATTTATTTATAGTACTTCACATTTTTTACTATAGTAAATTCATATTTTATTAGATATGTATTTTTTTTAATTAGGACTCCATAATTACTTTTCAATAACTTTTTAGTTGTTTATTTTGAAGTCATCACAAGAAGTTTGTGTTTAAATATAAATATTTAAAATATTTTATTTTAAATATTTTATTTTATTTTAGATGTAAAATATTTTATTTATAGTACTTCACATTAAGTTTGTGTTTATTTTGACTCCATATTTTATTTTATTTAAAATTTTAAATAAAAGATTAGAAATGAAAGAATTAGGAGATACTTAGGTGTAGCGCCCATAGAGGAAAAAATTAGAGAAAGACGTTTAACTTGGTTTGGTCATGTGCGGAGGAGACCGAGCACGGCGCCAATTAGAAAATGTTTAGATTGGCAAGTTAATGGAGGGTGTAGACGGAGGGGACGACCGTTGAAAACTTGGATGAAGACGGTGAATGAAGATATCATTGAGCTTGGATTAGGTGAGGAAATGTGGGAAGATCGCATTGCTTGGAGAACCAAAATTCATGTAGCCGACCCCGAAAATCTCGGGAATGGGCTTTGATGATGATGATGATTTTATTTTAGATGCTTTTAGAAGTGCCTGGAAATGCCTGAACTGAGTTATAATGTGTTTAGGAAGTTAGTTTTATGTTATACACATTCGGGTAAATTATTTTCAATGTTTTAAGAGGAATATAGTTTACTATGATGGAGTTATATAAGGAACTCCAGTCACAAATTTTGTGATAATTATGGATATTGTTGTTGAACATTATATTTCTTCTTCTCTTGCTCTTTACTTCTTCTATTTTCCTAACAAAGCTTGAGGCTTATCTTTCTCTCTAGCTCTTCTCTTTCCTCGCAAAGCTCGAGGCTTTCTACTATTTCACCGCATTAAGTGGTATTCGAGTAGTTTATGTATATTGACCTTTAAAAAAATGAAAATTAAAAATAAAACTGGTAGAATTAGAGGATGTGATTCAAACTCGAGATATGAAAAAATTTAGCTACTAGCTTTACTATCAAAGCAAGGTCAGGCAATCTTTCAAAGCCTGTCTGATCTACTTATTTATACATTTTGCATCTTGGATGTCCAAATTTATACCATGTATAACTTGGAAACTATACATCTAAGTTATACTTTCATTGTTGGAGATGCTCTTAGAGGAAAGTAGAAATTCTAAAGGATGAGGCACCAATTGTTGACGTTAGTTTTATTGACAGAGATGATATTAAGATGGTTGAGATAGTTGATTGCTTCGAAGGAGGAAGCACTAAAAATTTCACACAAAGTTTAAAAGAAAGGGACTTTCACTTTTCAACTTATGTGGATCCATATGCAGCTTTATGTTGGCCCTTACTTGTGGATGCTGGGTTACTTAAGATAATCTTATAATTGGTATCAGAGCCGATGGTTCGGCGGGACTTGGCAAGTGGTGCAAGGCGGCACATTGTTTGGGGATCAGACGCGAGGTAGCGAGCTCTAGCCAGGTAGAGCGTCGCATGTGCGCGGTCCGCCAGATGATCATTGCCAAGGAAAGGTATCCTACAAGTCCGGTCGAGGTGGAGTTAGTGCGGTGGTTGCAACACTCCAGGATTGCAGCCCGTACACTGAGTGCTACCCACAAGATCGTGGTCGCACATGAGACTCGAGGAGGAGGTGTACTTCGAGATGTTGCAGATTGGTGGATGGATTGTAGAATGTGTGACGATTCGCGCCAAAGGTAGAGATTGTTGGGATAGAATTGGCTTGAATAGTCTCATATCAAGTAAGGATGAGTCGTCACTAAGGTTTATAAGGAAGTGGTCCACTCCCTAATAGCAACGAGTTCTTTTAAGATAAAAAACCCCACACCCATGGCCTGGATGGTAGTCCCAAGACAACGGGTGTTTAAGTTGGGGACAATATCGTTGCTATGTATAGTGGACCTAGGTGCGCGCACACGCTTGGCGTGCGCCAACAACTTAATGATTTTCTTATTCCGTCGTGTCAAGTTCATTCAACAATCTATCATTTTATAGATATTATATAGATTGCTTCTTCAAGTTCTTGACCATCATTCTGATGCAAAATTGGAGTTGTTTCCAAGAATGGGAGAATGCTGCAGGAGATTCAAAATATCAATATTATTATTATTTTTCAGGAAAAACATTTTATTATCACTAAAATACCCTATAATAAGGCGAAACATTAAAAAACATGTTCAGGGTATTTTAGTGATAAGAAAACCAAGTATAATACATATGATTTCAATCTCGACTAGATGTTGTAAGTGTTGCATTATTCCATCTTTTCAGTTGCTCTAATTGTTAGTAATGAAGATCATGTCTGTTATACAGGATCATGAAGTCAATAGACGATGTTCTTCATCTTTCTCAGATATTTGGTTTAAAAGCGTTTGAACCTGGGGTTCTTTTGGTTGAGTTCATCTTTTCCATCATATGGCAGTTACTTGATGCAACATTAGATGATGAAGGACTGTTGGAACTGACCCCAGAAAAGAAATCCAATTGGGTAACTAAATCAAATGATATGGAAATTGATACTGGTGGAAACTTTGATGATAGGATAAATGAACATCATGAAAGACTGCACAAAGCGAATTCTGTGATGGCTGTTGAGATAATTTGTCAACTTCTAGAGGACAAATTAATTTCTAGGCTTCTTTACTTGGCACACAAAAACCTGTAAGCATTTTACTTTTCTGAGATAATTTGTCAATTTCATGTACATTTTGGAGGCAATTTTAAATCTCAAGCTGTTCGTGACATTTCTACTATTTGCAATGAGAGATTGATGTAGTTATTTGTTCAATCTAGAGTGGATTTGAATTGGATTGCTAATGGAAGGTATTGGTTTATTCTCAGAATGAATATGTTTCCTAGGGTTATTATTTAAAGTTGTGTTCAAATTGCTTATGGTTACTTAACTGAGTCTTAGTGGCTTTTAATCCCACATTGGTCAGAATGTTTGTTTGTCCCAAGTCTTCCTTATTTAAAGTTGTGTTCATATTACTTATTTTCCTTATGTCAATTTCATAGTCCCTCGCATTGGGGAGGTTTCATTCAGCGTCTACGACTGCTAGGAGCAAATTCTTCAGCGTTGAGAAGTTCAAAATCAATATCTCCTGAATCTCTGCTGCAGTTTTCATCTGATTCACATAAAGTTTCGTCTCGAGAAAGCAAGAGCAGTTTACAGCAAGAATTTCATGCTGCTATAGCTTCTGAGCGTCCGATTTCTTCAGTTGGTCTTTGTCATTGGGCTAGTCGTTCTGCAATTTGGCTTCCTCTTGATCTGTTTCTGGAAGATGCTAATGATGGATCTCAAGTGGCAACAACAAGTGCTATAGAAGTTCTTAGTGGTATGGCCATTTTTTGTATTGTTGTGAACTTGTATTTGAGGCAGTCTCGAATGATAATTATTACACAGATTTTTTCAGTGCTCTATCGAATGACATCTAATTAAATTTGTAGGATTGATAAAGTCACTTCAAGCAGTTAATGGCATGACCTGGCAAGATACCTTCTTAGGTCTTTGGTTTGCTGCTATTCGACATGTTCAAAGGGTATCGATATCTATTTGTTGTTGTACACTTGGAACACCTTTAACTTCTTTTTTTTCCTTCTTCTTTTCATTGTTGATCCTATTGCCTTTTTTTTCTGGTCATTTTGTGTTAGGGAAGGGATCCGATTGAAGGTCCTGTTCCTCGCGTCGATACTCGGCTATGCATGCTATTATCTATCACGATACTTGCAATTGCTGATATTATTGAGGAGGAAATCGTACTAATAGACGAAATAGAACACAACTCCACCAATCAGTGGAACGAAAAACCAGTTGCAGGAAAGCGTCGCAAAGATCTGGTAGCCAGCTTACAGACACTTGGAGACTATGAGGGCTTGCTCACACCACCTCAGTATATTGTTTCTGTTGCCAATCAAGCGGCAGCAAAAGCAATGATGTTCGTTTCGGGTGTCACAGTTGGGAGTGGATACTTTGATTGCATTAGCATGAATGACTTGCCAAAGAACTGTTGTAAGCAATCGTTCTTTCTTAGAATATTCCAATCTGATAGTGGTTTTCTTTGGATAAACTAGCACTATACCAGAGTACTCTCAAGTCTCACTTCAGTTTGTGCGATTTTGAGTGGGACAGAGATCTTTGTTGTTTGGTATTCTCTAACAGAAAGGTCATCCTGATTTAACCATGGCAATTTTATCTTTACACCTTTTTCCTTTTCCTTTTCATTTTCTCATTTTTTCTCTTTTTTGTTAAGCATAATTTATTTTCACCACCGAAACTTTTGAAGGACTGCAATAACATGTTAACCGCGCATATCATTTGATCAGGTTGATTTTGGTCAATGGTATTTGGTGGGACCTTTTTTAATGTAACACTTCACACCCACGTTGGATAGTTTAACTATTGTGCTAATGTCATTTTCTATTCCCCTGGGCTATAGGTATTGGATATGATTTATGTATGCAAAACATCTAATTTAATGTATATGCTTGCAGCTGGAAATTTGCGGCATCTGATAGTTGAGGCGTGTATTGCTAGAAATCTACTAGACACGTCTGCGTATTTCTGGCCAGGATATGTAAATGGACGCATCAATCAAATTCCCCATGGTGTGCCTGGCCAAGTGCCTGGCTGGTCATCATTGATGAAAGGGGCTCCACTAACCTCGTCGATAGTGAACACTTTGGTTTCAACTCCTGCTTCATGGTAAGTTGGTATTTTCCCTATTAAATATTGTGTAGTTCTTGAAACCAGGCTGCCTATAGTCAACTTTAGCTAGTGCCTTCGAGACATGATAGTTGTTCCTTTTTTCCAATTTCTACTTGATGGTAAGGGTTAAAGCCACTTTAATATAACTCATGGACTTGATTGAAGCTTAGCGGAGCTCGAAAAGATATATGAGATTGCAGTCAATGGATCAAATGATGAGAAAATATCTGCAGCTACTATTCTTTGTGGGGCATCTTTTCTTCGAGGTTGGAATATACAGGTATTAAGTGCCGGTCTTTCGTTTTGGTAAACTAAAAAATTTATAAGTGATGATCCATTTCTTGTGTTCTATACAACAATGATAGTTGTTCATGGTTTTCCATGTCTATATTAAATTTAATGTGAGGTATAAGAATATTTGCCAATACATATTATCCCCTATATAATCAATAGAAACATAGTGCTTTGTCTTCCTTAAATCCCCCAATCTCGAGAATGAGGTGGTGTGCTACAATGGAGGGAGGGTGGCTAGCCCAAAACTCTGTTCTAAAAATATCGGCCTAGGCGGCCGCCTGCCTTGCCGGGTTTTTGAATTTTTTAAAAAAAAATTTAGTTGGAAATAAATAAAAAATTAATACTTTTTTTTTTAATTTTAAATTTAATTAAATTTTTAATTTTGCGTATTTATGTTGCCATTGAATTGGAAGTAATTTATATGCTATCATGCTTAATTTTTATAAATTATAATACAAAAAGAAAAAAATGCCTAGGCCCCGACTAGGCCTCTGGGCGCTAGTCCCCTGCTCGCCCTAGCGATTTTTAGAACCTTGCCCAAAATGAGGTAATGGTTGTAGTAAGATTTGTCCCAAGTGTGGATTTGCACTCTATTAACACTGAGGCTTTACTAGCATGATTCTAGTGGATTTTGTAAGAATGATGTGGATAAACGTGCTAGACTGTTAGTAATACAAGGTTGTGTAATCTCTGAGGAAATCCCACATTATCGAATTCGTAGGGATGGCATTACATTTCCCAAGGAAGATGACATGAAAGGCACCTAGCCTAAGATGAGGTCCCACATCCCTTAGGAAATTATTCAAGTGAGACTCTTGAGGATGATAGGAGTGGATTTAATTCTAGTAACACCGTGTTTTCTTTGAGATTATTCCAACAGATCTGTTAGGAAATTTGTGGTGTAGCAACACCAAGAGGGGTGACCTCATGAGAAATACCCATAATAAATAACTACACCACAAATTTCCTAACAGATCCTTCTGGATCCAGCATGTCACATTGTACTCTCTCATAGTACCTCCTGAGAGAGTACCCTCTCATAGTCACCAAGAGAGTACTGACACACCATCTTCTTTTCTTTGGGATCCAGCATGTCACATATTACTCTCTCAAAACTTACATGAACCTCATAATAAATAAAAGAAGAATAAAGAAAGAATATTGTTGCAATGCACATATGCTCTTTAATTGTAGACCAAATTGGATCAAATGGCCAAGAAGGGACAGGACACATTTTTTAGGAGCTTGTTTATTTAGTTTCCTTATTTTAGTCTAAGCATTAGTTTCCTGTTAGGAATAGGTTGCTTAGGTTGCACGTAAAATAAACAATAGCCTAGCCAAGGCTATTAAATGTATATGCATATATATATATATATAAAGGAATGTCGCGACAAGGGCCTTTGTTATGATGGCGACGACAAATCAAATCCCTACCTGGTCATAAATGAAAAATCCAGCAACAAGCAAGATCAGAAATCTGAATGTTGGAACCTGGATTTCCCTCTCATGGAGCTCTAGAAATTCATCAAGAGATAAACATGAACAAAGAGAAAGAAACTCGGGAACAGAGCCAAAAAAAGAAGAAAGAACAAACAACCAAGAGAAAGAGACCTTATAAGAAGGCTGGCCCAAAATCGTATTAGCATATACAAACCCCTTTAAAACTTAAAAGCTGCATGACGAGACACCCAACACCAGAAAGTAATTGACAACTCTATGACTACCCCTTCAAAATCCCAAAACTTGTTGCTAGAAATTCCTATTCTTTGTTCATTACAGATTTATCAGCACACAGTCAAAGGAGTATCTTTGACATAACCTTGCCTTTAGATGTAAACGCATAGGGGTTATCTAACATAATAACACTTGAACAATTCCACTTAAGCAGACAAAACCCAACACAAACGAAACAACCACATCCACTCCCTACAGGCTTACCTGCAATGAAGAAGCGAAGTGTTGTCATGGTCTGCATTGCATAATACATTCACACTCCATATCCATCCCTCTGTTGTTCACATGACAAGGACACCCCTCATTTCCACACAGGTCTCGTGGGAAAATACAAAAAGGAATTTCAAGGCTCCTATCCATAGCCATTTCGTAAAGCACGATGAAACTTAAAAGCATTTAACTTGTCACCCTTCCAAACCCATGTCTTTCTCATTCTATAACATTACACCTTCCAACTCACCAGACAATAAGATAAACTCATCCAGTTTCCCTTGAGAATCTAACTTTTAAATGTTTGGTTCTCTCTCTACATGTCAGATTAGAAATAGTCCTCTATGTATTTACAGCATAAAGCCAATTCATTGGAAGCAAATTCATGCCCATTCGATGATAACTTCTGTTCAATTTTACTAGACTTGTTTGACTGGCTGAAATCGGTATAGTATAAAAAAATATTGTAGATTGATTGCCAGATATTTGAAAACTCAGGGCAATGTGTGACCGTATGGTTTTAGATTGGTTTGATTCATAATGACTACATTTTATTGCAGGAGTATACCGTCAGATTTGTGACTAACTTGCTGTCACCGCCAGTTCCTGCTGATTCTGGGAAAGACAGTCATTTGATGGGTCTTGCTCCTTTCCTTAACACTTTACTCATGGGGATAGAATCAGTTGATGCAGTTCGGATATTATCATTACATGGCCTGGTAAATTCATCTTCCTATGGACATAGTTTATTGAATTTTGGTCGACTTATTGAAGCATAAATTATTGCTATAATGATATCATATTCAGCTTCAAGGAAATCGAGAGTATCTAAATAAGCAAGTGGGTTTTCCTTCACATATAATATTATATCTAATATTCAAACTTCTCTAGATTCCACAACTTGCAGGTGCATTAATGGGAATCTGTGAGGTCTTTGGTGGATGTGTGCCAAATGCTTCTTGGACTCTACCGAATGGGGAAGATTTCAATGCATATATAATGTTCTCAAATGCATTTACTCTTCTTTTGAGGTTGTGGAGATTTAATCATCCTCCTCTTGAACATGTAATGGGAGATGTACCCCCAGTATGGTCACAACTAACTCCTGAATACCTTCTATTGGTGCGGAACTCTCAAGTAGCTTCTGGAAGCACATCAAAGGATCGGAACAGAAGCAGGAAACTCTCAACAGCTGCACTTCCATCATCCACACAACCCATCTTTGTGGACTCATTTCCAAAATTGAAACTTTGGTACCGACAGCATCAAGCATGTATTGCTTCACCTCTCTCTGGTCTTGTGCATGGAACCCCAGTTCATCAAGTTGTTGATGTGCTTCTACAAATGATGTTCAGGAAGATGAATAAAGGCACAAGCCAGTCTTTAACTGGAAGTAGTAGCTCATCAGGCCCTGGAAGTGATGATTCCTCTATGAGGCCCAAATTACCGGCCTGGGAAATCCTGGAAGCTGTTCCCTTTGTAGTTGATGCTGCTCTTACGGCATGTTCCCATGGGAGACTGTCTCCTCGTGAACTGGCTACAGGTTAGCCTTGATTGACCTTTTTAATCATTCTCTTGTATTACTCCCCATGTAGTTCCCAAAATAGGACCTATAGATTGCACAAATAAGTTAGATCAAAATATTTATTGTTATGTATTAACGCTGTTTTTTTAATATTCTATTATGATTTTAAGGAATTTGAATATTGTTTTATGCATTTTATCTTCTAAGAATTTATACAAAAGAATTATAATATTTTATCTTTTACTAACCTATTCATCATTAATGTTGTAAAGATCATGTCTAGATTTCCAACCACCAATTACTTTCTGAACTAGAAATGGGAAAACATTTAGTTCAGCTAAGTATCTTTACCAGTCAACCCACCATTCTTACAAACAAATACCTTTTATAAAGGGACGATTTATGCTGCCTGTGCTGCCATTCATATAAACTATATAGTCTATATAATGGAAATGTAAATGGGCATTTTTGGAAGGGGAGAAATTGGCACCATGATGCCAATAGTGAATATTCATTGAAATAATTTTAATAATTTAAAATTTTGCAGTTTAATTTGAACATACAGAAATTCTCAGAGAGGGGCAGGGGAGAGACAGAATATTTCTCTAAATGGGTTGAATATGGTAACTAGTTATGCCCTAGCCTTTGGGGTTTGACCCATTAACTGATGCAGTGATGCTATATAACTGTTTCTTGCCTCGTTTTTCAGGACTCAAGGACCTTGCTGATTTCTTACCTGCATCATTGGCAACTATTATCAGCTACTTCTCGGCAGAGGTAACGCGTGGTGTTTGGAAGCCTGCTTTTATGAATGGTACTGATTGGCCAAGCCCTGCTGCTAATCTATCTACTTCCGAGGAGCAGATCAAGAGAATTCTTGCAACCACTGGCGTAGATGTCCCAAGCCTATCTCAAGGTTTTTATTTATTTATTTTTACTTTAACCAAGTATGTTTCATTTTATGAGAACTGATTTTGTGGTACGGATACTAATGAACTGTCAGTCTGTCATTCATTCTTTGCACCCTCCATATGAAGACATTTTATAATATCTCTGAAGCATTTTAAGGCTAATACTTCTCTCTGCTGGCAGGAGGAACTTCCCCAGCTACGCTTCCCTTGCCATTGGCAGCATTCGTGAGCCTTACAATAACCTATAAACTTGATAAAGCATCCGAGCGTATTCTGAACCTAGCCGGCCCCGCCTTGGAGAGCCTTGCTGCTGGTTGCCCATGGCCATGCATGCCAATTGTTGCCTCCCTCTGGGCTCAGAAGGTAAAGCGTTGGAGTGACTTCCTCATCTTCTCTGCATCTCGGACTGTCTTCCACCACAACCGTGATGCAGTAGTTCAGCTTCTCAAGAGTTGCTTCACTGCCACCCTTGGCCTTAGCAACTCACCTCTCACCAACAATGGTGGTATTAGCGCCCTTCTTGGCCATGGTTTTGGCTCCCATTTCTATGGCGGTTTCTCTCCTGTTGCCCCGGGGATTCTCTACTTACATGTATACCAATGTATAAGAGATATCATGTTTATGACAGAAGTGATTCTCTCTCTTTTGATGTTTTCTGTGAAAGAGATAGCGGCTAATGGGCAACATAAACAGACAATGGAAAAGCTAAAGAAGGCCAAGTTCGGAATGAGATATGGGCATGTTTCACTATCTGAAGCAATGACAAAGGTCAAGCTCGTGGCTTCTCTTGGGGCTTCACTGGTGTGGTTATCTGGTGGCTCCAGTCTTGTTCATTCCTTGATCCAAGAAACTCTCCCCTCTTGGTTTCTATCAGTGCATGGGTCAGAGCAGGAAGAAGGATGTGGAGGGATGGGAGCAATGCTGGGAGGTTATGCACTTGCATATTTTGCAGTTACATGCGGGACGATTGCTTGGGGTGTGGACTCAGTATCCTCAGCTTCGAAGCGGCGGGCAAAGGTAATTGGAGCTCACTTCGAGTTCATGGCAAATGCACTTGATGGGAAGATCTCACTTGGTTGTAATTGGGAAACTTGGAGAGCTTACGTGTCTGCTTTTGTAAGTCTCATGATACGTTGCACTCCAATGTGGCTTTTGGAAGTGGATGTAGATGTGTTGAAGAGACTGAGTAATGGACTGAGGCGGTGGAAGGAGGAGGAACTTGCGCTGGCTTTACTAGGTAGAAGTGGAACTAGAGCAATGGGTGCTGCTGCAGAGCTTATAATTGGTAGCGAGTGATGTACCCAACACCCGCAGATTTTGTGATTCTAACACCATGCATGTACACTACTTTAGAGGTCAAAGTGTTGTGCAGTTTGTACACTAGAAAGAAAGATCGATGTTTCCAGCCAACTGACATCAGAGTTCTCTGTAAAACCATACATTTGTAAATTAATCAATGGAAAGTAGATCTCCAGTTTTTCTCCCTAGAACAACTTGTGCTTCTGCAAATGCAGACTTCTTAGCATAACTAAATACAAGACATCAGATCATTGACAAAATTGAACTGAGGAAAACCCCATTGATGTCCAAAGCGTCTTTGAATATCGTTCAAACCTTCACATTGGTTTGTAGGTATTCCAAGACAATGTAGGTACATGGTGAAATGGTTAAGCTTATTTTAGTTTTTCAAGGTCATCACTGCTATTAAAGCCAAAAGAAACTTTTGTGGCATTTAAGCTATTTCTTAGCTGTAAGCTTAAAAAAACGTATTAAACTATACATCAACGTGTTAGTGGTGTTCCAACGTTAACGAAACATTAAAACAATAGTACTAGGAAATCAGGTTTTTGCAACAAGGGTGATATGGCGTGATCTTGGAAAAATGATAAAATCCCTATAGTGTTTGTGTATCTCGAGGTTGTAAAAGACTTTCTCTGATGATGTTACATCATCTTAGTTCGCTAGCCTCACTCAAAGATGGTGTTTGTTTTTGCTTCTGAATGGAGTCAGAAGTCTTAATAAGAAGTGATCCATCTTATTTAGAGTGTTTGTTTTTAGTTCTGATAAGAAGTTTTACTTCTGATTGAAGTAAGCAACAGGAAGGTGTTGATCACTTAGCACTTCGTATTGAGTAAAAAATTATTCCAATAATAACCTTAACATAATTTTGTAATGACAATTGCTGCCCTAATTTTCTTAAAAATAAGTAGGGCAAAATTTTGACGCCACACCTTCATTCACCAAGAATTGTGGTTCTATTTATCTTCACAAGGACTCGGTAAGAAACTAATCTCATTTTTTCTCCTTCAACTTTGTTTTCTTTCTCTATATTTTCAAGTTTTTCTTTCACTATATCATCTCTCCAACTCTCTCTCTTATGTATATTAGTAAGAAATTTGGTTTGATAATTTTTTTTTTAAAAATATACTTGGTCATAAGGATTTGAATAATTATTGGGTATGATTTTAAGCATAATATTTATTTCATAATTTTTTTCAGTTCAGTGGAGCAAAATTGTCAATCAATTCGCATTTTCAGCACCTAAAAACAAACTCTTTTTAATTTGACAGTTTCTAATCAGCAGCCCATTCAGAAGCAAAACAAACAGTTCATTCGAAACTTCTAACTCCAGCTTCTAAGCATTTAAAAAAAACAAACGCACTCAAAGACTTCCATCTCTCGATGGTCAATTTGACTCATTGATTCCGGCACCATCACTCTCAATGGTACCAGAGAGATGGCAAATGCCTAATGTGGGGAAAAACACTTCCCCTTCCTATATCTGATGTTAACAAAAAAATAAAAAATAAAAAAATAAATGCCGCAACCTAATGTGGGTGCTCTTACAAAGTGGGTGCTCTTACAAAGTATACAAGTGGGTTTGGAGAGTAACAAGTCGTCTTCTTTCGTGGAGAGCAGAACCCAAGTCCCTTGGTGGTGGAGTCTCCTCCGCAGAAGAGAAGCCACATAATTGCAAAAACAAAGCTTTATGTCCATCTGTCCGCAAAAAGCAAAAAAGCTCCCACCTTTTCTGTCTGTCTCAAAAGATTTAGTTCATGCAATCCGTCACTTAAAAGCTAGCATCTCTCTGCATCTCAGCCCACTGATTTTGATCCCTTGCTCGCATGGAGGTATGGATTCTCTTCTCAAGCTCCTTGATTCAATTACCCATACTTTGATTATTCCAAATTAGGAGTTATAATTACTGGGTTTTTGTTCTTGCTTGAAAAAATAAAGATGGTAGTCACCTCTATGGTGAATGTATTACTTCAAAATGCTTCCATGAATTAGAAAATTTGCTTGTGATATCAATGCCCTTTAAACTGGATTGAGAATTAATACAAAAGTGAGTGGAAATCGCAACCTTTTGTGAAAATTGAATTAAGATGGGAAATAATCTCCCCCAAAGCATTCTTGTTGTTCAAGGAATACTGCTACTGATTTTCGTTCGATCTTGTTGTTTTGTAGATCTCAGTTGGTCATCACTGTTGTTGCATGGTATACTAGTTTCTTTCGAGTGCAAAAATTACTTCTTTAACAAACTTTTGAATTCTGTGCGGCTTCACAGTTCAGAGGACTTCAAAGTTCAAACCTTGCACCAACTCTCATGTTCTTATCTCATGATTCATGCTGTTAGATTCATTAGGCTTCTTCACTTTCCAATACCTTTTACCTCAGGTTTACCATCCAATCAGAAATGGGTTTCGAGCATATCAAGGGAGAGCTCCTCTACACTCCCAAATCATCCTCAAGACCATCTCCGGTTGTTCTTCGAAAGCCGAAGGAATCAGAAGAACCCCACTTGCGAATACACACTGGTTTCGGCACTGAAGGCATGTACATCCCTATTTTCGGTTTGCCAAGGCGAACAAATCCATTCTCTTGTTTTGAAATTAGGCCTTGAATCCAACATATTCATTCAAAATAGCTTGATTAACCTTCATGTGAAATGTGGGCGTATTGAAACAGCTAGTTCCATGTTCAATTCATGTTTATTGTTGGATACCGCTTCCTGGAATATAATGATCGCTGGGTATGTGAAGCTCGGTCGATTAGAAGAAGCACATCGGTTGTTTGAGAAAATGCCAGGTAGAGATTGTGTCTCATTCACCACTATGATCATGGGTTTGGCACAAAACAATAATTCTGTTGAAGCTTTGGAAGTTTTCAAAGAAATGAGAGTGGCGGGGGTGACCCCAAATGACGTAACTCTTGCAAGTTTAATAACAGCTTACTTACAATTGGGAGGTATTCCTAATGGAAATATGCTCCATGCATTAGTAATTAAAACTGGCCTTGAAGTTTTTACTCTTGTTTCAACTAATTTGATTCACATGTATTTGATTTGTTTGAGATTACATGATGCGAAGACTATTTTCAGCGAGATGCCCGAGAGAAATGTGGTTACATGGAATGTAATGTTGAATGGTTATTCCAAGATGGGTCGTATTGAAATGGCGAGAGATTTGTTTGATAAGGCTCCAATTAGAGATTTGGTTTCTTGGAGTACCATAATAGATGGTTATGTAAGAGCTGATAGGTTAGATGGAGCCTTGGTTATGTATCGCGAGATGAAATGTGCCGGGTTGAATCCCAGTGAAGTAACGATTGTGGACTTGGTTTCAGCTTGTGGGAGAAAAATGGTGTTTGATGAGGGTCAGCAGTTACATTGTACAGCTGTAAAGTCTGGATTGGACTGCTATGAATTCATGCAGTCCACGCTGATTTATTTTTATGCAGCTTGTCACAAGATTGAGTTGGCTTGCTTGCAATTTGAATTGGCATGTAAGGAAAATATTGCATCTTTGGAATGCTCTTATTGGAGGATTTATAAGAAACAGTAGGGTTGATCTAGCAAAGCTAGTATTTAATGACATGCCCAGAAAAGATGTTGTCTCATGGAGCTCCATGATCTCAGGTTATGCACAGATGGGACTGTCTGATTCAACTGTACAGCTCTTCCATGAGATGCTAGCAAGTGGGGTACAACCAAATGAAATCACAATGGTGAGCCTCCTCTCTAGCATTGCGAATTCTGGTACACTTAGTCAAGGAAAATGGGTTCATGACTACATCCGTGATCATTTGATCTCTCCCAATGAAAACTTAAGTGCGGCGCTGATTGACATGTACGCCAAGTGCGGGAGCATTAGCAGTGCATTGGAATTGTTCTATCAAGTAAAAGATAGAAGCACATCGATTTCACCATGGAATGCAGCAATATGTGGCTTGGCCATGCATGGACATGCAGAGAAATCCCTTGGAATATTCTCAGATCTGCAAAATACTGATATAAGACCCAACTCAATAACATTCATAGGGGTTTTGAGTGCATGTTGCCATGCAGGGTTTGTAGCACAAGGGGAATGGTATTTTCACAGTATGAAGAGAGTGTATGGAATAGAGCCAAATATCAAGCATTATGGCTGTATGGTTGATCTCTTGGGAAGAGATGGGCGTCTAGAAGAGGCTGAAATTTTGATTAAAGGCATGCCAATGAAGGCAGATGTCGTCATATGGGGCACACTGTTGGCTGCATCCCGAACTCATGGTAATCTCGAAATAGGAGAAAGGGCAGCTGAGAGTCTTGCAAATTTGGACCCAGATCACGGGGCAGGTAGAGTACTCCTCTCTAATATATATGCAGATGCAGAAAGGTGGGATGATGTTTTCCTTGTAAGAAGAAACATGGATAGTGATAGAATGAAGAAGTCCCCTGGATGCAGTGGTGTTGCGTGATTAGTGAATGGCGTTCTTCATCTTTCCGAGATATTTGGTCTAAAAGTCTGTGAACCATGGGTTCTTTTGGTTGAATTTATCTTTTCCATCATGTGGCAGTTACTTGATACAACATCAAATGATGGACTTTTGGAACTGACCTCAGAAAAGAGATCTAGCCACAAGATATGGAAATTGATGGTGATATGATAACTTTGACGGGAAGATAATGAGCATCATGAAAGACTGCCCAAAACGAATTCTTGATGGCTGTTGAGATAATTTGTGGAGGACAAGTTAATTTCGAGGCTTCTTTATTTGGCATGCAAAAAGCAAGTAAGCATTTTACTTTTTTCCTGAGATAATTTGTCAATTTGATGTAAATTTTGGAAACATTTAGAAACCTCAAGTTCAACACATTTCTGCATTTTTAATGAGTGATTGATGTAGTTATCATACTTGTGCAGTTGTATTATGTATGGGGCATTTGTCTGGGGTGTGGACTTCAGTATCATCAGCTTCGAAGTGGCAGGCAAAGGTCAGTGGAGCCCTCATCGAGTACATGGCAAGCGCACTAGGTCGAAACACTCGATTGTGATTGGGAAACTTGGCGAGCTTGTGTCTGGTTTTGCAAGCCTGATGGTGCATTACCCTCCAATGTGGCTTTTGGAAGTGAATGTAGATGCATTGAAGAATCTGCACAATGCTTTGAGGCCATGGAAGGAAGAGAAACTTTCAGCTGGCTTTACTAGGTATAAGTGAAACTAGAGCAATGGGTCCTGCTGCAGAACTTGGCAACAAACTGACGTACCCAACATCCAGTAGATTTGTGATTCTAACACCATGCATGTACACTACTTTGTGAGGTCCATGTGTTGTGTGGTCTGTAATTCCGTATAAAGATTCTGGTTTTCAGCCAGCTGATATCTCAGTTCTCTGTAAAACCATTTCATTGTAAATCAACAGAAAGCATTTCACCATATTTTTTTTATTTAACAATACTTGTTCTTCTGCAGAAGCAAACTTCTTAGTATTCTTTACCTTTTCCTCTCTGTTTTTTAGATAATATCATTGGGAAGAACTAATACAAGAGCAAGCCTGAGACAAAACATTCTCTTAACAACTAGTTTTTTTTTTTGTGTGTATGTTTTTTAGTCAGAATTCCTTTTTTGTTCAATAAAAAGATTTTTAGGTTAGGTGTATTACATGTATATCATATTGTTTTTGCAGTTGTTGTAAACAGCGTGAAGCGACATGATTTGCTATTAACAGTGAGCAACCCTCGGGATTCTTCCCTACCATATTACATTTCTTCTTGATCTCAAATATTTCCAGCTATGCTATCCATCCTAGGCCCTTAAAATTCACTAATTTGAGATTATTGAACCATAGTCCATAGGAAAGCTTATTTGGCTATTTGCACCCTTAAAAGGGATAAAAACTACTTTACAAAATCACAAACCAAATAAACAGAAACCATACTTCAAAACATTACCCGCCAATGTCTCACACTCCTTACACTCACCATGTCTCTGAAACCCACTTTGAACAATCTCTCAATAACCTCCATCTTTCACAAATGCAAATCCATCTTACAATTCAAACAATCCCATGCCCAACTTATTCTCCAAGGTCTTCCCCACTCTCCATCCACCCTCAGACCCCTCATTTCCTTCTCAGCTCTCCATCTCTCTGGCGACATCGAATACGCCCTCCTTCTCCTCCTCCAAACCCCAATCCCTCCCTTACTTTTCTTCTTCAATACCGTCATTCGGGGCCTTGCTAGGTCTCGCACCCGGCCGACTTATTTAGTAGACTCCCTTGCTATTTGGTGTAGAATGGGGGAGCTAGACCTGGCCCCGAATAGTTTTACCTTCACTTTTCTATTCCAAGGGTGTGCGAATGCAGTGGCAATTGGGTTGGGTCAGCAGTTTCATGGAATGGTGGTGAAGAGGTATGTTGAGGGGAATGTTTGTGTTTGTAACTCGATGATACGGTTTTATTCGGTGTGTGGGAAGGTAGGTGATGCTCGAAGGGTGTTTGATGAAAGTAGTGTGGTGGTGGATGTTGTTTCTTGGAACTCTATGATGAATGGGTATATTGGAAATGGGGATATTGAGAAAGCTGTTGCGGTGTTTGAGAGAATGCCTGAGAGAAATGAGGTTTCGTGGAACAGCTTGGTTGGTGGACTTGCCAAGTTTGGGAAGCTTGATGAGGCTTGTCGTGTTTTTGATGAGATGCCTGTTAGGAATGTTGTCACATGGGTTGTGATGATTTCGGCATATGCTCAGAATGGGAGGCCAAAGGAAGCTTTGGGGTTGTTTCAGGAGATGCAGTTGATTGACGTGGAACCTAATTCTGCTATTTTTGTGAGTGTTCTTTCTGCTTGTTCCCAGTTAGGATCTTTGGTTATGGGGAATTGGGTCCATTCATACATTCAGAAGAATTGTATTAAGATTGATTCTACACTATCTGCGGTACTTGTTGATATGTATGCGAAATGTGGAAGCATTGAACTAGCGATGCAAGTGTTCCATTCATCTAAGGAAAAGGATGTGTCAACATACACGGCAATGATATCAGGGTTGGCTATCAATGGGCAGAGTGAAGAATCACTTTGGCTTTTTGACAAGATGATCAATGAAGGAATTGTACCCGACCGTGTTTCATACGTGGCAGTTTTATCAGCTTGTAGCCACTATGGTTGGGTCCAAAAAGGTTTTCACTACTTCAATTCAATGGTTTGTTTGCATGGGATCAAACCAGAGTTGGATCACTATGCATGCATAGTTGATCTTCTTGGTCGTGCGGGTTTGTTGGAGGAAGCAGAGAGGTTCATACATGCCATGCCTATAGAGCCTGACAACGTTATCTGGGGTTCCCTACTTGGTGCGTGTAGAATCCACGGAAATGCTGAAATGGGAGAAAGAGTGGGGAGTTTGTTGATAGAATCCGATACGTGCCATGATGGTCGTTATGTTCTTTTGTCAAACATTTATGCAGAGTCCAGTAAAAGGGACTATGCCGAAGAGATCCACAGAACAATGAGAAGAAGAAAGATCAAGCGGGTTCCTGGATGTAGCTCAATTGAGGTGGATGGTGCTGTACATGAATTTGTAGCAGGAGACAGTAACCATGGTAAAAGAGATGAAATATATATGGTTTGGGAAAACATAAATAAGGAGATTAGGAAATTTGGTTATGCTCCATCCACAGGATCGGTTGTGTTTGATGTGGAAGAAGAGGAGAAGGAAACCATGGTTGGTTATCACAGCGAGAAACTGGCCATCGCATTTGGGTTTATCAGCACAAAGCCTGGGTCAATCCTGCGGATTGTGAAAAATATCCGGATATGTAGAGACTGTCATTCGGCAATTAAACTTGTTTCAATGGTTTTTAATAGAAAGATTGTGATTAGAGATAGAAAACGGTTTCACCATTTTGAAGGTGGATCGTGTTCTTGCATGGATTACTGGTGATCTAGGCCATACTGAAAACTCAAGTTCAAAAGCAAAAGTCGAAATGGATGCAGTAATGAGCAATTAAGAAGCTGCACAAATTTCACCACATAAGCAAAATGGGGAACTGAAGACATATTCAAGTGGCATTGAGCTTAAAATCATCTTATTTTGGTTCGTCTGGTTGCAAGAGAAAAAGAAAGAAAATAGTTACAGGGTATATTCGAAATCCCCGAGGATTAGCACCACCTTGTTCTCCTGTTGCAAAGTTTGAACACACAACATGGCTGATCATACAGATTTTAAGGTAAATATTAGTGTCAATTATCACATGTTCATTTCAGATGACCTCCACCTTTGTGGGAGTTTGATTTTACGCCCTGATTATCTGAAATGGGAAGAAAAACTAATTTTCTCGTATTACAGGGTCAACTGAGTGTGTTCAGGATATTTATGCAGGTCATGATTGATATTACAGAGTTCACAATGGCAATGGTTGATTCCTGCAATATGCAATTCTAATCTGTGTCTGGAACACCAAGTTGTGCAATTGGGAAATGATGACTGCTATAAGGTTATTAATTTTTTTTTTTTCCTTTTCTTCTTGTAGTTCTCATTTTTATTTGTATTTGATTTCACATTGGCTTCAAGATATTCCCTAGAAAGGCAATACTTTCTCTTTTTATTTTGGGCGTATACATCTCTTTCGAGACCTTATACATTATGGCCCAATCGTCTGAGTCTAAGTGATGTAATTCAAATGTAGAGCAGTCATTTGTTAGACCACCAATAAAGTACACGTATATAAGGCGTAACAAGAGAGTGGAGTCATCTAACAACCAAGAGAAAGCATAGCAAGCAAGTGGTCTGCAAATCAGTTAGATGCAGTTAAGAGCAGTCAAGTTGCTCTGTCAAGTTGTTCATCGATGCAGTTAGCAATCTGTCAAGTTGTTGTTGCTCTGTCAAGTTGTTCATCTGTGATCTGTCAAGTTGCTTTGTAATAATTAGCAATCTGTCCAGTTGTTCTATGATGCTAGAGGAGACACATTGTATAAATAGAACTCAGGAAGAACAATTGAGTGTGTTGAATTCTGTACATGAGCTGAGCTTATGCTCCACAATTGGGAGAGACAAGCCTCTCGAAATGCTTGACAACAATGTACAAACTACTTTCCTTCTTCAATAAACAGGTCTTCCTTCTCTGATAGCTCCTCTTTTTAATTTGCTATCTGAATCTGCAATTCATATCATCATTTTCTGGCTGAGTACTCAAATAATCTCTACTACCACGTCATAAGTGTATAATTTTAGCATAAATTTTGTTCTGTGTTCAACGCTCTGTCAGTTATTTGTAAACACATTCCTTTGCCTGTGAATATTATACTCTTCTGTTATCCAAATCATTTGTTTAATATAGTGGCAGGTTTTACGAAGCATTGGCCTACATAATACTCTAAGAATTTGACAGAAACTCAGAATCATTTTTACATGATAAATGGTATCCTAAACGTTCCTTTGGCTGCTCTATGATTTTATTGTCCTGCTGATTTTCACTAGATTTCTCTCGTTTATCTTCATCTCTTCAAAGTATGATTCTCTGACTTTGTAATTTCTGTCTATCTAATCCTTGTAAAAGTAGGTGGTCCAACCTTAGTCACAAGAGCATGAGGCGCGATCGGGTATGGGAGCGTGAGAGCGCTTAACTTCAAATTGTGTGTTCGTGTTCAAAGCATCTGAGACCATCTATATATGTAATGTACTTTTATAATGTTATTCTTATATATTTTAAAACATTAACTTGAGTTTCACTAATTTTATATTATCAATATCAAGTCAACAGAACAAATTATTAAATAATAGTTTATTGAGATTGACAACATACATAAGATACATTGTTATATTTATTAATAATCATAATTAGTATGTTTATATAGATAGAAACTTGAATACTGTTATGTAAATGAAACATTTTTAGTGATATACATCAAAGTATAATAATCATTAAAAAAAATTCCATAGATTGATGAAACAAAAGCATTTGAAAGATGATTAAATTTAGGAAGTGAAGTTGCATAACCATAAAGTGGAGATTTGAAAATAGTAGGCTCCAAATAAAAATGTATGTCATAATAGTAAGGGGAGATTCAATAGTAAGAGGCATGTCTTGAAGCAGAGTATGTCATAATAAAATTGTTATGATATGTCTTAAATCGGGAAAAGTCGTGATAGGAAAATGTATGATCTGAATTTTAAAATGAGTATGTGAGAATTTGAGAAAAATGATATGTGCAAGAGATTATGGAAATTTTCATCCATTAGAAAGGATTGGTTTATTAAAAAGTTATGACTTTGTTGATCGTATGATTTGTGCATAAGAATAGTTGATCATATAGTTGTTGCATTATAAATAAGTTGTATAATATTATGTAAGGCAGATATGAACGTATCAGGAGCTGTGGATCAATAATTTTATGTTTTAATTGCTGCTAATTTTTTTCTTATTTTATTCTACTCAACCCATTTTGCTTGCTTCAAATCATCAGAGCGGGGATCTAAGATTTTGAGAGTGAGGTTTGGTAAACTATAAAGCAGGGATTTGAGAAAAATCCGCCCTAAAGCACTAGAGCTAGGTTTAGGAGCGTGAGCATCACACCTAACAGAAGGTTTATATGACTAAGGATGAACCCTGGGATGTTAAACCTTATCTTCTTCTTGTCATCCTTAGAAGCTTATGATCACAACTTGTTTACCACCAACATACCAAATCTGTTTTCTTCTTAGTAGTCAGAAACAAAAGAGAACAATCACCACTATTCAATTATTTAGGCAATGTTTCTTGAGCTTGTCTTATGCAATCTTATTATCCTTTTCAGAACCCATGATTTTTTCAAAAATCCCTCTCACAGTCCGGAGACTGTCAGTTCTTGTCTTTCTTTCTATTTTGTATCTTCTTATTTCTCAAGGGAATCTTCCACCGACACTGGTGATGGGAAAACTCTTTGTCCTCATTTTTGTTGTTGATGTCAACTCGTGTTCCAGTCCTGGAATCTTGTTTTAACCATCTAATCTATCAAAACTAAAGTGACACAACTTTTTGTCTTCACCAACAAACTGAACTTTTAGATAGATAAATCGATAAGATCATTCAGTTGTCTTGCAGCTATGTAGCTTGTGAGTTACCGTCCTGGACCATTTGCTAAGGTATTTGATCTTTAATCTCTATAAGCTGAGTGGACCTCTGCTGCCCTACCCCTACATATTTCCTATGAGGGATTCATCCATTAATAATTGAGTGTTTGGTTATCAATGCAAGCTTACCACCATCAGAGAATGCTTTGCAAAAGCTATAACCTTCCAAGGTTTCTTTCCTTGTATATTGGTTTTATTCTATACCATCATAACACCTCTTGACCTTTCAGTTTTAGTTGCTATATTTACACGAGATACAAATTTAGTTAACAGTTACATGAGATTAAGGAATCACCTAAACTCCATGACAGTAATTTGCAATCCTCAGAGCAAGGTGAATCAACTATGTCAAATTTGCGTCTAGAATCTCTGTTTAGGATGAGTCTCTTCAAATACAGCTCTACATATCATCAGAGTTTCAACTACTTGTAATTAGTTGAAGCTTCTTAGCAAATCCACCCACAAGAAACCCTTAACAAGTTGGCTTTCTTATCTTCTTTACATGATGGTTTGTCGAACATTGTAGTTTGTTCTACATTTCCCCCCCTCTCTTTCTACTTTTGGAACTGTATTCACTCAAGCAGTCACAGTGATTCAGAATGAAATTATTATTCAATATATTATATACAAATAAATTCCTGATTCAGTCGTTCTCAAATGAATCATTTGCTCGAAATTTATTATAATTAAAAACAGCATAATGGTGGAAAGAGAGACCTGCCAAAAACGAAGTGCACAAGAGCATTTCTGCTATCTAGCGGAAGTTCTTTAAATGTACGTAGATCATCAGAGATAGTCATTCTTCTCAGGGCTGCTACTCCATGCTCTGGGTCTTTTAGCAAAGATGGCAACCCACTACCCATTGGATTCTCTGGAGATGGAGAATGATTATTTTGTGCTGCAAGAGCTTCCATGATTATGATTAGGGCCTTGGACTTACTGCACTACTTTGGAATCTGGAGGAAGTCGAGGGAATACTAGTTGAGAGACTTTTAACCAGGGGTATGAAAGACTGGACAACATCTGTCATGTAAGGTCGATAATCGGCTTCTTGTTGCACACATACAGCTGCAATAGCAGCTACCTGTAGCACCAGAAAGATAAAAAGAATAGTATATTACGTGGAATGCGAATGCTAGCTGGAAGTGACTATAACTGCGAGATAAACACACACCTGAATTAGTTCCTTCTTTGAATATTGTCCTTGTAGAGCTGGGTCAACCATTTCCTCAACCTCCTCTCTGTTTGTCAACCTTGGAAGTGCCTATAGTAACAAAAAATATATCTAGGTTAACTAAGTTTTGCAGAAAGATTGTTTCTGATAACAAGTGATGTATGATTAATAAATGATGATAACTAGAAATGGCAAGGAATCTTTAGTAGAAACAGAAGGTAGAGCTTGTTTGCAGGAAGATTGTACTCTTATTGAGTGTCTCATACTTTAATGGTATCCCAAACATGATTAGAGTAGTGACGTAAGAAGGAAAATTTTCTTAAGAGATCTTATCAAACAGATTAGTTTCTATGTTACTATAGGAAAGGAGGCATCAGTTATATGAGGGGAATTGAATTGCTGGGTTTCATTACTAACCCATGAAACTAGTGAATGTTCCCCTGGAGGCCGTTTGGTATCAACAGGTACACGCCCTGTCAGTAGCTCTAGTAAGACTACTCCATAACTGTAAACATCTGATTTTGTGGTCAGCTTTCCTGTTAATGCGTACCTACATTACAAAGGAAAAGTTAATAATTCGCTGCTTGCTGATTGAAAACATATTTTAATGATACTTAAATATTCTAAGGTTCTGTTGGGAGCATTTCTTCAGTACATAAACAATAAAATGCATTGAAATACATATGCAAATAAGAGTTGCTAGTGTGAAAGGAGGAACAAGTTCAATACCACCTTTTCTGCGGATTTTATTTTTGATGTAATGAAGAATTTTCCTTTTAGTTTATATGTGTTTTTGGGTGTACAACTGCACAAGTATAGATCTATAAAGTAGAATACTCACTCAGGAGCCACATATCCAATGGTCCCTAACATGGGCGTCGACATCTGGCCATTGATCTTGTCTGGGCCTGTCTTGGCTGTCCCCAAATTCGACACTTTAGCCCTATAGTTATGATCTAATACAACATTGCTGCATTTGAAATCTCGGTGTATGACAGATGGAACTACGTGCTCATGGAGGAACTCAAAAGCTCTGGCGCAATCAAAAGCAATCCTCAGACGTGTCTCCCAGTTCAAAGGACGACAATATTGGTGGTGAGAAGGGTGGAGATATTCGTGAAGACTACCATTGTGCATGAATTCAAATATCAGGAGCCGGTGATGTTGGTCAGCGCAGTAGCCAAGCAGCTCAACCAAGTAGGGAGAATGCAACCGGCTCAACAGGTCCACCTATATTTTTGGTAAATCAAGTACTCAGTAACTATAGTCAAATTCTTAACTTTCAGTGAGCAAGAATAACAGATGACGGCTCCACGGTTAGAGCTTGGCGGATGGTACCACTAAGTCACGGATTCAAACCCAGCTTGCGTATGCTTGTGAGACACAAAGAGAACTGTCGAGGACTAGTTAACTAAACAAATATATGGACTAGTTAACTAAAAATGTGTTGGCTCTTAAATCCAAGAATAAAACAATAAAGAAGATTATGGATCAAATAGAAACAAAGATAATTAAGGCGACAGACCTCAACCCTGAACTCACGCTCCCCTTGTTTGCCTTCCCTGTGTAGCTTCTTAATTGCTGCAAATGTCCCGTCATTCAAAATGCCTCTGTACATTACCCCAAACCTTTCATTCCCAATCACATTCCTTTCATTGAAACCTTCTGTTGCCATTTCAAGCTCTCTGTATGTAAAAACTTGAACTCCTTTGAACTTGCGTTGTGGTATAAGACCCAAAGTCCCTCCATATAGACACCTACTCTTCGCATCTTGTTTTCAGCATCAAATACCCGAAATTGAATCAGCAAAAACAATCTATAATTCTTACAAACAAATAATAGTGAAACAAAATCTCAAAAATTCATATAATTTTTTTTTTGTCATGAATTCGAATTGGTGGTTAGCTGATTTACCTGGGCTACCATCAAAATTATTAGAATTACGAATACCAAATACATAGGATTTGTTGTTGCTGTTTTGGTTGCTGATGCTCTTACTCTTGCGTGTTTCATTGTTCTCTTTGGACTTGAGTCTCCGAAGAATTATCATTATAATGAACAAGGTGGCAAAAAGTATGACAATTGAGACAATGGATATGATGATAATGAGTAATGAGGTAGGGATTTGTAGGTTGTGATGATGGAGTTGTGGGTGTGAGTTTTGATGATTATAGTCATGACTGGTTGTGTTAAAAAGCCCAGGAGGGGTTGGAGGGGTGAGGACACCACCAGGTTCAGTCATCATGAGCAGCCTTTGCAGGAGAAAGAGAAATGGAAGCAATGCAAGAGAGAAAAAGAAAAATAATAGATACAGAGAAAAAGAAGAAGATTGTGTTGGGATTAGAGAGGCTGAGTAAAGGGGTAATATTGTGAGTCTGTGAACCCAATTGTACTGTCAAGGCTGTTGTGTGTTTCACTTCCTAGTAGAGGTCAACCTGTGCCACAAGGTTCCATACTTCTTTCACATGCTCTCATTAATTCACTCCCTCTTTTAAGTCTACAGTCTCTTAGAATTTTTGTGTGAAATTTTAGACTCTTCTATACTTAGTCTGTCCCTTGCATTGTCGTAACTACTGAGTCTTGTCTCTATCTTTCTGTCAGAGAATTTTGGAAAAATCTTGACTGTCTAATGATCATCTTAGTTAGTAACTTTTAGTTATGTTTTTTTTTTTTGGTGTTGTTGGGAAGGCTTGAACAAATCCCAGGTTTGTAGTTGAAAGATGGTTGCCCAACAAAAACTTCACAACTTTTTCAAAATTTAAATTGGAGATAGTTGTAGACCCCTTGAATAAATGAAATATCAGGAGCATTTAAGAAGATTGAATAAACTAAAAACATTGCCAAGGATAGAAGTAAGTAAGGGACCATGATTTTCCTTTTGTGCAATTCCTTTAATATTTTTCATCCATTTTCATGAATAATTGGTTATAAATGTGGAACATTCGCGACTAGGTTTTGATAGTGATGATGCTGCAGATCCCACCGATTACAACTTCTGAATCGGCACATGACTAAGTGATAGTTGAGTGTATGATCATTGAAAAATCATGTAAGTGTTGCAGTTAAACTAGGATTGTGTGACTAGTCCAAACGAGGAAGGATAATTTCTTTGTTATGGAGTAGGATTTAGATTCCTTATTAACATATGTTTCCTATCTCGTTTCAAATTGGGATATTATGTAATTGCTAACCTCTATATATAGAGGCTCATATCAATGAATAAGATAACTCTCTGTTTTCCTCCCTACTCTTGTTTTTTGCTTTCTTTACATTACTTTCAACACGTTATCAGCACGACTGTCATGCATTTTCTATTAAGCCTGAACAAAATACTCATCAGTCTTGTTCAAAGTGTCTTATTACCTTGCATATTCATCAACCTTGTTGGGTATCATTAATAAACTTTGTAAGAAACATTGCAGGAATGGATATAGCAATGTTAACCTTGCATATTCATCAACCTTGTTGGGTATCATTAATAAACTTTGTAAGAAACATTACTGGAATGGATATAGCAATGTAAATCTATAGATTTCCTTGAAGACACTATATTAATACATACATACAACACCTAACACAAACAAAATGCATAACCATATGACTCATAAATAACAAGATCGTGTTTGATAAACCACAAAGATGAGATGCACTAGAATGATCAATAATTATATTTTACTGAAAAGCAGCATGAAACAAAGAGTTTTAATCTTACTTGGCTGATTGGCAAACAAGAATATGAAGTTGCTCAAGTTAAGAGAACCTACAGAGAATGCAATACCAGAGCCCAGATAGGATAGGCCAGCAATATAATGATTCTAATTGGGTTTGAGATACCACTGTTCCGAGTAAAAGAATTTATGAAGATGCTAACGGCGAATGGTGTTTGCGTGGGGATTTTTTCTTAATAGCTGCTAGGGTTAGGGCTCGTGCTGATAGCGTATTCTTCATAAAGCAATGAAAACAAGACATGCTTAAGGTGCACTAAATCAAGCTAATTCTTTCTGATCTATCGTCATCGATACATTTGGCTTTCTCATTGTTTATCAATTTTCTTGCAACGTTACTAACTCCTCTGAAACTTTGTGATGGCTTACTTTGATTATATGTAAGTTTTATAGCGTTTGTGAATTAATTTAAATTTCAGTCCCTCCCAAATAGCTTTCTACTCCATTCCCTCCGAGTCGAACTATGGAAGTTCGCACCAAGTCGAACAGTGGGGGTTCGCATTCGCTCCGAACTATGGCAGTTCGTGAAACTTGAACTATGGTATTCGCTCCGAACTATGGCAGTTCGTGTAGCATTGAACGATGACCATTCACGACCAGTGTTTGAAACTTCGAGTTTCATTTTAATCCAATTCCATGGATATATGTTTCTTGGAAGCATTGGCTTAGAAACGCATCGTGAAAATGGGCAAGAATATCTTTGCATTACCTTTAATGATTGCGGGCGAAAGCGCATCTTAGAGAAGTTATCGTGTCTCTCGAGTGGGCTTTACGCCACGACTATTCAAGCTATTGAATCCAATAATGTTATAAGAGAGAATCTCTTGGATTCAGACACGTATTGACTTTGGCACGACAGATTAGGACATCCCGGTCGTGATTTGAAGATCCGTATTTTCAAAACTTCTCACGGACATCCATTCTTTCGAGCTACCCAAAGCACTAAAAGGAATCCGCTTCGGTTGACCAACACTGGTCCACGGGCCGTTGCACCAAGGGGTGCACCCACCGCTGCTGTCGTCGCCACCGCACCACGGGGTGCCGCCATGCACGCAGCTCGCTCGTTCTGCAAAGCCTGTTCATTGGGAAAATTAGGACTGAGACCGTTCTATGCAAAGATTTCTAAAGAGTCCATCCCATTTTTACAGTGAATTCAAGGGGATATTTGTGGACCTATCCAACCAACTTGCGGACCATTTAGATATTTTATGGTGTTGGTTGATGCGTCGACGCGCTACTGTCCACCCGAAATGCTGCATATGCTAAACTCTTAGCCCAGATTATTCGGTTGAGGACTCACCACCCGGATTACCCTATTAAGTCAATTCGAATCGATAATGCCGAAGAGTTTACATCGAAAACATTGATGATTATTGCATGTCCATTGGGATTGATGTTGAACATCCGGTTTCCTATTTTCACACCCAAAACAGTCTCGCAGAAGCCACCATCAAGAGGTTACAGATGGTCGCTCGGATGTTGGTTATGCGCACCAACTGCCTATATCCGCATGGGGCTATGCAATTTTCCACACAGCAATGTTACTCCGTTTGAGGCCGGTTGCCACCCAACCATTCTTTGCGTCACAGCTGGTGATTGGGTACGAACTGGATCTTTCGTACTTACGCATTTTTGGGTGCGCGATTTATGTGTCAATTGCGCCGCCACAACGTACCAAGATGGGACCTCAACAAAGGATGGGTATATATGTGGGATATGATACACCATCAATTATCCGCTACTTGGAACCCTTGACAGGCGATCTCTTACCGCACAATTTGCGGATTGACACTTTGATGATACAGTCTTCCCGTCGTTAGGGGGAGATAAGAACGTTAACGTTCAACAAGAACAACTAGAATTTTCGTGGTATGTCCTCACTTTGTCTCATCTTGATCCCCGAACCACACAGTCTGAGAGTGAGGTGCGGCGAATTCTCAATCTTCAGAGCGTAGCAAATAAGTTGCCAGACGCTTTCACTGATATCGCAAAAGTGACGAGATCACATATACCTACTGCAAACGTGCCTGCAAGGATTGACGTCCCCACCACAGGACGTAGCGCCGCCCGTGACGAAAATGGTGTGCATGGTACCTTGGCGGCTAACCAATCATCTGATCCCGCGAGAAAGCGCGGTAGACCACTGGGTTCGATGGATTCTCGTCCTAGGAAGAGGACGCAGACGACACAAACCAATCCATCTGACATTGTTATCTCGATCGAACCATCCCATGAGAATATCCCAGACTATGGATATATCCGAGAGGAGTCATCGTTGGGGACGCCTCAACGTCGGTACCTACTCTCGAGAATAGAGAAATCTCGGTCAATTATGCATGCATAGATGGGACATGGAATCGAAACAAAATCATCATCGATGATGTATTTGCATACTCAGTTGTGCGCGAAATCATAGCTTGCGATGATATCGAACCCCGCTCTATTGAAGAGTGTCAACGTAGAGCTGACTGGCCAAAATGGAAAGATGTGATCCAGGTTGAATCGGATTCCCTAACGAAACGGAAGGTGTTTGGGCCGATACTGCCAACCCCTCCAGATGTAAAACCCGTCAGATTTAAATGGGTATTCGTTAGGAAGTGTAATGAGAAAAACGAGATTGTGAAATATAAGGCTCGTCTCGTGGCACAAGGTTTTTCTCAACGCCCTGGGATCGATTACGAGGAGACGTATTCTCCCATAATGGACGTAATAACATTCCGCTACCTTGTCAGTTTGGTAGTTTCCGAAAAACTGAATATGCAACTTATGGATGTGGTTACGGCATATCTCTACGGGGATCTAGATACAGAGATATACATGAAAGTTCCGGATGGACTTCGTTTGCCCGAATCAAGTAGCTCTAAACCACAGAGCACGTTTTCTATTAGATTGAAACGTTCACCTTACGGATTGAAACAATCCGGACGGATGTGGTATAACAAAATAAGTGAATACTTGATCGGAAGGGGATACATAAACAATGAGTTATGCCCATGCGTGTTCATTAAGAGAACAAGTTTCGGGTTTGTTGTTGTTGTGGTTTATGTCGATGACATGAATTTAATTGGAACTCTAGAGGAGTTAAAGGAAACCGCTGAGCACCTGAAGTCTGAATTCGAGATGGGAAAACCCGATTTTGCCTCGAATTGGAGATCGAGCACCGTGTCGATAGGATTATGATTCACCAATCGGGCTATATTCAGAAATTGTTAAGGCACTTTAATGAGGATAAAGCTAAGCCTTGTATCACTCCCATGATCGTCCGGAGTCTGAATTCGAAGAAAGATCCATTCCATCCCAAGGAAGAGGATGAGGCATTACTAGAGGCAGAGGTGCCCTACCTAAGTGCAATAGGCGCATTATTGTACTTAGCGCAATATACGAAACCGGACATCTCATTCGCTGTGAACTTGTTGGCTCGATTTAGTTCTGCGCCGACACGCCACCATTGGACTGGCATTAAAGACATATTTCGATACCTAAGAGGTACGATTGATATGGGCTTGTTTTATCCCTACAGAGAGAGATCAAAATCGAACGTTGATCCTCACGAAGTGGGAAATCCCCAAAAACCGAGGGTAGGGCCACATCTCCCACCGTCGACCGACGCCGGTCAAGCCACCGTCAACGCCGGCAAACGTGATGTCGCTCGCTTTGGTTAGACTCCAAGTGATGTCTTGACAGGTTTTGCTGATGTTTGGTATCTCTTGACCGCACAAAGGACGTTCCCAAACGGGTTATGTATTTACCATGGGGAATACAACAATATCTTGGAGGTCGACAAGGCATACTCTTGTTGCTACTTCTTCGAATCATGCAGAGATTATTGCTCTCACGAAACAGTTCGTGAATGTGTATGGTTGAGATCCATAATTAGGCATATTCGAAGTACTTGTGGTTTGAAGTCAACCACAAATGAACCTACGTGCATTTACAAGGATAATGTCGCTTGCATTGAACAAATGAAGCTAAGTTACATCAAATGCAACAATACTAAGCATATATCGCCGAAATTCTTCTATAATCAGCAGCAACAAATGCTCCTGAAGATTGAAGTAAAAGAGGTTAGATATGATGACAATGTGGCAGATCTTTTCACGAAAGCTTTACTGAAAGCAACTTTCGAGAAACATGTACGTAGTATCGGACTACGTAAATTGTCTGATCTCCCTTGATTGTTGGTATCAAGGAAATGACGCGTTGTACTCTTTTTCCTTCAACCAAGGTTATTTTTTCCCACTGGGTTTTTGTTACTTGGCAAGGTTTTAATGAGGCAACATGGCATGCGTCATCGACGTAACGTAATGTCGCGTTTGGACGTCACAAGGGGGAGTGTTGCAGTTAAACTAGGATTGTGTGAGTAGTCCAAACGAGGAAGGATATCTTCTTTGTTATAGAGTAGAATTTATATTCCTTATTGACATAGATTTTCTATCTCGTTTCAAATTGAGATACTATGTAATTGCTACCTTTATATATAGAGTCATATCAATGATTAAGATAACTTTATGTTTTCGTCCCTACTCTTATTTTTTGCTTTCTTTATGTTAGTGTTACTTTCAATAGTAAGTTCTTTTGGTTCTTAAGGACTGAAAATGACATTAGGAAGGGAAGGGCTATACATAAGGACATAACACTGAGCATGTGGGTTGGGTTCTCTCTGTCTGTCTGTCTAAGTTTAAGTTGATTAGATGCTCTCCTCTCATCTGCTCTGCTATTACAGCTCATTTGGCCGCGACCTTACATTTTGTACACTCCATCTTCCTGTTTTTTTTTTTCTAGGCAACTGTACGCGAATTATGTTCGCCCTGAAAGAATTTTTAATGCAGAAATGAAACTGTAATTATGATATGCTGGGGACGAACACGTACGTGCTTACAAGAACAGAAGTATGTGACTCTTGTACTTCAATAATTATCGAGCCTCCATTTTTTTATTGTCAGTTTCTAAACTTTTTTTTTTGGGACAACAATGTTTCACTGTGGTCCACGGGAGTGTTCGGTAGTAGAAAATTAAATTCTGAAGAAAAAATGGAGATTAGCAGAGAAGAGAGGATGTAAGTCGCGCAATTCCCATTTTATTAGCCATAAGATTCATTTTATACTTCGAATTTATTTATTTATATTAAAATCTTGGAAAATTGTGTACGCTGCAATGCTGGTTTTCAACGATTACCAAACAGTCTCTTCTTATTGTACCATCATAAAGTGACGGAATCAGCATTCACTATGGTGATTGCCATTTGAGTTCATCTTGAATCAACACATTTGATCCATCAGATTGTATTTGCCACTAATTGACCTTCTACTTTCAGAACTAAAAAACTGCTTGTGTGAGCCTCTCAGGCTACAACCTACAAGCATGACTTTCATCATTTACGAAGTATCTACTAAATCCAATCAGAGTTATTAAGAATTTGTGTTCTGGGTGATTGAAAAGTTCTTGAGAAATGTCAATGGTAACCTGATTGGATGGTTAAGGCTATGGTGGTTTATCCCCCACGTCTTGGGTTCTATACCCACCGGCGGCATGCTTGCCTTTCAAAGAAAAGAAAAAAAAGTTCCCTGAGAAAATCATAAAAAACAAAGACGTGCAAATGTAGTAATGTACCACCTACATAAACAACAATACAGGATGATGACCTGCAAGCGAACTTTGGTGTGATTTATTTTCAACGCGAGCAAGCGTGTTTAGTTGAATGCTGAACCGTATAGTCATTGTTCAATGTTAAATTGTTAATATGGTTCCACCAATCGAAGACACAGCTTTCACTTAACCTTCAGAAGCCATTTTCCTACCTACCCAATGAGTTGTGTTTTGGTGAATCCATTGAAGTCCCCCCTCCCCCTCTCCCTCTCTCCCTCTCCCTCTCTATCAGTTTCTTCTTCAAAATCAAAACTGGTGTTGTTTTGAGTAATGGGTCACCATCCTAACTGTTATTTCACCAAAAGGGATCTACTCCATAACTTCCAATCACTAGCAAGGCTGTTAATGCACCAAATTGTAGCCATGTGTACTTTTTACTCCTCCATAACTGGTACACCATTCAATGGTTCCTATCAGAAGGGGGCCCTAAAGTAATTGGTATCATTTCTTTCTTCCATCATACAAGTGATGTAACCATCAACTTCAGCCATGGTTATTAAATCTTCTATTTCTTGTCATGTGCCCTGCTTGGTCTTACTTGGCAAGGTTTGTAAGTTGCAAAATAGTAAGAGATGAAGACTTACTGGCGTCCAACAAATAATTGAAGAATTTTGATCAAAGCCCAAAAAACAGCCAGCCACCCTTATGCTAAGAAAGCTGCAGAACATCCATCACACAAATCACATGGTGAGGATCAAAGCACACTTGCCTACATGGAATCAAGTCAGTCCGGGATCATAATAAACTCTTGGACCACATTGTCGCATGGGACTGGGACCTAGCATGTCGAGAATATTGTCAATTCATATTCTCTAATCTCAATGCTCTTTCTCTTTTTACTATTCTCCATGTCCTCTCATCTTTCACTTCTTCAAAAATTTATTATACTTCCTTCTCTACTGGTCAAGTCATCCTTAACTCCCCTAGAACTCGAGCTTCCAGCCATTACCTTGTCAAATCCTTTCCATCGCATCCACGAGTAGCCTACAATGAATCTGAGTTAATACCAAGCAACGCCTCAGGCCTGTATTCTGAGTGTAACAAGCACCTATTTGTTTTGAAGGGCAATTTTCTAACAGATTTTTAATGCATCAACAATTATAAATCCTAAAGAAGTGGAGATCTAAAGAAACATGGTGGCAACACAAAACTCAATGGCACCTTTGTATAATTTATTTGTATAGTTCCCAGCTAATCCTTTCTCAGCAATCCAGACCAAACATGGATAATGGACATACAGCATGATAATAAGGATACGCTGGGATGGTTTTGAGACATATGGGTAAAAGATCTGTCAGGTTTCAGGTTTTAAGAAAATTGTTCTCAGCAAGTACGAAAATCTTCCAGGAAAGGAATTTCAAGGAAATCAGAACCTCAGAAGGAAAAGGAGAAAAATATGACACAGACTGAAGACAGGCAACACAAGAAACAGTCAGCGATTATCTCCTCCTCCATCACCAGCAGAATTGCCCAGGCCCCTAAAAATTGGCACAAAAACTGAGAATTAATATATTTGTATTATATAATCAAATAACAAAATAACAAAATAAAAAATAAACTGGAAGCTTGTACCAGTGTGATAGTTACTCAGCCAAGAACAAATAAATATAGCATGGAATCAATTTTGGACTAAAAAGAATTCAGTGAAGAGCAAATCAGGAGGCATGGTGCAAATGAAAGGATACACCTACATGTGAATTAGTACTTGCTGACTATTCCAGTTCTCGACAATTTGCAGTCTCTAGTTATCACATGAAAAAAAATTATATTACTGTGAAAAATTCATTTCAGCTCTACTGTCTTCTTTCTTGGCAAACCTAAGTTATGCAAGTCTTCTCCCTCTGTTTGGTACAAAGAAGGAAATAAAATAAATAAATAAATAAATATTTTTAAGGACAATCTGGGATAAATAAATAAATCTTCAGTTCTATATAATGACTAAAACTCAAAATGTCTGTAGAGAATAATGTCCGCTACATTTTCAAAGAAATCCTTCGAGGTGATTGTTTGTAAATAAAACAGCACAAAATCACGTGAATGAAGTTGCCAGAAAATGTAAGTTACATTCTCTCAGTTCTTGTATCAACCATTTATTCGTCATCCAATAGATATAATATTGAACAAGTGACGACTAAGAAACTTTCATTGAGAATTCTTTTTCATATCCCACTTACCGCTGAAATCAGGTCAAATAACTAAAGATTGAGAAAAATATGCAAGGGGGATATGGCATAGAAAGAAATTTACAGAAGAGTGGCGTAGACCACGAGTATACACTGTGCACTTGAGAAAGTTAGCATATCTAAATCTTATACAGCAACGCATTCAGTTGAAGACTTAAAGTAGCTCAATTTGTTCATGAACTATTTCCCCACAAACCATCAGTCCGTAGCTCCAAATTGATACTTTAAATATCCTCATCATCCTCAATTTAAAGCAATCAGCAGCCAATTACTAAGTGATTTCATAATTCAATTAAAAATCCATAACAAACTAAGTGTACTAAATAAATATCGAGTACTTAGCATAATAAATGAAACAAAAAACAAAACTTATTGATCATTGGCGCCCCAACAGCGTTGCACCACAGAGAAAAAGAAACCTCTGAGACAACATAGAGAAAAAACTCGAGTAGGATTTCCATTATGACAGAAAAAAGAGGAAATGTTGCCCTTTTCTTTTAATTTTTGTAAGAAGTAATACTATTTTTATAACAAATAAGACAGATTCCATTAATAACCACAACAAGAGAAACAGCGCTGAAGAAGTTCACTTTGCTCCCCTCGCCCCCTCCCAAAATTTTCTTTTACAAAGCAACCAAATTAGATGTTGATAATTGAACCACAATCATACAAGAGAAAAGATCATCCTTCAATCCCCTCCCCCTCCCCCCAGAATATGGCCCCGTATCCTCAATAAATTTTGATGTCAGCAATCATTTGTTGCAAGTCTTTTATTGCTATGCATAATACATACAATGTGAGTTGTAACTTAAAAAATAGATCATGCAGAACTCAATCTTAGACGTATCCTGAAAACGACGTTAGCTGTTGACACGCCTCAATTCTCAAGGTTTAGTACATCTCTGAATATTTACAAAATATATCATTTGCATCCCATTGAACAAAAATTTCATATGTATTTTAAGATTGGCTTTATAAGGCTGGATATCAACCTGATACACTTTTTTATAAGATATCAAACTCCTTATGAAAGCTTGCATACATCCATGGTTATCAAGAAAGGTCAGGGCATGTTTTAAGATTGGAATAGACTTTGTGACGGAACTTCCATTTTCAACTGCATTTAGATGATATTGTCATATTGATGCGGGGCGGGCAGTATGAATGTATGATATACCTGAGAAGAATCATATACTACTTTCAAGCGGTTTCAAGGTTCAAGGTAAATCTTTGCAAGTCCTGAACATTTGGTGTTAGATACGTTCAGAAATTCAACGAGTTAGCACCTCTAGGTTGTGAGGTAGGATTGCTCCCTACAAATACAGAATACCAATTGGGCAGGTAACAAGTTTGAATCTATATGGAACAATCATCGGAGAGGATTGCAAGCGATTGGAAAGAACGCATGTCATTGTAGAAAACATGTTGACAAAATGTTATTTACCATCCCAATTGATGTGCGCCGCAATCGGTCCCACTCGTAATCGGTCAGTTCATGGAGGTGATTGATCAGAACAACGGAATCGTAAGCTCTACCACAGGCTCCAATTACTATGTTAGGATTCTCAGCACAATCAATCGAGAATTTCTCAAGCCTTCCGCTTTTGTTGCTTTGCACATCAACTTGATAGCGAAAGATGGGCTGAAAAAGTTGGATAGAAGATGAGGAGTTGGATGATGATGAGGATTTGTTTGTTTGTTTTTAATTAAAACGAATGATTAACTAAAAAGATAATTTAAAAAAACTCAATGGAACCATTGCCGTAGGAACTTGACTGTTCTAAATGGTTCAATTTAAGTTCGGTCCCAATGTTCAAAATGAGGAAACCGAACGGACCCGTTAAATTGAAACAGTTCGAGTTAGGTTCCTTAAATTTTGGAACCAATCCGGACCGTGCTCACCCTTAGTTATTATAATAGCCAAATGGGGAGAATGTTCTTTTCAATGTAAAACCTTTTTCTTAAAGAAATTATTAGTAGTCTAGGAGCTTAGATGTATTTTTTTGACTAGTAGATGGCAAATGTGTCAACCAATTACTAAGCTTGCCTTTTTAGGCTTTTACAATGTATATCTAAGATATCCTCTTTTTGATAGGAAACAAAGAGAAGGGCAGAGAAGAGGCCGCGAGAGAATATGAATCTTATATTTTCTTCACCACGTGAGAAAATTAATCTTTTCCTGTAAACACAACATAGCCATGACCTGTGATTCATTTCTTTCCTTGTCAGCAAAAGATGATGACAAATACTTCTAATTGGTCTTTTCATATTTAAATTAGTTCCCAAAATATGTTGGGTTTTTATTTTGATAAATAAAACAGGGAGATTCTACTAATCAAGCAAAAGCATAACATTGAGAAAGTCATTGTGCGCCTCAAATATTACAAAATATCTACTATTACTTCTTTATACCATCGCTCCGATCGTACATACAAGAAGAGAAAGGATTATCTTTAAAAATATTCATGTATACCCCCATATCCACAAAATGTGATTCTTTCTTTCTTTCCCAAGTGATCATACAATTGCATGCACAAGCCTCCCCCATATGCCTATTTCATATCCATTTCCCTATAGAATATGAGTCTAACTCAAGAGACAATTACAGATGCACCAAGCCTCTCATCACAATGTTTTCAATCACAAGGGTGTGACCATACATCACAGGCCATAACAAAAAAAACTTTATAGGGATTTTGTTTGCCCCAAATGAATTTGTTAAAAGCTTTCACAGTTTGGCCATGTTCATTATGCATTGCATTAGAAGCCATAGAGTTAAAAGCAACGTGAAAGTGTGCATCATCCCAAATCCATTGGCCATGCTGGTCATCTAAGCCTCTTTGTTGCAGCACATTCAGTCATATCAGACATTTGGTCCATATCTCCATGGAGATTCCATCATTGTTATTGTTATGAACAAAGAACTCTACTTGCCCCTTGTTAAATTGAAACATGGTATATGAGAGAAAAAAACATCTTTACGAGGTTTGTCGCTCGCCCAATGGTGATCCCAAAATTCCACCTTTCCCCATTGTGAACATTAAAATAAGCATGCTCGGAAAATAAATTTTGCAATTTCTTTCCCCAAAAGAATGTCCATACAGGTTGAATTGGAAGTATACCAATTTGAGTGTGTAGCCCCATATTTAGCCGCAGTTATTGTTCTCTACAATCCATCCCTTTCAACCCTAAATGGCCAAATCTCCAAACCCATTTTGCATGTAATTTTTTGTTACACTGAAGATAAAATTTTTATCAACAGAAATGTGCCCCTACAAAGTTCCTCACGTTACCTACCATCTCCATAATCATACATACGGACATCATATGATTGGAAATGATTGCTAACGTGTTGGGCATAGCCCCCTATCCCTTCCTTCCTTCCTGGATACACAAAAAAAGGTTATTGAACCCCAAAAATACTCGCATTACATGACCTCGATGGTAGGATGCGACGAACACAAATACAAATAGAAGGCAAAATCTCAGCTAAACAAAAAGGTAATTTGATAGATCCGAACTAGAAAATAAACGAAATTGCAATGAAAATAAACAAAGTGCAATAAACAGATATAATGAAATAAATGATAAACCAAATAAACTAATAATGAAATAATTTTAATTCAATCAACCAAAGAACCATGGGCAATCTACTCCCATATTTATAACTAACCTACATTCTTATTCAAACCCAAAACCTAATAGAAAACCAATATAAGGACCCTAATTGAAATCCTCTATTACAAGAATAATAGAATTGTCTAATATTACTAATACTCTTATTCTTAATATTAATAAATATGTTAATTCTATCAACCTCCCCGAATTGAAGAAGTTCGTCATCGATCTTAAAACCTAGGATGTCATACGAGCACAAGCAACAACAAAGAGAGCATACAGTAAAGTGTCCTTGTAAAAGTCGACCTCTAACTATACTTTCATAATAATTATTGGCGCCCCAAAGTAGACAAAAAATACAGTCCAATCTGAAGAATGACCGAAGTAGATACACTGCCCAAGTTGAAAGTTGTGCGCAAATTGGTCCTCAAAATGTGTTTGAAAATTGACCCAAATAGAAAATATATCTTGCAGTGTCACAGGTGGTCTGTCGGTGGGAAATAATATGATCAGAAACAACTGCCGGTGGTGGAACATATCCATGCATGTGGTTGCAAATATCCCGATCCTTAGCACGTGATGGTAATAAGATGGTGTGGGGGCGTAAATTGTTTGAGGGGGAAAAAGGCTTGAGAGAAATTTGGCCAGGGATTGTTTTGAAAACAAAACGGGGACTAAATCGAAATTAGACTTTAGGGACCTAATTGAAAAATCCCACATTTTTCCCAATTCGATTGAAACAGGGGAAGAAGTTTATAGATGAGGTCGCGGTGACGGGAGCTGCGGAAGGATGGAGGAGGTTCCGAAGGAGGCTGGTAGGGAAGAAAAGGTCGATTGACTAAAGAATTGTTTGGATGGGTCGATCGAGAAAGGAACGGTTAACAGCGATCGACACTGTGACTCGATGGAGAGTGGTGATCGACTAAGGGTGGGTCTGGGGATTGCAATGAACTCAGGACGAAGGAGGAACAATCGATCGAGAAGGTTGGTTCGATCGATGGTTTGGGACAGGGAGCGAGGAACTGAAATTTTGTGGTCGACTGGAACAAAGGGTTTTGTTCGACGCGGACGACTGTGATGGTCGTGGTCCCTTAATGCGCTGCCAGCAACTTTACAAGCATCCTTTCCATCCTAGTTGTTGCCTTCGTCATCTCGATAATGCTTTCTTTGATCTCTTTGATCTGCTTTCGAACTTTTTTTTTTTTGAAATTGAATCAAATAACAAAGAATCGTTCTGCTTTGATACTAATTAATAGATCCAAACCAGAAAATAAATGAAATTGCAATGAAAATAAAAAAGTGCAATAAACGGAAATAACAAAATAAACTATAAACCAAATAAACTAATAATGAAATAACTTTTATTCAATCAACCAAAGAGCAACGAACAATCTATTTCCATATTTATAACTAACATGCCTTCTCATTCAAACTCTAAACCAAATACAAACCAGTATGGGAACCCTAATTGGAATCTTATTACAAGATTAATAGAATTTTCTAATATTACTAAAATACTAATATTTTAGTATTATGAAATACTTGGGTCTAGCGCCCATAAATGAAAAAATTAGATAAAGGCGTTTAACGTGGTTCGGTCAAGTGCGGAGGAGACCAAGCACGACGCCAATTAGAAAATGTCTAGATTAGCAAGTTAATGGAGGGTGTAGTAGACGGATGGGACGACCGTTGAAAACTTGGATGAAAGCGGTGAAGGAAGACATCTTTGAGTTTGGATTAGACGAGGATATGTGGGAAGATCGCATTACTTGGAGAACCAAAATACATGTAGCCAACCCCAAAAGTATCGAGAATGGGCTTTTATGATGATGATGACGATTAAAATACTCATATTCCTAATATTAATAAATATGCTAATTCTATCATAATTCATGAAATTTCCTTCTACCCAACTCTCAAATTTACAAATAATAGAAAATCGCTCTAAGAAAACGAGAAATGAAAGAAAAGAAATTAGTTTGTCATGGGAGAAGGATCCCATATTTAAATAGGGAGAGGAAAAGAATTATAAAATACTAGGAATATGAGTATTTTAGTCGTCATCCCAAAATCCGTGTAGCCAACCTCGAAAGTATCGGGAATGAGCTTTTATGATGATGATGATGATGACGACTAAAATACTCATATTCCTAATATTAATAAATATGATAATTCCTAAATTTGCAAGAAATAGAAAATCGCTCTAAGAAGAAGAGCAATGAAAGAAAAGAAATTAGTTTGTCATGGGAGAAGGATCACATACTTAAATAGGGAGAAGAGAAGAATTATTAATATTTGGAATATGAGTATTTTAGTCGTCATTCCAAAATCCGTGTAGCCAACCCCGAAAGTATCGGGAATGGGCTTTTATGATGATGATGATGACGACTATAATATTCATATTCCTAATATTAATAAATATGCTAATTCTATCATAATTCATGAAATTTCCCTCTATCCAACGCTAAAATTTGCAAGTAATAGAAAATCGCTCTAAGAAGAAGAGAAATGAAAGAATAGAAATTAGTTTGTCATAAGAGAAGGATCCCATATTTAAATAGGGAGAGGAGAAGAATTATACAAGAAATTGAATTGTTGAAAAAGGATAAAGGGAGAGAAATTTTTTTCTCGCAAGTTCATTTCAGCCTTCAAGATGGGCAATGATTTTTCAGGAAAAACAAAGCCCTTCCACAATCATAAAGAGCTTGAACTAACGGTTGGGGGATATAGAATATCCATGGCATCATCTTTAGAAATATGTTTTACTGAACGAAAAAAATGTTGAAATTCTGACTAACCAAGCGCAATCACTTGCCAAGTTTAGATTCCATCCCTCCTAACCCCTTCCTCCAACTTTCCTCAAACTTTCAGGTCAATACAAAGTAGTTGCCTTGATGGTTTTCAATGTACAAGAGATCTCTATTCATTGAGGATTACATTGAAGAGTCAATTAGATACAAAAACAATCCATTTCAATAGCTTTGACCCATTTTAGTTAAGGTGTTGAGGCGGAGGCGAGACGGACGGGCTTGAAAATGCTTGAGGCGTGAGGAGGTAGGCGAGGCGGACGCCTCACTTTAATGAGGCAGTCTTAATACTTTTTAAAAGTTTTTTTTTCAATAAATTGAAAAATATCAGCATAGTAATATACATCATCATTTTGAATTTGATAAGTATCATAAGCAAATATGTACAAAAAGTGACACAACTACCTAAAATCGAAATGAAAATATAATAAAGTTGCATAGCATAGCAAAAAAATGTACTACATAAGTCTCAAGTAACTTACGAACATTCACTAAATCATTGAAAATCAATCATCTTGAAATAATAAAAACTTGAGAATATTGAGCATTTGTTCAAAGAAATTGTTGGAATGGTTGGTAAAAATCCACATGTATGATCATTATTGGTATTCCAAAAGCATAAAAATCATTGATATGTATTCTCCAAAAAATATTTTAAAAAGTGACATTTATTAAAACTTAAAAACGTTTTATCTTGTTTTTTGGGAATACATGTTTGAAGGCAAAGAGGAGATGAAAACTCTCAGTTTGTGACGCGGCAACAAAGAGGAGCAACAAGTATTATACCAATAAACCTAAAACCCTATTATAGAGTGGGTTGCAACTTCTTTTGTTGCAACTGGGCTAAAGTGGGTTGCAACATCTTTTGCTGCAACTAGATTGCAAATAGGAAAAAAAATTGGCTGACTGCAACCATTTTTGGTCCAAGGCGGTACAAGCGGACGTCTCATTTCACTACGCTCACTTTAAGGCAGAATTCTGTAAAATGCTCTGAGACGCACTTAGGCGATCGCCTTGACTACACTGCTTTGACCATATTTGTTAAATCTACTCTCTAGCAAAATGAATTTTATGAATTTTATGATATCTCCTCCCTCTTTTAAAATAATATTTACAAAATATAGGTGAATTCCATTGAAGTCAAGAAAATGATTACTAGGATATTTATCGATTCAAGGTGGTTTGTTACCTATGTTGTGAAGGGCATGTTGTGAGGGATAAGGCACCAAGGTTTGCTACTAGAGCCTTGGCCATTGTTTGAAAGGCGATTGATGTGCATTGATGTGAAGTGGCTAAAAATCGCTTCAGTGCACACGAGTTAAATGTTGGCTATAATACGCACGATGATTGTTCGTATTTTTTAACAGCTCAACTACCTTTTATGATCGTTCATGTTATCTTTTTCATTGATGATTGTTTCATATATATTTTTTATTAATTTGTTTATATTTTTTTCATCAATTTTCTTTTTCCTGAAAAGTTGAGGCATATACCTCGTTATGCATCAATGCCCCGCTTCACACTGAGAAAAGCTTAATCGCCTTGGTACTGAAAAACGTTTTTTAAAACATTGGTCTTGGCAAGGCAAGCCGCTGTCGCGGCATAGCCTTTTTTTCCTCAAGGGTAGAGGTTTTAGTATGGTAGCCATCTCCTTGACTAATTCCTAGCCTTGTGACGCTCTGAGGTAGAACCGTAGAAGCGAGATGAGGCACTATAAAGAAGAAATAAAAATAGAGCCTTTTGAGCCCCAACTTCTTTACATAGATTAAAATAAAATCGTTACATCTTGTGAATGCTCTTCTAGATACAACTTAGGGTGGACTTTTTTCTTTAGGGCATCAATAATCCTTTTCCTTTTTTAATAAAAATGTTTTCCGAATTTTCTCCTCACTGAGTTGGGAGTCAACTTACGATTTAGGCACTATCACAATGGCCAAATGGGAAGAATGTTCTTTTTCATGTAAAACCTTGTTCTAAAAGAAATTATTATTCAAGGAGCTTAACGAATTGATGTAAGTTTCCTTGTCTAGCAGATGGCAAGTCTGACAACCAACTTCTATAAACTTAATCTTTTAGGCCTTTACAATGTTTATCCAAGATATCCTCCAACTTCTATAAACTTAATCTTTTAGGCCTTTACAATGTTTATCTAAGATATCCTCTTTTCCATGAAGGGAGGGGCCTTAGCAATGCCTTGTGAACAAGAGAGACAAGCATATAGTTTCATTCCACTAACCATCGAGTAGAGAGCATTGTTGAAAAATTAGCTTTTCATGGGTGAAGGATCTCATATCATTAGGAGAGGAGAAGAATTATACAAGAATTTGAATCGCTAAAAAAGGTATAAAGGGAGAGAAAAAGTTCTTTTTCTCCCAACCCAAGTAAATTTCATCTTTCAAGATGGGCAATGACTTTTTCAAGGCAAACAAAGCCCTTCCACAATCATAAAGAGCATGAACTTGGGGCTATAGAATATCGATGCATCATGTTACGAAGAATTTTGATTGCAAAAAATTCATGAAATTTTGACTAACCGCAAGCATAAACTAATAGCCTAGGTTGGATTGTCCGACCCTCCAACCCCTTTCCCAAACTTTTAGGTCAATAAAAATTAGGTGCCTTGATGGTCTTCAACGTACAAGAGATCCCTATTCATTAAGAACTAAAATGAATTAGGTACAAAAACAAGCCATGTCAATAACTTTGACCAAATAAAAAAAAATAATTAGATACAAAACTTGATTCAACAAAGTTAGAATCAAGAATAAATTCACCGCTCTTGTACTTTGGAGTGGAGGATAGCGCCACGATGGTGAATGCACATCTCTTCTACGTCATATAGCAGAGGGAAAGGAAATTTAACTCTGCTAGCACCCATTCATCCAAGCAAGAGGCGACGAAAGTGAGATTGTTTCATGTTTAAGTAATCCGTAACTACATTTTTTTATTACATCTCCACTCTTGTAGGGATAGTAAATAACTGAAAATACAACTAGCAAAATGTATTTTATAATATTCCCTCCTCCTTTAATTGGTGAATTCCATTGAAGTCGAGAAGAATATGATTACAAGGATCTTTATCGATTCAATATTGTTCCTTACCTAAGTTGTCAAGGGTGAGGCTCAAAGGTTTGCCTCTACAGCCTTGACAAGACGAGGCACTGCCACGGCAGAGCTTTTTTTAGTGTTAGTTATCTTGTTGACTAATATCCATGAATCCACCGACTCTTCACAAAACCTCCATTTTGTGAGTCGAATACGTGTTGGACACGCGATACCCAACACATATTCGACTAGCAGAGCAGTCAACTTCAACATGTTGACCTGGTTAGACACGCGCCCAACACAGTCAGAACACGGCTTGGGTGCAAAATGCAATTGACTTGAGTACAAATACCATGATTTCATATCTCTCCGTGTTTTAGATCTTGAAATTAACCCCCCTCTTCCAAATTACAAACCTAAATATATTTGTTTGTTCATTAATGTTTCAGATCTCTATCGTGCGGCCATTTGTTTCAGAGAAGAAGATGGGGGAAAAGGGGAAAAAGAAGAATGATGAGTTTGGCAGTTGTTTACCCGCTAGTCTAACCAGGTTTCCCCAAATGAACATGGAAACTACCATGAACATGGAGAGATATGAAGCTATCGTGAGGAAGTTGTAGTCATAGATCTCTAGAAGAAGCCATGTTGATGTTGTTGCAGCTAGGATTGATGCACTTGCCTTGTTTATCCTCCATAAAAGTATATCTCTTGCAGATGTTGTGGAGAAAATTGTGAATTGATTAGTTGTTGTAGACATGATGAGATGATTACTTGATGAAATAATTTGAGGAAACGTGTGTTTGAGCTGGTTTTGAAAATTTTGAGTTAATGATATGCAATGGTTATTAGAAGTGAAATGGAATAGAATAAAAAGTTTAGGTGTATGGCATGGCAGTGGTTCTTGCTGATATGTGGAGGTGATGGAGAGCAGATAAGCTTTGCAATATGACATCTTGCTTTCCATATTTTTGTTGATTTAATATTTTATATTATTTCTGCAAGAAGATAAACTCCAGAACCAAAATGCAAGCACACTGACCATCCAGGAAAAACATTATAAAATTAGAATATAACATCATCAAAAAATAAATAAAACAACACACGTATCAATGTTACACATTGATCAATGTTAAAAATATAATAAAACAACACACTAACACAATGATCTATGTTGGATGGTTAAAGCCTACTACACTTGCTAACCTAAGTCTAGTGGGCCTTTCTTTTAATTTGAGTGGTAAAAGACTTGCAAAACTTATAAGTGGTAGACCGTACTCACAAGCAACTCCACCACTCCATCAAATTTTACTATGGATGCTTTAGCATTTCTATCATGTGTGACATTAGGCACCGAAGGGATCCTTTATTCTTTTACAATTTATGTCATTATTGATATTCATGAGTATCGTTATTGATATTCATGAAAAGATTACAGTCATACCAACACTAACACTTTAAAACATTGTGGATATTTACAATTTCAAATTATGTTGCTCATGATATATTTGAATGTTTATTTATGAGTTTGGATTATTCATTATTGTTTATGTTCATAGGAGTTATAAAAATAAAAAATAAGGTTTGATGTGTCGTCAAGTCCTAGTGCATCCTTGCTAATATCCGATCTAAGGTCGGACTTCGGAGCAAGGCGCTTTATCAATAAAAAAAAGGGTCTTGGTGGCGAAACCCCCGACAACATAGTTCCTTACATAGATTTGAATAAACCGGAAAACAACTACACCTTGTGGATGCTCTTATAGATACAACTTAGGGTGGAATTTTTTTATGTAGGGCGTGAATAACCCTTTTCTTTTTTTCAATAAAAATATATTGGGAATTTTCTATTCGCTGAGTTGGGAGTCCCCTTACAATTTAGGCAAGAATACTCTTATTCATGTAAAACCTAGTTCTACAACAAATCATTACTCAAGGAACTTAATTAGTTGATGTATGTTTCTTTGTCTAGCAGATGGCAATTTTTTCCACCAACTTCTATAAGCTTGACCTTAGCCTTTACAATGTATATCTAAGATATCCTCTTTTCGAAGGGGAGTGGGGCTTGGCAATCGTGTAAACAGGAGAAACAGGCATTTAATCTCATTCCACTAACCAACTAACCATCGAGTAGAGAGCATCGTTGTAAAAAAAGGAAGCATTTAGGGAGGATGTGAGTAGCTTGTTTCCTATATATGAAAAGTTTTATTCACACATGGATAAAGTGCCAACCTAATGCGCTTAATTTACATATGGACAAGGGCCAAAGCAGATTTCAATTGAGAGTAAGGATGCACACTATACAACCAAGTAGAGTTCAATTGAGTGTATATATAACCCAAGTCCTTAAGTACCTCAATGGGACAATTAGGAATATATTTCCAATGAAACCCTCCTTCAAATAGTGGTTCAAAAAAGGAAACCATACATTCAAAGCTGTTTCCCAGACCATGTTACATCCCTTCTGATGTAACATTTTTTTCCCTATGCCAAAAAAAGTGGCTAGCTTAAATGGTAGACAAACACATTTGGATTGCTAGTGTTGTATTAAGAATGACATGGAAAGCTGTATTGGTTGTATCTGCATCATTTAAGTTACCCAAACACAATTTCTCAAATGTAAAAGAAGATGACATCTAAGAAATGGTAGGAAAAATATCATTTTTCAATGATCCTATTCTAGATTTCAGATCAAACCCACACTTTCACAGTAATTCAACAAATATAAACTAACCTAATCTAATTTCAATTCTGCAAATTAAACAAATGATTCAAAATTCATACCAAAAGTCAACCCACATTGCAAAGAAATAGAGAAATCAGATTCAAGAACTCACTTCCTGTTTCGACGACTACGCTTGGGTCCCCAGGCCTCGAGCTTAGCAATGGGGCAACCACATTTAGACCGAAAAAGTAAGACAGCCCGTCCATTAGGAGGAGCCATCCTTTTGAGCTCAGATCTCAAGCACTCATAATCAGGGTTCCCTTCATTCCCACCCTTAAAAGGCAAACAATCAATCTCATTAGACTTCGATTTCAAACACTCTTCCGTCAACAACTGCAGATCAAACTCTAACGCCTTCTTCAATCCTTTACAACCAGGGTTATCACATTTCCTGGACCGATAACTACAACAGATCTCGACGGCTACAACGGAGACGGTGAAGAAAATTACAAATCCAAGAATGTAAGGGAATGGGGATTGGCGGAAGGATTGGGAGTGGGAGAGGAAAAGGGAGGGGAGAATGCGAGATAGGGAGTGGAAAATGTAGGAGAAATAAGATGTGATTAAGAAGGTGCAGGAGAAGAGAACAAGGATTAGGATGAGAATGTCTAGGGTTGCTGATGGGGTATGTTTGCAAGGTGTGGAAGAATTAGGGTTAGGGTTAGGGTGGTGATTGTGGTTAGGGTTTGTGGTGAGTTTTTTGAGTTTTGGATGGGAAAGATTGAAGGAAGAGGAAGAAGAAGAGGAGGAGGGCATGGTGGTGATGGAGGAAAGAGGGTGGTGGAGCATGATACTGGTGGCGATTGTGTTGTGTTGTGCCCCTTGGAGAAAGGGGGTGAATGGTGGTGGGACTTTTCTGAAATGGAATGTGTGGGGTGCGGAGGGAAAGTGGTGGGGTGCGTGTAGAATTGAGAGGTTCGGACAAAAAGAGAAAAGAAGGACCGACACGCAATCATGCCAAGTGGTGTTTACCTTACTTTTGGGTCCAGCTAGAGTACCCTCATTTTGGCTTTGGGGACACCTGCACATGAGTTGCACGCGTATTTGTCTGAGGTGTGAAGTTGGTCGTTTCGAATTCAAATGGGTGTTACAAGGAATCTCTCTAACATGGAATGTGATTTCTCAAGATTTCACGAGATTTTACGAAATATTTTTTATTTTGAATTTATCGAAATCTATTTTGAAATTCGAAATATATCAAAAAAATTTAAAGAAAAATAGATAAATATTTTAATCTTCGTATATTTTAACATGCTATAATGTTATTTTAATATCAATAGTTTGTTACGTTAGCGATTCTTATATAATATGTAGTTTTTATGACACTATGAGTCGTGTGAGACTTTTTATGTAGTATTTAATAATTTAAAATGTACAACTTATATTGTTAAATTGAAAATCACAATCGAAATCTTTACATTTTTTTCTGCACATAACGAATGGCTCACAGATGTACGCCATCTTAACAATCAAAGCAATTTCGAAACAATGTTAATAGTTTATTTGGTTCATTTTTAGTATGATCAAGGATTGTGATTTCGGTCCCCTGATTTTAAAAAATATTTTGTTATGTGCATAATAAAAATGTAAAGATTTTGATTGTGATTTTTAATTTGACAATATAAGTTATGCATTTTAAACTATTAAATACTACATAAAAAGTCTCACACGACTCATAATGTCATAAAGACTACGTATTATATAAAAATCACTAACGTAACAAACTATTGATACTAAAATAACATTATAGCATGTTAAAATATACGGAGATTAAAAGATTTATCTATTTTATCCAAAAAAATTTGATATATTTCGAATTTCGAAAGAGATTTCGATAACTTCAAAATAAGAAATATTTCGTGAAATCTCGAGAAATCACATTCCATGAGTATGATATAGTCATAGTTCATCTATATGAGTTGATCGTTCAATTAATCAGTACTTAACTTGATCATGTGAGAAGCATGCAATAGATAACCTCGAGACGTGGCTCATTGAGAACTAAACCATGTATCTCGATGTGGTATTGCGTTTGACCGAAACAAGGCAAATGCACGAATACAAATGGGACCAAATGGCAATGCAACTTGTAGTTTGATGAAGCTTAATAACAATATCAATATATTCACAAAAGGCTTGACTCGAAATGATGGTTGCACAACGATCATCGAGACTAAATTGACACGTGACATTACAACAAAATGTTATATAACACACGCCTCTCGCGCCACATTGTCTATGCCCAATATAAAAACAGTGAGAGATATTGAGGTTTCAAGTATTTTAGAAAGAGTTTTTCTTACCAACTTCGGCTCTTTTGATTTGTAGCTATGTTTTGTTGCTCTAACGGTTGCTATGGCACTGGTTGCTATTTGTTCATCCCATACATTGAACCATTGTTTGAAATTCTCGTGCCACTGTTTATCATAAGACACACCTTTATACCATAACCACTATTTATTCACACTCCAATACCTTACTTGCACACAACCTACGTAATAATGTCATAATGTATATGCTATTCTTCATGAGAGATTTGTGATTTTTTTTACACAACCCCCTTGAAAACTATATCAAAAGTGATATACCATCGAAAGATGGTTAATCTGACACTTATATTTCCGTATGCTCATTGACTTGTAAGGACAATTTTTTTTTAAGGGATATTAGGAATTTATGGACTTTTTTTTTTTACTAATCCTTGAGGATCTCTTTAGTTTTCATTGTAAATTAAAGATACTACTAAATTCAAAAATTTATTTTTATTCATTTGAGCTACAACTTTCAGTATAATTACGGATTAAACTAGAAACAAGTGTCACAGTTTCAAACTATTTTGACCTTTCATTAAACATCTTGATAATGGAACCACCCTTTCGACAATGGGAGCTAGTCAACCTACTAGCTAGCCTGCGTTGTGGCCAAGGTGGGTTATCTTTTGCTTTGTCGTATTAATGGAGAAATCTCTTTTATTCCATTTAATGTATATCTCGAAACACACGTGTCGAGACAAAATGAAACTTTGACACATTGTTTATGACCAGTATATTACTCGTGCCGTTGACACGATATAAAGTGTATAGTGATATTAAGGTAAAAATTATTCAAAGTTGTTAATAGACAGAAAGAAAAAAAAAATCAAAACGGTGAAAGTGGAGTTTTGGTTATTTGTTTGAATATGCCTTGAGAAGACCTTATCACTACTTTGAAAATGACTGAAAATACTAATCGTATTAATTGTAATATAGATTTTTTTTTTTGAAATGCATACGGTGTGAAATGTATAATTTAAAATTTTAAGTAAGGATGAGGGCATTCCAGTAATTCAAAGACCAAATAATACACGTGCTATCTCTCTGGGCAGTCTTCATTATAACATACAAAAAAGATGACATAAGCTAGAGTTATTATCATGAATCACATTAAAAAGAATAATTTTAAACAAAAATAAAAATGCGATTGTTATGACAAAGAAAATTTAATTTATAATGACAAAATGAACTATACTAAAATAGCACATGTAGCATTGTTATAATTTTGGTATGCATATTAAAATAAGTTAATTACGCCCACAATTTAAAAAAAAAATCATTTTGGATCTACAATTGCTTAGTAAGGTCAAATATTACCCACCCATGTTGTATGTATTTAAATATCCATGTGTGCCTCATTTGCTTACTAAAAGGTTACAACCTTTCCACCCACTCCCGCTCCCTCTCTCGCTATTTATCTTTTTTAATTCCCTCCCCTCCCCTTCCCAGCCAAGCCAAAGCCACCGCCTCACTCTCTCTCTCTCTTTCTCTCTTTGTCAAGACTAGTTAGTAATTCAATCAACATCTGAGTTAGTATTAGCTAGTTGTTAGTACAGCTGTTAATGTGGTCCATAGTGTGTTAGTCTGTTAGGTTGTTTTGACAACTAGCAACACATTACATTGTCTATATAAGTCATGTATCTACATTTTACATTCACATAATGAAATACAATTTGTTATAACTTGTTGAGAAAGTTAACATGGTATCAGAGCTGTTTTCCTGGATACTTCCATCGTCTTCATCTTAGCTTTACATAGTAGTTCTAATGGCAGATTCCACATCTTCCAATGCTACTCCACCTATCAACTCTGCCTTGACAGAGTCCAGACCTATCATGTTCACTCATGCTTTATCTGTAAAGTTGAATGAACAAAATTACTTGCTGTGGAAACAGCAAGTATTGGCAACGATCAGAGGACACAAGCTTCAAAGATTCATTGAGAAAGAATCTTCTCTAGCATAGTTTCTCTCCAATGAAGATCAAGCCAGAAACAATATCAATCCAGAGTTTCTTACCTGGGAACAGCAAGATCAGTTGTTGTTTTCTTGGCTACTTTCCTCCATGTCTGAATCGCTCCTTACAAGGTTAGTAGGTTGCCTAACATCTGCTCAAATTTGGAATACTCTTGAGATCTTTTTCAATTCACACACCGTAGCCAAGATTTCTCAGCTTAGAATCCAATTACAAAACTTCAAGAAAGGAGACTTGACTATCAATGACTACCTTCTGAAACTCAAAGCTATCACTGATCAGTTGGCCTCAGTAGGACACCTAACATCTTCAAGAGATCATGTCAATGCCATTTTTGATGGCTTACCTCAAGCGTATGATACTTTTGTAATCTCAGTTAGTTCAAGAACTGATGAATACAGTGTTACTGAAGTGGAATCTCTTCTACTTGCTCAAGAAGCTAGAATTGAAAGACATACTAAAGATCTTGATATCAGTAGCTCTGTGAATATAGCTCAGTCTTCATACAGACCATCACCAAGATCTTTCGTGTCTAGTTCTCAAGGGGTAAGACCTCAGTTTAGAGGAAGAAGTTTTCGGCCAACTGGATTTGGTTCTCAATCTAATCGCCCACAATGTCAAATTTGTGGCAAAGTTGGGCATCTTGCTTTCAAATGCTTTAATCGATTTGATAACTCTGTCTCAAATCCATGGAGTTCACAGTCATCTTCTTTTGGTTATGGCAACTCATCTCAACCAACAGCTTCAACTCCAAGACAGGCTTTCATTGCTTCATCAAGTCAGCATACTCTTCCTTCTTGGAGAACTGCTTCACAGTCTCAGATACAGCCGAATACTGCTTCCACAACTCAGTTGCAGCCACATGCTGGTGATAGGTGGTATCCAGATTCAGGAGCCACTGATCATTGCACACCTTATACTCAGAATTTGATGAATGCTATGCCTTATCATGGCAATGAGCAATTGTTTGTGGGAGATGGTACTGCCATGCCCATTGAAAACATAGGTCAGTCCTCTATTTCTTCTCTTAATTCATCAAGAGAATTACATCTTAGAAATGTCCTTCAAGTTCCTAAATTGACCAAGAATCTCTTAAGTGTGTCTAGGTTTGCTAGAGATAACAATGTCTTTTTTGAGTTTCATCATAATTTTTGTTTTGTCAAAGATCAGGTCACACAACAAATTCTCTTGAAAGGGACACTTAAGCGAGGCTTATATGTGTTTCCTTCTATGTCTCTTCCTGGTTCAAGGTCTGCATCTTCTGTTGCTTGTCCAAATTCTTCATCTCTTCAAGCCAGTCATTGGGATCCAGTTAGTAGAGCATCTTGCTCAGCATCCAGTATTAGTAGAGCATCTTGCTCAGCATCCAGTAGTAGTAAAGCATCTTGCTCAGCATGCAGCTCAGCATCTTGCTCAGCATGTAGTAGTAGTAGAGCATCCAGTTCAGACACTACATCAGCCAGTAGTTCTTCTAGATTTCCAGTTTGTAATAATACTTTTGTGTCAAAAGCATGTTCTTCTTTGTCTCATTGGCATGCTAGGTTAGGCCATCCTTCTATTTCTGTTGTAAAGCAAGTGCTTAACAAATGCAATATTGCTACTCCTAATACAAATGTGGATGTTTGTACTGCCTGTTGCTTGGGCAAAATTCATAGGCTTCCTTTTTCCAATTCCACCACTGTATACTCAAAACCCTTGGAACTCATTCATACTGACCTCTGGGGTCCTGCCTCTACTCTATCATCTTGTGGTTTCAAGTACTACATTCATTTCATTGATTCTTATAGCAGGTTCACTTGGGTCTACTTATTGAAAAACAAGTCGGATGCATATCCTACTTTCCTTAACTTCAAGGCTCAAGTTGAGTTACAATTTGGTTTTCCTATCAAATGTATACAATCAGACTGGGGAGGGGAGTATAGGTCATTTGCTAAGTTTCTTAGTCAGCATGGGATATGTCATAGGCTTGCGTGTCCCACTACTCATCAGCAGAATTGACTTGCTGAAATGAAGCATCGTCACATTACTGAGTCAGCATTAACACTCCTTGCTCATGCCTCACTTCCCTTAAAATACTGGGATGATGCTGTTAAGACATCTGTGTTTCTTATCAATCGTGTTCCAACTAAAGTTCTTAATGGTTTATCTCCTTATGAAAAACTTTACAATAAAGCTCCTGATTACAACATTTTAAAAGTCTTTGGATGTTCATGTTTTCCCAACACCAGGCCTTACAACTCTCATAAACTTCAATTTCGATCTGAGGAATGTCTTTTTTTGGGTTATAGTTCTCAACATAAAGGTTATAAATGTGTGTCACGTACTGGTCGTCTCTTCATATCTCGTGATGTTGTGTTTAATGAGAATCATTTTCCTTATTCAAAGTGGCTATCTGGTGCTTCCAATCTTTCCCCCACTAGTCCTTCATCTACTTCTGTTCCTGCATCCATTGGGTTATCTTCTTCACCTTCTGATAATCAATCCAGTTCATTCAACAATACATTGCTTAGTCCATTGGTTAACTTGTCTCCCACTTCCTCAACTAGTCCTAGTTCTGCTCCTAGTCAGGTTCCCAGTTCTAGTCCTATTCTCAATGACAGTATTGCAAACAGGTCAGTGTCTAGTCCTCTTCTCAGTATTGCTCCTGGTCATAAAATGATTACTAGGTCTAAGGCTGGTATCTACAAGCCTAAAGTCTATCTGACTTCATCTGAACCTGTAAGCTTACTTGAAGCACTTGATACCCCTCATTGGTCCTCGGCTATGCAGAATGAGTATCTAGCCCTGCTAAGGAACAACACATGGACTTTAGTTGATCTTCCTCAAAACAGATCTATAGTTGGTTGCAAATGGTTGTTTAAGGTTAAACAAAATGCAGATGGTTCTGTCCATAGATATAAGGCTAGGTTGGTGGCTCGAGGATTTGAACAAGTTGCAGGATTCGATTATGCTGAGACATACAATCCAGTGGTGAAACCCACTACAATTCGGGTTGTATTCACAGTAGCTATTACATATGGATGGTCTGTTTTTCAACTTGATGTTAACAATGCCTTCTTGAATGGAGTTTTACAAGAAGATGTTTACATGATGCAACCTCCTGGATTTATTGATTCTTCTCGTCCCAATGCTGTGTGCAAACTACACAAAGCTTTGTATGGACTAAAGCAGGCTCCTCGGGCATGGTTTGAGAAGCTGAGACATACTCTTCATCTATTTGGTTTTGCTCCTTCTAAGTCAGATACCTCACTGTTCATCCGCCATTCTCCTTTTCCTATATTTCTTCTGGTGTATGTTGATGATATTTTGGTTACTGGTTCCAGTTCTAAGGATGTTTCACAACTCATTCATAAGCTGAATGCTCAGTTTGCATTGAAGGATCTTGGTCTTGCTCACTACTTCCTTGGCATTCAGGTTCAACAAACCGCTCAGACTAAGTATATTAATGATCTGTTATGTCGAGCTAAAATGCAATTCGCCAATGGTTTATCTACTCCAATGAGTGGTGGTGAAAAGCTCTATGATACTGGCAGTGATCCAGTTGCAGATGTTCACTTGTATAGGAGTATGGTTGGTGCTCTGCAGTATGTTACCATCACAAGACCTGAATTAGCATACTCTGTCAATAAAGTTTGTCAATTCATGCAACATCCTCTTGAATCACACTGGAGAGTGGTTAAAAGAATTCTGAGGTATCTCAAAGCTACACCCACTGTTGGTCTTCATCTGGTTTCAACACCTTATTTCAAGTGGACAGGTTACTGTGATGCTGATTGGGCATCTGATCCCATTGACAGGAGGTCCACCTCTGGCTACTGTGTGTATTTGGGTGATAATCTCATCTCTTGGTCTTCAAAGAAGCAGAACACTATCTCAAGAAGTAGTACTGAAGCCGAATACAGGAGTCTTGCTGCTGTTACGGCTGAACTCACATGGTTGCAGTCTCTAGTGTCTGAACTCCACATTTGCTCCAGTCCTCCCACTATCTGGTGTGATAATAACAGTGCGGTGATGCTTAGTGCAAATCCTATTCTTCATTCTAGGACCAAGCATATTGAATTGGATCTTTACTTTGTACGAGAGAAAGTTGCTCGCAGGCTTGTCCAGGTTCACCACATTCCTGCTATTGATCAAGTTGCTGACATTTTCACTAAAGCTCTTGGGAAATCCAGATTTTTGAAACTTCGTGACAAACTAAGTGTGGTTGATATATCTAAGCTTAGTTTGAAGGGGGATGTCAAGACTAGTTAGTAATTCAATTAACATCTGAGTTAGTATTAGCTAGTTGTTAGTACAGCTGTTAATGTGGTCCATAGTGTGTTAGTCTGTTAGGTTGTTTTGACAACTAGCAACACATTACATTGTCTATATAAGTCATGTATCTACATTTTACATTCACATAATGAAATACAATTTGTTATAACTTGTTGAGAAAGTTAACACTCTTCATTCACAATTCGCCAGCCCAGCCAAGCTGCAGTAGATTCACAACCCATCAAAGTTGTAGCAGATTTACAATTTGCCACTCATGAGAGTAGAGTAAGGTTAATCCACCTTCAATCATGAAAAACCCACCGCCAATTTGCAGTTTACAATTTGCAATTCACGAGGGGAAATCAGTAGATGAAAAACCCATGAAAAATATGAAGAGTGATGAAAACTCGACCAAACAGACACTCCCATCGCCATCACGACCTTCATCTGCAATCACTCAAACCATAAATTCAGTAAAGCTATTAGAGAGAGATTGGGAGGCTGGTTGTCAATGATGAGGAAGGGAAGGGAACTCAAGGAGCAAGATGAAGGGGGAAGAAGGAGGGGCTGATCGGTCCCTAAACCATTGATTGAGGCCTATCATTGTTGAGTGCAAACACTTAGAGATAAGATGAAGGTTTTAGAGGCGAGAGACCTTTGTCCTTAGCGTGAGAATAGATACGCAAAGGAAAGCATCGAGGGTTCAACTTTTTAACTTAAGTTATGCCACTGAGCTAACTTATGCCACATAGGACAGACACGGATCTATTAGGGGTAAAGTTGGGGCACTTGCCCCCACTGACTTTTAAATAATTTTTTGTTATTTGCGATTTTTAGACGCTCCGATGTGGGTGACGCCATCCCGTCCCACCCCTTATTATCTTTCTCCCCCCTTATTCTCTTCCTCCATTATCTGTGTCGCCAACGATCCTGCTTCGCCCCCTTTTTTCTACCCCCTCTATCTATTTACTACGAGACTGACAATCACTCCGCCTCCTCCTCTTTATCTCCATATCTTTCTGCTTGATTTATTTCCCTTTTCTACCATTGCCACTAGCAACCTCAACCTCTCTTGTCTACTTTAAGAAATACAATAGTTATTTTTTTTAGTATTTTCTCGAGATGAGCCTTTTGATAGTCAACACACGTTGATTGCTAATCCTAAGGGAGGCTGCAACAATGATTAATGTCGGGGTAATATTTAATTAGTTATTTTTATAGGGCACAAATAACAAAAAAAATTATAAACATATAATTTACATTTGAAATTAATTTTATATACCAATTTGAATTGGTCTCTATATATCTATCTTTTGCGCTTCTACAAAATAGCTTGTTGGATCTATTTTCTCCCTCCATAAATTAAATGGAGTTTTGTTTAATAATTGGTGTTTTGTATAGTTATTTATGTATTATTCAAATTAATTTTTTTTATTAAATAATTAATTATTATATTATTATTAATTAACTATGATTCATCACTTCGCCCCTCTTCAACAAAAATTATGGCTCCTCAGTGACATTGGACACATAGACTGTCTACGGTAAACAGTAAAACACCTCTATGAATTGCATACACGATGTCTGTCTTTAATTTTATTCAAATTTTCAGCTAAAATACATTTTTTTCTACGAAGGAATACATTTAACGAAGGAAAAGCTCTGGGTTAAGTCGCACAAAACAGCTTCGTGGATACTCGAATCACTGAAACAGCTTATTGCTCAGCCAAGGGCAAACTCAAGATGGAGGCAAAGGCACTCGTGCTAACATGCACCGCTCCGCTACCACCCGCTTCATCCTTTCAAAGGACCCGATTCACTTCCACTTCAACTTCAACCTCTTCTTCTTCCAAGCCAAACTCATCCCACTGCTTAAGTTAGCGCTCTCAACACCGCAAGGATTCATTTTAAAATTTCTTTCAACATTACTAACCTGTTTGTCATTTATTTTCAGTTTTGCGGAAGAACAAAAGCACACAAGAACAAGACTTGGATGGTCACCATTCCAAAGGTGCCAAAGAGCCCAAAGAGTTGATAGATGGTCTCCCCAAAGAGTATTACGATGAAGTAAGTTCTCTTTTTCTATTGTGAGGTTTTCCATTTTGGGTTACTTTGCCTTGATGTGATTTTGCTGTTTGGGTATGTTATGGAGTGAGATGTTCAATGGGTTTCTTCGTTTAATGATTTGGTGCAATGGGTTGGTGTTATTTGGTTTGTTATTGTTTTAAATGATGTAATTTGTGCTTTTGTTGGTCTGATTTTCGGTGCGGCATTTATTCGAACACATTTTGTGTATTCTAAGTTTCATTCTCTAGTTGTATGACCCGTTAGTTAATTAAGTGAAATCATTTTGAAGATATTTTTCATTCTCGATAGAGGTTGATCTTAGAGTATGTGCCATAATTCGGCATTTCTTACACATTTTGGTATGTTCATATTTTTTTTGTTTCAACATGAGAAATGGAGAAGTTTAACGGGTTAAAAGGGCACACATGCATCGTAGTATGTAAAGACTAAAGAGATATATGAGTTGTACCTACTAATGACCAATCAGAAAGTTTAACATTTTCTATTTGAATCAGCTCTCTGGTAAAAATATTTTGAGGACTTGCAGTACACCCGGATGGCTCATATTGTATCCTTGTTTATTCAGTTAAGTTCGCGTTTTCCATCTAATACCTTCGGACTTTCCTTTTTTTTTTTTTTTTTTTGTTTCCTTCAATTTTTAATTATATTAATCCATTTTGTTGTACTCTCTAAGATTCAAAATCAATGTTATTGTGTTATTTTTCAAATGTCAAATGAGAGAGCATGTCTCACTCGTGTTTACACAGTCAACTTGTGAGTGTAAAGCTTCTTTAATAGAGCAAAGATGTACTGTTAGTCTGTTAGATCATGAAAATAAAATTATCAATAGATAAAAAAGACAGATACTGGATTTGACTTTGGATCTTGTTTTGGAAATTATTAAGAAGTTTTTTCTTGTCCAACATTTTTATATCCACACCAACTATTTGGAAATTAGACACTAACTCTGGCTATCATAGGAATGGCAAGCCCGCCAAAGAGAAAAGACAAAGGAGCTACAACGACAGCGTGAAGCGGAGGAAGAAGAAGAGAACCGTAAGATTGAGGAGTATCGTGAAATTGGCATGCGGTTGAAGGAGTTCCCAGAGGAAGAAGTTCGGGAAGCAAGGAGATTAGTTTCAAGCTTTATCAAATCTGCTGAAGAAGTCGAAGAGGTAACACTGTTATGTTTAGTCAGTAAAATCTCTTTGGGGCTTTTTTTTTTTTTTTCCTATCGTACATTTCCACTGTTAGTAGAAATTTACTCCTTAAAAAAGTTTTTTTTCCCATAAGGGAGTGTTTCTTCATTTTTATTTTTTGAGAAAGAAAAAAGAAAATGAAAAAACTCAAACTATCTTGGTTTTTTTTTTTTTTTTTTTTTTGGATTTCTCTCATATTTTGTTTGTATGTTTTTGTTAACCAAAAAAAGTTGAACAACAACAAAATTCATTGCCTGGTATTTTGGCAGTAGTTAAGTTAGTTTTATCGTTTGTGTACAACATAACAAAAAATAAAAAATAAGCAAATAATTGTTTAGCTAACCAAAAGTTTGCCAAATATGACATATATAAAAATATATCAGAGCTTCCTAATATATGACAATGTGTTTAGATCTTTAAACTTCAAACTTCAAACCTCATCTAAGCTTAATTGTGTTCCTATTTGTCACCATCAATCATGTTCTTATCTTTGTGTTTTTTCACAAATATTTTTTCTCGTATAACTAGTACTCTTTGTTTTTCCACTGGTAGAAAATAGAAGAGGCTGCAGAAAAAGGCGAGCTCACTGAACTTGTTCTTATGGTTATATGGAATCGCCTTGACCTTGCCCGACGTGATGTATGTTTTTTTCTTTTTCAGTGTTGTGATTCATATTCTTCATGTCATTTCTCACCTCCTTAGATTATTTTATTGTATTATATTTTTATTATTTGGGTTAGTTACAATATGCCCCTATAATAAATAACTAATATGAGACTACCCCAGAATAAATTAGCATTTCAGTCGCCCCCCAGGACTAGCAATCCACGCTCGTTGACGATATGTTTTTAAAATGTCAAATATGACCAATATACCCTTTTAAAATCTGAGGCTGGGATTCAATGTTTTGTATCTCAAACAACTCATCTCGAAGAAAATCAAAGGGTCCAACCAAAATAATAAGCGTATCTCGAGAAAAATACATACATCTTCCCCAGCCCACCACCACCTCCTTTTCACCCTCTTTATTTGATTGAACTTTCCTGCTACCACTGCCCCCACCTCATCTCCTTCCACTCGCGACAACACTGCCCCCAATCCCCGTCTCTCTCTCTCCCCTATATTTTCAAAACTACCGCTCCCGTCTCCCTCTTCTTTGTTTCAGCCCCTTCTCCTCGCCTCCCTGTTTCAACATCATCACCTAGGGATGGCAGTGGGGCGGATTTTCACGGATATCCGCCCCACTCGCCCCGTTTGGGGCGGATTTGGTATAGGGTCCCTGGATCTTGGGGCGGATACGAATTTCCGATCTGTATCCATTTATTAATCGGGGCGAATACGGATTTGGCCATATCCGCCCCACGGATATCCGTTTGATCGGTAAATTTACAAAAATACCCTTCAGCTATATAAAGGGATTAACCCTACCTCTCACACACACAAACAACCGCCCTCTCTCTCACAGAGAGATCTCCCAAGAGATCTCCCTCAGAGAGCCTCTCCCTCACACCAGAGCCTCTCCCTCTCACACACACCAGACGCAGGAGATTTCCCTCACACCTCTCACACACACCAGACGCAGAGAGATCCCCTTTGGCTTCGCCTCTCACACACACCAGACGCAGATCTCCCTACACCTCTCCCTCTCATACACAGATCCTCACTCGAAGAGGAAGGGTCGAAGCCTCTCACAGCCAAGGGTTTCGAAGGGTCGAAGTCTCAGATTCTCACAGTCGAGTCGAAGTCTCCCACCTCCATATCCGCCTTCCTCTCCCCATCAGAGATTGAGATCAGATTCTCACAGTCGAAGTCAAAGCTTCGCACCTCCATATCCGCCTTCCTCTCCCCATCAGAGATCATTCTTTTAGATCGATTTTAAAAAAAAAAAAAAAAAATTTGTTGTATGGTTTTTTGTAATTTTTTGTCATAATTTTTGTATGTAGAAATGATCTTTTACTGTAGAAGTATCTTTTACTGTATGTATGAATGAAAAATTTTTGTTAACGGATATTTTGGGCGGGGCGGAGGCGGTTTTTAAATAAATTTATAAACTGATTGGCGGGGCGGATTTGGGGATCCATTATTTCTGACGAATCGGGGATGAGTTTGCTCAAATCCGCCCCGTTGCCATCCCTACCATCACCCCTCCCCTTCACCCTCTATTTATCTCTCTCTAATTGTTTTTCGATCAAAATTTAAGGCAATACTTGAACATACTTCTCACCAAAATTCCCTTCCCCCGACTAATAATTTCTTCAAACAAATGGTGAACGTTCACGATTGTCAGTGGATACAGAGAAGAAGGGAGTAACAATGGAGATGAGAGCGTGTGGAGACATAAAAGGTCTAAGTGTGGACCTATAATATTCCTTGGTTGAGCTGAGAGGAGGAAAACGATGTAAACAATCATTTCTGCAAAGGAGACCACGGTTGTGTTGTTCATGTTTATCACTTCAAAGCAGAACAAATAGAAATCAAAGCTCGGAAACACAACTAAATTTAGTTTTCAACATGGAGATGTGGTAATGGATGTTTTGTGGTCTTATTCTTCCATATCTTCGATTGCTCCACACCATGGCTGCCTCTCTGATCTCTCCCTCTCCTCCCCTTCTTGCCTCTTTCTCTATCTCTCTCGATTTCCATGGATCCCCATTTCAGTGCCTTGTTCGAAACCAAATGAGATGAGATAAGTTGGGGGGAGGGGGGATTTGATTTCTCTTTCTATCTTGCTAGCATTAAATATATGTAAGAACAAGAGGAACACAAGTTGATATTGATTAGGGGGCAGTGTTGCATTGAGTGGAAAAGACTCAGAGGAAGGGGGAGGGGCCGATGGTGGCGCGGAAATTCAAATAAAGAGAGGGAGAGAGGAAGGAGGAGGTGGTGGGTTGGGGAAAAAGATGATTTTTTTGTGGGATTATTTTCGAAACACATACTATTTTGATTGGAACCTTTGATTTTCTTCTAGATGAGTTGTTCGAGATAGTCAATTGAGACCTTCAAACATTTATTCATTGAAGGGAATCTGGCCTCTATAGTATGGGCGCATTTTGATTCTATATTTGAGGTGCATTTGTGCCGTCCAGCCGAGGTTCCAACCTTGCTCGCCGTCTAGTTTCGGTGTGCAAACAAGGTAACTCAGATGAGTTTTTTTTTTTTTTTGGAAGGCGAGTTGGGTTTTTAAGGATCCCATAACCTATCGACTGGGCGACCTATAGGTCAACACCCATTAGAAAATAACCATGCCGCAGGTGGGATTCGAAGCTAGGACGTGGGGGACAAACCCACACAGCCCTAACCACTAGGCCATAACACCATTGGCAATTCAAATGAGTTTTTCATTTAACTTAACCCCAATGTTTGTTATTTGGGAAATTTAGAAGCAAAGATGCAAGTGCTATATGAGAATGCCAAATGTAGTGCTTATATGGTGGTTGAGACTGGTAAGCTCGATGTTTATTCCTAAAAAAATTGAGTTCAAGTCAATCACTGTTTTCGGTGTTGGGAGTCCCTATTCAAAATGCACATTCTAGAGATAGGAGGATAGTGTATCGGGAGTTCCCTCCAACAGATTATGTAGCTCTGAATGTAGATGGTTCTGCTATTGGAAATAAAATTTCCGGGGGAGCTGTTATAAGGAATGAAATGGGTGATTGTTTGGGTGCAAAACAGATGGTATTTGGCACTGCATCGAATAACAAAGCGGAGATGCTGGCCCTTTTAGAAGGGCTGCGACTAAGCATTCATTTGGGCTGTTACAAGGTGGTCATTCAAACATATTCAAATCTGGTACACAATTGGTTGTATAAGAGGTTTAAGATACCTTGGAGCTTGGAAAATGACTGGGAAGAGATTGGCAGACTGTCAAGTAGGATGGACGTCTCTTGTACTCATGTTTTTCGTGAGTCGAATGCAGTGGCAGATAGTTTGGTGAGGCTAGCACAGGAGGGGAAATCAAGGGTATTTGATGTTACTAATCTTCCTGCTAGGGCGTTGGCATTGGCAAGGCTCGATAAAATGCATACAGGGACGTTGAATGGTTCCAGTTTTTTCATTTTCATGCTCTGTTTTTTCTGGGCAGGTTGCAATACAAGGGATCGGTTTTTTTTTATTTTTATTTTTTATTTATTTTTTTATTTTTTATTTTTTATTTTTTATTTTTTATTTTTTATTTTTTATTTTTTATTTTTTATTTTTTATTTTTTATTTTTTATTTTTTATTTTTTATTTTTTATTTTTTATTTTTTATTTTTTATTTTTTATTTTTTATTTTTTATTTCTGCTGTTGCGCAAGGACGGAAGTGGGAGGTCATCAAGGTCAGGGCTAAATGGGTAGATGTTCTTATTTACATGGCTGGTAGGTCGAATGGTGGTGGTTTTTCTTTGGGTTCAGGCTGTGCGAACAGAGGTCTGACTGCTCTGTTTTTACTGATGGTAAGAAGCAGTTCTCTCTGCTGCTGTGGTGTTTGTATAGTTTGGCATTGGGACTGTTGGCTGCTGGAATAGAATTTGATAGAGGTCAGAGGTTGAGTCGCTGCATTGTTTTGGCTTGCGTGGTTTAGATTTGTTGGCACTTAGATGCCTTGATTGTTTGTTTTTATTTTTGGGTAAAGTCGTAATGTACCCCCGAGTTGATTGTAAATCAATTTTTGATCAAGTAATAAAGGTTTAGCATTCCATAGCTGCCCCTCCCCCCGAAGGTTTAATTTTAAAAAAAAATTGTTCTAGATACAAACATTGAATCTCAGCCTTAGATTTTAAAAAGATCTTTTGGTCATCTAAATATGGAAACATACGGTCAACGAACGTGGACCGCTAGTCCTGGGGGTTGATTGAAATACCAATTTATTCTTGGGGTAATCTCATATTAGCTATTATTTATTGTAAGGGGCATATCACAATTAAGTATTAACCCTTTATTATTATTATTATTATTATTATTATTATTATTATTATTATTATTATTATTATTATTTATTGCGTGTTCACTCTCCGATTGTTTGTAATTGTCTGCTCTCTTTTCAGTATTCAGTTCCATTGACGTGCAAATGAAGAGTTATTTGTCTTACATGTTAAGCTACCTTTGTGGTTTTAATTTCATATTCTTCCATGTTCCTCGAAGTACTTGTGTCATGTCGGAGTGTCATTTTCAGAAGCAACAAGATCTTAAGATAGCAAATCACATTTGCTTAAGGATCTTTACACTTTCTTGCTTGATATGGATGGTTGTCATAATCGAATACTGATACAGAAAATGCTAGTTACATAACAAGTCAACAGACTAACATCTAAGGAGTCCCGCTCCCCACCCCTTCCTTTTGGCACATGCAAGCAGCAGTGAAGGACTGGCCTTTTTTTTTTTTTAAAGAATAAATGAACTACAAAACATGCCTGGAGGCAAACAAGGCAAAAAGAACAACTAGAACACGCTCAAGGATATAAAGCAAGATCTAGACTAGTCCAAATTTATGATACCGTAATCAAATGGATGACTTAATGATTACCCTGGAATTTCTCGAGAAGATGCCATCAATGATACCTTTGATTGAGTTTAGACAATAACTCGGTGAAAACAGAGTTTGGACGTAATATGCTTACCTCGCCATTTCTCCTTGTTAAGTTCTTTTATTAAACACAATTACCTGAAAATGCTAATGATGAGATACATTTGCACTTTCACCATATCATCTGAACTTGGAAGTTAAAACTTTTTCTTCATCGAGGATTTAAAGTGACATCCATGCGTCGGAACTCAGAAGAATGTATCGATTAGACGGAGTTTCAAGATCTAAAAATATTGTTATATATCAGATTATCAGGAACTTTTGGTTCTCTGCGCCTGTGTTTTTTCAGTTAGATGTTACTATGCAACAGCAAACCTTTGCCCCTTGGGCATGAAAGGCTCCAAAACATTTAGAAGTTAAATAAATAGCTGAAGCATGGACTTCCAATATGGAGCTCCATAAAATGTCTATAGCCTTTTCGGATATGTGCATGGATTTTAGAGCCTTGCTTACAGAAACCAATATTGGCACAAGTAAAACCTTCCTCTCCCAAGAAAGAATAATACATCAATTCAATGTGATGTAAAGCTCAACTTACCTTCTTTTTACGTCTTTTCTTTTGTTTCTCCATATATCTTATTTAGAAAACAATTGTTTCCAATGTATGGATCTTTATGACATAAACATCTCAGAAGCACATTAAAATATGGCGTCTTGGATATTGCATTATAATTTTGATCTTTATCATTGGCCAAGCTACTAACAACACCTTTTTTTTTGGTTTGCCAGGATGAGAAGGATGCTATAAGAAGTCTAGACCTTTTATACAGGAGAGTTGAGGTACATATCCCTTAAACTTTGGGAAGTGTTGGGACTACCTCTGACTGTTAATATGCACTGGGCACTGCACTGGGTCAACTTCCCATTATCATTTTGCAACTGGTTTTGGTGTGAACCATCTGATGTTATCTGTGCTAGAATGTGTGTAATTAAAAGTTCTGTTCATGTTTATATTTCAAACTAATAAATACTTCCATTTAATTATTCAGACCGAGATTTTAAAGCGCGAGGCTAGCCCTGCAATGAAACTCCTCAATGACCTTTTGAATCTGCATGATGGATCTGATGAGGAGGAATGGTTGAAGCAATGTAGAAAACTCATGGCTGATACCTTTCCCCGGGAGGATCCTTTCAGCATTCTTGTTCCTGAAGGGTTTGACATCAATACGGTATTTTATCTGCTGATTATGTCATTTTGTATATAACGTTACTTACATGTCATGTCGGTTATCATATAGGCAATTCATTGTTATAGAGAGTTCTATTTGCTGCTGCTTCAAAAATGAAATGAAACAAAATAAGAAATAGATGAAAATATTAACAATAATATAATATAATATAATATAATATAATATAATATAATATTCTTGATTGAACGTTCGAATAATACTCCTCTTTTCTTTAACGTATTGGTATGTGGATCGCTATATATTTATTTATTATGTCTTGGTTCGTGAAGAAATGTTCATGTTTGTTGAGATGCAACTCCACCCGTTTGATCGTTCTGCTAGTAATGGACCTTTACCTCTCATATATATGAGAAGTTATATGGGTTGAGTGGAGCTTTACTGTTGATTCGTCTTAGGTCGAGGGGGGCTTTCCTGTTGATTCGTCTTGTAAAGAAGTAATGTTGCAAAGGTATTTTTGACAATGCCTCCCAAAACATAATCATAATTAGTACTGACCCTCCACTTTGTTCAAAACGGATTTTGCACCCCAAAACCCACTTCCCAGTTAGTCAGACGTAGGGGTGGGCACGAGATGAGATGAACTCATCCCTATCCGATCCCGTTCGTTCGGAATTGGGACGGGACCGAATAGACCTCATCCCGACCTCGTCCCATCCCAAACGGGTTTGGGAAGAAACGTGAAGAGCATGTACTAAATAGTCCTCCAATGAAAAATAACAAAAGAATTTCATTTCGCATTGCTCATACACCAATAATATCAAAATTATGTACATATAACTTTCATCATGATAATCTTAAATGTCATATAAAATTTGTGGAGGGTTACCTTATATTGGAATTAAGTTTGTCAAGTGAATGATAGGATATGGATGAAGCTCCTCCATAGATCCGTCTTGCATATTTCCCCAAGAGTTGAATGATACCATACAAGATACAATTAGGAGCAATATTCTCCAACTACATAACTCATAGTGCAAAAATAACTCAAACCATCATTTGCCTTTATTTTCTACGAGAATAATTGTCCTATAATCAATCTAAAATGTGAAAAAAATATAAATATTCATGGGTTCTATACTTCTATTGACTTAAAATATCCAAATTGAAGTTTCTACCTAAACAAAGTACCAAATCAAGTAAGTAAATTTTCAACAATAGATGTTTTGATTTAATTTTCAAACATCCAAAACTTTCCTTTAGAAGAGTAGTTTGATTAAAATTAAAATTAATAATAATAAATATTAAATAAATAAATTCGGGACGGGGCATGATGTGCGGGATTGAAAATCTTCATCCCGATCCCATCCTACTCTACTAGATCGGGATTGGGATAGGTTTGATCAATCCCTAAAGGACCTGAAAAAATCGGGATCACAGGATGGGATGCCCACCCTAGTCAGACGTCAAAAGACCAAAATCTTTGTTAGTCAATGCTGGTTTTAGTCACGTGCAACCATTTCAGACAAATTTACCCTCATGATTTGGTGAATATTATACATCCCTAGTCTCAACCAAAGCCCATTCTCTCCTCTGCCTATCTTCTAACGAAGCGACAATCAAATCTAAATTTATGACCAGTAAAAAAATGGAAAGGGTTTAATCAAATAGACTTAAACTGCAATAACAAAAATTTTGCAAGAAAACAAGGAGTCGACAATAAGATGTATAAAGAATTAATAAACTCAGAGGGGACATTGTTTTAAGCAAACAAGCAAGAGGGGTCGAAGAGATTGATGGGTTCGATCTTTCATCTAGGAATTTGATATGGCCAACCCCTTCTGAGCCTTCTACATTTATCTGCTTTGCTTTGTTGTTGGTTGACTATGTATTTTGATTTCTTTGATAATACAGAGAATTAATTTAAATAGACTTGTTGGATCTCTTTACGTTGTTCTTCTTCCTCGAACACACCACGTTCTTCCCAAAAAATTCATGGCAATTTTTCGTTCTTCGAGTCTCGCAGGTTGAGAAGAATTCAGTACTGTTGTTTCTTCACTATTTTTCTCTTTACCCTGTGTTTCGGTAGTTGACCTTAAGAATCTGAGGCATCCTATAACCAGCTCAGCGAATCAGGTTCTCTGCTCAAGGGCACAAACTCCACTGCTCAAGAAGGCACAAGCTCCATTGTTTGAAATTGTGGTAGTAGCAAAAACAACATGAAAGACAAATGGCTTTAGGGCTTTAACAAGGTTCTATTAGCACACATTGAGGTGGTGGATCAATTGCAATTTGCAAAACATTGTCTTTATGGTCTTCATGGTGGACTTAAGTAAACTAGTAACAGAGCAGTTGTTTTCATGATACCAAGACCTTAAATGGGTTATCTTCAATTCTTTTCTCTTTCAAATGTCTCTTAAGGAGCTAATACTACACCAACTATCTCCACCTGTTCATATTTCTACACATCTATTCTTCAATCACACCTAAAGGCCAAAGATCCAATATGGGGAAATTCAATCCATGTACCCATAAATCTCTTCTCTTCTGTCCCGCTTCCTTGTATGCTTCGATGATCTTGATCTTAGATAGTTCGTCGAAGGGAGGGGTGGCAATTGTAGAGGCAGCCGAATTGGTAATTGTACGATGGGTTTTGTGATGAAGATAGGGCTTGTTAAAACAAAACGATATAGATGGATGCATGTGACCTAGTCATGTCTTGACTTTATTTGACCGTTGTTTAACGCCGGACCAACGAAAGACTGAAAAATGGGGTGCGAACTTCGTTTTGAACAAAGTGGGGGGTTATTACTAATTATAATTATATTTTGGGGGCAATGTAAAAAAGCCCCTTGTTAATCTGCAATTCAAAGATCTTTGGGCCTAAATCTTAAGTTCCTAACAAAGATTGATTCTCTTTTTTCCAGTGGACTAGTCTTTATCTCAAGTTTATACGTCTTTGATTAATTATTGGCAGTCTCAGTCATTAATTTTCAGTACACTGTTTTCCTGTCAGCATCAAGGCCAATTGAGAGCTCCGCCCCCAGATACTGACGATGCATTACTGAGGGTAGACTTTGTCAAAGAGGTTGATGCATTGCTACAAGAGGTTCGGCCTGAATACGATGAAGCACAAATTGCACAAGGACTTGATCCTGAATCCATTGCAAATAGGTTGAAGTACCAGGAAAAGTTGCGGGCCATACGTGAAGTGGAAGCTCTGCTAGATCTAGCTATAACCTTGCAATGGTAGAGTCATGCTGCAATCTGCTGTGAGTTAACCTCCTTTGATCTATCAATTTCCTTCGGTGAAGAAGACAAGAAAGATCTGAATCTACTTCCAATATTTTGTCTCAAGTAATGTTAGCAATTTCAGCCAAACCTCAGAAATGTCAGAGACTGATTGAAGGTAGAAAAGCAAGCTCATGTGTGTTCTGATAAAAGTATGGTAAGAGTGAATTAGGCAAAGTCACTTTGTATCATAAGAATGTCGAAGGTCTTGCACCAGTTGTGCTGTATGTATTCAGAGTGTTCGAGATGAGCTTATATAAGACTACTGTATTCCAAATTCATGTCTTCAGTTAGACTTGTAAGAGTAAATAATAGCTGTCTCTTGCAGATTCGATGCTTATGTTTTTGTATTCAATTGTAATACAGATTCGATGACATGTTTTTACCCAATTGTTGTAGCAAAAGAAACGCTTTTACTGAAAATTGAAGGATTTCAGATCTGGGTTCTTGGGGTTATAAAATATATTGATTTTGCACACAGATGCCAAGATGAACTTAATAATAAGATTGGCGAAATGTTCCCATACAACATTCTGGAGAAAGGTATTACATATACTGATAGATTCTGTCAAACTAACAACATAAGTTAAAGGGGTCCTTCACTGTTAGATTTTGAGTGGATAATGTTAACCGATGAATCAGTCAGTTTGATAAAATGACAAACCGAACCAAACATCAAGAAAACCGAATAAAACCAAATCGATATTAATTTATATAAACAACAAACCGAACTGACTGCCTAAAATTTTACTAAAACTTAAATGAAACCGAACTGATTGAATAAATTAAACATATTATATTATTTTTACATATCATATATATTATATATTATATATACTCGGCCGGTTCGGTTTTATCGATTAAAATGACTTAAGAACCTATAATAAACTGATCATATCAGTTTCAAATTTCCAAAAACCAAACCGATTGGTTTTTTTACCATAAGTTCGCTCATTGTTGATCATCCACAATTTCCTGCAACCCTTAACTATTTCTGCAGTAACCTACCATCCATTACCCTAGATATAGAAATCACATTGAGTGGTTGTGGACAAAAAAAAGCATTAAATAGAATATCTGCATATATTCTACAATCCAACTTATAAGTTTGCTACATACATCACGATAATCTCACCACTAATTCTAGGACATAATAAACTCGCGATCAGAAAGAGAACCGGAGCCAGAAGTGACCAGACACCACCTCGGCAAGGATCTAGAGCCTAATCTGGATCATTCATCTGGCAGATCGCGCGGGAGTGGACCATCTCCTTATAAACCTATGTGACAACTCTTCTTTACTTGATGTGGGACTATTCAAGCCAACACTTTCCCAACACAACCAACATCTATCAGTGCTGTGTCTTCTGACTGTGCGATGCTCTAACCTGTAAGAAGCATGCCTGAATACATGCTAGCAAGAGCGAAAATCAAATGGAAGAATGTATATGATCAATAAGAAAGTGGCCGAGCTTCAGTTTCTTCCTTTTCTTTCTTCCCATCTTCCATATTCTCCTATTATTCAAGAAGAGGCTTGCTTGAACCTGCAATAAAAGATTCAACGCCAGAATTTATTCAGGAAAAATAAGGAAGATGAAGAACGAAAGATATCTATGGCAAACTTATATTATTTTTGCTGGCAGCTTCAGTGAATTCCCACTTTATCAATAATCTCGTTTTGTATGTGATAAACATTTCATGCAAGTAGGGTATGGAACACATGGCATTTTTTAATCTCCAAGAACTGACATGCAACACTTATATAATATAATGTCCCAAGAATCAATCAGAATAACTGAATAAGACTAATTTCATTTGTCACACCTTTTGGTGAAAATGAAAAAAATAAATAATGAGTTGGATCGGATGGAAGAAGCCACTGTCAATGTTTTGACTAGCTCTAGAATATAAGTATGATATGTGATCAGTTCAATATTACTTGTCCGGCTTGAGTGGCCCTCAGGTTCCGTGGTTGGGCGATTTAAAACCCATGCCCAGCATGTTTGGACTCATGGAGCTTATCAGGGCCATGGGATGTACGTACTGTTCCTCATACCGATGAATTGAGTATCAGTGCTTATATGAATGTAATTTTTTTGTGGATGGTAGTTTTACAATGATGTGCATGCGGCACCCTATCAATGGTGTGCATTCACTGGTTTAACATGTAACAGCGATAGCTGCGAAGGGCGTGAGGGTCACAGTATTGTTTTATTTGGGAGTCAACAGTGTGCACTGGGGTAGTCTTGAGGTGGTCTACTACATAGTAGCAACGATGGTTCTTGGGCACATACGTAAGTGGTTTTGTGCTGGTCGTGCTTGGCGAGTGTCTAGAGAATGAGAGAGCATTGCTTTGTTTTAGTGTGTCTACATGTGGGCGCTGGCAGCCTGTCTGGTTGTGTGCGAGTGGGGTGTCATGTGTGTCTAGCAAGGAAGAGATATGATATATTTTCTCGTTTTGTACCTTTGAGCATATTGAATCCAGTTGGATTTGTGAACGTAACCTTTATTGGGTGCACCATCTAATTTTCACCATGGTCTGGTTGCTATTATTTAGGTCATGAGGCATACATCAATGTCAGCTCTAAGACGGTTAAATTGACTTTTTGAGTTTTGAAAATCTACACAGGTGATTAATTGCAGAAAAAGGGGGCCAAAAAAGAAAAATAAACCAAGTACATAAGGGTCTGAAAGAACTTCAACCTAATTGGTCAATAGCTCTTTTGCGATCAAACCTGATCCTAGAAAGAGTTGTACCAAGCTTAAACATACCTGATTTGGGTGACGATGGTGGAGACAGAAATGTTTTGAATCATCCGGCATGAATGGTTGAATACAGTACTGTGAGAACTGTGGTGAGCATCCGAAGAATGAGTGTACTTGTCGAGACTCCTTTGGAATCCTTATGGAGACCATTGCATACATTACCTCTAGGTTCAACTGAGAGAGTGCTGTAGCATAAGAATGCACAATACACTGAAATCACAGATGCAGGCAACAGGCTGCCATTTACCTGTTTTCATATCCAAAAATCATTTTTTTAGTTCTCAACTACTATATTGTAATCTCAGGATTTCTTAAAGGAAAAAAAATTAACTATGCCACAAAGAGATGTTCTAAATCCTAAATATGCCAAATCACTCTTTCAAGCCCATTTTCCTTTTTAATAGTGACAAAAAATAAGTTTCTTTAGCAATTTCTAGTTAATGCAGTCAATTCATTTCCTTGTAGGTTAGCCCTTTGGTACTCTCATCGGATTTCAACTGCGCAGTGAGAAATGCTGAGTTCACGGGATAGTTGAACATCCAGGGGATCACTGGGATTCAAAGAACACACCCAGATTTTTCGAATGCAGGTCTCATTGACATCAAAGAACTTTGACCCCTAAGCCTAGAGGAGGAAAAATGTTGACAATCAATTTGTCCAAAGAATTACCGCTCCCAAGTGGCTATTAACACTAGAGGATTACACTCCGATTCCTCTATCAAAGATTATAAACTTATAATTAAAAAAATGTTATTGAAAGAAATTAATGCATTAAAGGAAAATCAAGTGCTGAGCAAGTCCGAAGAAAAGTTGCACTCATAGCACATTCCTATCAACAGCCTAAATGAGGCTATCTTGAAAACAATTTGAGATCCATCCAAAATATTTTCTCTCCCTACATCTTTGATCCCAATTTTCATTGTGAATATCATACCTGTGGATGTAATGCAACAATTGCGAACCCCAAAGCAAGAATCATGCTCATAAATAGAAAAAAAACATCAAGACCGCAATCTTGGCTGGAGGGGTTGAACCAAATGAAAATAAGTCCCCAAGAATACAAATGTGACGATATAACATCCAGCTGAAACTGCAAGTGAGGCAATGTACCTGTAAACCCACTATATAGAGTAAGATCAGGGAAAGAAGAAAGTAATCTATCAAAGCCATACCATGTAAACAAAAAAACCAGATAGAAGAGAGAGAGAAACAGATGTTAAGAAAAAGGAAGCATGTAGAGTTTTTTTAACCAACCACTTCTGTTCATCTTTCTCAACCCATGCGTCATTCCACGTATATGTGAAGTCTAGTAAAATAATCAATTGAACAAGTAAAAAACAATCCTGATCCAAATATAGAGATTTTTTCTGCAGATGGGAATGATGAAAGATGTTGGGCTATAGAGTTTACCAATCCTAAACAAAACTCTTTTCCTTGTGTTATATCATATGTGCTTACCTTCAATAGATAATTGAATAACAACGAGAAAAAGTATGAAGTTCCTGAGGTTTTTCATAACTAGAAAAACTCTATACGTCTAAGATTCAAAGAGACTTGCACTAAACAAGGTTCAAAAAATATTCTGGAGTTTAATAAATGCTAAAAAAGGAAAATGTGTTAACAAGGACGTTGCATGAAAAGTTAAGTCTTCATGTAGCAACATCACTAACCATAGATCGATGATAACATTTGGAAGGAAAAACATGAGGACGATGAGCACTGACCAGATTACAATCTTCAAAATCCAGCCACCATGGTGCCATGAATCTCTTTTGTCATTCTGGGCCTTGATGCCAATCATTACGAGAGCAAATGTTGTAAAGAACAAAAAATTTGCGAAGCTGACACGAAAAACTGCATTTGTTTGATACCATTATTTTGAATGAGGCTCTGATGAAGTATTTATCCCTGTAAGATATAAAAAGTCCAAATCCAACTGCTGCTCAACATAAATCCAGAATATCTCCGATAAAGTAAACTATATCAAGAGGGAAACCCACATATGCAGTCATAATTATCCCAATTAAAAAACATAACAATAAAATTAGTTTTTCATACAAAGAACCAAATGAGTAATAGCATGTCAAAACCAATAACAAGAATCACACAAACTTGATTTTATTTATTTAAGTTCTATATTTTACATGACTTTAGCAAAGCAAATTTTATTTAAGGTACAAAAGATGAAGGGAGTGCATTCAAAGTACAGGATAGCATTGGGGATGGCATCACTTTAGAAAGGCCTCCTTCTTAAAATCATCTTATAACAAAAGACCCTTAACAATATTTCTGCCCAAAATACATGTGCCAACAACAAAAGAGAATTTCAGTCAACTAGACTTCGGGCTTCAAACAGAGCACAACTGTGGGACTTAATTTCATAATCTACGGACCCTGATATATGTTCAGTGACAAGTTCACCATCTGTCAAAAAAAATCCAGGGAATGGGAGAGCCGTGTCTATCAACCGAAACCAGGCCATTCCTTCAGAAGGTATGGGGAAAATAACACTCTCTGGACAATCACCAGCATTGATGGCAATGAACAAGTCGCCACCACCATGAGAAGATTCAGAATCTATTTCTCTGTCAACTTTCAATATCATTGCTAGAAATTTGCTTGATGTGTCTTCCCATTTTGGTCGAGCTTGGTTGCTCCCATGCCACTCTATATTTTCTTCTAGCACATAACTTTTCTTCCGAAGAAGATCGCCTCTTCTTACTTTGAGTGAACTCAAATATGCAATAAATTGCATCATTTGAGTACCAAAAGGGGTTTTTAAAGCATCCCAATCAAATGATCTTCTATCACTGTATGATGCTGATCCACCGGATGATTGCCCACACTCATCACCCATATTGAGAACTGGGACACCCAGAGAAATGTACAAGACAAAGAGAAAATTGCGGATTTGTTTCAGCCGTCTTTCAAGGACAACATTGTTACTGGTTGGGCCTTCTTCCCCACAATTCCAACTTAATTCTGATGAGAGATCAATTCTGCTAAAGCTGACCAAATCTACAAGGGGCAGCCCAAAATTTTTTGTAATGAAGTTAAAAGAGAAAGCAGGACCCCTCCCACCTAAGAAAACATCCCCACTGCCACAAAGTCGTGTTGCAAGCTGACTGAGAAGGCCTTCACCCCTCAAAAAATTTCTTATATCGTAACAAAACCTTGTATTCATTTCAGCCCATCTCTTCCAATGAGGAAATCGGATTTTGTTTGTTGCCATTTCATATGGCTTCCAACAATCAGCAATGATCTTGGTTTTAGAAAGTATGGGATCAAATGCAATGGCCTCAATCAAAGGTGGGCGAGACAAGTATTTCCCATTAGACCCTCTCAAAAATGACGAAGCATTCATAAAACAAAAACCATCAATGTGAAACTCTGACACCCAATGCCTAAGACTATCCAAAACCAACTGCTGGACAATGGGATAGTTGCAATTCAGGACACTCCCAGCTCCCAAGTTAGCATTTTTGACATAATAGGAAGAGTTGTCAATTCCCCTCAAGCCGATTGTTTGAGAGGAATCTCCACCTTCAGCTGTGTGCGTGAACACAACTTCCAACAAAATCTCTATGTTGTTTGCATGAAAAGCTTTAACCATCTCCTTCATAGAGGTAATAGCAGATATACCATCCCGAGTGGGTCCGTAGGAGCTCATGGGAGAAAAGAAATGGTATGGGTAATAGGGTCCTTTTTGCTCATCGAAAGAAAATATTGGCTCTAGCAAGACTGCATTCACACCAAGGGCTTTAAAATGATGCACCTTCTCAATTAAACCAGTAAAGGTCCCTGCAATTTCACTTTGTAGCTTACTTGACTTGTCCCTCGTAAAGCCCTCAACACTCAATCGATAAACCACTAAGTTTTCAATTGGTAAGCAAGGACGCACTTCACCGCTCCAGTCAAAAGAAGGCTCCTTAAGCAAGTATCCAAGACAGTTCATGCGTGCAATGGAGCCAGGATGATCACTAACAAGGCTCTGAACAATCTTAGCATATGGGTCTAAAAGGACATGGCTTGCATGAAATAAGTCTCCTTTGCCTTGAGGAATAGCTCCATGACATCGATACCCATAGCTTTTATAAGGTGCAACACTTTCTAACTTTATATGCCATATATCACCTGTCCGATTAATGTACGGATCTAATTCAATCTCTAGAGATGGTTTCGCAGTCACATCACCATACAAGCACAGGGCTACACTTCCCGCATTTCGTGAAAACAAGGCAAAATTCACTGACCCGTCATTAAAAAATGAGATTCCTAACGGATCAGAATACCCCGAGCCGATACCAACAGGTACACAAAAGTTTGTGCTTCTATTACTTTTTATCTCCAGGTTGCTTATAGACGTATCAGGTGGAGATTCCAACTGAAATGAAAGGTAGAAGGGAGCTTGATCTGATTCAAATTCCATCTCCAAGGCGAGCTTTCCTGGTGATTTTTGAAAGAGTGGGGTCCGATAGGTATTGGATTTGGTAAGTGAAGCTTTCTGAATATTCAAGGGCCTCAGAGGCGAAGAGACAGATCTGTATATTTTCCAACTCAGTTCCAACTTATTATTGTCGACCCATTTCGGCAAGTCAAAAACTTCAATACACACCAAGTATTTCTCATCTTTCATTCCAACATACACCTTCACCTGACCACCTACATTTGCCCTAAATAAATAAGTTGCCACATTTTTTAGTTCTTCAATTTCAATACTTGTGAACGACTCTGTTCCAATCTGATAAGTAGAACTCTGCGATGAAGCACAAACATTCATATATGAATCTCTCCGAGTAATTCCACTTACATCTTGAACAGGTATTTTACACTCTATTTTCCCTGGAGTGTGCATCCTCTTTGGAAAGTGGGTTCCTTTATTTTGAATGAAAGAACTAGAAGCATTCTTCAACTTGGTCACCTCATAATTCAGAATGCGGGGTCTAATAGAAAAAGATTGAGGCGAAGTTGCCATTGCTCTTTGGAGAATGAATTAAATCCAGTGTGAAGAAGGACAAAGCCTTGCACGTAAGAGGAAGATTTTCCTATAGCATGTGCTCACTTTCTCTGTTACAGAGAACATAAGGATTAGGATCAAGTGAATGAAAGAGCATCTCTAAGCAAAAAGAATGAACTGAAAATTAGAGACACTAGCTCTATGGCAAAGGTAAAGAAAGATAGTGGATCCCACAAAACAAGCAATGTCTATTCAGCCATAACAAATATTGTCATAGCTTACAATTTCTCTCTCGATAAGAAACTAAAGGCAAACCAAAGCAACTACTGTTGCTCTAAAGAGCCATAACAATGATTGATTTGTCACATAGAAGCAGAGTTTCCTTAAACCACGGATAAGTTTCTCAGTAAATGGACACATAATACACTGATGACATATCATGAGCTGATTAAGACTACTGATGAAAGTCTTAATCATATAAACAAGGTAAAGGAGATTAATTTCCCCTAACCCCCTCTTTATCTACTAATTAAAACACTGGGTATTGAGTAATTCTAGCTGAAAATCATCACTGAAGAAGAACAACAAAATCAACACAAAAACAGTTCAATTGACAATCCAAACATACCCAGACACACAATTACTGATCCCAATGACAAATTTCCACAAACCCATCATGGTTCGAATAAAAACATACTACCAATCAAAGGAAAATTGCAAAAGTAAGAGGGAACTTACATGGAATTTTCTCGAGAAGGGGAGCTGCAACCTCTCTAAGAATCCAAGAAGTGATGAGAGAAAGACCAAAGAGACCACAATAAGCAATTCGAGCAGATCGTCTGGTGATTCCAGAAGGTACTGAAGTGCAGAGTCCACAGGTTAAAGATGCACAGCAGGAAGCTAAGCAGGACATCTCTCTTCACACTTCACTCTCCTCTTTTTGTCTCTGGTGGTTGTTGCTCTTTCACCCGTCACCGCACAAGTAGCCATACAAGATTGGACGATTGAGTCATTCAGGGCTGTTAGTTAAGTTGTTGACTAAGTAGCATGGATTTGGTTATTAAAACTTCAAAATTTTCTTAAATTTCATTTTGTATTTGGGTTAATTGAGCTTACCTCCATAATAAGTAGCTAAATATACGTTTGCTTCGGAATGCATGTCACCATTTCAGTCTCTCCTACTCCTAGGAATATCCTAGGAATAGTAGTCCACGCTCTTGACGCTATGTTTTCAAAATATCTATATTTAGATGAAACTACCCTATAAAAAAAATCAAATAAATCAAAGGGTAGAATCAAAATAATAAGTTTAGGATGTTTGAAAATTAAATTAAAATAATAAGAGATAAATCTATTTCTTCTTTTAGAAGTAGGTTTGAATAACTTCAATTATATGGAGAGACTTTTGGGTTTTTGTTTGATTTGAAGAAGTTACAATTCGTTGATAATGAAAGTGTGACATCATATTATACTAAGCTTGAAAGCTTTTTGAAGTATGACAATCTTTATGATATTGATGCAAGAGATTTAGTTTTAGAATTAAAAATTTTGTGTAATATCTTAAGCGAATAAATAAAAAAACCTATTGAAGTGCTAAATCATTTGCAGACAATGAATGGTGATTTTCTAAATGCTCGAATCACATATAGAATATTGTTGACTATTCCAGTACGAAAATGTTAAGAAACCATGTTTTTGTAACCATGGTGACGTGGCGTGATCTTGAAAGAATGATGAAATCTCCAAAGTGTTTATGCGTATCTCGAGGTTGTAAAAAACCTCCTCTAACGATGCCACATCATCATGGTTGTAAAACCTGGTTTCCTAGCCTCACTCATTCCAGTAGCGGTAGCCTTCGCACAGAGAAGCTTGTCAAAATTGATGTTGATAAAACTGTATCTTCGGTCTACTATGTCACAAGAAATATAAAATGGGTTAGCTATAGCGTCTATTGAGAGTGACTTAGCGGAAAAAGTTGATTACAACAACATAATTAACGATTTTGCATCTCAAAATGCTAGAAAAGTTATATTTAAGTAAAGGGTCGGGATCCTGAGACTCACGTTTTTTTACTCAAATACAAACTCAAATAATGGGCCACTAGATTGTTGTTGATCATACGGTTGATAATAATGTCTAATAATTAGAGCCGAGCCAAGCCAAGCCAAGCTAACCAGATAAGTTTCCTAAAAAAATAAAATACAATCCAAGAATTAATTTTTTTTTCTATCCCTAAATTCTCTTGCTTCCCCTATTCTTCTTCCCTGCGTAAGTTTATTCTATTCTTATTTTTTTTTTGTCTCCGTGCCTTAAAAATTTTAATCGTTAAAGTCATTAAAAAAACTTACCATGTATTAGTTATCATTATGTGATACACAAAATAATTAATGACACCAAATATTTTTCTGACTATTTTTTTGTATCTTGATGTTTTTTGGTGTCATTTGTTTACTTGATAGCAATTTCTTCTTGCTCTTTTCTTCTGCCAATCTTGTAATAACTATTGGCTGCATAAAATAGGATTACCATTTTGTTAGATAATTTACAGAGATCATATCAGTACAGTTGTTTTGATTTGGAGTTATGAATACAAACTTATTATGGTATTTTACTGGAACTGAAAGATTTTGGGAGTCGTAATTCAATGGTTACAAGATTGAATAAGACAAATAAATCTAGGGTTAAGAAAAACTTCTAAGCACAACGGATTAAACTGCAGATGCAATAGCCTTGGGGTGGCTTAGATGGCTACTTAGTATGAACGACCACTGAGTAAGCTGTAGATCGATACAAAAAAAATATTTTGTGCGGGCTTTCTCCCAATTGTAGAATACATTTATGCAATGAAGCACATTCTTCTTTAACAATTAAATAGTAGCTAAATTTACTACTCCTCACACTTGTGAAACTTTAAAAAGAGGGACCTCTTTTTTACGAAGAAATGTTAGGGAAGAAGACTAGTTATCAGTAAACTAGTACACATCAAATTAAACATTTTTTCTTTAACAAATCTTACTTCATAAAATTTTACATTAGTTATAAGCAAAATGAAGTAACATGTGCAAACCGTCGCCATCTCCTCTCAAATTGTAGCACCTGTAAGCCAAAAAAATAAATTTAGCGATTAAAATTTCCTACCGTATTTTTTTTTTCAATGACTTTAGTGATTAACATTTTTAAGGTACAGAGACGAAAAAATAGGAATAGAATACACATAGAAAGAGGGAAAGCAAGAGAAAAAAAAAAAAAGAAGAAAATCTTGGATTGTATTTTATTTTTTTAGGAAACTAATTTAGCTAGCTTGGTTCGACTCTAATTATTATCAACCGTAGGATCAACAACAATCTAATGGCCCATTATTTGAGTTTGTATTTGAGTAAAAAAAATGTGAGTCTCATGATCCTGGCCCTTAAGTAAAATAAGACATTAATTTTTTTTTTCTAAAGAGGGCCCTATTTTTAGAATTCGCCCAGGACCCCCGTAGACTCAGGATCGCCACTGGCATAACCAAATACTGTGCATTTTTTCATGGTTAGATATAACATGTGTTTCACTAACAATTTTTATTTATTTATTTATTTATTTATTTGTTTGTTTCTCCATGTATTTCAAGTTTAAAATGAATGAATATTAATGTTTTAGAGCCAAATTGGTTAGTGTGTATATGTATATTAGAGAAGTTCTACATGGCGAGGAAATGAGCGAGGGGAGGGAGGTGGCGGGATGGGGACCGTCCACCTCCCTCGGGATGCGCGCGTCGAAAAAGATGGCACACATCCCGAGGGAGGTGGACGGTCCCCATCCCGCCACCTCCCTCCCCTCGCTCATTTCCTCGCCCACTTCCTCGACATTTAGAATTTCTGATAATTTATATGCTCTAAAAAACTTTAGTTGACTTCTTTTAAGAGTCAAATATATAGACTTGGAATTTAACATCTGGAACTAGGACCTCAAGTCCCTCATTTACAGTAATATACACTTCGTAGGACAACCTACTAATGTTTCTAATTCAGGCTTTTGAAATTGCACATGGTTCAAAATACAATTTTAATTTTATAACATTCCACAATTCCATTTGAGCTGAGATTTTGAGGAAAATTAAATAGCTACTTCATTTCATTTTGACATGTTTGCCTTGAGATCACGCTATAAAGGAAATTTCTCTATTAATATCATGAAGCGCGCTAACAAACAAGGGCTCACCTTGGGTGCAACACAAGTAGGCCGACTACCGCCACGTTGTCCAAAACCACCTGAAAGGGTAGTCTTTAAACACTCATAAAGACCATTTATCATGTATTTAATGGTGGATACCTAAATACGTATCTCAATGAATATTGTCAAAATGGTTCGAAACTTTGACACATTTCTATTGGTAATGTGTAATTTTCAACTCGAATGGAGCTCAAACGAGTTAATTTTTTTTTTTTAATTTGCTAAAGATCTGAAATATAAAATTATCAAAATGTATCCTACTGGATGGATATGAATTAGGAATTTACGAGATTCTTAGCCCAATCCCCCTTTTAATGTATGGATTAGTACCATCTGCGTTAAGCAACATACCAAGCCCATTATGATCTGCGGCGATTTTGAGGGGTATTCTAGACTTTTTTTTCTTTTAATCTTGGCCATCCCAACATCTTGGGAAGGCATACTAGCCTTTGATTCTCGTGGCGGCTCGAGACTGCACGCTTCGCCTAGGTCTTCATGCCGTCCCCACCGGTGATTCTAGGCCTTTTGCGCCGCCTTGAGGGCTGATCTACGCCACGTTGCTAACCAAAAACCTCTTTCTGTACAACCGCCAATGCTCTAGACGTGTTTGTGCTTCTTTGTGGTTGATGCAGATCGCAACTTAGGACGTCGGCGCCTCCAGCCGTCATCCCTCCCTCCACGGCGGGGGGACCAAGTTTTGGGGGCCCTGTGGCAGGTACAGCCAAGTCTTTCGCCCAGATTTTGGGTAAAATATTGGTCGATGAGACTCCGGAGGCGCCAGTAGAAGGCACTCGCTTCCGAAAAGATGGCGCACCCGCCATTGGACTTACGACCACGGATGAAGTGCGTGGCAAAGCGTTCATGGAACATGTGATTGTTTTAAAGTTTTCTAGCTACCGACCAATGTTGGAAGATATCCGCGATTCGATTCATCGAACGTGGGGCATTCTAGGCGATTTTTCGCTTGGTTTACTAAATCAAAGACACGTATTAGTTCGACTCCAATCTGAGGTGGAAGCAAAGAAAGTTCTCTCAAGAGACTCCTTTTTTATTCATGGAGTTCGATTCAAAGCCTTTCGTTGGCATGATGGATTCAGTTTGAAGGAGGACCCGATCTCGGTGTCGTTGTGGGTAGAGCTTCCTAACTTACCCCTTCATTTATTTCATCCCCCTATTTTAAAAGCAATTGTGAATTCCTTTGGTGGCTTTTTGCGGATGGATGATCATACTAGATGCCTATCGCGCCCGGGTTTTGCCCGTGTTTGCGTGGAGATGACTTTGGCGGATAAATTACCAAACAGAGTTTGAATTGACAGGGCTAATAATATAGGTTTCTGGCAGAAGATAGAATATCCGGGCTTCAAATACTGTGATTTTTGTTCTTTGATCGGGCATAAGGAGGAGTTTTGTAGGAAAAAGTTGGGTCCTAAGGGTGGTGGAAGCGGTTCTGACCTACGCAAAGCGGGAAGACGGTCAAGCCAAAAGTCGAAGTAACTTCTGTCAAGCAACACTATGTACCAATTCCTAAAAAAGACAAATTGCCTATCCCCGCAGTGGGCACGAGTGGTGCAAAAAATGACAAGGGTGAGGAGATTATTCAGGAGTTTAACAAGGAAGATGGGGATAGGAGGCCAATGGTCATGGACCCGGTAAAGGTGGTGTTGTCAAACAAATTCGAGTCACTTACAGAGATTCTCGATGACGATGAGGGTGATCACGTGGAAAAGCAGCTTGTGGGCAGGACAATGGCTCATGACAGTGCCGAGGTTGTGCCAGAATCTACGGAGGAATGCCTCCAGGAAGCGGGGTATAAATTTTGGAGATTGAGAAGTTTGTTGGACCACAAGCACAACTTTTACAACATGAAAATGGCTTCAACTCAGGGGATAGTAATTCTACGGGGGTACATGCGGCAACGCCGCGAGGTACGACAAATGATACAAGTGGCGAAGTCACGGTTGGGCAGACTGTTTCACTAGGGGAACATATGCATCAAGTTGTTTTGTCCCAGCCAGTTCCTGAATCACAACATGCAGACTCTGCATCGCACCAAGCAGTGAATGGTCCCAACACAGGGGTCGTGTCCCAGCTAGACCCTGCCTCAAACCAAGCCGTGTTCTGCCCCGAAACAGGGGCCGTAGTATCGTTTCAGCCAGGCAGTGCTCTAGGCCAGCCACCTGCATCACAACAGGCCGTGCCCTGCCCCAAAACAGGGGACGCGGTATCAGTTCAGCCAGTCACCTACATCACAACAGGGGAGTTGATCTCCCAGCCTGTCCACTGCCCCTCAACAGGGGACGTGTTTTCTTCCCTGTCCACTTCGTGCGCAGTTGGAGTATCACCTGTTGCGTTGCAAAAAATGAGGATCCCACAGGTCATAGGGGCGGAAACAGACAAGGCGACAGTGACGGACATTCAGGCTTCACGAATTTATTCCGTGGCCATTTGTAACTTACCGGCCCCTGTGGCAACTGGGACTAAACAGGATGGGGGGGGGGGTCTTGTACGATGTCGCTGTCCAATTGATGAAGGAGAACCGTGCTTTGCGAAAACAGAAAAAAAGATGACTATGAATTCCCTTGACATTGCCACAAACGATAGTGATGTGGCGGCGTCGGATTCGGAGCTAGGGTCGGAATCAAAAGCTATCAAGGATATAGAATTGGGGGCTCAGTCCGATGAGAATCTTAGGAAACCAGTCGACTCGGCGGTACCTCCGGGCAACCGTCGTAAGACTAAGAAGGGTAAGCTTTCCACCCGAGTTTAAGATGATAGACAATCTACTTTTTTGGAATGCTCGTGGGGTTGGTAACCAGTCCACGAGAAGGAGATTAAAAATTATGGTTGTGGAACATAAAATCCAAATACTTATGATTGCGGAGCCTATGATTGATGCTAATAGACACATGGAGATTGGAAACAAACTCAAGCTTGGTGGATTTGTCTCGAATGAAGCTTTTGGCGGCAAGATTTGGATTCTTTGGGATACCTCTCTTGCCCTTTTGGTGGTGGATATGTCGGATCAGATCAGCCATTGTCAGGTAACGGACTCTACTTCAAGAACTTTTTTAATATCTTTTGTCTATGCTAAATGCTCTGTGGATGAATGAAAGGATCTCAGGTTAAATATGGTAAATTTTGCTGCAAATCATGATACTCCATGGATGGTCGGCGGTGATTTTAATACATATTTGCATTCAGGCGAAAAAGTGGGGGGGGGGGGGGGGGGAGTGGAGCCGTCCCTGGCGAGCATGTCACACTTCTCTGATTGTATTGAAAACAGTGGTCTAATTGATTGTGGATTTTCGGGCCCTCGACTCACCTGGTGTAATAACAGGCGTGGTAGTGAGTGTATTTGGGCCAGACTTGATAGGATCCTTGTTAATTCGGCTTGGTTGACAGATTTGGGTAGTCCTAAAGTGGAGCATCTTTGCAGAACTTTTTCAGATCATTCTCCGCTGTTAACATCTATGCCTACACAATCAAAAATTGGTTTTGCCCCCTTCCGATTCTTAAATATGTGGACGACTCACCCCGGGTTTCTTGATCTGATTAAGGACAAGTGGTCGACCGACATGGGTTCCATGAGACCTATTGACAGAGTGGACGCTAAACTTAAAATGACCCGACGAGCTCTTATACAGTGGAACAAGACGATCTTTGGTAATGTGTTTAGCAGAATCCGAGCTTTAGAGGATGAAATGCAACAGTGGTAAACAATTCTTTTGTCGAGGTTCGCATCTATAAGAACTAACGGGCTAAATGTTGATGCTAACTGGGATGTCAATGCTTGTAGCAATCTACATCGTTGTCAGGCAGAGTACAGATTAGCTCTCAAACAGGAGGAGTTTTACTGGATTAAAAAATCAGGTGAAAAAGAGTTCAAGGAGGGGGATGCATGCACTAAATACTTTTTTGCTTCCACCAAGTCCAAACAAAAGCGACGAGCCATCAATCAGATTACTTTACCGTGCGGTAGAATTATTTCCGAACCTGGTGAGATTCTTGACAAAACCAATGAGTTTTTTGCTAATCTGATGTCTTCCCAAGGTGATTGTCTGGTGGATACGGATTTGTTATCTTGTATCCCGAAGTTGTTGGAACCTGGTCAATGCGAACTCTTGGTCAAACGACCTTCCATGGCTGAAGTGAGAAATGTTTTCAACATACCCAAAAATAGTGCGCCAGGACGGGATGACTTTACTGCTGATTTCTTTCAGTCTTGTTAGGAGATTTTGAGTATGGATATTTGGGAGGCAGGTATACAATTTTTTGAAGGGGAGACAATGCCATCATCATTTTCGGCGAATTTCATGGCTTTGATTCCTAAAATTGAAAACCCGGGTTCCTTTTCTGATTTTCGGCCAATCAGTCTTTGTAATGTGATTTACAAAATCTTCAGTAAAATCCTTTGCAATAGGCTGGTAGCTATCTTGCCAAGGTTGATTTCTCAGGAGCAGGGGGCTTTTATCAAAGGTAGGTTCATTGGTGAAAATATTGGCCTGGCGCAGGAATTGGTTAGGGACATTAACATGAAGGTTTTTGGAGACAATGTGGTGCTAAAAATTGACATGGAGAAAGCATATGATAGAATGGAATGGAATTTTTTGCTCGCAGTTCTTAAAAAATTTGGCTTTAATGGTAGAATCTGTCACCTCATCTCTAATTGCATCGCTTTTTGTGGCTTTTCGGTTCTGCTCCAGGGAGCCTACAAAGGTTTTTTCAGATCCACTAGGGGTTTAAGGCAAGGAGACCCTCTTTCCCCGTTCATTTTCATTATTGCCTCTGAAGTGTTGAGTAGGGGATTGAAAACAGCTTTTGAGAATGGCAAAATTGGGTATTATTAAACTCCCAGGAATTGCAGCCCTATTTCCCACCTTCTGTATGCAGATGACACTCTGATTTTTTTAAATGGCAGAAAGTCCTCAATCATGGGATGCATGGAGTTCCTACGACGGTACTGTAAGACCTCGGGGCAGAAAATTAATGAAGGAAAAAGTTCTTTTATTTTGGATGACAAGGCAGCAGCGGAGCGCATTGTGGCTTTAAAGAGTTGTAAAGGTTTCCAATTTCACGTTGCTCCATTGAAATATTTGGGCGGCCAGTGTTCCAAGGGAGAACTAAAATTTCATATTTTGAAGATCTAATTACTAAGATTCAGGCTCGCATTCAGGGATGGAAGACAACATTGTTATCTCCAGGAGGCAGATTAATTTTGATTAAGCATGTCCTTAGCTCGATTCCTATTTATATTCTTAGTACCATGTGTGTACCAAGAAAAGTTTTATCACGGATTAATAATTTGCTGGCGGACTTCTTTTGGGGGGATTGTGAAGGCAGACTAAAGAAAAAATGGGTGTCATGGGCTACAATTTGTCTTCCACAGGCGGAAGCAGGTTTGGGAGTTAGAGACTTGACGGTTGTGATGGAGGCTTTTCGAATTAAGGCTCTTTGGAGACTACTTACTTCAAACTCTTTATGGGCTACGTTTATGAGGAGCAAATACTGGCTACGAGGTGTGGCGTTGAATAGTCAACCTGTGAAAGGTGGGTCTTCTCCTTTTTTTAAAGAGATCATGCTTGGGAGATCTTTCCTTTTGAGTAACTCGCTTTGGCGTATTGGCATGGGGGATATCAGTTTCTTTGAGGAAAATTGAAACTTGGTGGCTTCTTTCAGGAGATCGGCGACACTGGTTAATCAAGGTTTTTGGCCTTCAGTTAGCGAGGTGATTTTGACAAATTTTGAATTGGTCCATCCAGATCTCAGAAGCTTGGCGCGTGGTCTTTTTGCAGATAGATTACGTGGTGAGGCCCATGAGGAGGACACATGTGTGTGGGTTCCAAATCCGAATGGGCTTTTTTCCCTTCAATCGACATATGAACTATTACGGAAACATGGGAAGGTCAATGCATTAAGTCCAAAGCTTTGGCACGACATTCTTCCTTCTAGAATATCAGTCTTTGTTTGGAAACTACTCCGTAGAGGTGTGCCAGTGGATGGGGAATTATACAGATGTGGATTGAGTTTGGCCTCTAGATGCCGTTTTTGTAGCTCGCCGAAGCGAGAGTCTTTGAATCATCTCTTTCTAAACGGAGATTTGGCGATGCAAGTGTGGAGTCACTTTGACAGGATTTTTGAAGTACATGTACGGCGTCCAGCAGAAATCTCAACGGTGCTAGTAATTTGGTTCAACAAAGCTAAACGCAATTCGCAGACAGGTGTGTTATTCTTTCTTACTCCTATGTTCATTTTATGGGAAATTTGGAAACAAAGATGCAAATGTGTTTATGAAAATACTCCCGCAAATTCTGCCTTTGTGATTCTGAACATTAGGCGTTAGTTGCGATTGGCAAATAATTTCATAATCCCCAAACAAGTTAGTAGTAACAAGGCCCCCTTACAGGCTTTGGGGTTGGATGTGCTCCCTGTTAGAAGGAAGTTCGTTAGAATTGTTTTTTGGCACCCCCACCCATAGACTTTGTTGCGCTTAATGTGGATGGATCCTCCTGCAAGGATAAGGCATCCGGCAGTGTGATTATTAGAGACTCTTGGGGTTACTGCGTTGTGGGAAAACAAATATTTTTCGGTGCAGGAACCAACAATAAAGCGGAAATTTTGGCTCTTGTTGAGGGCCTCCGCCTTTGTCTCGCCTGGGGTTTAAAAAAGGTGGTAGTCCAAACGGACTTGGAACTTGTTTGTGGGTGGCTTAAGGATATTTTGAAAATCCCATGGCATTTGGAGAATATTGTGAAAGAAATTAAGTTGTTGGCAGCGTTAATGACGTTAGATTGCCAACATATCTATAGAGAGGCCAATGCGGTGGCGGATGCGTTAGTGGATAGAGCTCAACGAGACCATAAGACTGCTTCTTTCGATGGGACTGATTTTCCTAGGAGAGTGGCAGACTTAATCATGCTTGACAGATTACATATAGCATACATTCGCCATGGGGATGCGTAGAGGTAGCTTTTACGGGCATTCGAGGCTCTACCTGATCTGGCACACCAACTGCGCGAATTGTAGGGGCATTCAGCTGGGCCGAGATTGCGGATTGTGGGATGTTGGCGTCCCGCTGCTCGCTGTGGCATGCTGCTTTGGCTTGGACTGCAGGGGTTCCAGTAGGCGAAACAGGCCAAGTTATTGGCTGAACTGCAGGAGCGCCAAACACCTTCGACCTCTGCTTACACTCTGTTTTGGCGAGAAAGTGGACTGTGGTTTGGTTTGGCTTGCAGGATCGCGTGACACAGTTATGATCTGTAAGTTTGTTTTGCAGGTCTGAGCGGTGGCAAGCCTGCCTAGGTGCGATGGGTGTTGAATTTGTGGACTTGGCGTTCAATCCGCGTGGTGGAGAGCAATCTCAATTCACTGCGACTTGCTGTTTTCTGGACTGTGGTATTGGTTTGGTAGCAGATTGATAGTTGCTATGATGTTTTATGCTTTTGTTTTTGCAAGTGGCATTAGTTGATGTTTTACTTGCAATTAGCGATTTGATATTTGCAAGTAGCAATTTTGTTAGCAAGATGCAAGGGGCTAAAATTGTCGGGATAGTCGAGCTGCGGTTGTGTTTTTATGGGTGATTTTTGACCTTTGGTCTTCATTATGATTGGTTTCTTTTATCGGGTAAAGTCGTCATGTACCCCGACTGATGTATACGATTTTTTCAAGTAATAAAGGTCTGACATCCCATAGCTGCCTCTCCCCACTGGAGATTTAATTTAAAAAAAAAACACATTATGATATTTAACAAAATCTGAAAAATATCCCATTGGAGTATACCTCGCGCAATAACGATCTTTCGAACACTTGTGACAACTGAGATCATATGTAGAGGAGAGGGAGAATGTCCTCGTCCGAAGTTCTTCGATATGTAAGGGTAGCGAGCTAGATGGTGTGGGTGTCTCTAGTAATAGGGATGGCAATGGGGCGGATTTTCACGGATATCCGCCCCACTCATCACCCAGTTTGGGGCGGATTTGGTAAATGCTAAGTGGGGGTCGGGGTGGATACGGATATCTAAACTGTATCTGTTTATTATTCGGGACGGATACGGATTTGGCCATATCCGCTCCACGGATATCCGTTTATATAAGTATTTTACTAAATTAACCTTAAGCCCTTAACAAAACCCTAACCCTTAACAATCACCCTCATTTCGCCTCTCTGCTCTCTGCACTCTTATCTCGCCTCATCTCCCTGCTTTCTACCCTCCTTGCTATCGCCTCATTTCCCTCATCTCACCTCATCTAACTCTCTGCACTCTTTGTGACCGTGGCACACCAATGATTCTAGACAACAACTACTACAGGAACATCTTGGACAGCAAGGGGCTATTCATAGTAGACCACCCAATAGCCACTGACAAGAGGACTAAGAGCTATGTGTAGAAGATGGCCAAGGATCAGGACTACTGGGCCAAGGAGTTCTCAAGGGCAATCACCATTCTATATGAAAACAACCCTCTCACTAGTACATAGAGTCTCTCTGCAGTCTCATTTCCCTCATCTCGCCTCTCTGCACTCTCATTTCCCTCATCCCGCATCTCTGCTCATTCATCTCGCCTCTCTGCACTCTGCTATCTTCATCTCCTTCTTCACTTCCCTATTCTTTTCGTCTTCTTCTTCCACTCTCCTTCTTCTTCTTCTCCATTGAATATGGAGATCGATTTTGCAGGGGTCGAAACAAATAAGTAGATCGGTTTTGTTGGGATTAGCCAGATCTGAAACAAATAGGGGGATCGATGTGCATGGATTAGCCAGATCTGAGATCGATTTTGCAGTGATTACTAATTGGGTTTGCAACCTAACATGTTTCCTCTTCAATCGATTTTTCTTCTTCACTCGAATTTTGCTTCTTCAATTGATTTTGTATGTATGGTTAAAGAATTGAAATCAATTTGTAAATGGTTAAAGAATTAATCTCGGAAAATGGTTAGAGAATTGATCGATCTCAGAAACATGTGTAAATGGTTAGATAATTGAAATCAATTTTTATGTATATATGTATGCGTACCTTGCCTGTTCTAATTCATTAGACATTTTTTTAATAAATTAAATGGTTAATTGGGGCGGGGCGGATATCCGTCAATCCGTTCGAAGCGGGGATAGTTTTTAACAAAATATATAAACGGATATTTGGGGCGGATTTGGGGATCCGCGATCCCTGACGGGGCGGGGATGGATTTGTCTAAATCCGCCTGATTGCCATCCCTATCTAGCAACAACAACCCCATCCCACACTCAATAAAACTGAAAATACCAAAACTACCCTTCTCGTAACGCGCGGTAGGGAATAAAAACCGCAAGCTTTCTCGGCTCCCTTTCGCCGAGTCTTTTTTCTATTTCACTTTTTTTTTTTTTTGGTGTCCTTCGCTTCGCTCGTCTGAAGCTCGCTCACTTACCCTTTCCAATTTAGGGGGTTGATTGGGGTTTATCCACTGATCAGGTACATTTCCACTCTCAGCTCCAATCCCCTCTTCTTTTTCATCCAGTTTTTCTGTTTCTGCGCCTGATTCTCTGCAGATTGATATAAAGTTTGTAATTTGTCATTCACTTTTGGGGATTCAATCATTGGGGTTTTGAATTCTTGAAGAAAAGGACGATTTTTGAATCGATATTCATGTTTTCCCTTAACCCCATTGTGCGATTTATCTATTTTTAATCTCATTTTCTGTTTTTACGATATGGGGTTTTGGAATTGAGGTTTTATTGGAATTAAGGTTTTCATATGTTGATTAGAGAGTAATGCAATTCATGTGATGGATTTAGGTTTGGTTCACAATTGTAGCGATACCCCAGTTTTTGGAATGTTGAGATCATCTTGTCTAATGGGGAAAATTGTAATATTTTATATAAATGGTCTTATTTGCACAAATGCAGAGTTTGTGTTTAGTGGAGTGATCAACTAGAAGTATGTTTAGTGATATTCGATTGAGATAAAATGTTTACTTTTCATGGTGAAAGTTTAGAGTTAATGTTGCCCGCCATATGCTTAAAATCTTCACTTCATTTTCCAGGTGCAAGTAGTAGGACTAATGGTATTTATCTATTTGGTGAATTAGTTCGGCACCAAGAAGTGATTTTAAAGGTGAATTTCATTGGGTTGTAAATAGGGACTAAAAAAATAGACGTTTTAATGAATTAACAACTTTTACAGAAAAGAATGTTTGTGTTTAGTATTCTCATTCCCAACCTCTTTGTTGTTTGCCTTACAAAAAAGAAAAAAACAAAGAACAAAAAACCAGGAGTTTGACATAATAAAAGGAAAAAGTCGTGGAGCTCAGGTTGGTATCATTTGACTTTACTGGCTAAAATTGTGTAAGTTGTTTGGAACCACAGAGAGAAGAAATGTTGTGATGGAGATGAGAGCATGGTAGGAGAAGGAAGAACAGGATTGTGGTAACAAGGTCACACATCAAGAGGAAGACATTGTTGACAAATTGAGGTTGTCAGAAAAAAGCTCAAATTAGTTGGTGTGTTGATAGGAATGAGAAAAGAGAATGAATATGGTGGTGGCTTGTTTTGAACTCTTTAAAGTGGTTCATCACACCATCTGCTAACTACCACACTGCCACCATCCAACCACTCCCACCATCCACCACCCTTTGCTCTCGTTCTCATCATATCCCGTGGAATTTGCGAACATTTCTTTCTTCTATTGTAGAGAACTGAGAAATGAGAGAGAGGGGTCAGTGAAAAAACAGAGAAGGTTATCAGTGGAAAGAGGGAAAGGAGAGAACAGAGGCCCAAAAGGAAAAGAGAGGGGGGAAAGAGATTTTGACAACGTATTGGCAACAATGAATGGTGGTGGCCTGTGATGGTAAGAGGAGAGGGGAAGAAGGGTTAGAATTAGGCTTTTAGGCAAAAAGAAAGAAGTAGAAGATGATGTGATGGTAGTAAATGATTGGGATTTCGTTTATTTGTTTGTAGAAGAAAGAACAAGTTATGGTCAGTATAGCACGAGCCTTCACCACAGCCACAACTGGAAAATGATGGGCGCACGAAGTAGAACCATTTCCCAAATGTATCTTCTGAAGCTGGCTAAAATACCCACTCAACAATCCCAAATGCTTAAAACACTTTTTTCTCAACTCGTGGTAAGGATATAAACCCATACCTTTTCTTTCTCAAATTTTCGTTCTTATCCGCTACTCTTATCTCAATATCTCATACTTTTGACTAAGGGTTTTGATTTGGGTTTATTGAACTATCAGATGCTTTTATAAAATTAACTTCGAATTTCTCTCATGATTTCATCTTGTCATGCAATGCAAAATGATATTAACTTCATAATATTGAACTCAATACTTTGCCTTTTTCCAAAAAAATATATGTATTTCTTTTGGTTTTGGGATTAATCCTCATGTTTTGGTATCCTAGAAAATATTATATTTCCCAATGTCATTGTATGGTTTCCTTGTCTTGTTTGCACATGTATAATTCTTGTGTGGGCTTTAGGATTGATTTTTTGGGCTAATGGTGTTATGTATCATTCTCAGTGTTTTGGGATATTTGGAGAGCCTTCCTTGGAGAATTGTGTGTGTTTGTGTGCTGGTTGATGATTTGTAATGAAATTATTGTTCTTGAGGAGGGGAGAAATTTGCCACTAATAATCAAAAGGAAGAGCGAGATTTTTCTGGAGGGGGCCATTTAGTTTTAGAGAAACAATTGGCTTGGTGTTGGTTATTCTTGGAGAGCATATGGAGTTTTAATGAACCGCAAGGAAGAGAGATGTGGTTTTGGAGTGTCATGATGGTTTTTGAAAGCGAGTTGTTGGTTTGTTATAATGACAAAAAACAGAATAAACATACTTGTTCATGCAAATGTTTCAAAACCGTGCCTTGATGTTGAATTTCGTTGGTTTAAAGGTAGAGATGCGAGCGACGAGTGAGCTACTTGCAAAAGTATGAAACACAGTGCCAGATCAGTTCTTTTCTCTAAGTCTTTCCAAGTCAGTGACACCTCTTCAGTGCAAATTGATCATATCTCACGGGAATTTGTAAAAATCAAAGCCACATTGCAATAGCATTACATTGCAATTTAGGCAGTAATTTGTCTATCTTTCATCTATCTGTTCTCACCATCTCTTTGGGATTTTTTTTCTGACCCTCTTTGGTTTCTTGTCTGTAGTTGCTATCACCACTTCTGTTGTTGCTGAAAACAATGAATTTCTGTAACAAAGACTTGCTTGCTCATTTCATGTTATTTTATCAATGATTACTTGTGCAAGTTATTGATACCAGAAGAAAGGATGAGCCTTTTCAGTCTATGATGTAGTTTTCTTGGCTTTTGCCTAATTCCTTGGTTATATAATATGTATGTTACATCTGACGTGTGAATATGAAGCTTCCACCAGGCAAAAGGGCCTGGTTGCCATTTGGACCACACGTTTTTTTTTTTAGGGAGCATGGGCTGCTTTGCCCTTTCAATTCAGAATGGCGGTCCTGATTTCAATTGGGTTTTTATTTATTTATTTTTTCGTCCCCTCATAGTCACCTATTTCATGCTAGCTGAACTGTGGTATAAAAATTCAAATTCTTAAGCTGTTTTATGTAACCTCTATATTTTGTTGTTTAAAATGGATATCAATTTGTGTTGTGTTGGTTTTCTTTTTCAATTTATTATCTTTTTCAATGTATTACGTTTAAAACAGTTAGGATAACCTGGGGTTGTTCTGTTTAGGGATGGCTTCTGGAAGCCTTGGTAGGGCAAGCTGGACTGATCCTGTGCAAAGGAAGCTCTTCATTGACTTGTGCCTTCAAGAAGTTAATAATGGAGGAAGAGCAGGAGGAACTTTGAAGCCTGCTTCGTGGGGTAAAGTCAGAGAAGAAATTAAAAGGCAAATTGGGAAGGAATTCTCACAAAAACAGCTAAAGAACTCATGGGATTATATGAAGAGGCAATATTTTATATGGACAAGGTTGGTGAGTGCCATGGGGCATAGCTTCAATGCATCTACCAACACAGTGGATTGGCCAGCCGAGAAATGTGATCAGTACTTCAAGGTAACTACTTCTGACATTTTCCATGGGCATATTATACTACAAAAGTTCCAGAATGTAACATCTGTCCAAATGATGTTCGAATGACAGACACACAAGGAAGCAAAGAAATATTGGTATAAACCATTTGCAAAATACAAGCGAGTTAACAGCCTTATTTGATGGAATATTAGATTATGGATCAGATGATGAGGACAAACCCAATGAAGAAGATAATCCCAATGATAACAAAGGATTAGCAATTCAATTGGCTAAGCGTACCTTACAAGGGGCAAATGACAATGATTCACAAACTTCTACACCATCTACCTCGCTTTTGACATCCACTCCGCATTCTGTGTTAAACCTTGGAAGTGATCTAGACGCACAGGCTCGCGTCAAACGGCGCAAGAAAGACAAGAAAGGGAGTGCTGTGGAGTGGATAAAATCCTTTATAGCACTCCTTGCAAAGGACGCTGATACTGGACCTACCATCACAGACTGCACAAACTCTCTAAATCAGATGTTAACACTAGCAAAAACAGATGACTTGTACTATGTTGCACTAAACGCGTTCTGTGAGAAGAAAGAATACAGGGAATTATGGATGTGCCTTACAGATGAAGAAACACGAATTGGTTGGTTGAGAAGTATCACACGTCAAGTAGTCTCAGGAAAGTCTTCATAATTGTCAAAAATGTGGTAGTGCTGATAGAATAAAGGTAGAAGCCATTATGGTTGTATGTTTACTTGAGCATGGTGTCCAATGTGTAATTGACTGGATTCTCGAGATGGTTTGAAAATTTTGATTGCATGTTTAGCCATCATGGATGTGTTGAACAAGTGAGGCTGGATTCAGTAATTCTGGTAGTAGTGAACTGTGATTATTTAGTACTAGAGCTAGGAGATTTTCCAGTTGCTTAAGTTATAATTGCTTATCATATTTCCATAGGATCTCAGACTCTTCTGACGCGCAAATCCAAATTATCAACACTGAATTGTTGAGTTATTGTCAATCGGTTGAGATATTTACTGAGACTGTTTGAGACACCTTGATTTTGAGATCTTGCTCCTTCTGTTCAAGATCTGATAAAGGTTTATGAAATATTACGAGTATGATGTAACTTTGCAAATCAACACAAGGTCCACAGGTTTGGTCACAGCCAGGCAGAGTAAAAGCCACATTGGTTTGAAAATAAAGCAGAACAATATCCATCAATCCATCGATTAGCATATAGATGCTTGTTATTCCACGGGAATCTGGTTGTATGATTTGGTATGATCAATTGATACCTATCCAAATTGCACAGGAACCATGAAGCTCTGGCAATCTGACACACGTGTATATGCTTCCCCATCGTAAATAGCTTTTAATTTGTGTGCCGGTGATATCCGTAAATTAGCCTTTTCTTTTTTATCAAGAATTTGCTTGGCATGTCTCATCCAATCATGGCTACTCTACTACACTCTAGATTTCGAGTATTAGAGCTTTAATTCATTTTTGTAATACGAGGAAAACAGTTCCAAGGGTCTACCTGTCATTGATCCCGACTAAATATGCCCTCTCACACACGATGCTAAAAATAACTTTCTTGCTTGAAAGAACAATTACAGTGACAAGCATTTGTAACTTTGCAAGGGAAACTACCATCATGCAGCAGATACATTAATTTCACCAACCCCGATATTATCTGCTTCAGTATTTTCATCCTAGTGTTTACAAGAATCAATATACAAGTTAGAATCCTTAAGAGAAGATGTTACAGTGGGAATGTAAGGGTTAAACATTATTTAGGCCCGTACTAGATTCTGGTTCGCTTAGATTGGGTGTACTTCTGTTAGAGATCCTCTTGGTAGGAACTAATGGATTGTTTTCCTCCTCATCAAGGGCCACTGTTCTGTCAAAGTCATCACCCTTGAATACGGGATGAACATAAGCGTCCTGGAGATAGTTTTTCAAATTCAAGTTTGGCTCAGTTGCTCGCTCCAATGTGTCCTTCACCATTGCATCCTGTGATTATAACCATATAAGAACCATTCACTAACTACTTCTAATGACCACACAAATGTGCCATCAATCGAAACATGGTAGTGCATGGACAATGACAAGGATTTGCTACTAACCTGCAGAGGAAACTTCACGAATGCTGATTCAAACCGGCCTTTGCATAATCTATGGAACCAGATGGTCAAGACAGGAAGTACAATGAGCAATGGTGTTGAATACTTGGCACTTTTTGTAGTCATCAACCCCAGCAGGAGAAGTTGTGCTATAATCATCCCAATAATTACTCGTCGATGCACATCTGGCCAGAATGAAGCTCCACTCTCATATTTTTGGTCATATACATTAATTATCTAGCAAAAAACAAAAGACAAATGTTTGAGAAGTAGTGTGATGGGAGCTCTAGCTGAACTTAAAAGAGGATAAACTAGAAGCATTGTGGCATGTAAAACATTATACAAGTAATTCTTGATATTTCACTAGCAATCATGATGTAGTTGATTAACACTAAAGTTGGTTTTTTCTCAAGATGTTGATGTAAAATAAGTAATTGAAAGAAGAAATAAGCTCACAGCCTAGCATACCTGATGCCGGAAAACCAAATAAGCGAAACCAAAGAAGACAACAATGAAAGGGAGAAGGAAGGGTGTGACACAAGAATAGGTAAGCCCAAGCAAGAAATATAACTGTATACGAGGTTCCATAGTAGCAAAACCAATGCTCCCAGGATCCATGGCCTCCTCCCTATCTTTCTCTGTCTTGACTAAGAATGCATTCTTCAGGTGGAAAACGATCAGTGGTGATAATCTAAGAATCTCACCTGCAACTCCAGCCCAACCATCAACCATTACATAAGTGATGAAGAAACTAGCTTTTGAAGGAATGGTTTCTCCAACAATTACTGGGATGCTGCAAAGGATCACAAACTCCAAGTTCATCACAATGCCAGAATATGAATCATTTACTAAGAACCATTGAGATGAGGTTATACTCATGGTGCTTAGCATCTTAAAAGTTTAAAAGTAAAAGTAAAAGGAGCATTATTTTATTCAGACTATTTTACAACATGGCCAACAATTAGAATAACGTACTTAGTTGCAGACTCGTGCATAAAACTATCCAGTTGTTGAAATGCTGTTCCTGTTACTATATTTCCCAGAAACACATTCACAAGTACAAACAGGTGATACTTCCCAGCTGATCTCCTCTCCAAAGCTGATAGTGATGTGTGACCTTCTATTTTGGACATAGTCATGAGAATAGAGGGAAGAAGAATGAGGAATATCTTCAATACAATCCCTGGCAAAACACCTTGAAGGAGTGCTGTTACAACCGGCCTGCAGTAGCATTTAAGACCATCATCAATTCATGCCCATTACTAGAAGAATAGCCTGTATCTATCACACAGTAAAAGAAATCCAAATGAAACTTACAACTAAAGCAATAATATTTCACATGGCAGTATCTTCTTTATCACACGTTCATGCATAAACATAACTAGGTATTAGCAATAGTAACTTGTAAATTTAAAAGCACAAATCACACTTGAAATTTTTTAGAGTTTATGGATCCTTGACTAGAAAAAATGTAAAATAATGCCAGCTTATTGCACTAACAGTTTCTAACTAACATCCAATAATCATTTTTACAGTCTTTGTTTCTGTTGATTTATAATAGATGCTTTGATGAAGTACTTCAATCTTCAAATGTGAATCGCAAAATGGTTTGGCCTGTACTTGCAATATGTGAGTTACATGTTTCTCAGGGGATCATACTGATCTTTGTAGCACAATTTTGTAGCTTCAGTTGGTGTTTATTATTTTTATCCTAACATGAAACTCATTTTTATTTTAGATAATGACACATTTCTAGATTTTGCAGTAAAACAATCTTTTGTGCAGAAGCAAGCAACACCTAATAAGAATCATATAACTTGCGTCGGCAATAATGTTCAGCATCTGAATAGCACGCATAACCCTAGCTATTTTAGAAAATGACGAAATCCATGTTTTTCTTGTAAACTGATCAATAAATCATGGGAGCCCCCCATATATGGATATGGTAATTTTTAAAGTCCTTATGCTTAACAAATGTTTGACAATCTAAACACGAAAACGTAAACTCGCAAACACAGGAATTAATTTTAAAGAAAAACTAGACAAAGCTTAGTCAAATAACTTACTTTTCTATCACTGGCTTCAGAAAAGGTGCGGCCTTTTCTATCCCCTCAATATTGGCTAGGGACTGAACAAATGCAATGGGAACCATAAAGAAAAATGTAAGGAAAAAAAAGGCAACACCCATAATCAATCTCCGGATGTTGAGCTCTACAAATGGAATCGCAAGATTAGTCCAGAAGACATCACGAGGCTCAGGGGCCCACTCTGTCAACCACTTTGTGGGATTGCTTGTCTGTTGAGTTTGAGCACAAACAGCTGCCCCCCATCGGCTTTTGAATGAAACAAATGCTGCCGGCATTATAGCTTTAGGATCACTCATAACCCTTTCCCTTTCTGAATCTTCCTGGACAAAGTGATTTAATAATGAATTGAATTAGGGACCCAAAAGAAAAACAACTGAATCTATATTTTGGTGAAGTCCGATATCGTGTATGTTCCAGTCGATTATGTATCCTAAGAGAATATAAGAAGAATCATATAATAGAAAATTAAATAAGTAAAAGAGAGCTAAACAGTTTTAAATTGTGAGAATCTAGAAAATAGCATCTAATAATGTGCGAATGAAAACTAAGACTTACTTCTTGGGACAACTTTTGAATCTCAGTAGTATAGTAGTCGATTGCATCCACAGTTTCTCCCCAGAGACCCCAAAATCCTGTCTATATGTAACATTCATTGTATGATATAACAGACAAAGAAATAGAAGATGCAGATTTTCATTTTTTGAGAAAAAAAAAATGGGGTAAATGAAAAACTTTAAATTTCATTTATAGATAAATACCTTCGTTGTTGGCTTATTGTTGGGTTTCCTTTCATATTTATTCTGGTAATAAACAAGCCGGTTTCTCAATCCTTTCTTTTTTTCCAACAACGATGCAAGAGTATTTGCATTGTATACAACCTAGTAATAAATAATTATATAGATCAATAAGAGTTATAACATACACTTGTCAGATACGTCATATATGCAACTACAATTGCAATTTAAAGAGTTACAAAACAATATTTTTGGGTACAAACAATATGTATTAAAAAGGAATCAGCATCCATGAAGTTCCCCCTCATATATATGTGTGTGTATATATTGGTCATCTAAAACTAGGTAATCATTTTGGAGGAATACGAACCTGATGGGTGAGATAGTGATCTCTATGATTTACACAAAAGAAATGCTCAACATGCTCACTAACTGACTCGTCAGGATCTGGTGGAACATTTCTTACAAGAACCTGCAAAAGACTAAATAATCAATAGGAACCTAAGATTGTAAAGTAGAATAATGCATACACTAAAAGAGCCACCCTATTAACATAGAGTGCTCTTTCTACTAAAAATCTATCCCATTGATTATTCTTACATCCATTCCCGTGAAACGAAATGGTCTACGCCACTTCATAGTTGTTTGAATGGAACTTGTTCTCTCTTATTGGAAAGTAGGGAGTGGTTAACTTATGTTTACAAAGAAAGGCCGTTCCAAAGCATAGTAAAACATGAAATTTCAAAGACAAACACACCGTATACTGATCTGGCCGACGTCTCTCAGATGCAAGAAAATGCAACCTCATAGTGGCTACTTTCTTGTATTCATTGTATAGCACAAAGAAACCCCAAAATGTGAAGGCATAAGCCATTCCTAAGTGGGCCCAGAACCTATAAGAGACAAACCCTTTTTTAGTACAGATACGTGATTACAAAAAACAACTTGTTTAGCAGAACTGAAAATTTTGTATTCATGAAGTAAATGTTGAACCAATAGAAAAAATTGTCATATTGTACACAAGACTTATGCATTTTACTGTTTTAGGAGCTATTCAACTATAACACTGTGGGGTTTACAATGCAGAACAGTCGTCAAACATGATACATGTCAAAGCCAAGTCTATCACTAGTACCGGATGAATTGCAAAATGCAGAGACAATTTGAAGGATCTTGCAATGTCAGTGAAAAATAATATGAAAGCAGAGATATTAAAAAAAAATCACCATGGTCTTCATTGATTATCAATAATTTTGATGGTATTTAGAATATCTTGATGTAGTAGGTGTGCTTAGTAACAAAGGGGGTGACACTTAGCCCAATAGTTAGAAGTATTTAAGAAGAGAGTAGGTTTATTGTCCGTACATATTCTAACTTCAAGAAAACTAGGGTTCTTGGTATGAATAAAATAAGATTTCATTTTAGATATTGAATAATATGTTTACATGGTGTTATCCGCTGCGTCTGATCAAGAATGCTCTTGGGATGTTTTGAAGATTGTTTCAAACCACACATGGACAAGGTAAAAGAACAAAGGTGAAAGTGAAGACGATGTCTAGCAAATCCAAAGCGAAAAAGAATAGTCGACAAGAGGCAGTCGACCAGATGGTGCAAACGGTGAACGAGACCACACACGGTCTGTCCGATTGACTGGTGGTGCTGCATGTGCATGCAACCATCACGGCTGTGCGTGTGGGTCGGCGGTTCGTGGGGGCATTTCGAGGACATCTTCCTCATTAAGGGGCGATGGGGGTGCTTGTTTGTTGACCCTATCGCGTTGTTGCTTGGCAGATAGTGATTTTTTTGAGTCATTTTGTTTTTCAATTTCCCCATCTCTTTCTCGCAAAGACACATTAGGCAATGTTGCTTGGCAATGACACAATATTTTTCGCACACAATGCAGTTGTAGATGAAAGATTTGTAGCATGGTCATTAATGGAGGATCCAATGAGAACTTAATTTGCAAATTAATAGTGGATACCTTAGGACTGAAGAAGGAGCCACTTTCTGTGCCTTTTACAGTAGGGTGACTGTATCCGATTAAGAAAGCAATGGCAACCACAAAGTGCTTAGTTCATTTCTATATTGGTTAGTATAGCCATCAGGTTTGGTGTGCTGTTATTCCGATGAATATTTATCATTAGGTAGACCATGGTAGTTTCAACGACGATCGCTTCATGATGGGTATATGAGCACTTATAGTTTTCGTGATGCTGAAGAACACAAATTTTCGGTACAACCCTCGTCCCACACTGCCTAAAGTGTTACCCTCCGGAATGGATACAAGAGTTCGACAGTTGAACACTTCCCTGTTATAGTGCAGGAAATGATATGTATGAGCTAAATCACTTCACCATTTCAGTTACCAGATCTACCCATTCCGCTTAGTATGCATCAGCTTCCTGCCAGGTTAAGAAATGTATGCAGCGAGGGTAGCATGTCTTTGCCACCTTTACGGAATATTCAACATGTTATTGAGCTGGAATCGGGAGCCCCTTTCCCTCCCTAGTAGACTACATTATCGTATGGCCCCTAAGGAACATGAGGAGTTACAACGGCGAGTGAATGAACTTATAGATAAGGGATACATCAGGGAGAGTACCTCGCCCGTGTGGTTCCTGCTTTGTTAGTGCCCAAGAAGAATGACTCTTTTCGTATTTGTGTGGATTCCCAAGCCATTAATAAGATTACAATTAAGTATTGCTTTTCAATTCCTAACTTGGATGACATGCTTAATAATTTGCAGGGTGCCATGGTATTTGCAAAGCTTTATCTTAAGAGCAAATATCATCAAATTTGTATGTGGCGTGGGATGAATGGAAAACAACCTTTAAGATGAAGGAAGGATTATATGAATGGTTGGTCATGCCTTTTGGGTTGTCCAACGCCCCATCGAAATTTATAGGGTAATGACACGTTCCCAACCTTTTATTAACAAATTTGCTATTTTTTTATTTATTTATTTCAATGATATCTTTATTTTTAGTCGCATGGAGGAGGAACAATTACATCATGTTAAGACTATTTTGGAGGTTCTGCGAGACCATCAATTCTATTTAAATTTGAAAAAGTGTGCTTTCATGGTTTCTTCAGTGAACTTCTTGGGATATGTTGTGTCGGAAGTGGGATGTTTGTTGATCAGTATAAGGTAGTTGTTATTCGTGATTGGTCTATGCCAATCTGTTCTTCCCAGGTATGTAGTTTTCATGGGTTAGTAAGTTTTTATCAACCGTTTATTGAAGGTTTCACTTCTATTATGACACCGCTCACCGAGCTTATGAAAGATGTACCATTTTCTTGGACTAATGACTGTTGTTTTTTATGCCATCAAGCGTAAGATGACCACTGCTCGAATTTTAACACTGCTTGATTTTGGTAAGAAGTTTGAGTTATCTTGTGATGCATGCAATGTAGGTGCAGGGCCGTCTATCACAGGAGAGGCGACCAGTGGCTTTTTATAGTGAAAAACTGTAGAAAGCCCGGTTGAATTATTCCACTATGATGCTGAGTTATTCACTGTGATTCAACCCCTTCATCATTGGAAGCATTATCTTTTTTACATGATTGTGTATTCACTTAGATCACGAAGCCCTCTGTTTCCTTAACTCATAGAGACATGTCGGTAGTCGAATTAGTAAATGTTTAATGAAATCCAAAACTTCATCTACATTATGAACCATTTTAAGGGGTCACATAACATAGTAGCTCTCTCAGTTATCGTGCAAATTGTATAGTTGTTTCACGTACTTCCATTGATGGATTTAATGAGCTGCTAACATTGTACGAGTCTGATTCTTTTTTTGCCCCGTGCATCTTGTTTGTCAGGCCTCGCCCCATAGTCATGTGACTTTCTTCTGCAAGATGGTTTCTTATTTTGTGGTAAAATGCTATGTATTCACGTCTCTCCTATGCAAGAAAGGTTAATTGCTGAGCTCCATAATGGTGGGTTAGGTGGTCATTTTGGTTTAGTAAGATGTTATTGTTACGGGAACGACACTTTTGACCCACTATGCCATCAGATGTTAATACATTTGTGCGAAAGTGTTATGTGTGCCAGATTGCCAAGGGACGGTTGATGAACGCTGGTTTGTATTCTCCTTTGCCCATTCTAGAAAGACTGTGGTTGGACGTTTCCATGAATTTTGTTTCAAGTTTTCCAACGTCACATGGTCACAATTCGGAGAAAAGTCTAGGCAGGCAGGGCAACCGACCATTTTTTGCCAGGGTTGGGCTCTTTTACATTTTTACCCATTCTTTTTAAAACACAATCACAAACATCAATTATAGAAGGGGTAGAAGTGTAAAGAGCCCCAACCCTGGCAAAAAAATAGCTGGTAGCCTTGGCTCTCTAGAATTGGGGCACAATTCAGTTTTGGATGTTGTGGCTAACCGTTTTTCTAAAATGGCTCACTTTATTTGTTGTCGGAAAGCTGATGATACACTGCATGTTTCTAATTTATATTTTAAGGAAGTGGTACAACTTCATGGAGTTCCTTGAAGCATTGTGTCTGACCGTGATACGAAGTGTACAAGGCAATTTTGGAATACTTTGTGGCAGCGTTTGCATTATTCTTTGAAGTTTTTTTACCTAATTTTATCAGCAAATTGATGGACAAATAGAGGTTGTTAAATAAAAGTTTGGGTGACCTATTGCGTTGCTTGGTGGCTGAACATGGTGTACTTATTGGCTTTTATGGTGTACTTATTGGCTTTCTGTTTTGCCTTATGAAGAGTTTGTGTATAAAAATAGGCGAACGAATGTACGGGCATTCGCCAATCCAAGCGATGTAGAAGAGTATTGTGGATTGCCATAAACACTTTGTTTCTTTTTAACCAGCGTTAGTTATGGTTTTTCAAAAGGGTTAGCGTCGGGCGGGAAAGGGTTCCAAACTCATGATGCGGTGCATTGGACCTATTCCCATTGTGTGGAGGATCGGTGATAATGCTTACAAGGTTGATTTTTCAGATGCCCTGTAAGGTTAATGTTGCTGACTTACTCCGTTATGAGGGGATGCTGCACCTCCTAATCCGTTACCAGTGGCGAGCTCTTTGCCTCCAACTCATGTGACAGATCATGGGGAAACCATTCTACAAAGCTCTGATGTTAATCCTTTCGACAGTGCACCCAACTAGTTTTTATTTCAGTGGAAGGGAAGCCTGCTTATGACAACTCATGGATTTCTTTTCAGCTTTTGTCTTCTATGGATCCAAAGCTGTTGACTGCATATGTGCACGCAAACTCGAGGACGAGTTCTTTGCAACTGGGGGATGATGATGGTATTTAGAATATCTTAATGTAATAGGTGTGCTTAGTGATAAAGGGGGTGACACTTAGCCCAATAGTCAAAAGTATTTAATAAGAAGTTAGTGCAAATTGTAACTTCAATAAAACTACGCTTCTTGGTATTAATAAACTAGGGTTTTGTTTTCTTTCATTTTAGATCTTGAATAATCTGTTTACATGGTGTTATCTGTTGCATCTGATCAATCAAATTGCTCTAAGAACTAGTTGGTAACACCTCCTTCCCATGTTAGCTGCCAAGGTGACACTATGTATTTTTTTTTTTTTAATCTAAAAAGGCCTCAGTGTCATGGAGAGGGGATCTTTACCATAGTCAATTCCCACTCAATGTGGGATTCTTACCATATTTCCATATGGCCCACCATTAGAGTTTCACAAATGTAGTATGATCATCTTGTGGTTTCCTCATCAAAGTGCGTCAAGTGCAGATTATTGTTGTGTTGTTGTTGGAAATAGTGATGAATGTTATAAGTACTATGCTATCATTAAAGCATGTGATGTAGCAAAGAGGAAGTCGTGAATTGCAGGGTGTTTTTTTTGCCTCTTAATCTAACTAGAGGTCTGAATTCTGTAAAATATAGTATGTTTTTCAAGAGACTTAGACCTCTAACTAGATTAAGAGGCAACTCATACATCTTAGTCTATGGATTGATTCTGATGCTGTAAACAGGGGAATCCCCATAGATTTATGGCATTAATGGTGCAAGGAAAAATGCCCAAATTCAACAGAAAGTAGAGAGATCTTCCACCGAAAAAAGTTTCTTTTTATGTAAAAAAAAGTTGGTACTTTTTTTTTTTTTAATCCCTTAACCCCTCATAGATCTTAGTCTATGGATTGATTCTGATGCTGTAAACAGGGGAATCCCCATAGATTTATGGCATTAATGGTGCAAGGAAAAATGCCCAAATTCAACAGAAAGTAGAGAGATCTTCCACCGAAAAAAGTTTCTTTTTATGTAAAAAAAAGTAGGTATTTTTTTTTTAATCCCTTAACCCCTTCCACCCCAGATGTCGCCGACTGAATTTGACCCAGTGACCTAGTGATATTATCCGCCACTGCTCAACCACTGAGCCATCACACATTTGACAAAAAAAAGAAAGTAGGTACTTGATTTCTCTTCAATAAATGAAGGTTTGGAGATCCTTAAAACCTGATTCAAGTTAAAATAAAGTTTTGAGCTAATGCTTTAAGTCACTAGAATGCGTTTGGAGGAGACAATATTTGTAAATGCAATCATAGTAGTGATTATCCAGAAATGGTAGTATGAAAAGATTGGTGCTACTTAGTTATGGAAAAAATAAAAATGAAATTAAACAAATCTAGTAATGTAAATACTAAATACTATATGCAAATTAAAAAGCAACATAGAGAAAGAAAATATTTCCTAACCTTTGTGATCCCTCTTCAACATTGGAGATGGAGAGCTTGTCAACGTTACTATAGGTCATATTTTTTAATCCCTCTAGTGTTTTATCTGTGCAATTAACAGGTACCAACACGGCAAAAGCAAGGATGGTTATGGGGACGAATAGTTTCAATCTGCACATGAAAATCTTCAGATTAATTATCCAAATAAAACAATGAAGATAATCAATAACTCTTAACAATGCAGAATATATACCAAATTATTTAAGTAACAACTAGTATACCTATAAGCATGTATTCTAGGAAGCCAACAAGTAGTGAATTAAACTGTCTTTAGTCATACTAGAAGGTAACTCTAATGTAACAATAACATGACTTGGTAAAATAAGAGCCAAAGCTTCATATGTTCATAAATGAAGCAATGTGATAAAGCACTTAATTAAAAAATCAGAAAAAAAAGAAAAAAGAAAAAGAAAAAGGATAGAACTTCAAAAGATATATATATCGTAGACATACTTGCATTGTTGTCAGATAGTTTAGAAGAAAAGATGAATATGATAAGCTGCATGCTGAAAACTCACCCAAGAAGGTAAATTCGAAGATATACAACAGAGTCAAGTCCTGCGTGATCGATAAGCTCAGGTTCTGGCATTCTCAGTGCTGCTGGCATCCAATTCAAGAACCTTGTATATGTTTTGAAGTCCAAGTTGACAAATTTATTTACGGCTCCCCCAGAACATGTTGGGCTGCCTCTTGACCCTTTAAGATACCATTTCGGGAAGTAAACTCTATCGTTGAAGGGCTGAAGTCGCAATATCGCAAATGCCACCAGGAATATAATGGCAGATGTTAGATTGACAAGTAATGAAGCAGCAATATCTGAAAGGGTGGCCATTTATTTCCTCGCAAATTGTTTACTTCCTGAAAATTTTGAGATGTAGTCAAATATATCGGATAGATATAAATGAAAAGAACATATCCACATTCATTTTTCATGCTCAGTATCAATTAGTGGTGTTTAAAGAATATATGACCAATTTATTGGCTGATTTTGCTAAGCATTTATTGGTACTTGAGAAAGAGTTTTGATTGTAAAGAAGAAGCTTCTCCACAACCACTATTGTGATGACTCATTAAGCACCTACGAGCTAACTGTCCATAAAGAAAGGCGTAAGGGGCATCCTATTTGTTGAAACAATGTTCAAAAGACAAGGATCTCCAACCATGGGAGGCAAACACAGAAGCACAAGGCATTTTTGCCTCTGACGGCTTCTAAAAGTTGAAGGGGTGAAGACGGATAAACAGAGTCCATATAGAAGGGTGCCACTCTACAGAGTGGTACCAGATGTAATAAGATTAGGTTCTCTAGAAAGACAGGCACCATAAAGCGTAAGGAACCGTAATGTTTGGAACCAGATATAGATGCTATAGAAAATTCCCCTGGTATATAGATACGAACAAGGGGCAGTGGAGGCACATTATTTTATTCCGTTGCTTCCTGCGGTTGCAGATGACCATAGCCAACATTACCTTTTTCCATTAGAAACCATGTTTTAGATTATTATTTTTCGCTCTAACTAGAAGTTGTGATACTGCAGAAATATATAACATTTTGTCAGATCTGAGCTACTATTTTAGTTGAACTTACTGCTTAAAAAGACTAACAAGGCAAGATGCATTGATCAATTCTGTATCACCATTTATATTCTAATATTTGAAACACAATTGACAAATTGTGTACTTGAACAACTCATCAACTATACTTGATTCAGATAAATTATAACATTCTTCCTGAAGTCAAGTGTTATTATTATTATTATCAGATCAGCTTCGCGATGCAATAACACACCTTCACCACCTCAAAAAACTCGCTCACAATTTTAACATGCCAACATTGCCCCAACTTACTTCAAAATCAAACTCTACCTATCAACCTATATTGTATATTCGCAATTTCCCCATATTGCAAGCTACATTGGTCACATTCTTTTAATCATCCTTCAAACTTGTCATAAACACAATTTATTCAATTGAGTACTCAAACGAAAACTTCCTCAGCTCCCCAATTTCAAAAATCACCTGAAAAACTTATAACCCATTTGTTCCTACATTCACATTTCTTCATTTTCTAATACATTTCACAATCCCAAACAAAAAAATACCCATGATTCTTCATTGGGTATACGAAGTTAAAAAAAAAATTGAAAAAAGAAATCCAAGAAGAAACAACAAAAGAGAACAAAAGGGGTAACAAAAAACATACCTGGAAATATGGATTTTGTACATGAAGGAGAAATGCAATCTATATCTCCTGAAAACAGGATTCAAGAGAGATTCAATCAAAAGAAACCCAAAAACAAGGAAGAAAGAAAAAAGAAAGGGGTTTCCTTTTTTTTTGGGTGATTGAATAAAGGAGGAAGCTTAGGTTTCTTTGAAGAATATATATTTTTGAGAAATATTTTGATTGAATGGATGGCTCTGCTTCTCTCTCTCTGTTAGCTCAACGAGAAAGGGCGGCAACAAGAGCGGAACTTTTTCGACACGCATTGCATTGCCTTCGCTACATTTTTTTTTAAAACGTTTTCCTATGTCCGTGACGCAGAGTTCCAAGAATATTTGAATATTTTTGTTCTAAAAATGCCCCTGGAAATGTTTTGGTGTGGCTTACGAAAAAGTTTTGTTGGGACGTTGACGAAAAACAACTTTTTCACATGTAAAGAAGTGAATAAGAGTCAATATTTTGAAGAAGTGAATGAAACCATTTTCTTTTCATTCTTGTTGCCTCAGATTGTCCGGATGAATTGAGTCAATGTGGATTCCTTGAGTTTTAGTTACTAGATTTATTTGAAGATAATAAGCTCTTGTTTGGCTAGGATAGAATGGGACTGTAGGAATTTGTTTTAACATTTAGGACAATTTTGAGAATCAGTGTGATAGCGCTTCATCAACATAGTCACCAATAACGACAACAAGTATTAGAATGAAAGAGATGCAATGTGCGATAAAAAAAAAAAAATTTGATAAGCGAAGGTCACCCCTCTTAAATCTAGGACACAATTTTCCTCTTCTTCATTGGCTTTAAGTTCCCGAGTTGGATCTCAGAACTAGCTGCATGGCGAATTGCACTGACGTTAGGGGTGGGCACGGGATGGGATGGGATGAGATGGACACATCCCTATCCCATCCCATTCATTCGGGATCGGGACGGGATAGACCTCATCCCGACCTCTTCCCATCTCAAACGGGATCGGGACGGGATGAACACGTACTAAATAGTCCTCCAATAAAAAATAACAAAAAGAGTTTTATCTCACATTACTCACACGCCAATAATGTCAAATTTATATACATATAACTTACATCATAAATAATAATAATAGATATTAAATAAATAAATATTAAACTTTTTTTGGAAGACAAATAAATATTAAATTTCATTTAGAATTAATGATTCAATTCATTTAGATTTCATATAGAATTTCATCTTACATTGATTTAATTTCAACACATCCTGAACTTTAATTTAGAAGAGTATTTTGATTAAAATTAATAATAATAATTATTATTAAATAAATAAATTCGGGATAGGCGGGATTGAAAATCTCCATCCTGATCCCATCCCACTCTAGATCGGGACAGGATGAGATCGGGATGAGTTTGATCTATCCCAAAAGAACCTAAAAAAATCGGGACGGGACAAGTTCAAGATCGCGAGATGGAATGCCCACCCCTAACTGACGTTGCTTTGTAGCAGGTAACTTTCATCTTTTATCTTATCTCAGTTTTTATCCCCTGCTTTTTTTTACTTCTCTGTAAATAAGTCATCACAAGTCAAAGCAACATAAATGTAGGCATTCAAAAGCCTCCAATTGCCCAAAACTCGAAGCCGAGAAAGCCTTCCTAGGTATAGATCCCATCATCCCCAAGAACTTGGTCTCCGGATAATCCAAATATGCTAGCCACCATGTTGAACCAAATGCCATTTGCGCCACACTCGGCCATTGGAAGTCGACATGCCATGCCTCTCACCACATTAGTCGTCCGAGCTCTCTATTTCTACAACAATGCTCCTAGTCAGGCCATCGACAACTTCTTGAGATTGTTGCATGCTTCTGAGCGAGTGAATTTAGTCCTGGGAGCCGATACCATTTCTTTTTGAGATATTAGGGCCCAAGATTATCTTTCTGATCCATGGGCAGAGATGGATCTATGTACTATTACTCTGTAGTGGAGATCGCGAGCCTCTTATCCCAAATAAATATAGATGCCTCGACCCTTCAGTGATTCTCGACCACTGTACTACCCTATAAATGATGGTCCTGATACCTCGACCAACCTCCTGTTCCGACTATTTTTGTCCCCTTCTCTTATAAACAATGATAGAGCCGATTCGAGGTTCCCCAAGCCCGAGGTCATCCATCCTTTTAACAAGATTCCTCGCCTAATATTGAAAGCACTTCTCAGGTTGACCAAAACTAGAACTGGCCAATATCGGCTTTCAATGAGGATGTAGTTCTGAGATATGTCGACTACGGATCTACAAATTTGTTTTATTAGCTTATCATTTCATGACCGTAATATATATGTCTTTTTGTGGTTTCTTTACCCTTAGGACCCGACGCGCCCTTTGTCACCCTTCCATTCCATTCAGACCAGTCGTCCAACCAACCGACTGACCAAGAGATGTTGCAATGTCAAGTGATTTCTGATGATGAGGGATTAAGGTTGAACAAAAAACCGATCAAACCGATTAAACCAACCGAACCGATCAAAACCAAACTGATTGGTTTGGTTTAAATACGGTTCGGATCGGTTTTGATTTTAAAAAATTCAAAACTGAAGTGGTCGGTTCAGTTTTCGGTTTCTATGTGATTTTAATCGACCAAACCGAACTGACCGAATATACATAATAAATAATATATATTTTATATATAAATAATATAATATATTTAAAATAGTCGGCCGGTTCGGTTTAATTTCGGTTTGGTTCGATTTTAGTCGGTTCGGTTTCGGTTTGAAAATTTTAAAACTGACCTAAGTCGGTTCGGTTCACGGTTTAGGTGAAAAACCGAACCGATGGTTCGATTTTCAGCCCTAATGAGGACGTTGTTTCGATTTTTCTCCCTACCAAGAAGCAGGGGAAGGAACTTGCCGAGTCTTCTAAACAATTAGGTGTCAACCCTTATGTTACAACTTAGCAAAGGAAAGGTCTACCTGAGATCGCTACAGCATGCACCCCTTCTAGGCCCAAGGTCCAACAACCCGCTTCTTGCTCGGAAAAGGGAAAGGGTAAGTTAGTCGCTTCAAAATTTCTATTTTTTCTTGATCTGTCTTGACTACCATCCTAAGCAATTCTTTTCTTTGCGCAGATGTTGTCATCACGATCCTAAGGTGTTTAGGGTGATTCATGTTCGCCGATATGGCTCATCATCAATGCTCAGGATGACAACACCATTCACGACTTCGATGTCACCTTTGCCATGATGGAATCCACCCAAGTTGCCCGTGATAAGATGTATGCGAACTCTCTTGGCAGCGTCTCCTCTGTCATCCACTAGATGGCTTGTGCTCTTTCTATGGTATTTTTCTATTCTATCTTCGCGTTCATCACTTTCATCATCTCACCTTTTGTTTTCATTTCTAATTCTTACTTATTTGTTTTTCAACTAAACTGTTTTCTTACATTCATCAATCGTCATTTGCAAGATTGTGAGCAATCCCTGTCTAACCTCCATGTTGAGCTGAAGCACTTCAAGACTCTCACTAAAAAGAGTTAAAAAAAAATCGAGTTGATAAGGCCAAAGCTGAGTTGAAGGAGGCCGAGAAGTTCAAGGCTAACCTAGCCAAGTTTGAAGCGGAAAAGGCTCAAATCGACAAAAGCTATTAGGATGAGCTAGGTAAGGTTGTAGTGATGTGGTAACAAAAGTTCAATACTTTAAAGAGTTGTTGTAAAGAGCTAAAAAGGAAGAAACATTTCTATCACCGTCGTCTTCAACTTTCTGCAGACAGTGAATCATAGGTGAATGCTCTAAATGGTGTTTGGCTAGCCAAGGAGGCTGCTTTGGAAGAGACGTATCAAGCCAACCTTGAAGGAGTTTCTTCTCGGCCAAAACTTGAACAGTTGAACCCTAAGCTGGCCGAAGTCCCTGCTGCCATCAATGAGGAAACTCCTAATCCTGCAGTTGCTGCAGAAGTCGTTGTTGAAAACCTAGGCAATGGTGAGACTGTTAGACAAGCTTAACTGTGCCTTTTCTGATCTTTTTCTTTGCCCCAATTACTCAAACATTTTATCTCTGGCAACGACTATTCCACACCACCATAAGTGTTTTCTCACACCATTCTACTCTCCCACACCACCTACTTTCTTTCCCACACCACCTATATAAAAAAAACCAACATTTCCCCCCTCTCCATTCAAATCTCAAAGCGATTCCTCCCTCCCCCATTCAAATCTCTTCCCTCTTTCACATTCAAATCTTTTGCAAATGTCACGCCCCGATTTTCGAAGGAAACGAAAATCCCAAAATCCACCTAGGATCATCCGTTTCCCCCAAAACTCGGGACGTGAAAATTCAATAATAACAGAAACAAATAGCAGCATGAACTAAACATCTGAAACAAATAAAAATCTAACCCGGAGAAGACTGGCATGGCTAGCTCACTAGCAGAACTCCAGGAACGCAGCTCAAAATCTCTAAACCTGAAACGCTAATCGGCTACATTCCAAAAGGAATGTACCCAAGAAGCAAAAGCTCACTCGGGTCAGCAATAAAGCCGGTGTGAGAAATCTTCATCCCAAAAATCAATAAATCCGCACATGATAACATTAAAATAAACCAAACAATAAATAACCACACCATCAGGTAGTTCCTCAATGAGGCAATGGTGTTATCATCCTAATAAATAATTATGCATTCTTAATTACTAATAAATAAAATTTATGAGTTATCAATCATCATAAATGCAACAACAATACAATTCATAATCATATTAGACTACCATTGAAGTATTAAACAAACACATTTTTCTACCTTTAGGAAGACATGTAGTTCTCATTCAATGGTTGAATGAGCATTTAGTTTCTTCCTTTAAGGTAATCATGCACATACACAAAAAGAAATCTCGCTACTTTTCCACAATCGCACTCTCCTCCTGTGCCGAACACACCTCACCCAAGTGTGCCTCCCTTGCCTTCGAAACCACTCGGAGCGTACATGTTCCAAGTGGGGTGCCACCTCGAGGAACATGTCATCTCACCCGAAGTTCGATCCATGGCAAGCATTCTTCATAAATCTACACGTACAACCGAACACACATGGAACGGTGCACCGAACACACCTCACCCAAGTGTGCCGCCCTTGCCATCGAAACCATTCGGAGCGTACATGTTCCAAGTGGGGTGCCACCTCGAGGAACATGTCATCTCACCCGAAGGTCGATCACTGGCAAGTACACTGATATGCAAGCAAGTCTGCATACCCAATAATATCACAAGTATACAAGCAAGTCTGTATACAAAATTTCTTTTCACATTTTTTTTTTCGGAGTTGTGGAAAAGAGCACAAAAATAAATAAATCCTCAAAACTCTTTTATGGTGACGCTTTGTCAGCCATAAATAAATCAACCACAGTATCCACCATTCTCTTGGGGAACAAATAATATTTGATACATTGTCAATTCACACATCTCATCTTTTTGCATCATACGAAAAACAATATGCACACCAATTCGCATAACAATACAAATACTCAAACTAAAACAAGTGCTCAGTTAAATTCCAGTCAATATCTATTACTAGGAAATTTTCTTCTATTTTATGTTATGCAATTGGGATCAATCTCACCAGTTATGTAAATAGGTCCAAAGAAATACTCCAAAGATAATATCTTCCAGGTCATGATCAAAAGAGCATATGACAATGAGATACATTAGGAACTAAGCAAAATTGATTCATTTCATTCTTGTAAAACTTTCCCAAATCCATCTTCTATTTCATTAAGGAATTTCATCAAACAAATGAGCAATGTATCTATAACCTTTGACAATTAACGAGAAAATATTTCTGATAGTGGCACAACAGTTTGACAACCAACTTTAATAAACCGGATGTACACATATGATAAATTTCAATTTCAACCCGATGAGATTTGACAAATCCAAAACACACATACACCTACTACTTAAATGTGGTAACATCTGATCTAACCTATGAGATACAATTTGTCCACATTTTCTTCATGATAACACTCAGGGGTTCCTTAGTCTTACACAAACCCTACCCAATCACATGCTTTTCTAATGATGATGATGACCTAGAAAACCCCGAATGCCTTGACAATTGCCTAAAATCAATGTGAACTACAATGGGTATCCATTCATTCATTCAAATCAATTAGTTAAAGTAATCAAACCCCATCAATTTAATCTACCAAGTTAAGGGCAAAATCAGGAAGAAAGAAAATGAGGTTTTAATCAAAGTAGATTAAACACACAACACATAACTATCAAAACCATCACATAAAACAAACTGAAAGGGGTAAAAGAGAACTCACCGAAGAGATCGCAAACCGCAAAGGATTTCGCAACGGATCCACGCAATAACCCTTTGCTTTCTGCTCCATAAACTTCTGCAATTTTGCATCACAGGGGTTCGTCGCAATCTCCAATACCCAATTCAGCATAAACCATGTGAAGAGCGTCCCCTTAAAAATGGAAGATGGTAAACCCAACAACACTAAGAAATCAATATCTCAGTTACAATTGCTCCCATTTCCAACTCCTTAATACAAAATATAACATTATTACGTTCTTTCCACACCAACCAATATAGTGCAAACTGAAACACTTCCAGATAACCTTCCCTTTAATAGAAAGTTGTAGGAGCAGCCAATATCTCAACAATATTTTTATCTAGGCATGCATCACCCAACATAAACCAAACATCCCACATGATATGCATCACAATCTGTAAACCAATCACAATACATAAATAAGATGAACTGTGTTGCCCTGATTAAGACCACATGAAGGGCACACCACACTAACCTCCATGCCTCGAAATCCATCCGAATAATCTCTTTCCACATTCAAATCTCTTGCATCTCTTTCCTCTCCCTTGAAAATCTCTTTCCTCTCCCTCAAAATCTCTTTCATCTCTCTCAAAATCGAAACCCTTAAAAATCGAACCCCAAATCGTAACCTCCCCAAAAATTTTCAGAAAAATAAAGTAATCTCATGGAAACTTCAGAAAAAATTTCAATAAAAAAAGACAAAGTAAACTTTAGAAAAATTTTCAGAAATCACAAAAAAAATATTGTTCGCACTACACCAAATTGACATTTTTGTAACAACCCCCAAAAACAGTAACACTTTTGAGATATAACAATCGACAAAGCAATTTTACACATTTTCACAAACAAAGTGATAAAATAATTGTATCACCATGAAGAGTATGGGCATACAAGTGATACTATTCATGGTGATATAATTTATTGTATCATTTTTTTTGAGTAACTATTTTTCATTTTTTTTTACTAAATCTAGTTTTGACTTGAAATTATTTGGTGGATTGTTATAACTCAAAAGTGTTACTATTTTGGGAGTTGTTACAAATATGCCAATTTGGTGTAGTGTCGCCTGAGGCAATGTGAGGTTTTTTCCAAAACCCCGCATTGATTTGGGAGAATAGTAAAAAAAATTGCTGAAATTTCCTATTTGCCCAGAACAATGTGAGTTTTTGCAAAAATCTCGCATTGTTCTTGGCGAACACAAAATTTTAGCAATTTTTTTTCTGACAGATTTGGGTGACTTTAGTAAAATGACCATAACGCGCTCATTTAAAAATATTTTCAAGTGATTCAAGTTGTGTTTATTAGATAACTCAAAGTACTACAACTTTTGTGATCAACTTGAGAATCGGTATCGATTGAGCACATAAGTTGGCCGAAAGTCAGAGACACTATCCCGTTTTCATTGTGAGACAGATTTGTGCGACTTTAGTAAAATGACCATAACTTGCTCATTTCAAAACATTTTCAAGTGATTCAAGTCGTGTTTATTAGATAAATTAGAGTACTATAATTTTTGTGTTTTGATAAGCTTGAGATTTGGTTTTAATTGAGGGTTTAAATTGGTCGAAAATTACCCTATTTTCCTTTTTTTTTTTTTTTTTTTTCGTTTTGAGTTTGGGTTTCTTTGTTAGGTTATGCATATTCATTGGTGGTGTGAGTAAGTAAGAAAAAAATACTTAATGGTGGTGAGAAAACGCTTTTGGTGGTCTATGGAGTAATCGTTGCCTTTATCTCTTTGTTCTATTCAATGTTGGTCTATAATTTGAGCCATCTTATTTAACATTCAACCCTCGTTTTGATCTGTAATATATTTTCGTGTTTGCTTGCTTGACACTACAATATTGTTCTACTTAAGCTTTAATTAAATATATATTTTTTTCTTTCTCAATTTTAACATGCGGTTGATTGCTATTATTCTCTATGTACCGTCTATCGTGAGAATGAATGTTTTTCTTTTATTTTTATTTCATGCTTTTTTATGTAAATTGTATATAGTTTCCCCTCATGAATGACTGCAGAGCGATGGACCATAATTTCAGTCATTTATGAAGCTGACCAAGATCTCCGAACGTGAAGTAGATCACTGGGGAGTTGTAGAATTCGGCAAAACCTTGGGGGATAGAGCATTTGGCCGAATGGAGGATGGTTGAGTACAAAGAGAAGTATCAAAGCCGAGTTGAGGAATCCATATTTAATGGCCGATATCATCCAACACCCGAGCCTTACCAACGATGTGAATCCAGAGCCACAATAGCCAAGGCCAAAATGAGATGGTACGTTAGGATCTAACAAAGGCATCTGAATCTAAATATGATAAGATTAGATCTATTGACATGCCGAGAACCATGGCGTCGAGTAATGGAGAGTGGTAATTCCAGATATGAACAAGTGGAAAAAACAGTCAGTGATAAGTCATAAGAAATAGGGAATCACAGGGAGACATGTGGATGGACTGGGAGGCGGGGAGTTTGAAATGTGAGGAATGGGCAGCCAATATTGAAGGCAATAAGGCAGAGGTAAGAGGCCTATCATGCATGACCTTATATGTAGGATTGGTCTGGGAATGCGAAGGGGTGACTTGGCTAATTGCGTTGACTAGGAAGGGAGAATCTAGTGGTAGTTGTTGAATGTATCTGTATGGAAAGTGTAAATAATGTTCTTTGTAATTCTTTATAAAAAAAAGTGAATCCAAATTTACATTGATAGTTTGTTGTGCATTTCTTTAGGATAACAGAAGAAATAGAAATATACTTGCGCCAATAGGATGGAAGATGATTTCAATTCCCCACAAAATATTATAAGCCGAGATATACTAACTTGGGCACTTGGTCATAGTAGGGAAGATGATGTCAACTCCCCAAACAACCAACAAGTGTTTTCCTGAAAACAAAATTTTAGTAGGAAAGATGATTTTGATTCTCCACAAAATTTTCTAAATATATCTTAGTTGAGCTGAGGTATATTGACTTGAGTATTCGATTGTAGAAGGGAAGACGATTTTATTTGAAACAAAATTTTAGTAGAGCAGATGATTTTAATTTCACACAAAAATTTCTAAGTATATCTCATCTGAGCGGCTTAGATATGTTAATTTGAGCATTCGATCATAGTTGGGAAGATGATTTCAATCACCCTAATGGACAACAATTGTTTTCCTTGATACAAAATTTTAGTAGGGAAGATGATTTCAATTCCCTACTGAATTGTGATGCAGGAAAACTGTTTTCAAAATATCAACCATGTCTCGGGTAGCCATTCTTGATTTGAAAAACTACATGTGAAATTTATTGCTACTCATGGTATACCTGGAACTAGTGACACTTTATAACTGAGAGTGCGATTAACACGGTTCATGAACAAATTTTGGTCAAGCTTTATGCCTTTGCCTAATTCATATCATGGACGTTCGGGCTAATAACGCTAACAACTTTCAAGATAACTTTATTGGCAAATTTTAGTACATAAATGGCAAATGTATATATGTATTGTATTAAATACATTTTCATAAGTGTCCTGCAACACGTGTTTATGTACTAGACACACGTCATCTCAATATATATAAAAACAACCACGCGAAGTCTATCACTCATATTGAGATAAAGGCTTAAGGACACGAAGCCTACCCACATCCCGCTCAAGCAAACTTGAGAACCTTTTATATGTGTTCTCTCTAGGCATGTGATATATGTTGACACATGTCATCTTAATACTTAGGCAAACCGCCATGCAAACTCCATCGCTCGTATTGAGATGAAAGCTTATAGACGTGGAACCTACTCATATCCAGCCCAAGCAAACTTGAAAACCCTTTAGAGGTGTTCTCGGTAGGCTTTTACACTTAGACGTCCGTCATGTGAAAACCATCACTCATGTCATGTTATTGCAATATCTGTAGTTACAACGTGCACAATAAATATAATCACAATCCATCAGTTAATATAACTAACTAGATGGATAATCCTAATGATCAATTTAAATGTTGACATATTTGTACAACTTTACTAAATTAAAGGAAAAAATCCTACAACAATTACTATAATGATAAGGGATAACTCCTACTCAAACTGAGAAACTCCCATAGCTCTGAAGTATAAATACTGTATGAAATAATTTAGGCAGCACTGAAAACTTCAAACTAATAATTTTTCCCACTCAAACCGACAATCATGAAGGTGATTCCACTGTCAATCTGTACCAAAATGTACTCTATATGCAAATATTAGATTATTTAAAATGAGTGTAAAGAACAAATTTCTAGTGGAATCATAACTAACTACATATCATCCATATAAGGTGACATTAAATGTCGATTTGCTAATAGTTTGAATTAATGTATCATACTGACATGTGAGTGATGACACTTTGTTAGTAAATGAGATGATATATATATTTATCAATAGATTCACTATCTTAAGTTTTTTATTTTTATTTTTATTTTTATTTTTATTTTTATTTTTTATTTTTTATCCTTAACCCCTCCCATCTCATGCTGCTGGTAGGTGTCGAACCCAAGACGTGAGGGTCAAACCACCACCGTTTTAGCCAATCAACCTGACTACCTTTGGCCACTATCTTAAGCTCTAAAGGAAATGTTAAACCAATCACAAAACTGATATATCCCACCTCAAGGGGATAAAAAAAACAAGTGAACAATTCCTTGTAAGATAACACCTAATGCAAAAATCAAGACATCCAAATGTGAACCATAACACATCTTCATCTCCTAAAATTTTGTTACATTATCAAGGACCGAATGACAATACTAAGAAAAGGAAGGTGAGTTTTTTTATTTAACAACAGACTCATAAAACTCAAGACAACTGTACCTTTATGTTGCTTAAAAGCATTTTGCAACAACTTAGTGCTTTTACAGTGTACTGGTTTTTTGCACTGATTTTTTGCTTGGTGCAATTAGGCACCGTTAGAGTGCGAAAAACAATTGCACTTAGGAAAAACCGTTGACATAATGCAATCCCATCAGTCATTTGTCATTGATTCTTCTTGTCGATGCCACTCAAAATTTGATCTATAGATCTCAACTCTGCCAAAAGCAAAACTCTTTGACGGTCTAGAGGTTTCCTTATACAATGTAGTATGGAGTACCACTGATAATGACAAAATACAGTTTTAATCTATCCCTAGCTTGTAAATCAAGTGAGAGAGTTAAAAGAATATTAAATATATATATATCAACTATAATAGAAAGGGAAACTAGTTGGACATCTGTCGAGACGGTTGGAGCAATGAGAAAGACTAGATCAGATTGCATTGATGTGATATTTTAAATGTACTACTCCTATCTCGAGACACATTTACGGTGTCCTAGTGCACTAGACACCAAACAGGCACGATGCACCAGTGCACCTTACAATTTCCCATGCCCAGTCCTAAACTTCAATGTCGGCAGCATTCCAAAACCCCACCACCACCTCATATTCCTCAATGGATCTAATCTCGAATGCTGATTTGCGAAAAATGGTACTTACCTCTGCTTCACCCCACCCCCCCCTAATTCCACACAAAAATCAAAGAAAATCCACACAAAAAAACTCAATTAATCACAAAATCAAGAATTTCATCTTCAAGATACTAACTCTATCTCATTTAGCTGAATTCTTGTCAAGACCTTCAGTAAACATTTGTAAACTTTCCTTGACAAACCCATTCCTAAAAAACCTGAAACTTTAAAATGGTTTTTTTTTTCCCTCTCAATGAGAACACAAAACATGACTTATAAAACAAAAAAAAAACTTTGCGAAGATCAGAAAGTGATGCTTAAGAACTGAAAAGATGAACAAACTACTTAGTACTTAAAGTGAGAGAGATGGAAGAACAAACGAAATCACGTTTTGGGTTACCCAAAAAACCTCATTTGTACACTCTGAGAAGGATATAGAGAGAGAATGGACAAATATGTATCAGAGAATGATATCAAAGTCGGACCCAATTCGAAGAAAAATAAATAAATAATAATAATATAGCTTTCACTCACATTTTTTTAGAATCTTAATATCGAAGCAAAGCTTTTCATCTATCGCCTCCTTTTCTTCGACGTAAGTTTTTCTTTTTCTCTGTGTGTAAAGGGCTTGGTTTCTTTTAAAAGAGTTTTTTAATTAGGGTTTTTTTTTTTTTTTTTTTTTAAGAACATCCAATTTATTCAAATAAAAAAAAAAAAAAAAACCACGCCCGAAGGCTACATGACTGACCCAATAGGGATAACTAAAAAGCCGAAACAAAGCCTTACAAAAGCTAGGATGCACCAATACAAACCTAGGCAAGATCAGTCTTTGTACCTTTTGGTTACTGTCCTAGCCCTATTGGATTTTCGGGGACAAATGCTGATATCTTTGGTGTGGCGCCTCTTATTCATCTTTCCGTCTGACATAGCCCCTAAAGCCAAGTCACTGATCGCTACCTGTGGATCAAGCTCAGGTTCTGAGTTGACGTCATCACTATCCTCACTAGAACTTTCGAGTGTACTGAGGTCAAATGTCGGCGGTCGAAGTAACCTATTTTCTCTGAACAAAGATATAGCCTGATTCAAATTGTCTCCGACTCTTTTATAATCCGGGGAAGTTTTGATAGCATATTTGTCAAAATGTCCCTTTAACCTGAGCAGAGACTGCAAACCATCATCCGAGAATTCCTGCACTTGCTGACTCTGTATAGCATCCCCTAGCTCTGTGCTAGTAGCACCGATAAATGGGTTGCAGGGCGCTGGCTGAGGCGAAAGCCCTGTCTTGGAACAGGGTGTATGCTGGGGCGAGGCCACTTCCACTGCCTTGTTGTGGGGCGCTGGCTGAGGCGAGACTCTGTTCTCTGGTGTGGTGCATGGCGCGGCAATGGCGCAGGCCACGTCCACAGCCTTGGTGCATGGCGCTGGCTTGGGCGAGACCATGGCCTCTGGCTTAAGGCAGATCGGTGGCTGAGGAGAAATCATGACCCCTCTTGAAGGGTAGAGCACTGGCTTCTGCGACTCTGAAACAGTCTGCCCAATCTGAGTTTCACATGTGAAATCATTCGTCACAGTTGGCGACGCTGCACTTTGAATAGAAGGATTGTCCTTTATTTCCGGATTTATCTCATCTTCGTATAGGGGTAACTTTTGTTGTTGTCCAAGAACATTATCAATTTCTGAAGTTGTATACCCCGCCTCTAGTAGGCATTCCTCCGTAGACTCATGCTGGACCCCGGTTTTAGCATGCTCTAATTTGTGACCCGCTATTTGTAATTCCGCTGTAGGACCTTCATCTTGCTCAATATTCTCCATCAATGCCTCAAAAGTGTTGGACAAACCCACCTTAACCGGGTCAATGGCCACCTGCTTTCTATCCCCGACTCCGTCCGAAATCTCCTCGCCTTTGCTATTTTTTGTTCCACTCACACCCACTTCCGAGTTCGAAGAATTTCCTTTTCTGATCACTGGAACATATTGTTGCCTGATATTGTTACTTTCGGTCTTTGATTTGGCTACCTTCTCAACATTACCTAGTTTTGAAACCCGGCCACCGCCCTTAATGCCTAGCTTCTTGCGACAAACACTTTCCTGATGCCCGAGCAAGGAACAAAAGTCACAATATTTGAATCCTGGGTACTCAATCTTCTGCCAGAAACCTCTATTATTGGCCCTATCAATCCATACTTTGTTTGGTAATTTGTCCGCCAAAGTCATCTCAACACACACGCGGGCAAAGCCCGGGCGCGATAAACATCTAGTATGATCATCCATTCTCAAAAAAACACCAAAAGAATTGACAATAGCTTTTAAAATAGGGGGATGAAAAAGATGTAAAGGTAAGTTAGGCAACTCTACCCACAGTGGCACCGATATCGGATCCTCCTTCAGACTAAAGCCATCATGCCAACGAAATGCTTTGAAACGAACGCCACGAATCAAAAAGGAATCCCGCGACAAAACTTTCTTTGCTTCCTCCTCAGATTGAAGACGAACTAACACATGCCGTTGATTGAGTAAGCCGAGCGAAAAATCTCCCAGAATTCCCCAAGTTCTATGAATCGAATCTCGGATGTCTTCCAATGTTGGGCGGTAACTAGAGAATTTTAAAACGATCACATGTTTTTCCATAAACGCCTCCCCACGGAACTCATCTGTTGCCGTAATGCCAATTGCGGGAGCTCCCTCTTTACGGAATTTAGTGCCTTCAATCGGAGTCTCCACAACGTCAGCCACCAAAATTTTTCCCAAAATCTGGGCGAAAGAGGGCCTAGAATCCCCATGACCCGGTCCCGTGGGGGGAGGGGTGGAGACTGGGCCCGTGCACATCACATCCAGATGTCAATCCGGCTAGCGGATGGCTGCTATCCTGTCGGATCACCCCGTACCCGTCTCCCGTCGCCAAAGCCGGCGGCCAGGCAGAGAGAAAGGTGAAAGAAGGTGATAGCCGGTCTGTCGCGCGGCCGTGAGCGGCGGTCGGTCGATCTCCAGGAAGAGGCAAAACAGGCGGCCGGTCTCGCGGCCTTGAAATGCCTGAATGGCGACGGTTGTTTCCCCTCGCGGCTGCGGTTCAGGTTCTTGCCGGCCTTGAAGCCGATCGATCTCGCGTCCGTGAAGAAACGCGGTCGGTCGATCTCGCAGCCTGGAGTGGTGGCGGCGGCTGCTCCTCAGATCTCGTTCGTAAATCGCGAGCGTCTTAAAGCCGTCACAGGCCGGTCGGTCTCGCGAAGGTGAAGGAGGGTTTCCAACCCTAGCAAGCCCTCGCGACGGCGGTTGGTTCCCAACCCTAGCAGAGCCCCTCGTCGCTTCGGCGGTGTGTTCCCAACCCTAGCAGAGCCCCTCGCGGCGGCGGTGTGCTCCTCCGGTTTTTTTTTAATTAGGGTTTTTACTATCTTTAGCTAAACACACTTACCACTCCTCTTTTACCTACCACCAATCTAAACTTAGGTCCCAAATTCATATCATAAAATATTTACATATTTGTAAATACTACCAATTACTAAATATAACCAATATTTTATCAATTGAGGAGGGAAAGAGAGTACATATTTGTCCGATCTCTCTCTCTTTACTTCTCAGAAAGTACATTCTATCTCTCTTTACATGTACCAAACTCATATATATAGTACATTTGTACTCTCTGAGAAGGAAAAAGAGAGAAAATATTATAGAGCTGGACCCAGTTGGAAGTGTGCCAACAAGAACGTTGGGCTCTAAGGGAGTATATTACACCCTATGTACGCGTACTCTAAGGCTGATAGACTATCTTATGTGAGCAGGCTCAGAGGTTGACAGACTACTTTGTGTGGGCGGGCTCTTAGAGGTTGGTTCGCTACTAGAAGGATATGTGCTATATATGTACGAGTTTGAATCTACATGACACAATGTATTTTAAAATCGTGCGGGTAATTAAATTGGACCCAAAACAAACAATATTGCGATATGTTGATCGGGTCTTTACATAGAAAAACAGATATCTTGCTCTGCACATTGCTTGAAGTTGATTATTGAATTGTTTTCATATACACAATATTGACCCCAGCCCCAGTTAGGTTGGGCCCAATGCATCCAAGTATGATTGAATTGTTTATCTTGTGCAAAATTGTTAAGAGCTATTCTACGTGGCGAGGAAATGAGCGAGGAAACCAGCGAGGGAAGTGAGGTGGAGGAGGGTGAACCATTCACCCCCCTCGGGATGCAGGCCATTGCTTTTTGCGCATGCATCCCGAGGGGGATGAATGGTTCACCCCCCTCCACCTCACTTTCCTCGCTGGTTTCCTCGCTCATTTCCTCGACATTTAGAATTTTGCAATTGTTAAACATTATACACTGGAAAATTCTTGTCTGAAGTGATGAAAAATCCTCGTCTGAAGTGATGAAAGTGGAGGAAATCGGAAGTATGGATCACTTCTGTGAAGCATTAGTCAAGAATGGTGGCTAGGTGGGTGGCAAGTCAAATGAGGTGGGAGATTGTTAGGCAATGGTGGGTGGCAACCATTGTTGACATAGTTAGGCCACCCACCACATCTTCTAGTCAAGAATGGTGGCTAGGTGGGTGGCAACCACCATTGTGGATTTCTTCCTCACCAACCAAATGGAGAGCCTATAAAAGGCCTCTCCCATTCCTTGTTCTAAGCATCCCAAATCCCACAAGGATCATCCCATATTAAGCTTGTGAGAGAAAAAGATTTAGAGTGTTTTTCTTTTTCTCGGGTGTAATTGGGTTGTGGGTAGTGAGTTGGGAGTGGTTGTAAACACTTGTATTTCTCCATTAGTGAAGGTTTGCAGCAGCCCGTGGATGTAGCCCAGGTTTTGGGTGAACCACGTAAATTGTGTGTGTTCAATTTATTTTGATTTGTGTTAAAGTACTGTTCACAGATAGACATAGTATTGTGTACTATTCATACGTACGGTACTATTCATCTGTACGAATAGTTCACACATACGATACTGTTCACACCCGGTGGTTAGCTTCCGCAGCAACACGAGGGTATCCCTCGTGTGGTACCAACAATTGGTATCAGAGCTTTTGTCAGATTTGGGTGGTAAAGCTCAAATTTGAGGTGTTTGGTCCTGAGAGAAGCTAGTGGAGGAATGACTTCTACCAGCGGCACAGTTAAAGTTGGGAAGTATGAGATTGAGAAGTTCAATGGGAAGAATGACTTCTCCTATTGGAGGATGCAAATGAAAAATTTGCTAATCTCACAGAAATTGCACAAAGCTTTGGCGGGTAAAGAAAAGAAGCACAAAGATATGTCTGATGAGGATTGGGAAGAGTTAGATCTTGAAGCACGAGCGTCGATCATTCTATGCCTTGAAAGGGATGTTGCTTTCTTGGTTGATGGTGAGGTAGCGGCTGCGGACGTATGGTCAAAGTTGGAGGCAAACTTCATGACGAAGACTCTAACAAATCGGATCTATTTGAAGTCCAGATTGTATACTTGCAAGATGGAGGAAGGTTCACCAATCCGGGAGTACATCAACAAGTTTGATAGGTGTATATCAGACTTGAAAGACATTGATGTGAAGGTAGATGATGAGGATCAAGCACTTCTACTACTTCTTTCGTTGCCAAAGTCTTATGAGAACCTAGTACAAACATTGATGCTTGTGGGTGACAATCTTACCATGGATGAAACTAGAACGTCACTTCTAGCGGATGATCTTCGGAAGATTGCAACTAGTGGCATGGCTACTGGTGGTAACAAGGAGCAAGCACAAGGGTTGTTTGTAAAAGGCAGAAGCAAGGGAGGAAAGTCTAATTCAAGTTCTAGACCTCTTGCTGAAAGGTCGTGTTTTAAATGCGGTGAGCTTGGGCATTTCAAAGCAAATTGCCCTAACAAGAGAGCAGGATGGAAGAAGAAGAAAAACAACAACAACAACAGAAAGGCAGAAGGGAAGCAAGAGGCTGGTTATGCTTCGGAAAAAGGGAGCAATGATGATTGCTTCTCCGTCACATGTGAAGAAGAAATCTCCGACAAGTGGATTCTTGATTCTGGTTGCTCGTACCATATGTGTCCAAATAGGAAGTGGTTTACTACCTATAGAAGCATTAATGGTGGAACCGTGTTGATGGGGAATAACCATTCTTGTAAAACGGTGGGGCTTGGTTCTATTAGAATCAAGATGCATGATGGAGTGGTAAGAACTCTGATAGATGTGAGACATGTCCCTGATTTGCGGAAGAACCTTATTTCTGTTGGTGCTTTGGACTCCGGTGGCTGTAAGATAGTTACATGGAATGGAGTGAAGACGGTTGTTCGTGGTTCTTTGGTGGTGATGAAAGGTATTCGTCAAAGAAATCTTTATGCTCTTTTGGGTACGACGGTGACAGGAAGTACAGCAGTTGGAACTAGTGGAAGTGATGGAGACCCATATGAGTGCACTCGGTTATGGCATAGGCGGCTTGGGCATATGTCAGAGAGAGGTCTAGATCTGCTCGGTAAGGAAGGTTTGCTGAAGAATATGAAGAAGCCTTACATGGATTTTTGCGAGCATTGCGTGTATGGTAAAGCACATCGGGTTCAGTTCAAGTCAAGCAAACACAGAAGCAGAGGTATTTTAGACTATGTGCATACAGATGTTTGTGGTCCAGCTTCAGTTACTTCCAAGGGTGGTTCCAGGTACTTTGTCACGTTTGTTGATGATTATTCTAGGTATGCTTGGATTTATTTCTTGAAGCATAAGAATGATGTATTCAACACGTTCAAGAAGTGGAAAGCAATGGTTGAGAACAGAACGGGCAAGAAATTGAAGACACTGCGATCTGATAACGGTACAGAGTATACAGAGGGTGCCTTCAAGGAGTTTTGTGATCAGGAAGGAATTGCTAGACACTGGACAGTCAGGAACACACCACAGCAAAATGGGGTCGCGGAGAGACTGAACCGTACATTGCGGGAGCGAGCAATGTGCATGCGATCATATGCTGGTTTGGGCAGAGAATGGTGGGCAGAGTCGGTTGCTACAGCTTGCTACATTTGCAACCGGTCTCCTCATTCAAAGTTAGATGGAGATATACCTTACAGGGTATGGTCAGGAGAACATGCAGATTATGAGAAACTCAAAATTTTTGGGTGCACATCCTACTACCACGTCAACGAGGGAAAGCTTGACGCGAGAGCCAAGAAGGCAATATTCTTGGGGTATGCAGCAGGTGTAAAAGGCTATCGCCTTTGGTGTGTAGAAGATTCTAAGTTCATAATCAGCAGGGATGTTACTTTTAATGAGAACTCCATGGTAGCTTCTTCGAAAGCTATGGTGCCCGAGGATGATGGTGTTGGGACTTCTAAGTCTCAAGTAGTTGAGATAGAACCTAAAGACCAACCAGGTTCTAGTCGTGTTCAAGAGGAGGATCATGGAGACACTCATGATGAGAGTGATGATGAGCTTGAACATGAGACGGTTCAGCAAGAGAATGTACATGCACTTCAACAACAGCAGCTCGAGGATAGTTTGGCTTCCACTAGGCCAAGGCGAGCATACAAGCAGGTTCAAAAGCTGGGGTCAGACCAGCCTTTGAAGCACTATGGGCAGGTGAATTTGGTTGAGTACGCACTCTCGGTGGAGGATGACGAGCCGGTCTCCTTCAAGGAAGCTATACAGAACAGTAATAGTGAGAGTTGGTTGGCTGCGATGGAAGAAGAGATGGAGTCTCTTCGGAAGAACCAAACGTGGGAGGTCGTCCCATTGCCCAAAGGGAAGAAAGCTATTGGTTGTAAGTGGGTGTACAAGAAGAAAGAGGATCCTTCCGAGCTCGGTGGTACAAGGTACAAGGCGAGGCTAGTGGCTAAGGGGTTTGCACAAAGAGAGGGAGTGGACTACAATGAGATCTTTTCTCCGGTGGTGAAGCACACTTCCATTCGGGTGCTATTGAGTATTGTTGCTCATGGTGATCTTGAGCTGGAACAACTCGATGTCAAAACAGCCTTCTTGCACGGAGACTTGGATGAGGAAATCTATATGCATCAACCTGAGGGCTACAAGGTTGAGGATAAGGAACGTCAGGTATGTCGCTTGAGGAAATCACTATATGGATTGAAGCAATCTCCTCGGCAGTGGTACAAGCGATTTGACTCCTTCATGCTAAAGCATGGGTTTTCCAGAAGTGAGTATGATTGTTGTGTTTATATTCGGAAACTTCGTGGAGGTGATTATATCTATCTTCTTTTGTATGTGGATGACATGCTTATTGCTTCAAAGAGCAAGGTGGAGATAGATAGGCTGAAATCTCAGCTCAGTAAAGAGTTTGAGATGAAGGACATGGGCGCTGCTAAGAAAATACTGGGTATGGAGATCAGAAGAGAGAGGTCGAACCGTCGATTGTTCTTGAGTCAGAAAGACTACATTGAGCGGGTTATCGCGAGGTTCGGGATGCAAGATGCTAAGCCAGTGGTGACTCCATTGGCTCCACATTTTCGACTCTCTGGTAAACAATCTCCCACTACAGCGGAACAAAAGGCACACATGGAACGTGTACCTTATGCTAGTGCAGTTGGCAGTTTGATGTATGCAATGGTGTGTACACGTCCAGATATTTCACAGGCGGTCAGTGTGGTCAGTAGGTTCATGGCGAACCCGGGGAAGACACATTGGGAAGCAGTGAAGTGGGTCCTGAGGTACTTAAAAGGTACCGCTGATACGGGTTTGTGCTTTGGTGGAGATACATGTCAGATCCGTGGGTTTGTGGACTCAGATTATGCAGGCGATCTAGATAGACGACGATCTACTACTGGATATGTGTTCAGTATACATGGTGCTCCAGTTAGTTGGCGATCGATGTTACAGTCTACAGTGGCACTTTCTACTACAGAGGCCGAGTACATGGCCATGGCAGAGGGAGTGAAGGAAGCATTGTGGCTGTGGGGTCTTCTAGGGGATTTGGGGATTAAGCAGGATTGTGTGGACTTGTGGTGTGATAGTCAAAGTGCGATCCACTTGGCTAAAAATCAGGTCCATCATGCTCGAACCAAGCATATCGATGTCAGGTATCACTTTGTGCGGGATGTCATAGAGGAAGGTGATATTTCTCTAATGAAGGTGCACACAGATGAGAACCCAGCAGACATGTTAACCAAGGTGGTGACAGGTAGCAAGTTTCAGCATTGCTTGGACTTGCTTCATATCAGCCCATGAGGGCGAGGCCCTGCGGGGCGATGTTAGGGTGAGGTGGAGTCTTCACCCGGTCATAAGAACTACGGTGGCTTGATTCCTGTAAGGATACGTAGGCAGCCATGGACAGAATGGTGCAGCCGGTTGGGTCTTCTGATCAACCTTTGTTGAGGTTCAGTTCTAAAGTGTTTGCAGCTTCTTCTGGAGTTCGTCCAAAATTTGAGGTCTATCAAATGATGTACGAGGTGGAGAATTGTGAAGCATTAGTCAAGAATGGTGGCTAGGTGGGTGGCAAGTCAAATGAGGTGGGAGATTGTTAGGCAATGGTGGGTGGCAACCATTGTTGACATAGTTAGGCCACCCACCACATCTTCTAGTCAAGAATGGTGGCTAGGTGGGTGGCAACCACCATTGTGGATTTCTTCCTCACCAACCAAATGGAGAGCCTATAAAAGGCCTCTCCCATTCCTTGTTCTAAGCATCCCAAATCCCACAAGGATCATCCCATATTAAGCTTGTGAGAGAAAAAGATTTAGAGTGTTTTTCTTTTTCTCGGGTGTAATTGGGTTGTGGGTAGTGAGTTGGGAGTGGTTGTAAACACTTGTATTTCTCCATTAGTGAAGGTTTGCAGCAGCCCGTGGATGTAGCCCAGGTTTTGGGTGAACCACGTAAATTGTGTGTGTTCAATTTATTTTGATTTGTGTTAAAGTACTGTTCACAGATAGACATAGTATTGTGTACTATTCATACGTACGGTACTATTCATCTGTACGAATAGTTCACACATACGATACTGTTCACACCCGGTGGTTAGCTTCCGCAGCAACACGAGGGTATCCCTCGTGTGGTACCAACAACTTCTGTGCTCTACAACTGGGACCAAACTAGAACATCATTTAGTGGATCAGTCATCAAAACTTGGCATTTTAGTCAGGGGAGTCACGAACAACTGATATTGTAAGAAAACTCACTCCACTCACAAATCCAACAATGAAATAATATCTCGAAATAAATTCTCTGAATACCCTTTGATTTGGTAACCACCACCTTCAGCCTTTAAGCTAGACGACATCTATAACTGGATAGGCTCGAAGCTTAAGAAACTTATATTTTCTGTCAACATAAAATGAAAGCTCAGTTACTTTGGAATTAATTAGGAGTGATTATGTTGATAAAAGAGAGAAGAGAAAACAGTAAATTAAAGAATAAGCAAACATAGAAGAAGAAGATTTTGAATAATCTGGCAGCTTTAACAGATTCTGCCACAACATCCCCATTCCCACCTCTGGATGGACTACCTACAAGAATATGATCAATTGATCTAGTGATAGTACTAAACCAATTATTTGTTATTTTCATTACCGAAAAAGAAATGAACAACAAAATGAAATAATAACGAAACTATCACCACCTTTAATGGAAAAAAAATCCATATTCTGATCCAAGTAATATTCGATGTTTCACTATTCATCATTTCGCATGCACATAAATGAGTGAAGTTTAATATTGAAGGCTATTAAACTTCACTCTTATCTCTTCTCCTACTTCTTCCCTCCCAATTCATCTTTCCCATCAAACCCCAATCACATTAAATCTTCAAAAACAACACTATAACACCCCAACAAGTTTCAGTTTTGAACCAAACCAAGAATAAAAACACACCCCGCTTTATCAAACCCTAATTTAAATAACCCCAATTCAATCATAACGTTAGTCCCTCCAGATTATAAAATGAAGTTACAGCCGAACACAATCTCCAACTATCATCTTCTTTACTCAAACGTAGGGATGGGCAATGTCGGTTCGGTTCGGTTTTGAGCCTCAAATCGATTTCATTCGGTTTGCCCAAAATCCAAACCGGAAAACTGAATTTTGTATTTGTAAACCGATGAATTCGGTTGAACCAAATGTCGGATCGGTTCGGTTCGGTTGGGCCGAAATTTCAGGTTCAAGCACTTGAAAGACTTTCATTAAAACATGTCCAATTTTTTTACAGACCCAATTTTTAGCCCAAAATTGAAAACTTTGAGAAAAAGGGGGCGAGTCAGTGCAACCAGGTGTACTGCAGTGCATTTGTTGCACTAATAAGGTATTGACACCTACATGTTATTTAGTTACATATATATATCTAATTAATCGGTCGGTTCAAAACCGTAAACCGATTTCAAACCGTTTATAATCAGTTCGGCTCGGTTTAAATTATTTTCTTTCTACTCATATTTCGGTTCGGTTACCGAACCGAATTTGAAAACAGGTTCGGTCAGTTAATCGAATTTAAATCAATTTTTGCCCACCCCTACTCAAACAAAATGAACATATTCCACACAAGGTCAGTTCAAAAATTACCTTGAAGTGCCCCTACAACTTTTCACCATTGGGCATTTCTGGTACACCTGAAAAAGAATTTAAACATCAAACTGATCAATCGTAGTAATAGCAATAATCATTGACCAAAATTATTTGCACCAATGGTGACCACTTGCCGCAAGAGCTTTCATAATTGGAAACGAGAGCAGTGCAAAATAAACATAAGCCTTCTTCAATCTCAGGAAATTTTCCTACCAATTCCAACATTCAGTATAAACTAACCCCCCAACTTTTTTTCTTCTAGTAAAACAATGATTTACCATAATACATTTATCACTCTTCTGGCCTTACCTTTGAAATCATATTTTCCTCTTGGTCATACTTTCTGTCATATAATAGCCGATGCATTTTAGAACTTCTGCCTTTGAGAAGATTACATTACAACTTCCCAACCTGATGGCAAATAGTTGCAGCCAATCCTATCTACCAAGATATAAGTCAACATATAAAATGTAAAGAGAGAATACATTCAAATTATTTTAATCTATTCTATGTTAAACGATTTTTCTTAACTGTGTTAGAATATGTAGGGTTTGCACTCAACATTGCCAAGTTCAAGTCTAATATTGATTCATATCTACAAGAAGAAAAATACAATAATAGGAAAGTAGAATAATAGAAAAGTACAAGAAAAAGAAAGTACAAAAATAGAATAGTCAGAATAAGAAAGTCAAAATATGACAAAATTAGAATATCTTGTATAGAAAGTTTTAAGTTCCCGTTACTACAAGGTTATGTCAAAGTTAGTTCGCTTGTATTCAGTCACGGAACAACAACAATAATCACTACAAAAAAAGACGTTTCAGCAACGGCTAAAAATCGTTGCTAATTGGCAATAAACCGTCGCTACAATGATTTAGCCACGACACAACAACCGTCGCAATATCGTCGCTAGTTTAATCGTCGCTATTTGAATCAACAACGGTAAATTATCCCGTTGCTAATTAGCCACGGCAAAAAAACCGTGGCTAACTCAAAAAATTCCGTCGCTAAAGTTGTTGAAAATTTCGACGAAGACTGTCGCTAATTGTAAAATAGCGACGGTTTTTTGCCGTCGCTATTTAGCGACCATTTTTTTACCGTGGCTATTTAGTGACGGTTTTTGCTAAATAGCGACGGGGTTTTTTTGCGGTCACTAAGGCTATTTAGCGACGGGTTTTTGCCTTAGCTATTTAGCGACGATTTTTTGCCGTCGCTAAATTGCAAATCTAATTGACAAAACAGCCACGGTATTTGCTGTGGCTATTTAGGGACAACTTTGTTGCAAATCATATTGACAAAATGAAATTTACAAATTATAAATTACAAATTATAATTCATTTTTTATAATGAAATTAGCTATAATGATTGTCCATTTTGAAAATTAATATCAACTACCAGAACTAAACTTAATTGATGAAATTTGTGTCAAAGCATTTGCGTGGAAGGGGCCATCATATCATTGTTATTAAAGGCTATTTTTGTTGTATTGATATTGTGATGAATATTACTTTTGTTCTTAACCTAATGTGAAGTATAGTATTGCTCAAAAGTAGTTGTGATTTTTTTTCTTTGTAATTTAAATATTTATGTATATGACTTATTAATAACTTGATATGTAATTGAGACCCTAGACCAATCGAGAGCATTTAACAAGAAATTTGGGGCTTTGGTGAAGAAATTTTTGGGCTTATGTGAAATATAGTATTGCTCAAAATTTGGGACCAATCGACAACTATCAAATCTTTTAGGGAGTTGCTACACATTACAAGAAATTTGGGCTTTGGTGAAGAATTTTTTTCCTCACTGAAACATGTTAATTCGTCACCATTTAGCAACGATGACATATTTCAGCCGTCACAGCGTCCCTCACATAAGGGGCGTTAAGAAAAGTATTAGGTGATGAATTCCTTACTCGTTACAGATAGTCCACTCACATGGCGAGTGGTTCCTCACATAAACTTAACGCGCAAATATATACAATTATAACATGGGTGACGAAAATGTCGTCATTGTAGAATGTTATGCGTGACGAAAATCTAGCGTCACGTGTGGTGACTTTCTGTGACGAATCGTTATTCACTTATGTGATTTATATGTAAGGAACAGTTTGTCACAATAGTGATTTAAATATCTACTATGAACTTTCTGTGAGAAATTTTTCCTCACTTATATAATTTATATAATAGGAACAATTTGTCACGGTAGTGAGTTCATACGTTAAAATTATCTACCTGTGGCAAATCTTTTCCTCACATTTTCATTATATTTGTGACAACTCATTCTTCACCCATTTATTGTAGTTGTCTACTAACACATAATCTTAATTAACAAACACCACCTATTTTTTTGTGTAATACACAATCTAAAATTAAAATGGTAGAATTTCCATTCATAAAAAAATATTGCATTCTTTCATTGCATATGCAAAGTCACATAACTGAATACAATAATGATATCAAGTTACACCATGTTGATGTCCAAAAAATAACAGAGTTTACTCTAGTAACACTAAGCTCCTTAACACATCATTTACTCATACCTACAACCTCCTTGAATCATTCTTCATCACCATCATGGTCACCAAGCTCATCAAAATAAGGATCATTTGGATGTACATCACTACCATTAGTACTGTTTGAATTGTGGCGGGTTCCACTAATATGGCACACTCAAGAAGTTCCTTGTTTCTGCCATACCACTTACCTTTGAATGCCCTTTAACACAGTAAATATTGCAAGCAAAAACCTGACAAGGATCAATCTCCGAGGAGTGGATAAAGCTAACATATATGGGAGAAACAATGGATGATTGCAATCTAAGATCTAGCTACTAAATAAATTTCAAGTAATCAATAGCTAATCCATCTGCTGTGAGCAACAATATAAAATAACGAAAATTCTAAATGTCGAGGAAGTGGGCGAGGAAAACAGCGAGGGAGGGAGGTGAAGGACCGTTCACCCCCCTCGAGATGCGCGCGTTGACTTTTCTTGCACGCATCCCGAGGGGGATGAACGGTCCCCTCCCTCCCTCTCTCCCTCCCTCGCTGTTTTCCTCGCTCGTTTCCTCGCCATGTAGAATCACTCATAAAATAATACCTAGCAGTAGACATTGGAGCAACTTCTTCCCAAAAGTTCTTGGAAGCATCATAGGAGAATACTTCATCTGCTGCATCTTGAGCCCAACTGCAACCACCTAACAAGTAAATTTCTTTCCCAATACTTCAAAAACGATGCCTTTCCTTTTCAAGCATCTAGAAGGGATACTTGGGATTAATTTCCATGACCACATTGATGAGTTAGGGTTCAAAACATAACAAGAAACTTGATTAGATATGTCTCGGCAAAGTGCATATATCTAAGTTTCATCCAAACTGTGCTTCCTACAATATGAATGCCACTCATCACTGCAGACCAACTCCTTCCATCTCCTTGAAACACATTTTAGTAGTGTATGGTACCTCTGAGGAACCGTAGACAAGCAGAAGAGTGCAATGTTTTCCGGAAGCCCAGATATCAGTGGGGTATGAGGTGGTGTAACATTCAAAACGCCATCTAATTCACTTTCAGCCATCTGAAATTCAAAGGTGAGAATCGTCCAGTAAACTAAAAGTTGATGTGATATCAAGTTCTATTAAATTAAAACAAAAAAAATTCTAATTCAAGTTATCATCGATTTTTTCTTTGAATTATGATTAAAAAGACAACGTATGAGAAAGAAAAGAAAAGTTTATAGGTAAAGAATAACACAGTCAATTTTATTAAGAACATTGAGCCTGAAAGAAGAAGAGATATTCATAGAGAGACTAACACATTGTGTGTGGATATCCAATGACTCAAACACGATTCTTATGAGCTAAGCATCAGATCAATCTTGCAACAACTAGACATGGCTCCAATATTATGCTACATAATAAAGCATGTTCAATCCATAAATCCAATAACACACTTTCCATAACACATTCACTTTTTAACTGCACAAGTCATAAGCTGCATTACATACCTTAAGAACATAATCAATGAGTCTCTCCTTCCATTGCTGCTGCCTGTTCCAACAATAAATGTTCCAAAGTGATCAGACTTCACACAATTATGATAAATTGACCATAGAATTCAAAGCTTGTTGACAACATGAAAACATAATAACTAGTCCATTTTTTTTCAAAAAATCCTTTTGTCGTGTCAAAAGTTGAATTGATTCAAGAAGTTTATTCCTTCAGCCAACATACAATACATAACTCATGATTAAGAAAAGGACCCATGATTAGAGCTCATACCTTCATATAAACATCAAGATTTGGGTCTGGCTTGATATTTGCAGCAGTCTCTCTTCTTGATAGTTCCTTCAACATCTCTGCAAGTTATCAAATATATGAAATTGTTTATGTTCTGGCCTAAATCTAACATGTACTTTCAGTACCTCAATTATATGGGCGTTCTAGTGCATTTGGATGAATTCTAAAACCCAATCATTTACAAAACCTAATCAAGTCTTGTTACCTTCCAGGTTTGATGATTCCACTAACATCATGAAGAATCGACAACCTGGTTTTTTGACTTAGGAGTATATGGAGAGTATTCAATAGCCCCTGTTGAGAAACAAGATAAACTACAAGATCAATACATGGTGTTCCTCAAACATAGGTTAAACATGGTAGGAATCTCACTTACCTCTAGTACGTTGACAGTGACATTGAAGACTGTAAGTAAAGACCTTCCTCCAACATAAGCTTCCGCACTAACATTCAAGTGCAGAGCTTTTATGAATTTAAAAAGAAATGGTTGCATAAGCACATAAATGAACACTAACGGCTATGCTTAATACTTGGCTTTCCAAGGGTATCATAAAAAGGCATACAAATCAAACTATGAGGAACTCGGCTAAAACTCGATTGCAATTAACGATTGAAGAGAGTTCTCCCTGAATCTTATTATATAAACCCTTCCATATTGAAGAAAAAGGTCAAGCCTTTCAATGGAAAGTCACATATCTAAAATTTCATTATAACATCCTTCTAAATTCAGAAGTGCTTACAACTTCAACACCATATGCTCGGCGAGCATAAACAATTTGCAACCTCATTATAGACTTCCTCGTAAGTTTTCTATTCATATGTCTTGTTAGAACACATAGAGCTAAAAAGAAAGATCCAAAATGAAACATAACTACAACAAAGACTCACAATGAGTAGACTTACTAAGAAAAAAAAATCTAAATCAGTGAGTTCCCCCAGTGGGTGGTGTTGACAAGGAAAGGATGAGATAGTGGTGGTGTGATCAATGCAAAGGGAACACCACAACCATGTCATGAATTGGGATTCTGCTGAAAATCCAATCATTTATATTGATAGGGGGCCAATGAAAGGTGTAAAACAACAAATGATACCAATAAAAAGACAATAATCATGTTACTGAAAGTTCTAAATCAAGTAAACTCTTATGAGGAATTTCTTCAAATATTAGAGCTACAACTACACCCACAAGCTAAAAACCCATACCTTAAAACCCCTTAAATCCCACATCTCAATGCTCCCATTCAAAGTTCAATTTTCTCTAAATCAAATAAGAATACATATCTTCTATCCTCCATTCGTCTATCCTTTTGAATAATTCTCATTGAAAATAATACAATTTCGATTTCACCCCTGCATCAAAGCTACAAATCCAAGAGGAATGAAAGAAAAAACCCAATAACACCACTATTTACTAATCTAAAAATCAACACAAAGTAGTAAAAAAAAATTAAAGAATAATTCGTATACCTATTCTATTCAAGTGCTTTTTGTCAAATATGCCAAATATTCAACCATTAATGGAGCTTCAAAGATTAAAAAGCATGAAAATCATCAATGGGGGATAATAAGTGGAGAAAAAAAAGTGATGGAAAGGACGTGGAGGGATTGATTCGTCTCACTTGTCGTGGAATTTCTGGCCATCGTAGTAGTGGAGTAGGATGGGGAGGCTAAGAGTGAATTTGATGATGGAGAGGGTGTTTGGCTCCGAGAATTGCTGAGGATGAGAGGGGATAGGTTTGGTGAGAGTTGATCTCGTCGGGGAGGTGTAACCATCTCTGTGATGTTAGGGGTTTTTTTGTAAATATTAGGGGTGGGCATTCCATCCCGTTCCGTCCCGATTTTTTTGGGTCTTAATGGTATTGAATAATTTCATTCCGATTTTAAGCTAATTTTTTAAATATTTATTATTTATTTATTTATTTATTTATTTAAAGATTGCAATATTAGTGTAATTGAAGAAAAATGAATTTAGTTGAAATCAATGTAATTGATATCAGTCTATATCTGCAACTACTTGATATTGGTTTATTTCTAAAATTCTAAATGATTATTTAATTGCAAACTCTTCAAAACTCAAAATGGGATTACTAACTACATTGGAGAGTTTTATTTCGTGTCAAAACAATGAATTTAATGACTGTTTTTTTTAAAGCAATAATGAAACATTCTTCTTAGGACCCAAAATCTATTCATTCTTTTGTTCACTATTCGAAACAGTAGAGCAGGTCCACCATTGCCATTATACTGTCCACCTCTTAGTCATTCAAAACTCTGCAAAAATCTTAATTACAGGGTGAATTTTAGCTATCATTTATGGTAGTTTATTATGATGTTGCATACTTAATCTAAGACTATCATTTATGTGTAGTTCTACGAATTGCCTTTGCCTCTTTTCAACTAAGCAAATTGGGTCTTGGGTAAGCAGTAATTTGTCAAAAAATGAGAACACGCTGATCCCGTCCCGATCCCGTATGAACGGGATGGGTCTATCTCGTCCCATCCCGTCCCGTGCCCACCCCTAGTAAATATGGTATTGAAGAGGAACAGAGGAAAGGGAAATCGGAATAGGTTTTGTACATCCTTTTTTTTCTTAAATAAAAAAATATTCAATGAGAAAAGTTTCTTCACTCTTGGGTTGGGTTTTGGATGAAATACGATGAGATGTTACTTTTCCTCACAAAAAATATTTTATTTAGGAGTCAATTTTCCCGTTCTTTATTGTGCGAGGATTGCGAAATGTTTATGTGAGAAACTGAGAACGAAAATTTCACTTGAACAAATATGTGACGACTCGTCAAAATTCCTCACAAAAACTCAAAAACGGTGTCAAATTTAGAAGCGTCACATATAATTTTGCCACCTAATGCCCAATTTCTTGTAGTGTACATGTACCTGACTGTTTCACTCAGCTCCCAACTTTATTTTTTAGATTTAGTTTTTGAAAATTGTTTGGTTGACCCAATAACGTTTTATTAACCCAAAAACAATTCTAATTAATTACCAGGAGAAGAAAAATACTAATCTTATTGATTGAGGACTTTATAGAATGTATTCCAATAATGAATTTTTGGATGTATGATTTTTATTTTTATTTTGGTTTTAAATAATTTTTTTTTCGAATTTGTGAAATAGTTGCAATAAAATTTTAAGGTGATGCACTTATTTAAATATTTTTTATTTTTAATACATATTGATGAACACATTGTACCCTTATGCTCTTTAAATTATATGCATAGAGAAGAGAAAATTTGTTTGCAATGTGATTTTAGAATTTTTTTTAAGACATATTTCTTATTTCTATTACACAACCTACCATAGTGTTACTATATATTATAGAACTTGTGACGATGGTTAGTTTATCTTTAATATTCGTATGTAAATTTGAAAGTGAAGAAATTGTGACTGAATTTTAGTTTTATCGATACATTTACTTTTATTCTTTAGTCAAGAATAAATTAATGCTTATAAACGAGAAAATTAAACCACCAAATTGTTTTTACTGATAAAAATGGTAAGTCGGTGTTACATATTTAAGGTTGGTGCAACAAAGTCAAAACATCCTAAAATGTCGGTGCAACAAATAGTTGGTGCAACCGAACCAAATAGTCAGGTACACGTAGCAACTCTCATCTTTTATTATGGATCAATTAGACTCAACGAATTGGACAAATCAAAGTTATGAGTGGGTAATCTAGGATTGAAATATCAAAATAAATTATAGATTCGGATTATCGGGTATAATCTTGTCGTATGTCCGTATCCAATTAGTTATCTATTCGATAGTATGTATAATCTCTCTATGGACAAGTTCTTAATCTTAAAAATGAAGATAACCACAACAATCCTATTGATTTTCTTTCCCAATTAAAAATGGATGGAAATAAATGAGCTTAAGTATCACCCTGGATCTCAAAATAAATAAATAAAATGGCATAGGGCTAATTGATTTTAAAAAAAAAAAAAAGGAATTTGGCAGGACATTTTCAATTCTTTGCGAGCAATGGGAACAATCCACCCAACATAAATTTCAACTTTATGGTGAAAACTGGAAAGTAAAGAACTTTAATTAAACTCGTATCCAACATACAGTTAGTATGAAACACCTAATTAAGAACATATATGGCGTGTTTAAAAAGAAAATGTTGCTTATAAAATGATAAGTTCTTTTTGTTTACCCATGTTATTTTATATTGTGTTTTACTTGAAAAATCACTCCTATTCACCGTACACACTTTATTACTTAATCAACATTTTCACTCCATCACTTTTTTTTTTTTTTTTTTGACAGAGTTTAGGAAGGAAAAGGAAAGGGCTTGGTTGGCATATATGATCCATCACATAGTTGATTAACTCATAATCAATTCGATCAGACATCCTTTTATTTTTTCGGTTTGTTTGGGTTTGGGCATTTTGGCTCGCAAGATTTAATACACTTAGTAGATGCTCCACAACGATTAATGCATTTGTTCATACAAAGATGCGCAAAATCCCCCTTGTCTTTATATAGCTTAAGCCCAGAGTCGCTACCTGCTTGAGGAATAGAAACAAGCTCATCCAATGTTCCTGTAGTAGTCTTTTGATGGGAAGTGGCCTCAAATACAGCGGGGAGGAAGACAAAACAGATGAAGAACATAGCAACAATTTTCCTTGTCATCCTCTCCCAATTTTGTTTCTCCTTTCCTCCCTTATTGATAGAACTAATTAATATAATAAAAGTTTAATTTGAAGAGGGATTTCAGAGACAGGTACACCTTTATAGAAGATGAAGGAGAAAAAACACAAAAACATTATGGCCACACACATATAAGAACTAGCAAGAAATACGGCTTAACCAAACACGTTGCGCTAGGCGACCTAGACCAAGTACTTTTGATACCTGGAGTCGAAAGTTTGTTATGTATCATATTATTTGGACATCCAAAATCCCATAAAGATGCAAGCCCCACCCTGAACCAATTGGGAGCATTCGGAGAATCACGCCCCTGAATTATATAGACATTTTAGGGCCCAATGATATTATTTATAAATAGAAGCTCCCAAATTTTGGCTATGTCTATTTATTGCTCGGTAATTGACCAAAAATTTTAAAAATTATAATTACAGAGCTCCCAAATGAACATGAACCATGGTTTCGAAAATGTCCTCAATATATTTTAATATTTTCAAGAAAAAAAAATCAAAAGTTGGCTAAAGAGTGACAAGGGTGTTTATGTCATTCAAATTAAAAATACAATTACACATTATTACCTTTTTACCCTTATAGATTAAATTATTTACAATCAAAACCAACCCATGTAACATTAATTAATTATAATTAAACTCCTAATGTAATTTATTTGAAGCCCTTTAACTATCTTAAAATTATAAAAATGCCCTTATATCTAACTTTTGGATTTCTCATTTTGCCCTCCATATTTCATACTTTTACAGTCAAAACAAACTCTTAAGCATTAATTAATTATACTTATGCACTTCAAAACCAACGGTCAAAACCAACCCTTAAACTTTTACGGTCAAACCCAACCCTTAAAACCAACTGTCAAAACCAACCCTTAAACATTAATTAACAAATTAGACCATAGTTAATAATGTGTTATACTGACTTTTCTAATCATTTCAAGATGCATCAAGTTTGGTAAAACTCGGCTCGCTCACACTCTCTGCATTTCCACGCAAGTTATGTTCTGGCTTTATTCAGGCTTTTGTTGAGACTATAATGTAGTTAGCGAAACAAACAAAAAAAAATCATTCTAGAAGACCTGAATAGTGCAGTATTGTTCACTGTCATAAGCTGATTAAATTACAGCGTACATGAAATGCAAATGCTTTTTGAGAATCTAAACGCTTATATATAACGACAGCTCTCCCAAATGAACAGGGGAGGAATAGTCTAAAATGCCATCAACCTGATTTTTGGTTGCCCAAAATGCCCTTCTAATTTTATCATATTTAGAAGGAAAACAAAAAATGGGTAAAAAGTAAAAGGGGTATTTATGTCATTCAAATGAAAACATTAGTACTTAATTTTACCATTTTATTCTTTCAATTTAAATTATTTACAATTAAAATCAGTCCCTTATAAACATTCATTAATTATACCTAAGTTCCTAATATAACTTATTTGAAGTCCTTCAGTTATTTATAAATTGTAAAAAGACATTTACATCTAACTTTGAATTTTCCATTTTGCCTTTCATATTTTATATTTTTACAATAAAAATCAGCTCCTCTGTAACATTGATTAATTAAACATATGTTTTTAATATAATTTATTTGAAGTCTTTTATTTATTTTAAAACTATATATAGAGCCTTAAAATTATATATAATTATTTTGTTTAGAAATTTAATAATATTTTTTTCTTATCATTACGTTGTTGTAATAAAATAAAAAAATATTAAATCTCCGCGCATGTAGAGCCCGTCAACACCCTAATGTAAATAATGCCACTGTGACAAAAGAAACGCCTTACTACTGGTGTGTACATCTTTTTACTGGCATCTCCGTGGAACTACAAATGTTGCTTAAATTCTTGCAAGTGTGCTGATTTTTATGTATAATAGGTGAACTACTAGTGGGTTTTACTAGTATTCATGTATGAGATATCTACTGACCTTGATGGTTTAATTACATACCAAATTGTCAAGTATCTGCAGTAGATAATTTTACTGGTCACAGTTCCCAAATTTGTGGGTTTAAAGATTCACAAGGTGGGTTCAAAGATTCACAAGGCTTGCCACATTGAAGTCTGACAGAGTTTGCAAGATCAATGGCTAAAAACAACGAGATTTTGATTCGAATATATTACACGAAGATGTTGTTCATCTCTAGGTGAATAAATAGTTGCAGGCAATTGAAGTGACTTATTTAATTGAACAAGGTTTGTAAATAATGTCAAATTGACGATGACACTTTATGCACCTACCTTGTTGGTTGTATTTATTTTATGTATACTAGACCGTGAGCCCATACTTCATATTGCTATATATTGGTGGGTGGGGCATTTTATGCCCCTCCCTTATTGATATTTTTGTTTGATTTTAGCCAATTGAATAAAATAATTATACTTTTATTATTCATTTCAAATTTATAAAGTTATTGTTATTAACATGATTATTTATTTATGTTTATTATTGTTAGTTAATTAATTATTATCATTCATTTAGTTAGATAACTATCATGTGATAGCATTTTAAAATGTTATTCATGATAGCACATTCGGAATGTTAAAACAAACTATTGATAACATTTATGTATATGCGATAAGTCACACAACCATGACATTCATAAATGATGTGTTGGGATAACATTATTTAGGATAACTATGTCAAAAAGATAACATTGAGCTACTCTGACTTGCATTGAATGCTATAGTACCCGTGTCATGACATTCTTGCAAAGCCTTGAAAGGCCACAAATCTTTTGCTTATTTTAATTACAAATTCATTCCTTATGTATGTTGATTCTTCTTTTTGGAATTTAATAATTCAACTGAAACTATTTTTTCTTTATTACCCACTAACTTCTAGATGCGATAGTTTTTTTTTTAGCTTGACACTCATTAGTTTATACTAGGGCTGGGCAAGTACGGGTAACCGGCCCAAAAGCTAAAAACCAAAAACCGGCCCGAGAAATTCGGGCCCGTGTTTATGAGGCCCGAAATCGGACCGAGTTGACCGGGTAACCGAGGTCCCGGTTAACCAAATTACGGGCCGGTCTCGGTCCTAAGAGCAAAAAAATACTTCTACAATAAAAAAAAAATACCATTCATCGTACGTACAAAAATTATATCAAAAAATTACAAAAATAAAAACCATACAACAAATTACAAAAAAAAATAAAAAAAATAGGATACAATTCATGGTGAGAGACGGGTCATCTGAAGAATCTCAGATCTGATCAAGATCTGATCTGAGAGAAGTCGGTCGATCTCGTTCGATCTGAGAAGATCTGAGAGGCGTCGGGTTGTCTGAAGAATCTCAGAGGCGTCGGTCGATCTTGTTCGATCTGAGAGGCGTCGGTCAATCTGAGAGGCATCGGTCGATCTGAGTTCGATTTGAGAAGATCTGAGAGAGAGAAGATCTGAGGCGTCGGTCGATCTCGGGAAAGGCGAGGAAGGGAGTGGAGAGGGAGGCAGCTCGGCCTCCGCCTTCGCTGGGAGAGATTCTAAATGGTGAGGGGAGAGGCGGCTCGGTCTGTTACAAATGAACAAAAGAAAACATAAATTCTAAATGGCGACGGGTTCGTTTAATAGTTAACTATTTAACCTGGGCCGGGCCGGTTATCTGACAGGTTTCAGAAAGGGAAACCGAGGCCCGGACCAGAAACTTCGTGCCGGGCCGGGCTTTTACAACCGAAATTTTTTTTATTAATTAAAACCGATCCGAACAGACCCGATCGGTCCGGTTGTCGGTTCGGTCCGCGTTTTCGGTCCTAAATGCCCACCCCTAGTTTATACCTATTAGAGTTTGGCCTTCATTTTAAAAACTAATTGAGTCTAACACTTATTTTTTGGTGGAACCGTTAAGTCCACATCATCGACTGGTCAGGACTAATTTTTGAACCCTTTTACCCTTACTTTGTATCTGTTGCAGAACCAGAGCTCGTTTTTCCAAGCCATTTAGTTCTCTGTCCTATGTTTTTTACTTGAAACAGAGCATCTAAAAAAATCTAGTGAAATGTAGCATCTAAAAAATCTAAAAAAAAGTAAATCACACGTCCACACCAAACTCCATTATTCTTCTTTTTCACTTTCCCCCGATCACTTCACCGGGGAAATTTCGGTAGCTCATTCAGGGCGAGTTTGAGCATTGGGATTCGGGTCATGTCCATCTCAAGTATTTGGCAACACCACTAGTAGGTTTAGTGGGATGATGTTGTCCTCATAACCAACGCAAAACATTGTTGATCCTCAATTGCAACAAAGACTTTACTAGATGGAGTCACAGTTAGAGACAAAGACATTAAAGAGGCAGGCATTTGAGGTAGCATTGACATACATTTTTTAAAAGTTGAATGAAAATGTGTCTTATGAGTTTGCAAACCTATTCACTACAATCGTACGATTATTTGCTTTTACATTATCAATGACATCCGTTGATTATTGTACTTTAGTTCAAGTTTAGAGTAATATTGTTGACTTGTCATTTCTAGCACAAGACCAAGAAAGCGGGCATGCTTCACCAACAACTGCAAGACCCTCATCATCTAGTCAAAATAATAATGAGGATCTACATCGACTCTACACTCCATAGCATTGTCTACTAATTTTTTTCAAACACGTGGTGATGGCTTGTATCATTTGCTGTAGTATATTTGACATGATCTCTAAACTATCAAACTTCAAGTAATTCTACATATATTAATATTTTGTTAACTTTGATGACAATATAGTTGAAATGAAGCTTTGTTGAATGATTTTTGTATAAAACAGTTGTATAAAACTGTGGGTTGTTTATAGGTTGAAAAATGTTATTACTGGTTAAAATGTGATTACAGGTTGAAAAATGTAGTTATATATGTATATTAGGATTGTAATGATACTAATGACTGTCATTAGTGGCAAATGTAACCGTCGCTAAAAGGATTATCAAAAGGAATTTAGCGGCGACTGCGAACCATCGCAGAGTGCCTCATGGAATTTAGCAGCGGTTGAAAACTGTCGCTAAAAGGCAAAAAAATGGATTGTTCGTCAGGTTTTTCTGACGAGTGTAACCATTGTAGAGTGCCATCATTCGCCGTTATTGTCTCATATTTAGTGACAATATGTTACCGTCGTTATATTGTATTTAGCGACGGTTATGTCAGCATTTACCTAAAACCATTGCTAAATGACCTAGTGACGTTTTTAAATTGAGTAATCGTCGCTGTTTTATTTAGGACGGTTGTAACCGTCGCAAAATGCCTTTGGCCACCGTTGCTAAACTATTGTTTTCTCGTAGGCAATCGTAAATAATTAAAGTCTAAGTGGTACATTCTCGAAACTTAAATACTCAGTTAAAAAAAGATCCAAACATCTTAACATTTGTTTAGTATCGCTTTACGTGATACTCCAAAACTCATCAGATCTAGCATTTTGAGGTGGTGGTGGTAGTTTGAGGTGGTCCACTGGTACATACCTAGCACCATAAGGGGTTAAAGTGGTGGTGGCCATTGTTGGTGATGGTTGAATCGGGTTTGGAGGTAGTTGTGGAGGGTGGCGGTGACAGTGACTCAATCAAGTGTCGTGGGTTTGTGGTGCTAGCTTCAGGTGATAGAATGGTGGCGGTTGTGATCATGGAGGAAGGAGAAAAACATAAAGGTTGAAGAAGATGAAAAAGGGGAATAAGAAGAAAATCACATGCGAGGATTTCAAAAAGAAAAAAAAAAAAAAAATATATATATATATATATATATATATATATATATATATATATATATATATATATATATATATATATATTTTAATCCCTTAACCCCCTCCCACCCCAAATGTAACACCCCTAAATTTCATAAAGTTTAAGTATTTTATTTTGAATTAAATAAAATAGAGTACATTCAATTGAATTTAAATTTCAAAATTTTAGGGTTTTATTTTGTGAAGTTAAAGGGTGTGTGCCCTCAGAATTTTAGTGGGGGCAACTAGCCACCCAATCACAAGAGAAAACCCTTTTATTTTTCTTCTTCATTTTTCTCTTTTATGCGTTTTTGTTCTATTCTTTGGCGGCGCGCTTTTTGATTGAGCTTCGCAGCCGATCCCACCGCCCAAAACTTCTTCCTATCTCCTTCCACTATCTTCCCTCCCCTTCCCATCTCACAACCAGCTCGTCAATCCTTGCCTGAAAACCAGATTTTCATCATCTTCAATGAACAAAAAAAATGTCATCTGCACACTGAAGAATGGGGTTGAGGAGGCTTCATTGTTGACTTGAAATCCATGGGTCGTGCTCAATTGCTCAGCTTTGAGGACCAAGGAGGCGAAGCCTTGTGCAACCAAAAAAAGAGGAGGGGAGACATGGGATTACCTTGCCTAACTTCTTTAGAGTCCTTGAAGTGGCCAATAGGTGTGCCATTTATTGAGAGAGAGAAGGAAGTAGTGAATGTCCAGTTACACCATTTGTTTTCCATGCCTGATCTCATCAAGTCCATAAGGTAGCCCCAAGATAAAGAGTCAAAAGCTTTGTAGAAATCTACTTTTATCATTAAACTAGGTCTGCCTTGTTTAATTTTGGAGTCCAAAATTTAGTTGCCAATTGACACACGATCAACCAACTGCCTCTTATCAATTCTTGCTAATCGGAGTGAGCAATGGAAGAGTTTGGCTAAGTCTGGCTGAAAGTACCTTAAAGATGCATTTGCTAATTGAAGGGATCAAGCTTATTGGTCTCAAGTCTTCAACCTATTGGCATCCAATCTTCCAAAAACCCTCGAGCATTGAAGGCTAACACCACGGCTAGAACATCATCTCCTACCACACTCGAAACTTTGGTAAAGAAGTCCACTGGGTATCCATCAATTCCAGGGGCAACATTTGATTTGAGCTGATTCATGGCTGAAATCTTCAGCAGGAGAAACTCATGATAGTGTTGTAGTAAAAGAAAAGAAGCTCGTTGAAAATGAGGAGGAAACGACAAATCAATGAAGATGAAGCTTTGGCAAGAACCCTGCAGCTGAGAGAATGATGGGATGATTGCGTTGGCTGCACAATCCTTTGCGATTTGCGATTTTGGTGAGTTTTCTTTTAACCTTTCTTTATTAGAGTTTAAGTTGATTGGGATTTAGTGTTTCATGATTTTGATTTCTTGATTTTGAGCTAATGGGTTTGTTCATGAATGCAAATTTTACAATCCAATGGATGATTTTGTATGGGGTAGAGTTATCAAAATTTATTCATGCGCGTTGGGGATGCAGCTGGTTGGGTTGGCCAAAGGGTTTTGTTTGCAATCTAAGTGTTTTTTAATATAATCTTGAATGCTTGACTTGATGAATATTAACCATGTCACAAATTTTATGGATGTTAGATATGCATAGTTGACCATGAGGATATTATGAAAACAACTTATCTTATAGTGAATTGTATTATATATTTGAGGCTCCTGATGTTGAATATCCAAATTGATGTTGTTTCTTCCAAATTTATGATATCTGGTAAGTGATTCTATAGGTATTTGCGTTGGGGTAGCAGGCTTAGGTGGGGAAAATTGAAGGATGTAAACTAATTGGAAGATTGCACAGTAAGGGCATGCTGTATCAAGTTACAATTGAAAAGTAATATGTGTTCTCTTGAAGTTTGTAGGGTCAACAAATTAATGTTATATATATAAAAGCTAATGAGAGAGGGTGAATGGAAAAGAAAGAAGAAAAGATAATGGGAGAGAAAAGAACATGAGGGCGGTACCCGCCCATTGGTCGGTTGCACAATTCGGTTCGGATTGCCATGTACAGTGCGACTTGCACTTTGTGACTTCAGGTTGTTCTTTTAATTTTGGGATCTTATTTTTTGAAGAATAGCTAGTCGAAGGAGTTTTTCTTACGTGCATGTGTTTGGGCTTTCTTCATATTCGTGTTTCGAATGTTTGATTAGTGGATTCATCGTTTTTATGAATTTGGAGCAATGTGACTTTTGGGGAATTTGTTACGCGATCACATTATGAGTTTTTCTTCATCCTCTTTTCATATATTTTGTTAGATAAATCTATGTATTTGGGACATATTTTTCTACGGAGATAAATCTAAAAAAAAAATTCATGTTTGTTTGAAATGGGAGTTTTTGTGGAATTTGATTAGTGATCAATCTATGATTGCTTTACGATTTGAGTTAGGTTTCAGTTAAATTGATTATCAAATTGGGCTGTGCAAGCACTTTTATTTGATATCTCAGTGATTGTTTTTATGAGGATTACGTGATATGAGAATTATTTCACAAAGTTGGTATATATGTTGTGCTTCAAATGACATTGTGACGTGGAAACCTAATTATTAATATTAAACTAATAAGACTAGGTAAGTTTACTTCTTTGGAGGTGCCTTGAGGGGTTAGCAAGTCAAATTAGACAGTATGAAATCAAAGTTGAATGAGTGGTTAGGAAAGCTTGTTCATTTCAGTATTGTTGGCAGGGTTTTTTATCTGACTGTTTTGGGATTGAAACATGGTTGTTTAGGTTTGTCTTGGGTTGCATTTGATGTAAAAGAAAAATGTTGTTTGGAACCGAGTGAATTTACAAATTATAGCCCGAATAAGGTTGGTTGCTGGGATGCCTGTAGGGTCAAATTGATTTTATTTCGACATCGAAATTGGGTTGTAACGGGATTATTGTGGTAGCTAAAAATTAGGGTGTATTGGTTTTGTTGTGCGGACCGAAGCGTGATTTTCTTGGTACTGTGTTACGGGCTGCAACTAGAATGTTTCCGATTGAGTTTGGGGAAGGCTACGATTGACCTTAGATGGTTGGTCTAAGTAGATTTTGGGGGTTGATTGTAGCTATGTTTAAAGCTTATTTCAGTTAATTTAAGCGAGTGTTTCAGCTGAAATTTGAATGTTTGAATTAGATGATTTTGGGGATGTTCTAGTTGATATACATTGTTGTATGAATCAGTCCAAGCTGTTTCTTTCAGTTGAATATAGAGTTTCTTTTTATTGAGTTTCATGCTTCGATTTCTACTGTTTGATGGATCTAAAATGCAAATCCCTTTGCGATTCTCTTGCATTTTAGTTGTTTACTTTGCCTTAAAGGATGGGTTGGTATAAATGCAACTCTTGTGATGAACATTTTGAACTCCTTTGCTATATGCAGTAATGTGTGATACCGAGAATTGGAGTATGGTTTATATATATATATGTTGTTTTTATTTTATTTTATGGTTAACAATGTTATGAAGCAATGATGTTTTACATCATAGCTTGAATTAGACTCAATAAGGAACTATGATTGAAAGTGTGATGTTACCATACTCGTAGGAACTTGAATCTTCTTATTGGATGGACTTGATCCTTGCTCTGCTATATAAACAAAATTTTGCTAACAAAAATGCTATGTTTCCCCAAAAGTATGGGCGGAGATTGTGGTGAATCGATTTATGAATGACAAAATGTCATTGTGGAGGAATTCTGAAATATAAAAAATAAATGATATTGATAAACTTTGATTCCTGAAAATTTAATCACCTGGAATTGTATCACTTAGAACTACCACACCTCTTTTTGTTTATTATTTCCCCTCTCTTATAGAGAAACTAAATAACCTGTAGGTTGTCTTGCGGATGTGGGGCACCCCTTTCCTATAGAGAAACTAAAATAACTTTCGGGTTAGTCTTGCGGAAAGGTGGTGGTTTTGGAATGCTTAAGATAGGCTTTGATATTTATCCGTAAAAAATGTGACGTGACTTTATGCGCATTGATAGCCCAAGAGTGGTTTTTGTTACTCATATAGTTAGGAGTATCTGGTGATGCATGCCTGTATGTGATGTGTCCCCACTTGGGCATGGATGACGGAGTAGTCCTCCTTTATATGAGAGAGGCATATGGGCATATATGTTCGGCACAGAGGTGGTATGAATGTGGTATCGTCTAAGTGATCAATCCGTTAAAAATGAATAATGTACGAAGATAACTGTTTTAATTAATAAATTACATCTATATTGGTTATAACCCTTTTTATGCAGGATGGCAAGTCTACTAATATTTCTGCAGGTCAGACTTGCCATAGTCAACTTCTACAGTGTAAGTACAAGTAAATATGCAAGATGATGACATGATTGCCTCGTTGAGGAACTAAATTCTTTGAACTGTTTTTTTCTTGCATGACACCTTTGCCTCATTGAGAAACTACCTGTTGGTGTGGTTGTTTATTGTTTGTGTTTAGTTTGATGTTATCATGTGTAAATTTATTGATTTTGGGATGAAAATTACTCACACCAGGCATATTGCTGACCCAAGTGAGCTTTTGTTTCTTGGGTACATTCCTTTGGGAATGTAGCCGATGAGCTTTTCAGGTTTAGAGACTTTTGAGCAGCTTTATTGGAGTTCCGTTAGTGGGGCTAGCAACGTCAGTCTTTCCTGGTTAGAGTTTTATTATAAATTTTAGTTTGTTTCTATTTTCTAAACTATGTTTTAGTCCTGCTAAATGTGTCTGTTGTTATTGAATTTTACGTCCCGAGTTTTGGGAAAACGGATAATCCTATGTGGATTTTTTGGGATTTTTGTTTTCTTCGAAAGTCGGGGTGTGACACCAAATGTCGTTGATTAGGTTTGACCTTGTGACTTAGTGATACCATCCGCCAGTGCTCAACCATTGAGCCATCACATCTTTGGTGTTTTAGCTTAACAATCAAAACACATTTATGAAGCTTGTCCAATGTACCACTAGGTAGAGCTGCCACAATAATCAGAGCACCATTCAAATAGCTTTACATTGCTGGGAATATGTCCTCAAGAAAACCCAAAAAAATGTAATGAAAATAAACAGATAAGTGTTTTTCCCACAAAGAGATTTTTATTTTTTATTACTGATGCCCAAATGGTGTTTTTAGAGACTTTTTTTTACACCTTCATGATGTCTTGATATTCCTTGATATAGGGATGGTTGTATTTTTTTTTTCTTCTTATATTCAATAAAAATCTTCGTGTTTGAATTAAAAAAAGAAAAGTGTAAGGAGACATTACAATGTTACGCTTCCAAAAGGTTTTCTATCTTGTAAACATTAAATGTAATTAAAGTGTTGCTAGAGGGTTAACTTTGAAAATGCATCACTCTGTCAAAATATTGCTAGCAGACAAAATTACCCTTACAAAAAGGGACCCAAAGTCAACAAAAATTAAATGAAGTTGTATCTCTAAACAATCTAAAAGACTATTTGATAAATCAAAACCTAACCCATCTTCTTCCTTCCCTACCACTTTTTTTTTGTTTTTTTTCTTGCCAGCAACCAAAATTTCTCAAAAAGCTTTCAACACCATTAAAACCCCAATGTTTCCTATACCATTATGTTATGACTATTCCACACCATCAAAAGTGTTCTCTCACACCACTAAAATAAATTTTTATCTCTCACACCACCTACTTTATTTCTCACACCACCACTTTTTTCTCACACCACCAATAAAAACTCAAAATTAAAATTTTTTTCTCTCCTCCCCTTTCTTTATCTTCTTTTCTTTGCTTTTTCCTCTCTTCCCTTCTTTTCCTTCCTCCCTCTATTCTCCACTAGACACCGCCATAATCACCACCACCTCGCCACCGTCATTTCTCTCCCTCCCACCACCACCACCTTTCTCCCTCTTTTCTCCATCAAGCACCACTACCACTCCGTCACCTCTCTCACCCTCTTTGTCTCTAAAAACATGGTACTATCACTTACTTTGGTTCAACATATATGCTCAATCGAGACCGATTCTCAAGCTCATCAATATAAAAATTGTAGTATTCTTAGTTATCTAATAAACACAATTTGAATCACTTGAAAATGTTTTGAAATAAGCGAGTTATGGTCATTTTACTAAAGTTGCGCAAATCTGTCTCGCAAATGAAAATGGGGTAGTGTCCCTGACTTTCGGCCAACTTATATGCTAGATCGAAATCGATTCTCAAGCTCATCAACACACAAAATTTTTAGTACTATGAGTTATCTAATAAAATTTAGTACTATGAGTTATCTAATAAACAAAATTTTAATCACTTGCAAATATTTTGAAATGAGCAAGTTATGGTCATTTTACTAAAGTCGCGCAAACCTGTCTCGCAATGAAAATGGGGTAGTGTTTCTAACTTTCGGCCAACTTATATGCTTGATCAAGACCAATTCTCAAGCTCATCAACACACGATAATTGTAGTACTATGAGTTATCTAATAAACCGATTTTCAAGCTCAAAAAAGCATCAAGATTGTAGTACTATGAGTTATCTAACAAACACAGTTTGAATCACTTGATAATGTTTTGAAATTAGAAAATTATGGTCATTTTACTAAAGTTGCGCAAATCTGTTTGGGAAAAAAAAGTGATTCAAATGGCCATAATTTTGTCATATCAAAACATTTGCTAGTGATTCAAATTGTGTTTGTTAGATAACTTATAGTACTATAATTTTCATGTTTTGATGAGCTTGAGAATCTGTCTCAATTGAGCACATAGGTTAGTCAAAAGTCAGAGACACTACCCCGTTTTCAGTTTTCTGGACAGATTTGTGCGACTTTAGTAAAATGACCATAACTTGCTCATTTTAAAATATTTTCAAGTGATTCAAGTTGTTTTTATTAGATAACTCAGAGTACTACAATTTTTGTATTTGGATGAGCTTAAGGATCGATTTCGATCGAGCATATAAGTTGGCCAAAATTCAAAAACTCTATCCCGTTTTCATTGCAAGACAGATTTGCGCGATTTTAGAGTAAAATGACCATAACTTTCTCATTTCGAAACATTTTCAAGTGAATCAAGTTGTGTTTATTAGATAAATCAGAGAACTAAAATTTTTATGTTTTGATGGGCTTGAGAATCGGTCTTCATTGATGGTTTAAATTAGTCGAATATTATCATGTTTTTAAATTACTGTTTTTTTTTCAAAAACAGTTTTTTGGGTGGTGGGAGTAAGTAAAAAAAAAAACTCAATGGTGGTGGTGTGAGAAAGCGCTTTTGGTGGTGTGGAGTAGTCATTGCCATACCATTACCACTAGCCACCTTACAATACCACCGTATCTCACCACTGCTTAGAGTTTCTCAATGAAATCCCACCCCATAAACTCCGCTCTGCCCAAACAATCCACCCTAATCAAATGCAATGAATAAGACCGAAGTTACTTCTTCCAAACTCTGTACCAAAGGTACACTCTCCATCCTAGGAAAACTTGTAAATACCTAGAGCACTGATGAGACACCAATCAGTTATATGATTATTGTCGTACAAAGGGCATGGGCTAACCCGAGCACATAAAAGGTTTCATCGCAGTCCCAAGCGGACCCTTGAACTAATTATTGTTCAGCCCGTAAGTCGGTTGCCCAGGCCCAAGACAAGTCAACCTAAGAGGCACAGATCTTAGGGCTTGGCCTAAGACAATAAGGCCTGAACACAGATCTCAGAACTGTCACAAGCCCGAGATCCACTCGCACGAAATCAACTCTTAGCCCAATCAAGCATTGGGTCATAAACAGAGGCAAATGCCAAAGAGACTCAGTGATGCACATGTGAGATCTCCTATCATGCCTTCGATCACAATGACAGTTGGGAGGGAACAGTCGTTATGAGAGATGATGAAAGGAGGAAAAAAGGTACGCTCACACATTGCAATTTACATATAGTTTTCGCTATTCCTTGCATCGATATCTGACTTAAGCATCGGAGTGCCTTTGGCCATTATAACGGTGGTCTCTGGCTTAACCGCTGCTCATTTTTTCAGGTTCGAAGATCAACGAGATGATATCTGAACACATCAGTTTGGCGCTGTTTGTGGGGACACGATGATCAGTTTTTTCTAAAATGAACATACAAAGTTCTTTCGAACTAAGCAAAAGTATCGAGAAATGGTCACCAGCATTAGATCTCAAGCACTCAACAATGCCGAAGCAGACAACCCTCTGGCCAAAATACCCCACTGCAGGGTCGAACCAATCCAACTAAGGGGGCAAAATAGTCACACAACCCAGCTGCTGAGGAAGCCAGGACTGACCCCAACATAGACTAGATTATGCTTCATATGGATCATCTAGCATGGGTTGTGGAGAGATTCGCTCAGGATCAACAGTAGCCACCCGAAAGTGGAGGAAATCCAGGGAGACCCCATACCAAAGAGGACACTCGAGAGTGCGTCCAGGAAAGTGAATACCTCCCCATGGAGGATCAAAGAGCTGCCTGGCAGGAGAGCTTAAGGGACGATGAGGATCACAAGGACCACGCCTTGAAAATAGAACACACCACAATCAGGAACCTGTTCCGACTGGGGGCAACCAAGATTCCGACTGGGGGCAACCAATTTGGATGTCTTGTACGACCACAACATCGATCCTCTATTCTCAGAGGAAATCATGAGCGCTCCACTACCAAAGAAGTTTGTCCCACCAAAGCTCTAATTTTATGATGAAACGTCAAATCCATCGGATCATGTGTGCCATTACCACCACGTGATGGCTCTGAAAGAAAGTTCAGAAGTCATCCTGTGCAAAACTTTCCCCACTAGCTTGAATAAGGTTGAACTGACATGGTTCCACATTCTCTAGCTGAAATCCATTAATTTGTTCTAGGTCTTGCCGAAGGCGTTTATCACTAGATTTGTTTGGAGCCAGCGAATCAGGAAAGGGCCTCACTACCTACCGAATCTCAAGCAGAAGCAGGGTGAGACCCTCAAAGAGTACGTCACTCATTTCAACGATGATCTAACTTTAATCAAAGTTGTAGCGATGATACGATTCACTGCCTTCACTTCTGACCTCTAAGAAGGTCAGTTCTACAACTTCTTCTCCCTGGAACCCCCGAGGGATATGGCGGACTTGCTGAAAAGTGTGTAAAAGTATATCACTATGGGGGAGATGTTGTTGTCGCCAAGAGATGTAAAAGTAGGCCTCCATGGCCTAAGACAGGGGAGAGGAAAAAAACACGAAGAGAAGGACAAATCAAAGAGGAGGAAAAACTACAACAGGATTGGGTTTGACAAGGTCAAACCCGACAAGGTCGCTCATTACGTTGGTGCAAGGTTAACTGAGTACACTCCCCTCAACTCTAGCTTGGCCGAAATCCTCTCCACCATGAAGAGCTAGGAGAACATCAAGTGGCCTCCCAAAACAAAAAATGATCCTTCAAGGCGTGATAGGAGCAAGTATTGTGTCTATCACAAGGACTATGGTAACATTATTCAAGACTGCCAAAGTCTCAAAAATGAAATAGAGTACTCGGTTCGAAGGGGAAGACTCGAAGAATTAGTAAATTCTGACAAAAACAATTTCAAGAGATAAATAGAAAAAATGTCTCAGAGGCCGAGGAAGAGATTGCAGACGTCATCTACGTCTTGCAATGTACGCACAACGGATTAGACAAATCCAATCGGTCAAGGAAGTAGGCAGTCCAAGAGCTGCAGACAGGTCCCCATAGCAGAGACTGCCTAGTCCAACATGCCCAGGTAGAACGCCCAACCCCAAACCTGGCGCTCACCGAGTGTGACATGAAGGGGTTTACTCCCCACAAAACAATGCCCTGGTTATCACGATTGCAATTTCGAAATAGTGCGTCAAAAGGTTCCTGTGGACACAGGGAGCTCAGCCAATATCTTGTTCCTGGAAGTATTCCGCAGGATGCAGCTGAGAAAGAGAGGGAGCTGAAATCGGATAACCAAGTAATGGTTGGATTCGGCGGTGTCGAAGTTACTCAGTCGGGGGCATCAGCCTATCTGTAGGAGCAGGGAAACCAGTGAAGCTCCTTATGATGGAGTTCATCGTGATAGACGCCCCCTCCACAATGATCCTGGAAGACCATGACTCCACCAAATGGGGTAGTGATCTCCACACGGCACCAGTGCCTCAAGTACCCTATCAATGGAGAAATATAAATTATCAATGGATAACGGTCTTCCATCAGATAATGTCATTATGTGGCGATGAAGCTATTAGGTAAGTAACCACGATGGCTCAAGCCCCCTGAAAAGGGATCAACCAACAAGCCAAGGGTTTACTATTAAGGAGCATCGAGGATAACATGTAGCACTTTTGAAGCACATCGACAAAGGTAATCTCTTTAAAAATGACTCTACTCCACGCTCAATTCCTTCTATAGGGGAAGACCTCGATCTTAATACGAGGGCCAAATGGCACACAAGTGGCAGAGCCTAGCCCCACTGAAGGCGACGACGATTCACCGCATAAGTTACCTAGTCTGCCTAAGGAACCAAGGTATGATGCGGTAGGTCGAGCCCAGTCCCTGAACAACTCAACACCCGACAAAGCCTGATATCCTAACATGGAGACCAAAATGGTGCACAAGCGGCCGAGCCCAGTCCTATTCAGGATGTCGACAACTTGCCGCATAAGTGGCCTAGTCCACCTCAGGAGCCAATCCACGAACAGTTCACCGCAAGCGGACCAAACCCGTTCCCCAGACAGTCTACTGCAAGCAGGCGAGTCTAGTCCACGAATGACTCACTGATCTTTATAGCCCAATCCGACCACATGACCACAATGACACACATGCAGACCGAACCCAGTCCACGGATAGTCCACCGCAAGCGGACGAGCCCATACAATTCACTGCAAATGGGCGAGTCCAATCTACAGACGATCCACTGTTCCTAAGATAACCCGATCCGACTATGGGGACCAAAATGGCGAACAAGCAGTCGAGCCTAGCCCCAAGGTGATGATGGCTTGCAGCATAAGTAACCTAGTCCGCCAAGATGGCATAAGAGACTCCTTCCCAATGCAGGTCCTCTCAAGGACTAAGCCCAGAGAACTACAGGGACCTAGCTCGTTCGGGCAAAACTGGTTCCTCAGCAACCCAACTCTTATTCAGGATTGGGGCATATTATAAAGTCTAGCTTAGACATGCGTAAGAGACTCCTTCCCAACGCAGGTCCTTTTAAGGACTGAGCTAGATGACTGCATGGACCTAGCCCCTTCGAGCAAAGATGGTTCCTCAACAACTGCTTAGGATTGAGGTATATTATGAAGTCTAGCCTAGAAAGGCATGAAGACTTCCTCTCAGCTCATGTCCTCTCAAGAACTGAAGCGAAGGAGTATAAGAGCCTAGCCTGTTCGGGTAGATATGGTTCCTCAACCACTCAACTCATGTTCAAGATTGAGGTATATTATAAACTCCAGCTTAGACATGCAAATAAGACTTCTTCCTAAATCAGCTCTTCTCAAGGACGAAACGTCAGACAAATAAAGGAAACTAGCCTATTTGGCAAACATGTTTCCTCAGCAGCCCAACTCTTGTTCAGGATTGAGGCATAACATGAAATCTCATCTAGATGGGTGAAGATGACTTCTCCTCAGCTCAAATCCTCTCAAGGATTGAACAAGATATGTACAAGAACCCAACTGTTCGGCCAAAGAAGGTCCCTCAGTAACCCATTTCCTATTCAGGTTGGGGTCTAAATAAAAGACCATGCTTAGACGGTGGAGACTACTTATTCTCAGCTCAAGACCTCTCAAGGGTTGAGCTAGATAAATGTAGAGAGTTTAGTCCGTTCTGGTGAAGACAACTCCTCAACAACATAACTCCTGACAAGAATAAAGCGTATTATGGGAGCCGAGACAAAAAAGGCAGAGGCAACCCCGCTTCGATTCAAAGTCCTCTTCAGGACTGACAAAACTACAGGTATACAATACAAAATTTCAGTCTAATGAGATATAGTTTACCAGGAAACATAACTACTACAAAGGTCAGAGACCAACGAGGAAGTATAGTCTTCAGTGCAAAAACAACACTTGTACAAGCTCAGCTACTAAGGGAGACAATAACTGCATCACTACGGGAACACGACCCGCATAAAAAAATGTGACTATCCTACAACTTAACTCTTGCATAAGATTAAGTTATTACTGTTGACAGAATATGAGCTCAGACAAACAAATAAATGGATTCAGTCCAAACTAAAGCCCTACTTCAGGTGGGGGTAGATACACCCGCCTATTCAGCCTTATCTAAGCAAGCATTAGAAATGGCAAGTACAACAACTACAAGCACAAACATAAAGAAAAAACAAAGGGAAAATTTTGTCATTAATAAAATTTTCTTTAATTACAAATTCGCTCATGCAGTGAGAGTAGAGTAAAGAACATCCTCTTGCAACTCAAAATTTAGAATGGCCTCAGGGTCGGCAATATGATCTGGAACAACAGAATCGAAGTTCATATCCGCGACAGGCGGATCAGCCTTAGGGCCACTTTGCGGGGAAGAAGAAAAACAATCCTCATTCTCAAAGCGGGCAAAAACCACCTACCTGTAGGCGAAAAAGTCCCAGTCTGCATGATCTTATGCAATGTAGTCCAGCAAATCCAGCTTACCAGCAACAACCTTGCTGAAGTCAGTAATCTCAACGGCATCAAGGAACTCATTCTCCTTGGCTGTCTACTGCGCCTAAAAGCCAAATAACTCTCCATGCACTCTGGACACGCCACTCTCGCAGTTTGCCTGCCAACGCTTTCATAACTCGACTTGCACGCTCGGAGTCCTGCTCCTGAGTAAGCTGGGACACTTGTAGCAGAACAACGCCATAAAGTTCCTTCTATTAAGAAAACTCAGCATGTTTATGATCCAGAGCATTCTGGATTTCAGCAGTAGACTTTTGGGAAGATGCCAGACGGTCAGCAACCTCCATCTGCTCAATTGCCAATTTGTCTTGATTTTCTTGAACTCCCCTGAGCTAGGTCATCAAATCGATCCTGGCAGCCAAGGCCTCATCCAAACTCTCATGGACTCCTTTCAACCAGACCTCCAGGTCAGCCTGCACAGTCAAAACCTTATCCAAACTCTCGTGGGCATCCCACAGCTGAGCCTCCAAGCCGTGACAGACAATCAGCTGCTTTCCCAGCTAATCCATTTAAAAAATGGCATCGAAAGCTGCAACTGCTACTCAGCAAACGACCACTCCATGTCATAGACTGTGTCCCACGCATAGTCCACTTTAGTGCCTAGCATACATCAGGCGTGTCATCATCTGATGGGAAACATAACACATGGTTACAAAGAAGTAGAGTTAAGAGGCTAATGACAAATAAACAAGTATTAGCTCAATTGCATGACCTTCTTCAACCCTTGATTAAGTTAGTCCCCTTGGGTATCTCCTCCAACGGCGATTGATCAACCAGACGAAAAAAAAAAAACCTCCTCAGAAGCTACAGGGATTCGTTCCTTTAATCAATTTCCTAGTGCCACACATGTCGATCATTATAGCTGAGGTGAATAGCGTCCCGACCGCCAAAGTTGACCCAAGCGCCAGAATGAAAGAGGGCGAGGGATGAGTCCTGCACCCCTAGCAACTACGACCTCCAATGAGGGAGGAAACTTGGTGATTCCCTTTCCTTTGCGGGTAGTAGGCGGTAAGGAAGCGAAGTGAGCTTGAGAACTTGGGGCGTCCAGAGCAACGAACGGGTCGCAGGCAGCACCCCTCAGAGCATGGAACTCCAAATATGAGTCACCAGCGAAAAGCCTTATGGTGGCATATGGCGTGCTTGAGCAACTCTTAATTTAGACTACTGAGGTCCTCCACCCCAGCAAGACTAGGATGTTCTACCTTGAAGGAAAACATCGGGGCAGGAGGGCAAAAAGGTAGACTGTCCAGCTCAGGCATTGTCTCCTTAGAAGCACCAAAAGGTACCATTGATCGGGAAAGATCAACAAACTCCATCTCTGCAATAGACAACGGAGCGAAAAAGGCAGCCCGAGCAACTCCCACCTTGACCTTTTTGGATTTACGAGTTGAGGGAAGCATCCCCTCCACAACCTTCTTCTTGGAAAAACTGGAATCCCTTGCAATTATCTTCTTCTGCGTCCCGGACGCTCTGACGCCAGAAAAAGAGGCAGTCGGAGTGGCTAGCGCTCGCCCATCCCAACGGCCTTGTCAGAGAACAAACCACTACATTCAGTAATTGCAGCAGTAAGTGCATCTGAAAGGGGCATAAGTGGCATCCAGTAGAAGCCGACTTTAGGTCTCTCCTCACGATAGAGAGCAACGACGTCGTGACTCTGGTAGAAAAATAGGTGGCAAGTTTGACATACAATAAACATTACGCCAATAACATCAAACAAGAAAAGTCAAAGGTTTTACTAACGTTCTTGAAGTTGCCATAGACCATCTGGTTCTCGTGGTCAAAGTACCCAGATCACACAGAAGCGAAGAAGCAGTACCGTTGCCAATTCTTCGCGTCCTCTAAATGCCTACTAAAACAAGAGGGCTTCACCAACCAACAGGTGCTATAGTTGCTTGTCGAAATAGGAGCTATTGAATGAATCGACCTAGGTGTCAGGTGAAGCCCAACAACCTTCGCCCTAGCCAGGGTCGCAATCAGAACCTTCCACCCATTTGGCGCTAATTGGTCGGAGTGACACCATGGAATTACATGAATTCCCAAATAATTTCAGGGACATGGAAGCGTGGACCCACTCTGAACATGGCCTGATATAGAGCTATGTACTCTTCATTGAGGTTATCGAAGACTCGTCGTTGCACATGAGCATTAACTTTAAAGCACTGGGGATCTGATACCGGCTACAAAAGTCAGTGAGATACCTCTCCGTCATCAGAGACGTTCCAAAAAACTCGATATAGGCCATAAGATGATCAGTGCAAGAATCGAGTAGTCACGATCAGAAAGAAGTTGCACCTAACCCATCTAAAGAGAATTCTTGACAAGAAACAGGAACTCAAACAGGGGAAAATGTAAGATTTTCTTGAAAAAGGTCTATATAGACTTGCCTTGCAGGTGAAACAATCACCAAAAACCGATGGATAAGCAATAACTGCACTACAGAAGCTGAAAAGGCGCCGAAATATATCATCATGACCTTGCATAGACCCCTACGCACAGACTGTTAGTGGCCCAGCACACAGACCCACTAACTAGAGGGAGTGTCTGATAAGACATTAATCAATCATACGATCACAGCTGTACACTTGGCATGGGCTAACCCTAGCACGTAAAAGGCTTCAACGCAGTCACAAGTAGACCCTTACACTAACTATTGTTCAGCCCGTAAGTCGGGTGCCTAGGCCCAAGACACGCCGACCCAAAAGGCATGGATCTTAGGGCTTGGCCTAGGACAATAAGGCTCGAACGCAGGTCTCAGAGCTGTCACAGGCTGGAGATCCACTCGCACGAAATCAGCTCTTAGCCCAATCAAGCATTGGGTCCTAAACAAAAGTACCAAAGAGACTCAATCATGCACATGTGAGATCTCTTCCCTCCATCATGCCCTCGATCACAATGACAGTTGGGAGAGAACACTTGCTATAAGAGATCGTGAAAGGAGGAAGAAAAATACGCATACATATTGCAATTTACATACAGTCTTCACTCTGTTGGAGAACAATCAGAACAATGTATAAATTTATTAGAAATAAATAATATAACAATACAAATACTATTTGCATTATAAATTGATTACAACGAAATCAAATAAATAAATCTACTAACTAGTATTGCTGATAGAGACTTGCGAAATCACTATCTTGAATTGGCGGAGTTGGTATGTCTTGATTTGTAGATAGAGGCTAGCGGATACACTATGTCCTATAGACATAATTTGCCCTTACTCGGTGCTATAGTTCTCTAGGCGTTTGACTACCAGGATTCAACTATCTAATACCAATACCGTAGCATAAGGGTGTTGGCTCTGGCGAATTTACCGAATGCAGTCTCTCTCATAAATGAAGAAGAATGAATTACTTTAGAAAAAATTAATGTATTGAAGAACTCGTTTTTCTCTTCAATATATAGAGAACGAAAGGTGTATTGATCAGACACATCCTTTCTTAATTTAAAACAAGGCTTGAAGTGCAAAAGACAGATCATTTCTTAATTTAGACACATCATTTCTTCAATATTTGTTATTAGCTATACAAACTCCAACAATACCTAGCATCGATATCTTATTTAAGTGTCGGAGTGTCTTCGGCCACCACAACAATAGTTCCTAACTTTACCGCTACTGATTTTCGCAAGTTCAAAGATCATCGAGATCAGGGAGGACAAATTTGAACACATCAAGCACAAATATTTATTTCTCAAGCTTCTTTCTTATATCAGACCCAACACTAATTCAATTCAACCAAGCTTTTCTGTTTTTTCTACTCTTTGTTTCTTGCTTGATTTCTTTCTTTTCCAATTTGTTCAAATCTATAGAGGGGACATGGGGATTTTTGTGGTGGTGGAAGCTTTTTAAGAGATATTAGCAACAAAAATGTAAAAGGTAAAAGATATAGGTAGTCAGGGCAAGTCAGTGAACTAAGATACTTGATTTTAATTTACTGACATACTTGATTTTTTTTTAGAGTTACGCACAATAAGTTTTTTCGTTTTATTTTTTGTTATTTTTTACTTTGAGATTCGTTTGGTAAATGCATTTTTGTCTATAGGTTAGTCAGGGCAAGTCAGTGAACTAAGATAAGCCCAGTTTGGACCCCATAATGAAATAATTTTCAAAATTAGCCACAAACTCAATTACAATACACTAAATAGACTTGAAAAATCAAAATAACCGTTTATTATTATTATTTTTTAATATGCATATTGTACACTCTAAGAGAAAAATGAGGCATATATAGAAAATAGCTTTTTGAATGACACAGCCACCAAAACAAGAGTGTTCTAATTAAAAAAAAAAAAAAAAAAAATCCCAAGACAAAAGAACAAAATGTGATCTATAGACCACCCTTGTTGCACATCCTCTTTGTTAGATCGTTTTCATTAATTGACAAGTTGACCACACCAGAAATTATCATCTAAAATCTTTTCATTCAAATCATGTAGTGTGACGTTCACTGGAACAAGCCGATGTACTATCAAATTAACATTTGGGTGCTCAGCCATCCGCATTGCATAATAAAGTGCCTCTCGATCATCAATATCACCCAAGAAGATCACACCGATATTATAAGTAGACCAACAGGTAGCAACAGATTTGGAAACATGGTTCAACCTCCCACGGTCAATAAGAATTCCCACTGAGCATGGTGCCTTGTTAAGCATTTTTTTGTTGATATTTCTGAACTTAGACGATTCCATTATTCCGTTAATCGTCCATTGCTTGTGGAAAGGAATGATTATCAAAGATGCTTTGTTATCAATTGCTAGTGTACATACGTCATCGTGGGCTGAAACCAAAGGTGTCATTGTGGTGAAAGGATGTACAATTACAACACCTTGATTTTGTTTCTCATATATTTTGAAGCAGTTAATTATGTGATCTGATGGAGTACTCTTGTAATTAGATAGCTTGTCACGTGGTTTATGGGCAATTAAAAGTGGGGTTGAACGGCCTTGGAGCTCGATAATATGGAGAAGATAAATGAATATTTGACTTCTCTTTGTTGGATTAGACGCCTCTAGAAGGTTGATAATGGTGGGCACATTCTCCTCATTGTAGATACAAACAAGCAAACGCAATTCAGCATTATGTCTAGCATTTTGGATGGTTCTGTTCTTATAAACATTGTATTTCCTTGAAGGATTGTATAGCCAGTAGACTAAAAGTGAGGTAGTTGCTGCTATAGCTAGAGCATACCAGACCATTACCGTAAAAGAAGCATATGTAATGAGCTGCATTTTGTGAATCAAAATATAGTATTGTTATTATTAAAGTTCGATCTTAGATTATAGTCCTAAAAGTACAAGAAAAGAAAATGCACAATATAAAATTAAAAAAAGAGAGAAATAAAATGACAATGTGCCCCTTAATAATTTCATTGGGTGAGTTCAACTCGCGGAAGTTGCACTATTTTGAGACAACTTTCTAAGAAGGGCATCCAAGAGTTTTTTTTATCAAAACTGGCACCACCCACCCACACTACGCGCACATATATTAGTTTAGATAAAATGGTAATTTTCATATGAGAGAATCAACATAGCAACATAGTGTTTACGAAACAACACTTACATGCTCGTCTACTTTCGTTTCTAATTTTGGATTTTGAATTAGTACTATTCAATCATCATCGTCGTCAAATTATTAAATACTTAATTTTTTTTATTATTATTATCACAGCTTGATAGTGTAATTTTATAAAAAAAAATTTACACACGTTAAGATTGATATCATTTAGATGGCAAATTTGTAAATTCATCAGAAAATGGTAAATTGGGGTAAATAAAAGACATTCGTGACTGTCAAAAAACATAAGGGCAAAACTGGAAACCCAAAGTATGTAATAGTTTAAGGCTTTATCTCTCTCTAGAATCTTCTAAAGGGATATAATCGAGATGGGGTAAGTTAGGAATAGTGTTCTAAAAAGCGGCTTGGGAAAAATCGGCTTGAGAGACTCCTAGACTAGTTGTCGGGCGGAGGGAAAAATCGGTCTGGGTGCCTAGGCGGGCTGGGCGGGTCTGGGCGTTTTTTTTTTTTTTTTTTTTTTTTTTTCTTTTCTTTTCTTTCTCTGGTTGCAAATAATCAAAACCGAAATTTTTAGGTTTTGCAAAACAGAGAGAAAAGAAAAGGGGAAGAAGGAGAAGAAGAAAGAGAAGATGAAGGGGAAGAAGGGGAAGACGAAGAAGAGTTTCCCGGCAGGTATCGCTCTGCTTCTCCGCTGCAAGCGAAGCATTTCGCTTCACTTTTGAAGTTTGGCTTGAGGACTTGTACTATACCTAAAGAAGAAGGGGAAAAACATTTATTTCCTCTATGTTGTTGAAACTTTATGTTATGCAACTTATGCTATTATAAATTTTAATGTAAGCTTAATTTTTTAGGTTTATAAATTTTTCATATGTATTACTATTCTGGCATTAAATTGGAAGTAATTGATAAAATATTAATGTATTATGCTAAATATTTGTAAATTATGAAAATTATAATACAAAATCTAAAACCGCCTAGGCGCTAGGCACCTGCTGGCTGCCCGCCCACCACCTAGCAATTTTTAGAACACTGGTTAGGAATATGTTAGTAATTTAGATGGCATCTTACGAATTTTGAAAACGTGTGTGACACATTCAGTTTCACTGTTCCTACGCCATTATAGGAGTTAGATTTGATTCCAAATGAAGAATTTTTTTATCTCGCACTATCATTTTCTCTTTCTCACACCATTCTACTCTTTCACACCACCTACTTACTTTCTCGCACCACCTATATAAAATTCTGTTCGCAGTGGACACTGCGAACATAAATTTTTTTGTTCCTGTTCTGCGCGACTTTAACTAAAATAATTATAATTTGTTTATTTCAAAATATTTTCAAGTGATTCAATTTGTGTTTATTAGATAATTGGGAGTATAACAACTTTTATGTTTTGACCAACTTGCGAATCGGCCTCGTTCGAGCATATAAGTTGGCCTAAAGTCAGGAACACTATTCTGTTTTCATTTTTCGTACAGATTTACGCGACTTTAGTAAAATGATCATAACTTGTTCATTTCAAAACATTTTCAAGTGATTCAAGTTGTATTTAATAAATAACGCAGAGTACTACAACTTTCATATTTTGATGAGCTTGAGAATCAATCTCAATTGATGGTTTAAATTGGTTCGAAAGTTATCTATTTTTCATTTTTTCGTTTTGAGTTTGGGTTTTTCTATTATGCATATTTATTGAGTTTGGGTTTAAGGGTTTCGACTTTAAAGGGGTTTGAGAGTTTTTGAGGGAGAGGAAGGAGATTTGCAAGATATTTGAATGTGGAGAGAGATTTGAAAGAGATTTAGAATGAGGGAGGAACCATTGTAGATTTGAATGGTGAGATGAAAAAAATAGAGGTTTTTATTTATATAGGTTGTATAAGAAAGTAATATAAAAAAAAATGATGGTGTGAGAAAGTGGAAATGATGGTGCGACGTAAGCGTCACCAATATTTTTATTGTAAAGGAAGAAATGCTTATAAGGAGACTTTGGATGTCTCTTAATTACCTCATTATGTTTGATATTATTGGAGGGTCAAAAGTATACTTAATATTTTTCAAAAGATCCCTGAAGATCCAATCATCACACGTCATGTTTAAGTGGATAAGTCCAATCGACCAATCAAGTTCTTAAGTTTGAAACATATTAGGAAATTTATAACTTATTTTAAATGTGTTCATTTGTATTTGGATCCCATGATTTATGTTAATTTGGAGTTTGGATTCAAGTTTGTTCAACTTTGAGTCAGGGTCTCAATACAAGGTTGACCGCTAACTCTATATCCAATAATTGAATAAATTTTAATTTTTATCAAAATAAGATTAACAAAGTATAGATAAAATTAGACTTTGAGGTGCCCATCAGTTTCATGGAAACAACCATGAAGAGCAATCATTTTTATTTATTTTTTGTGACCAAAATGTCTTTCACGTGTTTAAATGAAAATCAAATTATGCAAATTAATTAACAGTCAATGTCTAAATAGCCCTATTGAAAATTAGATTAAAAAAAAATTAAAAAAAAACTTAATTTCTACTAAGTACTTCCATATATGCCACCTCAAGACCCAACATATATATGGTTTATGTTCGTGATAATGATGATAAAAGTCATAGATGGCTCGCTAGCACAAACCTACACACCTTCATTAGAGATTGGGATTGGTGGTGGTTGAACATGGGGTGATGGCCACCAATGATGGATTTAGGGATGCAGTGATTGATGGTGAATGATTGGTGGTGAGTCACTGATAGTTGTAGCCGTGAAGGAAGAGAAAAGAAGGATTGAAAAAAAAAAAAATGAAAAATGGGAAGAAGAAGAAGGAGGGTCGTTTGCAAGGATTTAAAAAATAAGCACTAAATATGTAATAAATAATTTTTTTTTTAAATCTCAAAGATGAGAGAATAGTATTGTTTTGGAGACAACATTATTAAATTAATTAATCTTGATAGCTAATTGATCTACCACATGAATCTCTATGATCATCATGCCCAACCATGAACCAACGAAACAATTCGGTTAATCGGGCCCCTAATTTTTTTTTTTATATTTTAGGGATCCTAAATGGTTGATATTATCTATAAATAGGGAGCCCCAAAATATTAACATTATTTGTTTGTTGTTTAATTGGTAATTGTTTGTTTACGGGTGTGCATTGTGTGGTAATTATCATGAATTCAAACCAAGGATTGTCGTTTCGTTTTTTGAGTTCATTTCGGTTTTCTGATTTTCAAAAATATTTCGGTGTGTAAAGAAAAAACGTAAAAATTTTGAGGATACATAAAATATATATAATGAATTTCGAGTATATATTGAATATGTGATGAAAAAATAAGATGCAAGAAAATAAATCTAAGAAACAAACATGCAATCAATATATACTAAGAAAATCAGAGGATAATTTCAAAAATCAATATATAAGTAGAAGAAATTATAATTAGAAAATCAGGGAGATGGTTTCAAATATCAACAAATAAATAGAAGAATTGATAATACGAAAAAACCCCGAAATTCATGAAAAATCCTAAAATTTTTTCAAAAAAAATGTAATTTTTGGTAATTTGTTGTTGTATTTTTACGAAAACAAAAAAATTTACGAAAAAACCCTTAAAAAATGTAATTTTTTTTTGCCATTTTTCTTTTCGTAATTTCAAAAAATCAAAATTCTTATTGAGATTTCGTGAAATCACATTCCTTGATTCAAACCCACTCTTTGTACTTTTGAATTTTGTTTTTTTTCTTTCTTTCTAAATTGTTGCTAGGCTACTCGCATTGGGTCCCTAAAATCTCAGGGTCGGCCCTATGATCATATCTCTTGTTAAATATAAATTTAGTAACACTCAGAGAGCCACCACCTCCACCTCATAAAGAATCACTCACACCAAACCAGACTTAGATGAATCCTATTATGCCATGGGCACTTCTTTTATAATTAACAATTTTTTTTTTTATTTTTTTTTATTTTCTTTCATGTTACAACAAAATCAACTACAATGGAGAAGGAAGGGTCTAAAAACTATTGATAATTTTGTCTACTTAGAAATTTCAAAATAAGTTGTTATTTCTCAGATACATATTAAACTTATAGACAACTTAAAAAAAATTGTTTGGAGTTTAATAGCAAGGATAGATATGTACCCAAGTTAGAGAATGGTGAATCGTTCAATTTCACTATGAACTTGTACATCTAATGGGTGTGTAAATTTCTTTGTCAAAAAAATTTGTCCTTGGATCCCATCCCATCAAAATAACATTAAAAATAAAACTATAGCTCTAGTCGAATTAATTAGATTATGCTTATTTGGGGCTAATGCCATTGCAAGTATTTTTGTTGTTGTGCTTTCATTTTTTTCCTACATCCGTGCACTGTTCCTTACACAATCGCCTTAGACCATTCACTACATCAAATGGGCAATTTTGTAATAACCGTTAAAGAATATCACTTTTGTGATGTAAAAATCCACCAAACAATTTCAAGTCAAAACTAAATTCAGGCAAAATTTTGAAAAACAGTTTCACTCTTAATTCATGGTTTGATACTATTCATAGTATTCAATTTATCGTAATCACTTCATTTGTGAAACTGGTTGGTGAGCTGTTATAGCACAATAATGATATTTTTTTGGGGTTGTTATAAATATGTCAATTTCGTGCAGTGATTCTTCAATTTAATTAACTCTCCTATTTATTAAGATGGTTAAAATAACTAAGAAAGAAGGAGCTTGACAACGTACCTCTCTTGTGACTGCATCGCCATAACTTGCAAGATCAAATATACCTAAGGTAATCAATATTAGGCCAAGTATGACAGCATCTATGATGGGTATATGATAAACGATGAGGCAAGGAATGATAGCTCCGATGAACTTTCCAAATGAACCAAGTAATGAAACTATCAGGATCCACTTGTTGTTTGAATTATATTGAAAGTATCTAACATTTGTGGTAGAACCAACGTATAGGAAGTAGATTGGCAATAGAAATCCTGTAATGGGACATTCTAATTTATACATCAAGGCCGACCCAACAGGTTCTCCATCTGGTATGGCCAAACCCAATAGCATAGGTCCGAATAAGCAATGCAAGCCAAACATTTCCCCCATATATCCCGTTCCGAAGATCATAAGAAATATAGCAACTACGTGAGCATCCTTTATGGTCTCGCCTCTTGGAGTATGTTTGATAACCCAAAGCACATACCTTCGTAGTACAACTGCTATGAATATGATGATGCCTAACGTGGAAAGCAAGAAATATAACTCTCCATAACGCACTTTCTTTCCTTCATCGGCTCTATATTGTGCCACAGCAAGTGAAATTGATACCATCAGCCAGCTAAATAAACCATTGATTCTCGATACAGAAGTAGCTAAGCGCCCAAGCTCCGTATTAAGAATCTTGAGATCGGTCAAAAAGCAAGTGACGACATGAAAAGAGGTCATAGACTGTATTATTGAAATTAGGAGCATTTCGGTTGGTACTATGTCATCTTTGTGATTTTCAGAAGAACTCAAGATAAAAGAGAAAAGAAGTGTAAAAATCATGGGAGTTACAAAGGTTGAGATGGCTATGACCCATGCCTTTCTTGACGACTTCTTTATGGTACCCAAATCCATTTTCACTCCCACTAGGAAGAGATAAACCATGACTCCAAATACTCCCATAGTTTTAAGTTGATACATTGCATAAGGTGGAAAGAAAGTAGTGCTATACCAGTCATTTACTCCCAAACCATTATTTCCCCATATGATACCAGCCTGCCATGAGATTATCAATGTTATTTAGAAAAATGATCAGTGTTGTTACAATGACGTGATGAATAAGATACATCTTTAATTGCATAATGTAATGATGGAAAAAATTATCAAAAAATAAAATAAAAATAATCCAAGTTGCTATTAACATGCATGGCATATACCGTTCATCATATACAAGGTGTAATTTGTTTTGATGCTCAGCATGAATATGAAAAATGCAGCTAAAAAGTCCATTCATATCTTTCAGCTCTATATTCATGAAAACGGAAATCATTCACGAAAGAATGAAAAGTGCAGTTGTTGCATTCCTCCAGGAATATATATAGAAATAAAATGAAACATTTATTCATTGAAGGTAGCCTTGCCTCCGGAGTTTGGAACCATGCCACTTTGAGCCCATATTAGCTAGATATCCATGTTGGGAGGTTGGATAGGCGCGACTTGACTTGCTTATGTGAGAATGTTTATTTTATAGGAGATACTGTAAAAAAAAACTGACTAATTAATATTATAGTTCTAATTCCAACCTATTTGCGGGGCAGACCAAGGATCTTATAAACAGGTCTAATTGTTTATATACCAAAATGTAACGATTGAAAAAAATTATAAAAAAATGAAAAAATCAAAATAAGGATATTCCAAGATGCTACTAACATACATGACATATACCATTCATCATAAATTGTTTTGATGCTCGGCATGAATGTGAAAAATGTAGCCAAAAAGTCCATTTCTATCTTTTAGCTCTATATTTGTGAAAACGAAAGTCATTCATGAGAGAATGAAAAGTGCAGTTGTTGCATTCGTTCAGGAATATATATAGAAACAAAATGAAACATTTTTTCATTGAAGGTAGCCTTGCCTCCTGAGTTTGGAACCACTTTGAGACCATTGAAGGTAGCCTTGCCTCCGTGTTAGGAGATTGGATGAGGTGAGCACATTGTCAAAGGTCTGGTTTCATTGCGGCTGCTGACGAAGCAGTGCTTCTTCTTAGCAATAGTATTCATGTGGATCTCAAATTCACCATACCTTAGCCACAGCGTGTGATTTCGGTAATTGTTATGTACCAGTAGAGCACGCTCCCAGACAGAGCGAGCACGTCTGTTTCCCATTGGGCATACTTCACCCAAATCACAATGTTCGATCCTACTCGCCTAATCAGGTCTTCGAACCCATTGCGCTTGTGAAGACTGTAATCTGCTAGCTCGCTGGGATCAATGATCTTATGGAGGGTCCTCCCTCCCTCCCTCGCTGTTTTCCTCGCTGGTTTCCTCGACAATTATAGAATTGGGGCTTGTTTTTTATCTGTCTCCTACTGGGGTGAGGAAGCCTCACTTCCGTGTCCTTGCGAGTACCATACCCTAAAGAGGGATTCGAAGACATAGACATGCGAAATAGGAGGGGGAAGGGGAAGGGGAAGGGGTTTGCTAAGAAATAGGATAGGGAAGGGGTTGGCAGAGAGGAGGGAGATTGGTAGGGTTGGCAGTGGGGCGGATTTTTACGGATATCCGCCCCACCCAATCCGTATGGGGCGGATTTGGATATAGCTGAATGGGTTTTCAGATGGTTTTGGGTATCCAAAAAATATCCGTTTACTAATCGGGGCGGATACGGTTTTAGCCATATCCGCCCCGCAGGCCCCGTGGATATCCGTTTATCCTGCTCAAACTACTATAATACCCTTATCCCTAAATATGTATTAACTAAACCTAACTAAACCCTTGTCCCGAAAAAAATATCCTTCCCCTATATAGAAATTACAAAAATACCCTTCCCTATAAAATGAAATTAAACCCTTTTATCTCTCCATCTCACATTCTCCCCCCCTCCCCTTACTCCCCCCACTCTCGTCAGTCGTCTCCACTCTCTCTCAAAGCAGTCTCTCTCAAAGCAGCGAAGAACGAAGGCCGCTCTCAAAGGCAGCGAACGAAGGCCGCCTTCGTCCCTTCTTTTCTCTCAAAACAGCGAAGGCCGCCGCGAAGGTCCCTTCTTCTCTCTCAAAACAACGAAGGGTGGCGGAACCCTCCCTTCGTCTCTCTCAAAACAGTGAAGGGCGCGAAGACGAAGGGTGATCAAGATCTCGATCTCTCTCAGATCTGACATCAAGATCAAGATCTCGATCTCAGATCTGAAATCAAGATCTCGATCTCAGATCTAAAATCTCGATCTCAGATCAAGATCTCGATCTCAGATCTGAAATCAAGATCTCGATCTCAGATCTGAAATCAAAAAGATCTCGATCTCAAATCTGAAATCAAGATTTGATATCATCTGAGATCGATTTTTTTTTTTTTTTTTTTTTAGATCAAAAGAGGTCGAATTTTTTTTTTTTTTTTGTTAATTTTTGTTATAATTTTCGTATTAATTTCTTTGTAATTTCTGTAAGTTTTTGTAATTTTTGAATGGATTTTTGCATCTTTGTAATGTTTCTGTAATTTCTGTTATTTTTTTTTTTGTAATTTTTTAACAATAAACGGATTGGCGGGGCGGGGCAGATATCCGCCAATCCGCTCGGGGCGGTTACGGTTTTTAATAAAAAAATGCAAACGGATTGGCGGGGCGGATCGGGGATCCGTCATTCCTGACGGAGCGGGGATGGATTTGCTCAAATCAGCCCCGTTGCCATCCCTAGAGACTGGTCAAGGTTTCAAGGGGTTTGCTAAGAAATACGTGCTGAAGAAAAAGAAGAAGCAGTTGATGAGACTCGGTGGGTTATCCTCCGCATCCACAATGGTTAATGACGTGGATGTTCACATCAACATGGCTACTAAACCTGTTTGCCTAGTCTGACTCATAATAATGCTTGCTCCCCTTAGGAACAATATCCACGTGGAATGCTCAAAATATCCTTCCAATTCTATTATATTTACAAGAAAATCAATAGGTAGGTGAACAGTTTATATTATACCTAAATCTCTAACATAATTTATTCAAAGCCTTTAATTATTTGTAAACTATACATAGGCCCTTAAATTATAAATAATTATTTTGTTTAATTATTAATAATTTTACTTATTATTGCAAGGTTATAATAAAATAAAATTAAAAAAAACTGAATATTCACGCACGTAGAATGTGTCGACACCAAAGTAAATATAAAAACCTCCTCCTCCTCAATTTTTTTTAAAATAAATATAGCTACTAATTATCCAATTTCGACCTACTATTTGCGGGGCAGGCCAAGGATCTGAAAAACAGGTCTAATTATTATCCTTATTTCAAAGCCGTAACTATTTATATTACACATCAAAGTTTTGATATTTTAATGAATGACCCAATGCCAACAAATGCATTTTGAAAGAATTTGCAACAATAAGTGTCACTGGGAGATTGTCAATTCAAGTTAAAAAACAGATAACATGAATTGAAAATTGTTGGAAGAGCTTACTGAAAAGATTGCTACAGTGGGGGTTAGGCCAAGAGGTTTGAGAAGAAACTGAAGTATGCTAGACGTCAAAGAAACAACAGCGATTTGGAGGAAAATAAGTTGCGTCAGATATTTATGTGTAATTTCTGGGAAAAGGAAGCTTCTTGTTACAGTCTCAGACTTATTAATGCACTCAATTTCGAGGTCTAGTGATGTCGACATTTTTTTACAAGGCTAATGCGATCTAACTGTGGAAATAATGTATGTATTTATATATAAAAAATAAGTTAATATTTGGCAATTCAGGAAGATTAGGCACTGTTTTAGGCCGTGGATTCTTCATTTGGCAGTGATAACTTGCATTTTGCATGGCTAACCTTCATTTTCTCATTGTTCTTTTTATTACCACCAACCAAATGTTCCTTTTCCACACCGTCATCATCTAACAACTTTAGCGATGTATCTTTCCATATCAGTATTAACACACAGAATCTCGATGATATGGCTAATAAAAATGAAAATCAATTAAAAGAATTTTACAATGGCAATTTTGTGAAAAACGTTATTTTTTATTTTTATTTTATTTAACCTCTAGTATGGAGGGACAACTATGGGATCTTTATTTTTTGGTAAAAGACCTTTATTACTTGTCAAAAAATTGATATACATACTAATGGGTGGTCATTGCGACTTTACCCGAGAGAAACAGGATAGATCAGACCTCTCCTAGGTCGTTGTTTGTCGTTGCACCGATCAGACCTTTCCTAGGTCGATCGTCCCCTCTGCATGGCGGCACCCCCATCCGCCAAGGAGGTTGCCAACTCGGCTAGGACAGGGGGAAATCCAGGGGAGGGACCAAAACCCTCCTTTGCGCAAATCATCGGCAAAATACTTTTTGAGGAGAGCGATGATTCACCGGTGGAAGGAACAAGGTTTCGTAAGGAAGGTGATCTCACCATTGGGATCACAGCTTCAAATGAATCTCGTAGTGAAACTTTTATGGGAAAACATATTATTGTGCTTAAGTTCTCTAGCTATCAAGCTTCGTTGGAAGATATTCGCGATTCTATCCATAGAATATGGGAAATCATGAGCGATTTTTTGATGGACTTACTAGATCAGCGACGTGTCATAGTGAAACTTCAATCTGAAGCAAAAACGAAGGTGTTGTCTAGGGATTCTTTTCTGATACGAGAAGTTAGGTTCAAGGCGTTTCGTTGGCATTACAGATTTAGTTTGAATTAGGATCGGATTACAATTCCATTATGGGTTGAGTTGTCAAATCTGCCTTTGCACCTATTTCATCCCCCGCTTCTGAAAGTTATAGGGAACTCCTTTGGAGACTATCTATATATGGATGATTATACTAGGTGTTTAACAAGACTAGGTGTTGCCCGTCTATGTATGGAGATGAGTTTGGTGAAAAAACTTCCAACTAGAGTTTGGATTGATAGGGCGAACAATAGGGGTTTTTGATAGAAAATTGAATACCCAGGGTTCAAATACTGCGAGCATTGTGCGATGATTGGCCATCAAGATTCTCATTGCAGGAGGTTATTAGGCCGTAGCGTAAGCAAACCCGCAGAGAAGGAAAAAAAGGTTGAGCGAAAGATGAAGTCTAAGCCAGTGAAGCAGGTATACGTCCCGGTGGTCAAAAAGATGAAGGAGTCAAAGGAAGGGATTGGAGCAAGTGGGGCGAAAAACAGTCAAGGGATAGAGATCCCAGATGGAGAGGAAGAAAAGGAATCGGTGGGAGAGGAAACTTGAAATATTAAGCTGGCAAGTAAATACGAGGCTCTAGTTGATGCCCCGATGAAGGAGGATATGACTTCAGCGCATGTTGAACAAGAACATCAAGTTGTGCAGAGTGCTCGTAATGGTGGAACTGATAAGATTCATCCTGAGAATGATTGGGAATGGCTCGTTGCGGCGGGGTACACGCTTAGTGATATCGAGAAAGTAGTCAAATTAGCTTTGGAAACAACAAAGGAGACGAAGACAATTTCTTCAAAGAAAACGAAAACGGTGGCTGAGTCAATGAAAGAACCAACGAATGTTTCGGAGAAAAAATGCATGAGTCTGTGGAAAAAACAGAAACTGACTTGATTAATAAAATAGAGCCTGACTCTATTTTTAAAGTAGAGCTTGAGGACTCAGTTTCACTGCCCACTAAGGTAGCACCTACTACGATTATGACGAAGTCGGGTATGTGGTCTTTTTTAGAAGAGCATGAGACGATGAAAGATGAACCAAAGGAGGTGATTTCTGATGATAAGGTTTGTGAGGGAGGAAGTTCTAGCATGGTTATACGTTCTTTGGAACAAGTTGTTGAGATAAGAAATAAGGAAGTTGTTGAGGGCTGCCTAAACCCCGAGGAGGTGATAAACTTGCAGGAACATAGTGCTATGGAAGGAGTGAAACAAGGGGATAAGTCATGCAAGAAGTTTGTGGTGGAAACACCCTCTAAGCAGGGGTTAGCGCTAGGCTCGAGTTCAAGAAAAGTAGATAAGGAAAAAGGGAAGAGGGAGATGACATTTTCGAATTTTGAACAGGGAGGAAATTTGAATATGGGCGAGATTTTTGAGAAGGCAATAAGTTTGATCGACGAAGGGTGCAGGCTAAAAAGGAAAAAATAAGCATAGACACTTGGGAGAGTGCTAGTGAAGATAGTGACGAGGCAGGTTCTGACTCAAAATTGAGGCCTCAAGCATTGTTAATTAAGGATGTGGAGATGGGAGCAAGCTCCGATGGTACTCGTAGTAGTAAAATGAAATCGGTTGCTAAAACTTTTCCAAACACCTGCACCAAAGAATTCGGGCTTAGTCCTCGCAGATCCTCTAGAACTAAGAAATGAAATACTAAGTGTAGAGATTGATCCATGGAAATTGCGGGGCTGGTCTAGTTGGATAGTGATTAATGTGGGGTATGATGTTGTGTATGAAGATTTCTTGTGATGAAGTTGTTTGATGGTGCTTTCTGTGAGGACGTGTTGGTGTTCATGATACTAAATGAAGCTCTACTTTCATTAGCAACTTTTTGGTGAGTTCTCTTGAGTTTTCTTATCTTAGTTTTGTTTTCTTGGTGAATTAGGGCTATTCATGGTTCTCTTTTGGTGAATTAGGACTATTCCTGGTTCTCTTTTGGTGAATTAGGCCTAGCCCCCAGGATATTGGTTTTATTTGCTTATTTATTTTATTTAGGCCTTTTGATGAAGAAGGTCTAACTTTTAAAACTAAAAGTTTGGTGAATAAGGGCCAGCCCTAAGGTTTTTCTGAAGTTTTTCATGTGTCCCCCCCCCCTTGCAGCAAACAAAACAAACCAGCCAAAAGCTTTTCACAAACCATCGAACCTATTGTTCTAGCTAAATAAAACAGAGCAATACACCTCTGAAGCAACAAACCCACTATTCCAGCATACAGAGCAACACACCTTTGTTTTTTGCCCCCCAAAGAAACCCCCCGTTCTTTTCAGCAGCTCCTTACTCACAGAAAAAACAGAACGCCATCCTCTGTTTTCCAATACAAAAAACTAGAATATGCCACCTCTTTCCTTCATCATTAACTAACCTGTAACAGCGTCCTCCAGAGTGTAGACCTCCCCTGTTTTTGGCAAGATAAAGACAAAAATCCAGCCTCTTCATCATCTCTTGTGATTGCTCCCCCTCGGCCTTCTAACGTACGTTGTTCACCCACGATCTAGACTTGCTAATTCATCCACCACGACTTTAACTTCTCAAAAAAATGAATACATACCCATTGAATCCGTTTGGTATCGAGTATATCTGACTCCATATAGATTTCAAGGACCAAGGAATCTTAAAAATTTTGTATAACCATTCCTCTATAAGCATGAAATCAGTTTGTATCACAAATTTGCTGCCTACCAGTCTCTTCAAACATCATTAACCCTTCTAACAAAGCAATTGACTCTGCTCTATCATTGGAACCACGACCAGCAAAAAATTGTTTAGCCATCACACAAGTACCTTCCATTCCCGAATGATTGCTCTCCCTACCACCCATCCATCTTTCGTTGAACCATCCATGTTTAAAGTGCACCAATTTACTGGTGGAGGTTGCAAGTAAATGACCATTGGGTGCCCTCATTATCACTAGTTTCGTTTTTAAACTCTAATGCATAATTAATTCCATTCGGTCGAGTCTTTGGGATAAAAACCTGGGAATTAACTTCAGCTAGTACCTGACCCAACAGACCATTTTTTTACTCCAAAAATAACATTATTCCTTTGTAGCCACAACTCCCATAGTACAAATTAGGGGTAGGCAGAAATGGGATGGACTTCATCCCTATCCCTATCACATTCCGTTCGTTCGGAATAGGATGGGATAGACGGAACGGGATAGACCTCATTCTAACCTCGTTCCATCCCAAACGGGTTCGGGACGGGACCGAATGAGCATGTATTAAAAGTCTTCCAATGAATTATAACAAAACATTTCATCTCACATTGCTCACACACTAATAATGTTTAATTTATGTACATATAACTTTCATCATAATAAAATGTAAATTTTCATCTCACATTGCTCTTAATTGTATATTGTATGAATGATATAATTTCTCAAGTTGTCTTAATATAAATTAAAAAATAAAAAATATTGCCCATTGACCTTATTTTCAACTATATAATTCATAGTGCAAAACTAAACCAAACCATCATTTTCTATATTTCTACAAGTATAATTGTCCTATAACCAATCTAAAATTTGAAAAAACATAAATTTTCATGTTTCTATTTGACCTAAAATAGTTTCTATCTAAACAAATAATACCAAATCAAGCAAGTTTTCAAACAAAAGATGTATTGATTTAGTTTTAACACATCCTAAACTTTCCTTTAGAAAAGTAGTCTGATTAAAATTAATAATAATAAATATTAAATAAATAAGTTCGGGACAGGGCGAGATGGGTGGGATTGAAAATCTTCATCCCGATCTCATCCCACTCTAGGTTGGGACGGAATCGGGATGAGTTTGATCAATCCCAAAAATACCCAAAAAATTGGGACGAGATGGGACCGGACAGGGATGGGATGCCCACCCCTAGTACAAATAGTAGAGTTAAATAAAACACCCCCAATTGCTAATCAAGGTCTGCCCTTTGAACCATATTTGCAACAGAGTATAAATCTCCCCAAGTCGATGAAAGTGAATCCCAAATATGGGCTCAAAATGTTGCCATACTCTATTTGCCATTTCACTTTCCGAAAAAAGATGTTTGAAGATTCAAAAACATGCCTATCACAACAACTGCACTTAGAAGCAAGACCAAATCCAATCATAATAGCTTCCATGTAAACACCGAAATCTTTGAGGGCATTAAAGGGTGCCAAATCAACTTAAATACCCTGGTTTTTTTTCTTCTCTTATGGACGAATCACCTCATATCCTGATTTGACACTATATTTTCCATCATTTGAACCCAACCACATTCGTTGATTTCCACTGCTATCAAAAACCCTATATGAAATCCTCCCTGACTGATTCTCTGATAAAATCCTCAATGGTCACATAATACAAAGAATGCCACTCTTTGTCTAGGTATCCACCCTAACTATAAGCAATGGAACTGCTCCATTTCTCCCCAAAGAAGCTAATTCCAACCCCTTTATCCACCAGTCAGGAAGTATTATCGGACAACACATCACGTTGCCGCATCATTTCTTTAAAAAATTTTAAAGCTTCATTATTCACTTTATACACTAGCAAAGACCTAGAATCAATAGAATATTTTTTTCTCATAAACACCACCCACAATGACCTAGATTGTATTAGATTCGAAAGAGATTCAGTCTAAAAGCACGCGGAAAAACCCTTACTCTCTGACATTCAAACCTCCTTATCTAGAAGGATAACTAATACTCGCCCAACTAACTCTTTTTTTTTTATTTTTTTTATTTTTTTACATATTCCTTCCACATCTCCCAAAAAAAAAAAAAAACTAGTAATCAAACCCCGGATATTATCAATCACTTTCAGTGGCACACGGGCCAGTAGCCACCAAGGTGTATATGGGCATATAGTTTAGCACATGACGGATTAAAATCAGCTTACCTCCATGTGTTAAAAGATTTGCTTTCTATATCCAGCAATTCTTCGCTGAATTTGTAACAACCTCCTAAAAAAACAAATATTTTTCCTTCGTAAATAGGAGCTCCCAAATTTTTAAATGGAGATGATTTGTGCACAATCCCTATATGCTTCTTGATTGATTCAAAACTATCCATTGACGAGTTTTTGGTCATCTCAAACGAGCTTTTAGTCTCATCTATCTTCTGTCCTGATATCTCACAATACTTTTGCAAAAATTCCATGCACCTCGAAGCTTTTCTTTCGTTAAAGAAACAAGAGTATCATCAGTGAGTGATCAGATTACATCTCATCGGGGTATAATACTATCCAGTCTTCCCTTCGTAAAAATCTTTTGTCATACCTTTGTTAAGCACTTCTGCCTCTATAACGAACAATAATGGGGACAAGGGGTTCCCTTGTCGAAGCCCTCTAGAAGATCTAAAGTATCCTTCATATACTCCCTAAAGCAAAGCTAAAAAACCACACTTAGTGATACAGTTGGAGATCAACAAACAAAACATGTTCTTGAAGCCAAATCTCCTCAAAACCTCGAATAAAAAACTCCACTCCACACTATCATATGTTTTTTTCATGTCAAGTTTTAATATAACATTTTCACCAAATGTTTTTTTCCCCAATATCATGAATCATTTTTTTAGCCAAACCAATTTTTTCATAAATAAGCCTCCCATTAACAAAAACTCCCTGCTCATGCGACACCAAATCTAGTAATACAACCACTAGACAGTTACACAAAATCTTACTAAAAATCTTGTACACCATGCTACAGAGACTTATAGGGAGAAAATCCCCAAAATGGGTTGGGGAATCTACTTTCGGAATTAGAGCTATGAAATTCAATGTAAGAACCCCTGGTAATGATCTCCTTGACATGAAGCTTTTGGCTGCTTCCAAAATATCAATTTTCACTATTTGCCAACAAACCTGAAACAAAACTGGCAGTAAACTCATCTGATCCAAGGGCACTATCCTGAGGGATATTGAACACTGCTTCTTTAAATTCCTTCATCTGAGGCATTCTCACAAGATCTTCATTTTCTTCCTTGAGATGCATTCAGGAATGCAATCTAAAAATTCAGCTTCTTGCCTAGGCTCCTTGAAAGGAGAGCATGTGGTATAAAAACTGATTTGCTTCTGTTGTGAATAATGAACAAAAACTGCAGTTAGCTCAAAAGTATTCTCAACTTGGCTGATATATTTTATTGAACACAAACTTGGCTTTTATAGCCTTACAAGAGTCCTAACTGAAAACGAAATAGCAGCTCACATTGTGCGCTATCTAAGCATCGTGATAAATACAATTTGAAGAAATCAAACAACTAATACCCTATAAACTAGGGATTTATTCTAACAGGAAAGACCAAGTAAACAGAGATAAGTGAGGCCCTTAAAATCAGCTAACAACACCATCAATCCCTCCCTTAAACTAATTATTGAGAGTAATTAGTTTACACCTGCAATTCCACGAACTCCCAGCTTCTGTCTGATCTTCTGAAATGTATCCAACTTCAACGGCTTAGTCAGCAAGTCTGCCAATTGTTCTTGAGTGCCACAGTATGTCAGCTCGATGGTACCTTCCTTTGTGAGATCCCTCAGGAAATGAAATCTCACATCAATATGTTTACTTCTTCCATGCATTACTGGGTTCTTTGAAAGCTTGATCGTAGAACTATTATCACACATCACATTAGTATGACCTTCCTGAGCATGGCCTAGCTTCTCCAAAACTCTTCTCATCCAAATAGCTTGACTTGCACACCCAGCAGCAGCCACAAACTCCGCCTCTGTTGTGGAAAGAGTAATTATGGGTTGTTTCTTTGACAGCCAAGAAACCGCACCTGAACTTAATAAGAAAACATAGCCTGAGGTGCTTTTTCGATCATTTATGTCACCTGCGTAATCACTGTCCGTGTAGGCAAGCAACTAATCTGACCCTCCCTTCTTATACATGATTCCAAAATTGGTTGTGCCCCTCAAATACCTCAAAATTCTCTTGGCAGCTTGAAGATGTATCTCAGTAGGTTTGGCCATGAACCTGCTGATCAAACTTACACTGAACATTAAATCCGGCCGAGTTGTCGTGAGATACATTAAACTCCCAACAATTTGCTTGTAATAGGACTCATCAATTTGTACTCCATACTCATCTTTATGCAATTTGACTCCTGGTGTGATCGGAGTACCTACTGGACTGCTCTTATCCATGCCAAATCGTTTCAACACGTCCATGGCATACCTTTTTTGACAAATAGATATGCCATCAGACTGCTGCAAAACTTCTATCCCAAAAAAAAATCTCATCTTCCCCAGATCCGTCATATCAAAAACATTCATCATTGAGTTCTTAAAACCAATCATCATGTCTTCATCATCACCAGTAAAAATCAAATCATCGACATAAATACTTACAATTAATACCTTGCCTTCTACATTTCTTTTGGTGAATAATGTCTGCTCGTTTGGGCACCTCTCAAAGCCTTCATCAATGAAATAAGCTTCTATACAACTAAACCAAGCTCGAGGAGCTTGTTTTAGTCCGTATAAAGCTTTGTGAAGCTTGTAGACTTTTCCTTCGCTGCCCCTCTTCACATATCCTTTTGGTTGTTCCACATATACCTCCTCAGTAAGCTCACCGTGCAAGAATGCAAACTTGACGTCCAGTTGATATATTCTCCAACATTTTTGAGCTGCTAGTGCCACAATCATCCTCACCGTATCCATCCTTGCTACCGGGGCAAACACCTCGGTGTAGTCCACACCATGTTGTTGAGAGTATCCTTTCGCAACCAATCGCGCTTTGTGCTTATCTACATCCCCTAGCTCATTCAACTTTGTTTTGTAAATCCATTTGACCCCTATCTTCCTGCATCCAGTTGGTAAGTCGGTGAGTTCCCAAGTTTGATTTTTTTCTATTGAACTGATCTCCAAGTCCATTGCACTCCTCCATTTTGAGCTGCCCACTGCCTCCTCGTAGCTTGTAGGATCTCCAGCTTGAACTAGAGCCATGTTCACCTCATATTCTTCCTCAGATAAACCTTCCCCAGTGGTGTAGTCTTCCAAGTAACTTGGAATTCTTCTGTCTCTAACATCTCTTGCATTTGAAGTACCAACTCTGGCGTCTTGTTCATTTCTGGCAGCTGAGGTACTAATTCCAGTATCTTGCTCATTCCTGGCAGCTTGAATAGCTTCATCACCACTCCCTATGGCTTCTTCATTTCCTTCACAAATCTCACCTTCAGTATCACAATCTATTCCTTCTTCTTCATCTATGTCACTCTTGGTGTCACCCCACTCAAGGTCTAACAGTACCAACTCCTCTTAATCAACACTCCAATCCCACTGCCTTTCTTCCTCGAAAATCACATCTCTACTAATCACAATTCTTCTCCCAATTGGATCATACAGTCTATAGCCTTTACTCTCCTCGCTGACACCCAAAAACACACAAACAAAGCTTTTGTCTTCCAACTTAGTACGTCTGGCATGTGGTACATGTACGTGTGCCACGCAGCCAAAGACTCTAAAGTGCTCAACCGAAGGTTTCACTCCTGACCATGCTTCTTCTGTGGTGATATTCTTGACTGCCAAAGTAGGACATCGATTCAGCACATACATGGTCCAATTCACTGCTTCAGGCCAGAAATTTTTTGGAATTTTCTTTCCCGAAAGCATTGAACGTACCATGTTCATTACCGTGCGATTTTTCCTCTCGGCTACTCCATTCTGTTGCGGAGTGTATGCGATTGTCAGCTGCCTTTTAATCCCACTATGTCTACAAAACTCCTTAAACTCATCAGAGTTGAACTCTCCCCCTCTGTCTGTGCGTAGACATTTGATATACATACCAGTCTCCTTTTCTACCAGCTTTTTAAAGCATTTAAACGAATTTAAAGCTTCTGATTTTTCTACAAGGAAGTAAACCCATGCTTTATCGATGCTTTTCTACTAAAGTCATCGATAAAGCATAATAGGTACCTCTTTTTGCTGTTTGAAATCGGATTCACCGGCCCACAAATATCAGCATGAACAAGTTGTAACTTTTTCGTAGCTCTCCACGCACTCTTCTTTGGAATGTTATCTCGGTGTTGTTTCCCAATCAGGCAATCGGTACACATCACTGTGGCTGGTGCAAGCTGAGGCAGTCCACGCACCATATCCTTTGTCTGAAGTGTCTTCAAACCTCTATAACTCAGATGGCTATATCGACAATGCCACATATGGGTGACATCTTGTGAGCTTGTGTGAAAACAGGCAGGCTTTTGTTCTTGTGTATTTGCCAACAACACAAACATCCTATTAGCAGACATGCTAGTTTGGATGATTAAGCCCCTCTCTGGATGATAGATCTTAGCCATTCCTGCATGAATTAGGATGGTAAGACCCCTCTCTTGCAACTGTCCGACACTTAACAAATTGTTTTTTAAATTCGGCACATAAAAGACATCAGTAATAATATGCCTTACACCGTTCAAATGCAGTCGAACATTCCCTTTGCCTTGTACTGCCATTCTGGTATTGTTTCCGAGTTTAACATTCTGCCTGAACCCCTCATCCAAATTGCAAAATATTGTTGCATCTCCGCTCATATGATTCGAACATCCCGAATCTAAGAACCAGATATCTCCACGCTATGCCTCATTCATCTCCACATACGCCATTAGCAACATCTCTTCATGTTCATCCACTTCGGCATAGTTAGCCTCCCAAGTCGGACACTCATATTGGAAGTGACCGAGCTTATGACACCGATAGCATTCTACTGTGGCTTTGTTGAAGACCTGTCGCCCTCTACCTCTTCCTCTTCCTCTAGAAATGCCTCTGCCACGCCCTCTGTCACCTCTGCCTCCTTCAAGAGTAACCTTCAGTGCTTGCTCATCTACACCATTTTTATGAAACTTCTGCTCATGAACTACTAAGGAACTCTGTAGTTCATCCACAGAAAGACAATCAATGTCTTTCGACTCCTCTATTGAGCAAACGATATAGTTAAACTTCTCCGTGAGGGTACGCAGGATCTTTTCAACAATCTTTACATCTGGCATGTCTTCTCCACAGTTTCTCATGTCATTGGCAACCAACATCACTCTTCCAAAATAGTCTGTGACAGACTCGCCAGGCTTCATCTCCAAAACTTCAAAGTCTTTGCGAAGAGAGTTGAGTTGAGCTCGTTGGACCCTAGCATTCCCATGATACTTTGTTTTCATTGAATCCCACAGTTGCTTTGAGGTCTCCTTCTGAGTGATGGTCTTTAAAATGGACTTGTCAATTGAATTGAAGAGATAATTCTTCACCTTCAAATCCTTCAACTTCAGCTCCTCTAGATTTTTCTTCTGGGCACCACTCAAAACTTCTCCAATACCTGGTTCTATGTAACCTGTCTCAATAAGACTCCACCACTCCTTTGACTTCAGGAGATTCTCCATGAGCATGCTCCAGTGCTCATAATCACCGCCGAACTTCGGGATACAAGGTAAACCGAAATTGCTTGCTTCTGCGGCCATCTTCTCGTTTTTGTCTGGCTCTGATACCAACCTGTTGTGAATAATGAACAAAAACTGCAGTTAGCTCAAAAGTATTCTCAACTTGGCTGATATATTTTATTGAACACAAACTTGGCTTTTATAGCCTTACAAGAGTCCTAACTGAAAACGAAATAGCAGCTCACATAGTGCGCTATCTAAGCATCGTGATAAATACAATTTGAAGAAATCAAACAACTAATACCCTATAAACTAGGGATTTATTCTAACAGGAAAGACTAAGTAAACAGAGCTAAGTGAGGCCCTTAAAATCAGCTAACAACACCATCAATCTTCCTCTAAAATTTTCCTCTGATCAAATATAGTTGTTCCATCTGGGAGTGTAATTTGTGATACCACCCTTATCTTCTGCTTTATCTTGACTGAAGTGAAAAAATATTTAGTGTATGCTTCCCCTTCTTTCATCTATTTTTCCCAGATTTTTGTTTTCAATAAACTTCTTTCTGCAATAGAGTTTTTTTAATATTCCGCCTCATATCTGTTACAACTTACCATCGTCTGAGTATCTCCTGGATCAAGTGACAGATTTCCAACATTTTCATTTCCTCCTTAATCCTTCTCAGGTTCGTCAATATGTTTCCGAACACTTCTATGTTCCATTTTTTAAATCCATTCACAACCTTTTAATTTTAACCACCAGACTATCCAAAGCATCCATACCATGAACTTTTACCATCCAAGAATTACCAACAAATCCCGCAAAATCATCATGAAGTGTCTACATTCTATGAAATCTGAATGGAGAGGTACCTGATTTGGGAGACGAAGGAAACGTAACCACCAAAGAAGCATGATTCGAACAAATACGTAGCAAATTCTCCACTTGTACCAGAGGAAATGACACTGCCCATAAGGAATTCACAAGCACCCCGTCTAACAAAAGAATTTTATTTTCTGCCGCTAACTTTTTTATCTGGCTAACTGTAGCTCTGTTTCCAACCCCCTCTCGCATTCCAAAATTTACTACTGTTCGGTCTCATTAATATCTCTAGCTGTCAATTTTCTATTATGGGGGCACTCCCTGGCCGACAACATTTTTTTCTTCTTTTTGTTTCCTTTCGGTCTCTTATCCTCCTCTGAAATAGCCCCTGCTTCTACATATTGTTTCAAAATCATAATGGTCTTCTTCGCAATCCGACTGAGAACGGCCAGATTGTTTATCAATCAAAGGGAATGCTTCTAAACTGGCACCCATGAAAGTCTCAGCGACTCCCACATGCAATGCCTCATCTTGGTGCATCTCCTTCTTCTCGTCCTTAAGATCAAATAATGATTTTTCCTTCTCCATCATCTCCGCAATTGACAGCTTAGCAACCAGATACCATGCCACTCCTCTAGTTGACGTGAATTCAACTTCAGATTTGGCTAACTCCACTACTTGATTAGTACCAAATTTCTCGAAAGTCTTCTATGCCATATGTACTTCCTCGCCAATTACTTGTAATTCGTTCTCTCTTAGGGTGTGTTTGTTTGCATGGAATCCTATGTCATGAAAATCCATGAGGGGACCCTATATTTTTGACTAAATTGATATATCACTCCACATCCACCATTTGATTTTGTGATCAATGGTGAGAATGGAAGTCCCATAAACATGAGAATCTCACTTCTTGGTTCCCCAAGCATGTGATTCTCATGTTCATGAGACTTTCATTCCCACCATTGACAACAAAATCAAATAGTGCATGTAGAGTTATACCTCAAATTAGCCTAAAATATAGGGGTCCCTTCATGGATTCCCATAACATAGGATTCCATGCAACCAAACACACCCTTTGTTCTTGACTTTCTCCTTGATGTAACTTGTCACCTTCTTCCACTATATTCATCCCCATCTGTTCACTATGTTCCTGCTTCTCCTCATCCTTGGAAAGTTGTTTTTTACTACTACACATATCCTCCGTAAGTGAAAATGAACTCACCTCATTAGTATCCTTTTTAAAGACCAAAGAACCACGCTATTGTGTAACCCGCTTCTTTCAACTCCTCCTTCAGCTTACATTTTTTCTGACTCAGAAGGCGATGATTTGCACACTTCTTCAGTCCTCTTTTCTGCTAATACTATCTCATCTTTATCATCCTTCTCCTTCTTCGAAAGTTCATTTTCTTGCAGATTTTCATCTTCCTCCTCTAGAACATGAAAATAGTTATTTTTCAAAATAGCTATTGGCTTCCTCATCACACACCCCCCCCCCCCCCCCCCGCATCACAGATTGATCACTTTGAACCTCTTCAACGCAGTCGTTCTTTGCCCCGCTAGTGCCTACTGCATGGATCATACCCCCCCCCCCCCCCTTTCCTTTCCTTTTTAGGTTTCACCTCTTGTTGTAACACCGGTCTTTTATTTATTTATTTATTTATATTTTTTTAAACCTCCGAGAGGGAGGGGAGCTAAAGTATGCTAGACCTTTATTATTAAACAAAAAGAATTACAATTTAAACGGGGGTATATTACGACTTTACCCTAGCAATGACCAGATGAACAAATTAATTCACCAAAGCTAATCAAAACCATGCAGCTCTTGCAGTGTACTTTAAACACGATAAACTAGCCCGCCAATTCATACCCATTACCAACCCAGCATGTCTTTGCCAATCAGCAGGAAATTCATCACATTTAGAACCTTCAAATCAACTGAAAAAACAGATGAAACTCTGTATTTTCAATCTGTTTACACTGAATCACAGTGCCTACCCGAATCTACAATCCTCTAAATACCGAGACGACCTTTCTTCATCAGCCAAAACTGTCCTTAATCCAAAAGCACAACCGCATAAAAAACTGCCCAAAACACTGAAAAAACAGCAACTCTGTTTCATAAAGTGATCAGCAACTCTATCCTTAATCAGAAACAGCAGCTCTGTTACAGAGAAGGAACTAATTTTGAATAGACAAACCAATAGCTATTCAATGAGGCTTCCTCACATACGCGGTCCTGTTTTTATCAAGAATCAATAGGGACCTTGGTCTAATCGAGAGAGACGCCCATGAGTAACTACGAGAATCACGATCAACCTAAGCCAATCTTGCCAAAGCATCCGCTACTGAATTTGTCTCCCTAAATACATGGTTACAATGACATACCATGGAACTACTGATTTTCTCATCTCCCTCCACCACTCATTAAGAAACCACAGAATATTAGCTTCCCGAAGAACCATCATTTTATCAGCATAGAATCCGTTTGAATCATACATTTTGCAAAACCCTTTGATTTACAAAACCTCAAGCCCTCCAAAAACGCCCTTGTTTCCGCCAGATTATTGGAACCTGAACCAAAAAACCATTTACTAGCTGCCACAAAACTTTCTTCGTCATCTTTGACCACAAATCCACCTGTCGCTACATTGTCCTCAGAGGAACCATCAACATTAAGGGCAAACCATCCAGCTGGAGGGAAGACCAAAAAGACTACCCTAATCGGGGCCTCCACCATCGTCTTAGTTTGTAAACCCGATCTACTCAATAAAACACCATTCCCATCCCTTTTCTTAGGAATAAAGAATTTTGAAACACATCTAATCCAGTAATAAACTTTTATTATTACGTAATTAGCGGACCAGTCCTTTCCTTCGTATAACTTCTTATTCCTTTAGATCCAAAATTTCCATAATATAAAAAAAGGGTGAGATGTATAAGAATAACTCTCAGACTATTTGCCTTTTTGAACCAAACATTAAGCATCGTATAGACTTCCACCGGTCTATAAACGTGATTATCAAAGATCAGATCGAAATGGTTCCACACCCTTCTGGCTAATTCCCCTTTCAAGAAAATATGTTTGGTCGTCTCATCCCCAAAATTAACGCAACAACTTCATTTTGAGGCTAAATGAAAACCAATTCTCCTTAACTCTCCATCCACAGGTAAAGATCGTTTTATAATTTTCCAAATAAAAATGGATTTTTTGTGGGTAGCAAGGGATGCCAAACCCATTTCCATAAACAATCCTGCTGCCCCCTACTCCCAAGGATCTCACACACCGAGCTAATAGAAAATTTGCCTTTTATTTTGTTGTTGTGCCAGTTTTTTCCTACAGTATATTTCAATATGACCAATTAATGGGCAATAATCACAATGCTTAAAACCTGAAAAAGATAGTTTTTGCTAGAAACCCGTGCTGCCTGTGAAATTGATCCAGAGTTTTTAGGAAGAGGGGTTGAGTTATTAAGTTCCATACACACCCTTGCAATATTTTGGTCTAGTGAGCCCTTTTATATCGTCATCAATCCGTAAAAATGTTGCAAAAGAGTCCCTAAAAAGTTTCAGAATCTTATGATGAAAAAACCACAGCGGCAACCCTGGCATCTCCACCCAGGTAAGCACTTTGATCGGGTCTACCTTCAGGCTGAAATCTTGATGCCAACAAAACGCTTTGAAGCGAACTCCCCTAATCAAATACGAGTTTCTAGATAAAGCCTTCTTCTCTTCAGCTTCATATTGAAAACGAACTAACACATGCCTGAGGCCCATTGTAAACTCCCCGAAGATTTCCCAAGTTTTATGAATTGTGTCACGAATCACTTCCGAAGATGGCCTATAGCTCAAAAACCTTAAAAAAGTCACGTATTTTTGCATGTATAAATCTCCTTTGCCAATATCTGATGACGTACGTTAATGAGACTGCCGGACTCCCCTCTTAATTTCTTAAACGTAGTACCTTCCATTAGTGCATCGTCAATTGCAGCTTTTTTTTTATCCTTCCTGAAACTTGCACAAAGAAGAGGGGAGGCGTGGAGCGTGTAGCCGAGCCTCCTCCACAATTGGCAATTGGGAGAGCCACCATGGAAGAGATGAATCGCCCTACAGTGGACGACCCAGATCAGCCTTTCTGTGAATCACACGGCCTGCAATCAATGAAAAGATCGATTTGAAGTCCACAAATCGCCTCTCTCTGACGTACCAACTCTACTATCTCACAAGTTCTCTAATCTTTTTCTTTGTTTGGACAAGTATCCTCATGTCCTATTCCTCTTCACAGCATATGCAACCATCTTCCCCTTATGATAAAAACTTCAGAATTTTATTTTGTCCATTAGACATCCCAGTGAGACTGAACCTTTGATCTTATCATTACTTTGGATTTTTATTTATTTTTCATTGTTACTTCTGATTCAGTTACTATGGACAACTTTGATGAAAATAACCAATCTTGAAACACCATAATAGTACTGTTGCAGCAGTCTGTTAAAGCATCTAATCCTAGGAGCTAGATGCATATAAACACTCGTGAGTACCATAGCGTAGATGTATCTATCTTAAGATATTTGGGTCAAATAATAATCGTACTATACCTTTTGATTAAATCGATTTACCACTTGCATATTTTCATGTTCTATTATTTTCATAAAAAGTATAAGGAAGCATATTAAATAGATTTACCACTAAAAGGATTTTTTGGATGAATTTTTCACAAAATGTAAGGAAGCATATTTAATACAACAAATAAGACAAAGTAAAAGTAAAAATAAATCATATTACATTTTTCTCATCCTGGAATTCTAGACGACGAGGAAATGGGCGAGGGAAAGGGAAAGGGAGCGAGGGATGGGTGGTTAGCTCCTCTCCCTCGCCCATTTCCTCGCTGTGTAGAAGGGCTGTTTTCTCATCGTTAAATTCACCAAAGCCAAATCCAAACATTTCATCATACACATTGTATGGATGAGAAAGGGGATCCAATGAATGTAAATAGCAGCAACCTTTTACAAGTACAAAACTATCATGCGAGTCCCATTAACTTTTCTCCAGAAGTTGTTACGTATGTAACTAGTGCTCGATAGCATGCTAACTGTGTGTGCACATTTTTTATGTGAGATATCCATGTAGTATTTTTATTTACTCTTCAAGATAATTGTCTCAACAATTTATTAATAACTTTGAAATACGATCAGTCACCGTGTTTACCATTGAGCTGAAAAGACATTGGTGTCAGAAGAGGACTGGTCTGCACTTAATGATCTACCCTTGGACAGTTGCCGGAGTGAGTGGGACACAATAGGTGCAACCATCACCTCTAAGGTAGGGGAAGAGCTCCATACACCTAGCGCAACCATCACTAGTCCATGGGCTAGACGGGTGTCACAACCATGCACTTTAGGGTGTGTTTGATTGCATGGAATTCTATGTCATAGAAATTTATGAGGGGATCTCTATATTTTATGATGAACTGACATATCACTCCACATCCATCATTTGATTTTGTGATCAATGGTAGGAATGGAAGTCCCATGAACATGAGAATCCCACTCCTTGGTCCCTCAAAGCATGTGATTCTCATTTCATGAGACTTTCATTTCCACCATTGATAACAAAATCAAATAGTGCATGTGGAGTTATACCTCAAATTAGCCTAAAATATAGGGATCTTTTCATGAATTCCGATGGCATAGGATTTCATGCAACCAAACACACTATTGGAACAAGGTCACCCTCGGCTATGATATTGTCACTTTGTGAAACAGGAAACAAAACTGTTTTGTGAAACAAGAAACTGTTTTTTGAACAGGACACAAATTCAGGAAACATGAAACTGTTTTTGAACAGAAAACAAATTCAGGAAACAGATTTTGAACAGGAACAGATTCAGGAAATTGATGTGAAAGAATTGTTGTATAACAAGAAACAAGACGCTATATATACTAGGAACTGTTGCTGTTTTTTGTATGTAGAAAAACTGTGAAGCACAAGGAATAAAGAAAGATAATTGCTGGAATTGTTTCATCTCTTGTTGAGAGATTGTGTGAGAATTGTCATCTTCTTGTACCTTGTTCTTGAATATAGTGGAATCACCTCACCGTAGACGTAGGCGCAATTCGCCGAACCACGTAAACTTTGTGTCTCTTGTGGTAGGTTCTTGGTTTTCTCTAATTACTTTCATTGCTAGTTGCTATATTTAATTGATTGGATCCTTGTGTGCAATTGTTGGTGTCTACCCGCTTCTGCAATAAGGCGCAACAATTGGTATCAAAGCACTAAGGGAAATTGATCTACTCAAGATTGTGAAGATTCAAAAGTGCTAGGGTTTGTTTGTGCACAAGTTGTTTGAAGAAAAAACCGTAGTAAAGCTTCTTGTCTAGTAAGTCACAGGTTTTGTTTGCAATGGCATCCAAGGTGAGCAAGGCACATGTGGGGAAGTATGAAATCGAGAAATTTAATGGTAAGAACGATTTCGGATATTGGAGAATACAAATGAGGAATTTGCTTATTTCTCAGAAATTACACAAGGCATTACTAGGGAAGGATAAAAAGGCTGAAACCATGTCAGATGATGAATGTGAAGAATTGGATTTGGAGGCTCGTGCTGCTATTTGCTTGTGTCTGGATAGAGACATAGTTTTTTTTAGTTAATGAAGAGACTACGGCAGCTGATGTTTGGTTGAAGCTTGAGTCACAGTTTATGACTAAGACATTATCAAACAGGTTATACTTGAAAACCCAATTGTACAGACTAGCAATGGATGAGGGCACTCCAATTGGTGATCATATCGCCGAGTTTACACGGATTATCTCAAATTTGAGAGATGTGGATGTGAAGATTGAGGATGAAGATCAAGCAATTATATTGCTTTACTCCTTGCCGCAGTCATATGAAAATCTTGTACAAATAATTTTGTTTGGGAAAGATGAATTTACATTTGATGAAACTACCGGTGCACTCTTGTCCAATGAGATTCGGAAGAAAACTTCATCAAGTGGTAGTGGGAAATATCAAGCTGAAGGGTTGGTTGCTAGAGGAAGGTCTTAAGTGAAATCATCTTCAAAGAGTGAAAAATCTAGATCAAAGTCTAGAGGTCCACAATGTCACAAATGTAGAGAATGGGGGCATATTAGAAAAAAATTGTCCAAATCAAGGTAAGAGTAATCATGATAACAGTTGGAAGGGCAAGAAAAAGTAAGATAAGGGTGATACTAGTGAAGCAAGTTATGCATCTAGTACGAAAAATGATGAAGAATGTTATTCAGTTGCGGGTGAAAAAACATAAATCTCTGGGAGATGGATCCTTGACTCTGGGTGTTCTTACCATATGTGCCCAAACAGTGAGTGGTTCACTACCTATGAGCACATTGATGGTGGTAGTGTTCTGATAGGTAATGATTACGCTTGCAAGACAGTTGGAATTGGAACAATGAGGATTAAGATGTATGATGGTGTTGTGAGAACCTTAACTGATGTGAGGCATGTCCCAGCCTTGAAAAAGAACCTTATCTCGCTTGGTGTTTTAGACTCCAATGGTTGTAAGTTTACAGTGGTAGGTGGAGTTTTAAAGGTTGTCCGTGGGTCTTTGGTTGTCATGAAAGGGATCAAACAAGGTAACTTGTACACCTTGATGGATAACACGGTAACATGAAATGTGGCAGTGGGAACTTCTTCATCGAAAAACACTAGGTTATGGCACATGCGACTTGGACATATGATAGAAAAAAGATTGTCTCTACTGAACAAGCAAGGGTTACTGAAGGGTATGCAGAAATCGATTATGGAGTTTTGCGAGCATTGTGTATATGGAAAATAATGCAGGTTAAAATTCAGTACAAGCAAGCACAGGAGTAGAGGTATTCTAGACTATGTGCATACAAATGTGTGGGGGGCAACGAAGGTCGCTTCTAAGGGAGGTTCCAGGTACTTTGTCTCCTTCATTGATGATTATTCCCGTTACACATGGGTATATTTTTTGAAGTCTAAGAATGAAGTATTTGAGACATTTAAAAGGTGGAGAGCAATGGTTGAGAATAAAACTGGAAGAAAGGTGAAGACTTTGAGGTCTGATAATGGTACCGAGTATATTGAGGGTACTTTCAAACAGTTTTGTGATCAGGAAGGAATTGTTCGACATTGGACTGTTAGAGACAAGCCACAACAAAATGGAGTTGCTGAGAGATTGAACTGTACTATGCTTGAAAGAGCTAGGTGTATGCGCTCCAATGCTTGTCTTGGCAGAGAATGGTGGGCTGAATCAATAGCCACCGCGTGTTTCTTGATTAATAGATCACCACATTCTACATTAGACTGCAAAACACCTTATGAGGTGTGGTCAGGTGAACATGCTGATTACAGTATACTGAAAGTTTTCGGTTGTATTGCCTACTACCATGTGAAAGAAAATAAGCTTGATGCTAGGGCTAAGAAGGTCATTTTCTTGGGGTATGCAAAAGGCATGAAGGGTTATCGTCTATGGTGTTTAGAGGATAATAAATTTGTGATCAGTCGAGATGTTACATTTGATGAGAATTCCTTGTTAGCTTGTACTAAAGCTAAGGAGTTGGTTGATAGTGGTGGTGAATCTAGTAACACTCAGAAAGTGGAAGTTGAAGCGTCTGTGGATGCAGCAGATGAACAAGTGGTTGAAGCAGGCACACATGATCTGAATTATGAGCCTGAAGACCATGAGGAACAACAACCAGTTGAAGATAATCAATCTCAACAGCAACCTTTGGCCTTAACTAGGTCAAAACGATCGGTTAAGCAAGTTAAAAAATTTGGCTTTGAAGAACCGTTGAAGCACTATGGTCAGTTGAATACAGTTGATTTGGTTGCATATGCACTCTCTATGGAAGATGATGAGCCAACTACTTACAAGCAAGTCGCTCGTCATTCAGATAGTCAGAGTTGGTTAGTAGCTATGCAGGGTGAGATGAAGTCTCTCCAGAAGAACCATACTTGGGATCTAGTGTCGTTGCCTAATGGAAGGAAAGCAATTAGCTGCAAGTGGGTGTTTAAGAAGAAACAGGCGACTCTAGAGACTGGTACTCAGTTCAAGGCAAGATTAGTAGCTAAGGGTTTTGCTCAGAGGGAAGGCGTTGACTACAATGAGGTATTTTGGCCTGTGGTAAAACACACTTCTATTCGTGTGTTGTTGAGCTTAGTAGCTCATGGTGACCTTGAGCTTGAACAACTTGATGTGAAAACAACTTTCTTGCATGGAGACTTAGAGGAGGAAATTTATATGCATCAGCCGGAAGGTTTTAAGGTTGTTGGAAAAGAAGACCATGTTTGTCGTTTGAGGAGATCACTTTATGGGTTAAAGCAGTCACCTAGGCAGTGGTACAAACGGTTTGACACTTTTATGTTGAAACATGGGTTCACACAAAGTAAGTATGATTGTTGTGTTTACTTGAAAAAACTTCGTAGTGGCCCCAGCGATAGTTCAATGTCTGACCGCTGCTCGATTGGATTCTAGAGGCGTCTGTGTGTTGAGCACCCCCGATTGCTTACATCCTGTAGTTGATGATATTGAGCCTTGGCAGAAGTATTGGTTTCTGGCTTCAGCAAATTCATCATACTTCAGGTTGGGGGGATGTTGGCTCCCAAGATTCTTCCAATTCTATCTCAGTAAGTGCTTTGTCGCTATCCTACCATCTCGGATTCTGGATGTAGCGTTAACTTGATGTTCCGTACGGATGGAGCTGCTCAGAAGTTCCCACGAGGCCTCTGTTGCACTTAGCTCGCCGACTGAAGAGGTCGTTGGTCAACGTTCAAAGAAAAAGAGCTTGGTTATGCCCAGCCCATCGAGGTTGGCTGAGTTGGAGGCGGGTATGCCTCTTATTGTTCTTCCGAAGAGGAGGCGACCTACTAATCACGCTGCTTCTTCTTTCGAGCTGCCATCATTAATTATTAGAGAAGGAGGCGACTGTTGCTAAGCATGAGTTACCTCCGTTTGTCCAGGAGGTGGTCCTAGGGGATCATTGTATCTCATTGGATCTTGTTGTCCCCCTTGTCGACTTAGAAGGGGAGCGCACTGGTCCAAAAGTTCACATTGTGAGTCACCATGGGTCCCTGGCTACTGAGTCACATGATTCTATTGTGTTGCATCCCTATGCTTGCAGGAAAATGCTCACTTTGGAGGAGGCTAATGCGAACTTGCAGATGTCATATTCGGATGCTCTCCACCGGGTTGATTTTCTGACCAATGAACTGCAGGAGTCCCGTACTATCGCGGAAGTAGGGATTACACGGATCGTGATGTCTACGTCTGAAGCGGAATTGGTAGCTGTAAAGACCAAACTGAAGTCTACTGAAGTCGACTTGGCTTCTATCAGGGCTGAATTGGTGCGAGCTCGGGCTGAGTTGAAGCACCAGGAAGATGCTGTGGACAAGTGGTCGTTTGATCTGTAGGCTCAGATTGCTGAGAGGAAGCAAGCCGAAACCGAATGGGTTTTTATACGACGACAGCTCGAGTCATAAGCTATTGAGGGACTTCACCGCGTTCTAAAAGAAGAACGCTTATTGACGAAAGAACGTCTGCACTATGCTGCATTGGTTGGCGCGGTGTATTTCAAGGCTTCGATATGGAAGCTACATATGATATCCTTGTGTGGGCGGACCTGAGGGGGAGGGTGAGGGTGAGGGTTGGAGCCCAACAGGTCCAATAGGTCCGAGAGAGGTTGAACGAGCTACAAAGGGGGACATAGTCCCATCGCCTGGGTGCGAAAGGGGGATGTGCTATATATGTACGAGGTCGGATCCCCATAGTATCACGCGTTTTAAAGCCGTGCGGGCCGGTTGGGCCCAGAGTGGACAATATGATATTGTGCGGATCGGGTCGTTACAGAATGATATCAGAGCCTGACCCAGCCGGAAGTGTGCCGACGTGGACGTTGGGCTCCCAAGGGGCGTGGACTGTGATACCCTTGTGTGGGCGGACCTGAGGGTGAGGGTTGGAGCCCAATAGGCCCAACAGGCCTGTGGATCCCAAGAGGGGTTGGACGAGCTACTCAAGGGGTATCATAGTCCCACATCGCCTGGGTGCGGGGGGGGGGGGGGGGGGGGGGTGATGTGCTTTATATGTACGAGCTTGGCTCTACATGATGCAACGCGTTTTAAAGCCGTGCGGGCCGGTTTGGGCTCAAAGCGGACAATATTGTGTCATGTGGACCGAGTCGTTACACTACAGGTGTCGTCGGAGGTCATTAGAGGTAGGCTAGAACTTTTGGAGCTTATTAGCGCGGTGTATTTCAAGGCTTCGAGATGGAAGCTACAGGTGTCGTCGGAGGTCATTAGAGGTAGGCTAGAACTTCTGGAGCTTATTAGAGAAGAGCGCCCTGGTCTTGACCTCGATTTTGCCTATTATAGAAAGGTTGCTTTCGGGACTATCATGCTGGAAGAAAGTCCAGGCACTTCTAAATTGGTTGTTGAGGAATCTGTTTTGTCCCTTGTTGTTCCAAAATAGTTGTAATGTCTTTCCCAAGACAAAAGCATAACATTTTAATGAAAGTCACATTTTGTAACTTTGCTTGTTTGTCTTGTACTGTTGTGCCATTGTGTATTCCTTAGAAGCTTTCGACCCATGTTGTAGGTCGTGAAATTAGTACTTTCAGCCCCTTCATGCTGGTAGATGGCTTGTGTCGTCAGTTGAATTACATCGAAACTGATTGTGTTGAAAATTTGGCAACCATGGTCTGTAGGAGAGTAGTGTTCTCATGGCAAGTCATCGACATCAAACGGAACTGACTAGGCTTCCACCTTCTAAATCATCTACACCCGCGTGGAGCAAGCTACAGATTTGGGCATTGACCAAAAACTGTAGTAGCCAATTGTCACTAACTAGGCTTACCTGATCGGGTTCGGCGGTAATTGGTTGTAGAAGAGAAATGATCCCTTGGCGAGTCGTCATCATCAGACATGAGAGCGCTGATTAGACTCCCACTTCCTAGGTCATCGTCATCCACGCGCAGTGGACTAGGCGTCTGGAGCACCAGAAATCGTTGTCATCAGTCACGAACTGACTAAGCTTACCTGGCAGGTTCGGCGAGCATTGTCTGTAGAAGAGCAATGATCCCTTGGCGAGTCATCATCATCATGCCTGAGAACGCTGACTAGACTCCCACTTCCTAGGCCATAGTCATCCACGCGCACCGGACTAGGTGTCAAGAGCATCTGAAGCCATCGTCATCAATCGCAAACTGACTAAGCTTACCTAGAAGATTCGGCAATCATTGTCTATAGAAGAACAATGATCCATTGGTAATTTGTTGTCATCAAGCATGAGAGCGCTGAATTGACTCCCACTTCCAGGGCCATCATCATCCGCACGCAGCAGACTAGGCATCAGGAGCACCAGAAGCCGTCGTCATCAGTCGCGAACTGACTAAGCTTACATGGTCAGTTCGGTGATCATTGTCAGTAGAAGAGCAATGATCCATTGGCTAATCATCATCATCATCATCAGGCATGAGAGCGCAGACTAGACTCCCATTTCCTAGGTCATCGTCATCCGCGCATAGCGGACTAGGCATTGGGAACATCAGAAGTCGTAATCATCAGTCGCGAACTGACTAAGCTTACCTGGTCGGTTGCGATCATTGTCTGTAAAAGAGCAATGATCCCTTGGCGAGTCATCGTCATTAGCCGTGGGAGCACTTACTAGAATCCCACATCATAGGCCATTGTCATCCGTGCGCAGCGGACTAGGCGTTGGGAGCACCAGAAGCCGTCATCATCAGTGGTTGAGCAGTGGCTGATGGTATCACTAGATCACAAGGTCGAACCCAGGGACATTTGGGGTGGGAGGGGTCAAGGGAAAAAAAGAAAAAAGAAAAAAGAAAAAAGAAAAAAGAAAAAAGAAAAAAGAAAAAAGAAGTAATCATCAGTTTTGATTGGCCATGATTCTTTTGTTGCATGTTTTGTAGGGTTGAAAACCGAACCAAATTTGGTCGGTTTCAAAATTTTCAAACTAAAACCAAACTGATCATTAACAAAATCGAAAACCGACTGACCACTTCGGTTTTGAATTTTTTAAAAGTTAAAATTGAAACCGAACTTAAATCCAACCGATCGGTTCGGTTTTGATCGGATCGGTCGGTTTAACTAGTTTGGTCGATTTTTTGTTCAACCCTAATGTTTTGCATCAGTATAAATGGATGGGGTTGAATAAAGAGCATTAACACGCCCATCCTACATTGTAAAGTGACCATATTAGTAATAAGCTAGGGGAAATTTACTTTCCATCTGCAAGTTAAGTCTTCCTAAAATGTATGTGCTTAGATAACTAAGAGCTCTAGATTCAGTACTTAGGACTTGTCCCTTGTTTTAGGACTTGTCCCTTGTTTTGGTACTTCATAATTGCATAACTTTTGATCCTGAAGGCACTTTGACCATTTTAATATATCGCTTATTCAATGTATAAGCTTTTCAGGCTCATTAAAACTGACATTCTTTAACATGAAATTTATAACTATCTTCGGAAGAGCTTTAACATCATGTATATGTTAACACATCATGAAAGTGATCAAATATGATACTTTCTTTTTCTTCTTCTTTATGAGCGAGAAAGGTGCAAATTTTGTTGATCATAAGGCTAGAAGCTATTTTATTGATCAAAGCAACTACATAAATTTATTTATATTTCAAATTCACTTACTTTTAATAGGCAAGTAAAGAGTTTGGGGAACTTTTCTTTTGTATAATTGTAAACATTATTTCTAATATTTTAACGATCCTGCTAGTCCACTGTCCAAACGAATATTTGATATCTTCAGATAACTCTCACGCCAGTTAGACTGATACAAAATCAGTAGCAGTCAAAAGCCTTTCTCAGCCAGACATATGCATTCCGTAGTATAGTACAGTAAACCAGCCTCTGCGGTACAAAAGCAACAAATTTCTGAAATTTGCACCTATCATCCTTGTAATCAGAAGGTAAATGAGACAACAGATTAAAAAGATTGGCCTTCAGATGTAAAACCTAATTCGCATCTGAATCCACGCAAGAGTCATACATGTAGAGTGACATACAAATATTTCCTATTTATGTTGATTCTCTGTTTCTGCTCTAATAACGACAATAAATAAATGACTGCCATAACAACTTTGGTTATTAGAGTGATAGCTATCATATACGCGATTATAAAGCCAGTGTAATAATAAAAAATGCAACTAATTATTAGGGGATATGTATGCCTTCCAATCAAGTACAATGCTATGTTGACATAAATACAGAAAATTTATAAAATCCACTTCAACTTGCTTCAGACATTAGAGAATCGTTAACCTATCTTGCTAAAATTTAGTCGGGAGAAGGGGATGCCACAACCTCGCATAAACCGAGTCTTAATCACCTCTAACTCTCACTGCTTCAGAAACAGATTTCACAGTGAACACATCATATATACTGGGCTTCCACACTCGAACATTCAATGTTGTTGAGTTTATTTGTAATCTATTGTTATACGCCTCCAAAGCACGGGACTTGCTCAACGAATTCAAGCCCCCCTTTCATTATGAATGATATCCTTAATGTTAGGCTAGTCATGATCATGAGCATGTGTAATCTGTTTCTTGAAGCCAACTCCCTCCAACCAATTTTCTTAAAAGAAACTAGAATTTTCAGCACCAATTTGCAAAGTAGACAAGTGCCATGTCATGCCCCGATTTTTGAGAAACGAAATCCTAATACCCACGTAGGATCGGGACGTGGAAAAAATCAATAACAACATAAACATTTAGCAGCAACAACTAAAACATAGTTTAGAAAATTAAAACAAATTAAAAATAATCTAACCATGAACTCTTTGATGTTGTTGGCCCCACTAACGAAACTCCAATAGCGCTCAATAATCTCTAAACCTGAGATAAGCTAATTGGTTACATTCCAAGAAGAATGTACCCAAAAAGCAAAAGCTCACTTGGGTCAGCAATAAAGCTGGTGTGAGTAATCTTCATTCCCAAAATCATTAAATCCACAAGTGATAACATAAAATAAACCACAAGCAATAAACAACACTCAAACATGTAGTTCCTCAATTGAGCAATCATGTCATCCTAATATGTTTTTATCGTTATTAAAGTAAATATTCATTTTACATTATTGTAATAGTTAACCATGGCAAGTCTAACCTACAGTAATGTTAGTAGACTTGTCGTCTTGTCATCTTGCATAAAAATGGTTAGAAACAATATAATATGACTTCTCAAATAGTTGGTATTTTATCAATTACAACAATATATAGTGACCATACATTATTTGACTTAATGATATTATTCGTATTTATTGGATTGATCACTTAGATGATACCACATTCGCATCACCTTCGTGTCGAACATACAAGCCCGTATAGCTTTCTCATATAAATGAGGATTTTTCCGTCATCCATGCCTAAGTAGGGACCCATCACATATAAGCATGTATCACCGGATACTCCTAACTATATGAGTAACAAAAAGCCACTCTTGGGCTATCAATGCACATAAGTCACATTACATTTTTACGGATAAATACCAAACCTATTTTAGGCACATCAAAATCACACTATTTTCCGCAAGATCCAATTCGAAGGTAATTTAGTTTCTCTATAAGAAAAGGGGTGTCTTACTTCGCAAGACCCAACCCGAAGGTAATTTAGTTTCTCTATAGGAGAGAGAAAAATATAAACAATTAGAGATGTGGTAGTTCTAAGTGATACAATTTCAGGTAATTAAATTTTCAGGAATCAACTTTATCAATATCATTTATTTTTTATATTTCAAAATCCTTCACAATGACATTTTGTCATTCATAAGTAAATCGACCTATTATTTTAGGGAAACATAACATTTGACACATTGTCAAATCATAAACAATTTAATCACAATATCATCCAATTATTTTGGGGAATAACCTAACATTCTTATAAACAAATTCTCAGAACATTAGCAAAAAATGATAGTTTACTAAGAGAAAAGCCATACTAGGAAAATTCACACATCAAACTAATCAAAATAGTAAAGTTCACACATTTGTGATACAAAACACCACAATTAACACAAACTCATTCTCAAACATGCCTAAAATCACTTAACGGATTAATATCTAAAATGAATCCCATCATTTTCATACAAGCCTCATAAATCAAAGGTGTAAAATTCACATATTCTTACATAAACTATCACAAAACACAAACTCAGATATCAAACCCTTGACTCCTCTACTAAGCCTTAGTCACGCCTATACATAATTAAATATAAATAAGGAATCTAGATTCCATAAGCCCATAAGGCCTAGACTCCCTATAAGCGTACCTGATAAAACTCAACACCACTACTTTCAGTAGCAAGAAAGACAAATGTATTACTAGCTGACTTCACAAATGGTTAAATTATATAACAAAATATGAACCCTCTTTGATTCATCTTTTATTTTACATCAAATGCAACCCAAGACAGTCCCTAACAATCACGTTTCAGTCCCAAATCAGTCCTCTAAAACCAAGTTAAACAACTCTCGAACTTAGTTGACGACCATTAAATTTCAGTCTGCCAAACAGCCCCAAACGATTAGTGATCTCGTGCACAAAATATTCTCAAAACCACTACTTTTTAATTCACACAAATAGTGCAACTTTGATTCTGCCGAAAATACACATCCAAAACACACAATCATATATATATATATATATATTGTAAGAAATACTAGTATTATATTAAACATAAACCTTACAAAGTTTTTGTCTTGCTTTTGAAACCAATTCATGGGCTCCAGTATTAAGTTCACGCATAATATATTTACAAACCTCGTTAGGAAGAGTACATAAAAGTGATTTAATGTTAGAAATAAGAGGCCTCTACACACATCGTAAATCAGCTTGTTGATCCTCTGAGTCTGAATGCAGAAGTGAATGAAGGACTCCAGAATCCCTCGGCATGATCCCCATCGGCTAGTGACGCGCCTAAACCATCAAAAGAGTTTCTTCTGCAGCAAAACATTCGGCCACCGTACTATCAAGTACTCGGCCTAGATTCGTGTTCATCAGTATAGCTCGTATTACCCCAAAAACATCCACCGTTAAAATTTCAAAAGCTCCCTGCTGAGAAGCAGCAAAGAAACAAGCATCATAAATAACTAAAATTATCTAAGGGGATAAAGAAGCAACACAATCATATTCAATCCCAAAACTACTCACAATTTAACCCCAAAATAACATGCCCAAAACTATTCACAATTTAATCCCAAAATAACATTATTTCATAACATAACAGTAATTGATAATATCAATATTAAACCTCCAACCCCCATCTAGGTCATCACTAGACATACAAATATCACATACTAACTTATGAAGTGAAATAACCTAAATGACGTCAAACACGCATATCGAGGAATGATATGTAAAAATATTAAAAATTAAAATATTTCAAAATATAAAATAAATTTATTCAAAAATTAAATTTTGACACAACAATTGCAATGGTGAAAACGGCATTAAAAACACAATTACGGTTAAACTTTTAAAGCCAGTCAAAGTCTGGTCAAATAGATGACGTCGTCTTCTTCTCCAATCAGCCAAAACATACCAAATTTTCAGTTCAACCTACGGTTTTCAATCCCCTATAACTTTCTCATTTCTTATCCAAATCGATCATTCCACATACCATTGGAAACCTCTAAGTTTCTTCTATCCTATGTTATCCTTAATCATCGAAAACAGATACTACAACAATAGTTATTCATACATGAACAGACCCAAACGATCATGTTTACCTTCTGTTTTCCAGTACAATATTTGCACATAGCAGTGTTTGCATCATCATATCTAGTGCAATTCTCTACTAATTTTTCGTTCTACATATCTTTGGAAAGCTTACATATTCATATTTCTAATGGTATAATTTTGTTAACGAAATGAAAGTTAGAAATACATGAAATTCATATGAAGATATACCCATTTCAACACTACAAACAATATCAAAATAGCCAAATAAACATATTTTAATCAAAATAATTTGAATTGATAGATCTTACTCACCAGATAAAAACGCAGCATCGAAGCATTTGCTCCCCACTCGAATCCCCTTTTTTGGTCTTGTTCTTCTTTTTTCTCATACTTTTTTTTTGACACAAACTCTTTTACGTCTTGAGAAAAAAATTACCTCATATTTAACTTATTGAAAGTAACCCTATTGGATTAGTGTTTTTTTTAAACCAAAATTTATATTTGCACCCCATTTAAACTCCCCAAAAACAAAACCTTAAATTTTGAAATTTAAATTCACATAAATATAACTTTATTTTAATTTAGAAAAATCCAAAATTAAATACTTTAGCCATAGAAATTTTGTACGGGTGTTACATGCCACATCTCCAAATGCAACTGCAACAATTCCTTGATAAAAATCGAGGAAACCCTCTTCACATCATAGACCCAAATGGATTGCTTCCCATGAAAAAATTTATACCTCATGTACACAACCCATAAAGACATCGCATTAATCAGATTCCAAAACCAAAACGCTTTCAATTGGAAAGCCTTAACAACCTGCACCATACTCCTCAAAGACATCCCTTTTTCCTTGAAATTTTATTAAAATCATATAACTGAAATCAATTTAAAAAACAAAATCACAATTCTTACATACAGTTAGTATGAAACACCTAATTAAGAACATGGCGTGTTTAAGAAGAAAATGTTGCTTATAAAATGATAAGTTCCACTGTAAGATTCTTTTTGTTTACCCATGTTATTTATATTGTGCTTAAAAGTTGCATAAATTCATTGCAGTCACAGAAGGATAATCATTCAATGGTGCAATATGAAATGAGAATGAAAGCATAGAAAAACTAGAATATGATGCGAACACTAGGAAAAAATCTCTCTCAGCCTCCTCATATATTACAAGGTTGTGTACAGCTAACTAGATCTCTCCTATTCACTGTACACACCTCAATTACAATCTACATTTTCACTTCATAATTTTTTTTTTTTTTTTTACAGAGTTAGGAAGGAAAGGGAAGGGGGATTGGTTGGCATATCTGATCCATCACATAATTAATTAAATCATAATCAATTCGATCAGACATCCTTTTATTTTTTCGGTTTGTTTTTGTTTGGGCATTTTGGCTCGCAGGATTTAATACACACAGTAGATCCTCCACAAGTATTAGTACATTTTCTCATACAAAGATAGCTAAAATCTCCCTTGTCTTTAAATAGCTTAAGCCCAGAGTCGCTACCCGCTTGTGGCACAGAAACAAGCTCATCCAATGATGCTGTAGTAGTCCTTTGATGGGAAGTGGCCTCAAATACAGCGGGGAGGAAGACAAAACAGATGAAGAACATAGCAACAATTTTCCTTGTCATCCTCTCCCAATTTTGTTTCTCCTTTCCTCCCTTATTGATGGAACTGATTAATATAATAAAAGTTTAATTTGAAGAGGGATTTCAGAGACAGGTACACCTTTATAGAAGAGGAAGTAGAAAAGAAAAAGAAAAAAAAAAGCACAAAAACATTATGGCCACACATATAAGAACTAGCAAGAAATACGGCTTAACCAAACACATTGCTCTGGGCGACGTAGACCAAGTACTTCTGATACCAGGAGCAGAAAGTTTGTTATGTAAAATCCCATAAAGATGCAAGCCCGACCCTGAACCAATTGGGAGCATTCGGAGTATCATGCCCCTTAATAATATTGACATTTTAGGGCCCCTAAATATTTGATATTATTTATAAATAGAAGCCCCCAAATTTTGGCTGTCTATTTATTGCTTGGTAATTGTTTATTCACTACACAAAAAACTTAAACAGTTATAACGACAGAGCTTCCAAATGAACATGAACCATGTATTCAACCTGATTTTTAGGTTTCGAAAATGTCCTCAATATTTTTTAATATTTAAAAAAAAAAAAATCAAAAGTTGGTTAAAGAGTGACAAGGGTGTTTATGTCATTCAAATTAAAACCACAATTTCACATTATTACCTTTTTACCCTCATAAATTAAAATATTTACAATCAAAACCAACCATCTGTAACATTAATTAATTATAATTAAGCTCCTAATGTAATTTATTTGAAGCCCTCTAAATATCTAAAAATTATAAAAATGTCCTTATATCTAATTTTGGATTTTTCATTTTGCCCTCCACATTTCATACTTTTACGGTCAAAACCAACTCTTAAACATTAATTAATTATACTTATGCACTTCAAAACCAACCCTTAAACTTTTACGGTCAAAACTAGGGGTGGGCACGGTCCGGATCAGTTCCAAATTTGGAGGAACTTAACTCGAACCGTTTAAAATTAACGGATCCGGTCTGATCCGGATCCCTTCATTTTAAACATTGGAACCGAACCTAACTCGAACCGTTTGGAACGGTTCGGTTCCAAATGGTTCCTCGTCGTGGATGGAGCATGAAGATTGCTGTCACTGGAAAGGTATTGAGTGTAGCAACAAGACTGGCCATGTTCTGGTGCTTAACGTCTCTACAAAAAAATTAGGGGAGTATCAATTACGGGGTGATATCAGTCCTTCTTTAGTTGACTTGGAACATTTGGAGTATCTACACCTCAGTTACAATGATTTCCAAAGTAAAAACATCCCTGAGTTCTTCGGTTCCTTCACTAAATTAAGGTACCTAATGCTCTCTGCATCCTCATTTGCAGGTGTAGTCCCTTCAAGTCTAGGTAACCTCTCAAACTTGCACTTTCTTGATCTCAGTCAAAACTATTTTCCCAATTTTTTTGTAGATGACCTTAGCTGGCTTTCTCGTCTTTCTTCTTTGAGACACCATGATATGAGTGGTCTCAACCTTAGTCATGGAGTTGAGGCCATAACCAAGCTACCCACTCTAGAAGAATTACATTTATGGGGTTGCAGCCTTTGTACAAACACATTCTTTCTCTCTGGCAGCAAATTGGTTTCTTCATCTTCCAAATCTACTCCCTCCTTCTTCCCCCACTCGTCCTCTTCCACTTCATCCTCCCCTTGGTCTCGCTGCTGCTGCTGCTGCTGGTGGCTTTCTTCTTGGTCTCGCTGCTGCTGCTTCTTCTCGAGATAGAGACAGAGAGAGTAGGGCAGCAAAGTACAATGGTGACTCCAAGCGCTCCATCCATCCGGCGGTCAACACGTTTTCAACATCATCATCAGCAGTAGCTGTTAAGGAGAATAAGAAGAAGAAAACAAGCACAACAACAATGACATGGTCTTCAGACGAAGAAGATAATGAGAGCCCTAATAGCAGCAGTCGTGCATCTTCATCCTCCTTTGGGAGAAAGGTAGCCAGATCCAGATCTGTAGGGTGTCGATGCCTGTACAAGTAGAGAACACCAACATTAGGATTAAAGTACAATATTTAGGTTTTTAGTAAATGTGATTTGAAACGGGTCCAACCCGGACTGTTTCTTTTTAAAAGATAGGAACCGGGACCGGACCGTATCTAAAAACACAAAATTCAAATCCGGACCGTTTAGAGCAAAACGGTCCGGTTCGGTTTGAACCCGCGGATCCTCGACCCGTTTGCCCACCCCTAGTCAAAATCAACCCTTAAAAGCAACTGTCAAAACCAACCCGTAAACATTTAATTAACAAATTAGACCATAGTTAATAATGTGTTATACTGACTTTTCTAATCATTTTAAGATGCATCAGGTCTGGTTAAACTCGGCTCGCTCACACTCTCTGCATTTCCACGCAGGTTATGTTCTGGCTTTATTCAGGCTTATGTTGAGATTGTATAATGTAGTTAGCGAAACAAAAAAAATCATTCTAGAAGAACTGAATAGTGTAGTATTGTTCATTGTCATAAGCTGATTAAATTACAGCGTACATGAAATGCATATGCTTTTTGAGAATCTAAACACTTATATATAACGACAGCGCTCACCCAAATGAACAGTGGAGGAATAGTCTAAAATGCCATCAACCTGAGTTTTGATTGTCCAAAATGCCCTTCTAATTTTATCATATTTAGAAGAAAAACAAAAAATGGGTAAAAAGTAAAAGGGGTATTTATGTCATTCAAATGAAAACATTAGTACTTAATTTTACCATTTTATCCTCCCAATTTAAACTATTTACAATTAAAATCAGTCCCCTATAAACATTCATTAATTATACCTAAGTCCCTAATATAACTTATTTGAAGTCATTCAGTTATTTATAAATTGTAAAAAGACCCTTACATCTAACTTTGAATTTTTTATTTTGCCTTTCATAATTTATACTTTTACAATAAAAATCAGCTCCTCTGTAACATTGATTAATTAAACATATGTCCTTAATATAATTTATTTGAAACCCCTTATTTATTTTTAAACTATATATAAAGCCTTAAAATTATATATAATTATTTTGTTTAGAAATTTAATAATATTTTTTTCTTATCATTGAGTTGTTGTAGTAAAATAAAAATACTGAATCTCCGTGCACGTAAAGTGCGTCGACACCATAATGTAAATAATGCCACTGTGACAAAAGAAGCGCCTTACTACTGGTGTGTATCTTTTTACTGGCATCTCCGTGGAACTACAAATGTTGCTTAAATTCTTGCAGGTGTGCATATTTTTATGTATCATAGGTGAACTACTAGTGGGTTTTACTAGTGTTCATGGATGAGATATCTACCGACCTTGATGGTTTAATTACATACCAAATTGTCAAGTATCTGCAGTAGATAATTTTACTGGTCACAGTTCCCAAATTTGTGGGTTTAAAGATTCACAAGGTGGGTTCAAAGATTTCACAAGGCTTGCCACATTGAAGTCTGACAGAGTTTGCAAAATCAATGGCTAGAAACAACGAGATTTTGATTCGAATATATTACACGAAGATGTTGTTTATCTCTTGGTGAATAAGTAGTTGAAGGTAATTGAAGTGACTTATTTAATTGGACAAAGTTTGTAAATAATGTCAAATTGACGATGGCACTTTATGAACCTGCCTTGTTGGTTGTATTTATTTTATGTATATTGACCGTGAGCCCATACTTCATATTGTTATATATTGGTAGGTGGGGCATTTTATGCCCCTGCCTTATTGATATTTTTGTTTGATTTTAGCCAATTGAATAAAATAATTATACTTTTATTATTCATTTCAAATTTATAAAGCTATTGTTATTGATATGATTATTTATTTATGTATATTATTGTTAGTTGATTAATTATTATTATCATTCATTTAGTTAGATAAGTATCATGTGATAGCATTTAAAAATGTTATTCATGATAGCACATTGTTAAAACAAATTATTGATAACATTTATGTACATGTGATAAGTCATACAACCATGACATTCACAAATGCTATGTTGGGATAACATTATTTAGGGTAACTATGTCAAAAAGATAACATTGAGCTACTCTGACTTGCATTGAATGCTATAGTACCCATGTCATGACATTCTTGCAAAACCTTGAAAGACCACAAATTTTTTGCTTATTTTAATTACAAGTTCCTTCCTTATATATGTTGATTCTTCTTTTTGGAATTATATAATTGAACAGAAACTATTTTTCCTTTATTAATCACTAACTTAAAATTCATCCAAGCTTCCAATTGGTTAGGGCTACCGTGAGCACTTCTAGGTAGCGAGGGAAAGGGGCGAGGGATGGGTGGTTGGTTAGCATATCTGATCCATCGCATAGTTGATTAACTCATAATCAATTCAATCACACATTCTTTTATTTTTTAGTTTTTTTTTAGCTTGACACTCATTAGTTTATACCTATTAGAGTTTGACCTTCATTTTGAAAACTAATTGAGTCTAACACTTATTTTCTGACGGAACCATTAAGTCCACATGATTGACTGGTCAAGACTAATTTTCAAACCCTATTACCCTTACCTTGTATCTGTTGCAGAACCAGAGCTCGTTTTCCCAAGCCATCACTACACCAAATTGGCATTTTTGTAACAATCCAAAAAACAGTAACACTTTTGAGCTATAACAATTCACAAAACAATTTTACACATTTTCACAAACAAAGTGATTCAATAATTGTATCACCACAAATAGTATGGGCTTACAAGTGATGCTATTCATGGTGATCTAATTTATTGTATCACTTTTTTTGTGTAGCTATTTTTCATTTTGTTGACTAAATTTAGTTTTGACTTGAAATTGTTTGGTAGATTGTAATAGCTCAAAAGTGTTATTGTTTTTTAAGTTGTTACAAATATGTCAATTTGGTGTAGTGCATTTAGTTCTCTGTCCTCTGTTTTTTACTTGAAACAAAACATCTAAAAAAATATAGTGAAATGTAGCATCTAAAAAATCTAAAAAAAGTAAATCACACGTCCACACCAAACTCTATTTTTTTTTTCACTTTCCCCCAATCACTTCACCGGGGAAATTTCAGCAGCTTATTCAGGCCGAGTTTGAGCATTGGGATTCGGATCATGTCCATCTCAAGTATTTGGCAACACCACTAGTAGGTTTAGTGGGATGATGTTGTCCTCATAACCAACGCAAAACATTGTTGATCCTCAATTGCAACAGAGAGTTCACTAGCTGGAGTCACAGTTAGAGACAACGACATTAAAGAGGCAGGTATTTGAGGTAGCATTGGCATACATTTTTTAAAAGTTGAATGAAAATGTGTCTTCTGAGTTTGCAAACCTATTCACTACAGCCATACGTTTCTTTGCTTTTACATTATCAATGACATCCATTAATTATTGTATTTTAGTTCAAGTTTAGAGTAATATTGTTGACTCATCATTTCTGGCACAAGACGAAGAAAGCGGGCAAGCTTCACCAACAATTGCAAGACCCTCATCATCTAGTCAAAATGATAATGAGGATCTACATCGACTCTACACTCCATAGCATTGTCTACTAATTTTTTTCAAACACGTGGTGATGGCTTGTATCATTTGCTGTAGTAAATTTGACATGATCTCTAAACTATCAAACTTCAAGTAATTCTAAATATATTGATATTAACTTTGATGACAATATAGTTGAAATGAAGCTTTGTTGAATGATTTTTGTATAAAACAATTGTATAAAACTGTGGGTTGTTTATAGGTTGAAAAATGTTATTACAGGTTAAAATGTGATTATAGGTTGAAAAATGTAGTTATATATGTATATTAGGATTGTAATGATACCAATGACTGTCATTAGTGGCAATTGTAACCGTCGTTAAAAGGATTATCAAAAGGAATTTAGCGGCGGTTGCGAACCATTGCAGAGTGCCTCATGGAATTTAGCAGCGGTTGAAAGATGTCGCTAAAAGGCAAAAAAATGGATTGTTCATCAGGTTTTTCTGACGAGTGTAACCGTTGTAGAGTGCTATCATTTGCCATTATTGTCTCATATTTAGTGACAATTTGTTACCGTCGTTATATTGTATTTAGCGACGGTTATGTCAGCATTTACCTAAAACCATTGCTAAATGACCTAGTGACGCTTTTAAGTTGAGTAACCGTCGCTGTTTTATTTAGGACGGTTATAACCGTCGCGAAATGCCTTTGGCCCTTGTTGCTAAACTATTGTTTTCTCGTAGGCAATCGTAAATAATTAAAGTCTAAGTGGTACATTCTCAAAACTTAAATATTCAGTTAAAAAAAAGATCCAAACATTTTAACATTTGTTTAGTATCGCTTTATGTGATACTCCAAAACTCATCAGATCTAGAATTTTGAGGTGGTGGTGGTAGTTTGAGGTGGTCCACTGGTACATACCTAGCACCATAAGGTGGTGAAGTGGTGGTGGCCATCGTTGGTGATTGTTGAATCGGGTTTGGAGGTAGTTGTGGAGGGTGGCGGTGACGGTGACTAACTCAAGTATCGTGGGTTTGTTGTGCTAGCTTCAGATGACAGAATGGTGGCGGTGGTGATCATGGAGGAAGGAGAAAAAAATAAAGGTTGAAGAAGATGAAAAGGGGGAAGAAGAAGAAAATCACATGCGAGGATTTCAAAAAGATTATATATATATATATAAAGGTTTAAGGGTTGAAGTTGCATGGATTAGTGAAAGGGTTGTACATGCAGGGTGTGTGACACAAAATTTTCATTGTTGATTTTTGGAACCCAATTAGAAGGTGAATTTTTTGTGGTAGGATTTTTAACATTTTGGGTGAAGTCGTGATGCACCCCCATCAGTTTGTAAGCTTTTTTTTGGGTCAAGTAATAAAAGTTTGGCATCCCATAGTTGCCTTTCCTCCCGGAGGACTTAATTAAAAAAATAAATGTGTTAATTCAACATTATCTAAAAAAAATAAAGATAGTTGAGCTTAGCAATTTTTGTTTTAATCCCTTAGCCCCCTCCTACCCTAAATGCATCGATTAGGTTTGACCTTGTGACTTAGTGATACCATCCGCCAGTGCTCAATCACTGAGCCATCACATCTTTGGCGTTGAGCTTAGCAATCAAAACACATTTATGAAGCTTTTCCAATGTACCACTAGGTAGAGCTGCCACAATAATCAGAGCACCATTCAAATAGCTTTACATGGCTGGGAATATGTCCTCAAGAAAACCCAAATAAATGTAAAGAAAATAAACAGATAAGTGTTTTTCCCATGAAGATATTTTTATTTTTTATTACTAATGCCCAAATGGTGTCTTTAGAGACTTTTTTTTTACACCTTCATGATGTCTTGATATTTCTTGATATAGGGATGGTTGTATCTTATTTCTGTTCTTATCTTCAATAAAAATCTTCGTCTTTGAATTAAAAAAAGAAAAGTGTAATGGGACATTACGATGTTACCCTTTCAAAAGGTTTTCTATCTTGTAAACATTAAATGTAATTAAAGTGTTGCTAGAGGATTAACTTTGAAAATGCATCACTCCGTCAAAATATTGCTAGCTTCCAATCAATGAAGTTTTCCCACGAAGAGATTTACATGGCAATAAAAGTAAAAATAATAAATATATATTATTTTTATATTTAGGAATCAATGTACACATCATTTTCTATTATTTTACAATAATTAGTGTTTTTTTAATTCATTTCTTTTTTAGACAATGGCAAGCTGGTCATTTCACATGGTTGGTAAATTTTACTATTTATCTTACATTAAAATTGGGGGCAAAATAACGGTTGAACAAATATAGGGATATTCTCTACCGGCCTAAGTAATGGGCAAGATTTAAATAGCCCTTTTTATAATGTTATGCACTTATTTTAGGATCCATTTTGAAAACTATTTCAGTATAAGGTTTAAAATGGCTCCGTCGATCCAATTGACTTTCCAATTTATAGACAAAAATACCCTTACAAAAAGGGACCCAGAGTCAACAAAAAATTAAATGAAATTGTACCCCTAAACAATCTAAAGGGCTATTTGATAAATCAAAACCTAACCCACCTTCTTCCTTCCCTACCACTTGTTTTTTTTTTTTCCTAGCATCCAAAATTTTTCAAAAAGCTTTCAACACAATTAAAACCCCATTGTTTCCTATACCATTAGGCTACAATTACTTCCTCCCTCTCTTCTCTACTAGACACCGCCATAATCACCACCACCTCGCCATCGCCACTTCTCTCCCTCCCATGACCACCACCTTTCTCCCTCTTTTCTCCATCAAGCACCACTACCACTCCGTCACCTTTCTCACCCTCTTTGTCTCTAAAAACATGATACTATCACTTACTTTGGTTCAACATATATGCTCAATCGAGATCGATTCTCAAGCTTATCAAAACATGAAAATTGTAGTATTCTTAATTATCTAATAAACTCAATTTGAAACACTTGAAAATGTTTTGAAATGAGCGAGTTATGGTCATTTTACTAAAGTTGCGCAAATCAGTCTCGCAAATGAAAACGGGGTAGTATTTCTGACTTTTGGACAACTTATATGCTAGATCAAAATCGATTCTCAAGCTCATCAAAACACAAAAAATTTAGTACTATGAGTTATCTAATAAAAAAAAATTAATCACTTGAAAATATTTTGAAATGAGCAAGTTATGGTCATTTTACTAAAGTCGCGCAAACCTGTCTCGCAATGAAAATGGGGTAGTGTTTCTGACTTTCGGCCAACTTATATGCTCGATCAAGACCAATTCTCAAACTCATCAAAACATGAAAATTTTATTAATATGAGTTATCTAATAAACTCAATTTAAATCACTTGAAAATATTTTGAAATGAGCAAGTTATGGTCATTTTACTAAAGTTACACAAATCTGTCTTTTAATGAAAATGGGGTAGTGTCCCTGACTTATGGCCAACTTATATGGGCGATCTAAACAGATTCTCAAGCTCATAAAAACAATAAAATTGTAGTACTATGAGTTATCTAACAAACACAATTTGAATCACTTGATAATGTTTTGAAATGAGAAAATTATTGCCATTTTACTAAAGTCGCGCAAATCTGTTCGAAAAACAAAAGTGATTCAAATGGCCATAACTTTTTCATATCAAAACATTTGCAAGTGATTCAAATTGTGTTTATTAGATAACTCATAGTATTATAATTTTCATGTTTTGATGAGCTTGAGAATCGGTCTCAATTGAGCACATAGGTTGGCCGAAAGTCAGAGACACTACCCCATTTTCAGTTTTCCGGACAGATTTGCGTGACTTTAGTAAAATGACCATAACTTAGGGGTGGGCACGGGACGGGATGGGACGATATATACCCATCCCGTTCATACGGGATCGAGACGGGATCAGCAGGTACCCCATTTCAATTCAAAGGCTGACTTAATTTGTGAACACTAGGAAGCTTTTACTTCTTGTAACTACCTCAACTCAAAGTAAAGGGATTATCTTGACCATTAACAATGAACTTTCAGGCAAAATGTGTACAAAATTTTCAGCATTTGTATTCGTTTTGAACTCTAAACCTTTCCTTGGTGATGGCATCTCAAGGGTGGTAAGTTGAAAGAGTTTCAAAATTGCTTCCTTCATAGATTGCAGACTTGATTTTACCTTCATTTCCTTTGTTCTGAAACACAAAATCTAAAGACTTTAGGCCTATTAGCCTGATTGGAGTTGTTACAAGATCATGTTCAAGGATAGGAGGTTTGAAAGTTGCATTATAGGGGTCATCCCAAGAAGCTTTTGTGGAAGATAAGCAAATAATTGTTGGGCCTTAATTGCCAATAAGGCTATTGATCCTAGGATTTGTACGACATCTGAGTGATCTACTATTGATTCATTCAGCAGGGAGGAGCAAGGATTTGAATCTGGGTTGAAATAGAAAGTTTATCACTGCGCCAAGGAAATAAATAATAAATTTATTATAGTAAGTGAGATTCTAAATAAAAATAAATAATTAAATAAAAATATTAATAATTAATATTAATAAATTAGTTCGGGACGGGACGGGATTGGCGGGATTGAAAATCTTCATTCCATCCCATCCCATTTTAGATCGGGACGGGACGGGATCGGGATGAAATTATTCAATCTCATTAAGACCCGAAAAAATCGGGACGGGACGGGACGAGATCGGGACGGGAACTGGATCGCGGGATGGGATGCCTACCCCTACCATAACTTGCTCATTTTAAAATATTTTCAAGTGATTCAAGTTTTTTTTATTAGATAACTCAGAGTACTACAATTTTTGTGTTTGGATGAGCTTAAGCATCGATTTCGATCGAGCATATAAGTTGGCCAAAATTCAGAGACTCTATCCCTTTTTCATTGAAAGACAGATTTGCGTGACTTTAGTAAAATGACCATAACTTGCTCATTTCGAAACATTTTCAAGTGATTCAAGTTGTGTTTATTAGATAAATCAGAGTAATACAATTGTTTTGTTTTTACGGGCTTGAGAATTGGTCTTCATTTATGGTTTAAATTAGTCGAATGTTATCCTATTTTTAAATTACTGTTTTTTTCAAAAACAATTTTTTGGGTGGTGGGAGTAAGTAAAAAAAAAAAAAAGCTTAATGGTGGTGGTGTGGAGTAGTCGCTGCCACACTATTACCACTAGCCACCTTCCAATACCACCGTATCTCACCATTGCTTAGAGTTTCTCAATGAAATCCCACCCCATAAACTCCGCTCTGCCCAAACAATCCACCCTAATCAAATGCAATGAATCAGATTGAAGTTACTTCTTCCAAACTCCGTACCAAAGGTACACTCCATCCTAGGAGAACTTGTAAATACCTAGAGCACTGATGAGACACCAATCAGTCATATGATTATTGTTGTACAAACTACAAAGGGCATGGGCTAACCCTAGCACATAAAAGGTTTCATCGAAGCCCCAAGCGGACCCTTGCACTAATTATTGTTCAGCTCGTAAGTCGGTTGCCCAGGCCCAAGACACGTCAACCTAAGAGGCATGGATCTTAGGGCTTGGCCTAAGACAATAAGGCCTGAACACAGATCTTAGAACTGTCACAAGCCTGGGATCCACTCAAACGAAATCAGCTCTTAGCCCAATCAAGCATTGGGTCATAAACAAAGGCAAGTGCCAAAGAGACTTAGTCATGCACAGGTGAGATCTTATGTGAGATCTCCTCCCTTCATCATGCCCTCGATCACAATGACAGTTGGGAGGGAACACTCGTTATGAGAGATGGTGAAAGGAGGAAAAAAGGTACGCTCACACATTGCAATTTACATATAGTTTTCACTCTTCCTTGGGTCGATATCTGACTTAAGCATCGGAGTGCCTTTGGCCACTATAACGACGGTCTCTAGCTTAACCGCTGCTCATTTTTTCAGGTTCGAAGATCAACGAGATCATATCTGAACACATCAATTTGGCGTCGTCCGTGGGGACACAATTATAAGTTTTTCCTGAAACGAACATACAAAGTTCTTTCTAACTAAGCAAAAGTATCAAGAAATGGTCCCCAACATTAGATCTCGAGCACTCAACAATGCGGAAGCAGACAACCCTCTGGCTAAAGAACCTCACCGCAGGGTCGAACCGATCCAACTGAGGGGGCAAAATAATCGCACAGCCTAGCTGCTGAGGAAGCCAGGACTGACCCCAACATAGACTAGATTATGCTTCATATGGATCATCTAGCATGGGTGGTGGAGAGATTTGCTCAGGATCAACAGTAGCCACCCGAAAGTGGCAAAAATCCAGGGAGACCTCATACCAAAGAGGACACTCGAGAGTGCGTCCAGGAAAGTGAATACCTCCCCATGGAGAATCAAAGAGCTAGCTGGCAGGAGAGCTTAAGGGACGATGAGGATCACAAGGACCACTCCTCGAAAATAGACCATACCACAGTCAGGAACCTGTTCCGACTGGGGGCAACCAATCTGGATGTCTTGTACGACCACACCATTGATTCTCTATTCTCAGAGGAGATCATGAGCGCCCCACTACCAAAGAAGTTTGTCCCACCAAAGCTCGAATTCTATGATGAAATGTCAAATCCATTAGATCATTTGCGCCATTACCACCACGTAATGGCTTTGAAAGAAAGTTCAGAAGTCATCCTGTGCAAAACTTTCCCCACTAGCTTGAATAAGGTTGAACTGACCTGGTTCCACATTTTCCAGCCAAAATCCATCGATTTGTTCCAGGTCTTGCCGAAGGCGTTTATCACTAGATTTGTTTGGAGCCAGTGAATCAGGAAAGTGCCTCACTACCTACCGAATCTCAAGCAGAAGTGGGGTGAAACCCTCAGAGAATACGTCAATCATTTCAACAACGATCTAATTTTAATCAAAAGTTGTAGCAATGATACGATTCACTGCCTTCACTTTTGGCCCCCGAGAATGTCAGTTCTACAACTTTCTCTCCCTGAAACCCCCGAGGGATATGACGAACTTACTGAAAAGTGTGCAAAAGTATATCACTATGGGGGAGATGTTGTTGTCGTCAAGAAAAGAGAAGAAAACAAGGCCAAGCAGGCCTCCATGACCTAAGACAGGGGAGAGGAAAAAAACACGAAGAGAAGGACAAGTCAAAAAGGAGGAAAAACGAAAACAGGATTGGGTCTGACAAGGTAAAACCCGACAAGGTCGCTCATTACGTTGGCGCAAGGTTAACTGAGTACGCTCCCCTCAACTCCAGCTTGGCTGAAATCCTCTCCACCATGAAGAGCTAGGAGAACATCAAGTGGCCTCCCAAAATAAAAAACGATCCTTCAAGGCGTGACAGGAGCAAGTATTGTGTCTATCACAAGGACCACGGTAACATCACTCAAGACTGCCAAAGTCTCAAAAATGAGATAGAGTACTCGGTTTGAAGGGGTAGACTCGAAGAATTCATAAATTTTGACAAAAAACAATTTCAAGAGATAAATAGAAAAAACGGCCTCAGAGGCCGAGGAAAGATTGCAGACGTCATCTACGTCTTGCAATGTACGCACAACGAATCAGACAAATCCAATCGGTCAAGGAAGTAGGCAATCTGAGAGTTGCATACAGGTCCCCATAGCGGAGACTGCCCAGTCCAACATGCCCAGGTAGAACGCCCAACCCCGGACCTGACGCTCACCGAGCATGACATGAAGGGGTTTACTCCCGACAAAACAATGCCCTGGTTATCCCGATTGCAATTTTGAAATGGGGCGTCAAAAGGTTCCTGTGGACACAGGGAGCTCAGCCAATATCTTGTTCCTGGAAGTATTCCGCAGGATGCGGCTGAGAAAGAGAGGGAGCTAAAATCGGATAACCAAGTAATGGTTGCATTCAGCGGTGCCGAAGTTACTCAGTCGGGAACATCAACCTATCTGTAGGAGCAGGGGAACCAGTGAATTTCCTTATGACAGAGTTCATCGTGATAGACGCCCCTTCCACAATAAACTGGAAGACCATGACTCCAACAAATGGGGCAGTGGTCTCCACACGGCACCAGTGCCTCAAGTACCCTATCAATGGAGAGACATGAATTATCAAGGGATAACAGTCTTCCATCAGATAATGTCATTATGTGGCGATGAAGCTATCAGGTAAGTAACCACGATGGCTCAAGCCCCCTGAAGAGGGATCAACCAACAAGGCAAGGGTTTACTATTAAGGAGCATCGAGGATAACATGTAGCACTTTTGAAGCATATCGACAAAGGTAATCTCTTTAAAAATGACTTTACTCCACACTCAATTCCTTCTATAGGGGAAGACCCCGATCCTAATACGAGGGACAAATGGCACACAAGCGGCTGAGCCTAGCCTCACTGAAGGCGACGATGACTCGCCGCATAAGTTACCTAGTCTGCCTAAGGAACCAAGGTATGATGCGGCAGGTCGAGCCCAGTCCCTGAACAACTCACCACCCGACAAACCCTGATATCCTAACACGAAGACCAAAATGGTGCACAAGCGGCCGTGCACAGTCCTATTCAGGATGTCGAAAACTTGCCGTATAAGTGGCCTAGTCCATCTCAAGAGCCAATCCACGAACAGTTCACCGCAAGCGGACCAAACTCGTTCCCCGGACAGTCCACCGCAAGCGGGCAAGTCCAGTCCACGAATGACTCACCGCTCTTAATAGCCCAGTCTGATCACATGATCACGATGACACACATGCGAACCAGACCCAGTCCACGGATAGTCCACCGCAAGTGGGCGAGCCCGTACAATTCACTGCAAATGGGCGAGTCCAGTCTACGAATGACCCACTACTCCTAAGATAACCGAATCCGACTACGGGGACCAAAATGGCGCACAAGCGGTCGAGCATAGCCCCAAGGTGATGATGGCTTGCAACATAAGTAACCTAGTCCGCCAAGATGGCATAAGAGACTCCTTCCCAATGCAGATCCTCTCAAGGACTGAGCCCAAAGAACTACAGGGACCTAGCTCGTTCAGGCAAAAATGGTTCCTCGGCAACCCAACTCTTGTTCAAAATTGGGGCATATTATAAAGTCTAGCCTAGACATGCGTAAGAGATTCCTTCCCAACACAGGTCCTCTCAAGGACTGAGCTAGATGACTGCATGGACCTAGCCCGTTCGGGCAAAGATGGTTCCTCAACAACTGCTTAGGATTGATGTATATTATGAAGTCTAGCCTAGAAAGGCATGAAGACTTCCTCTCAGTTCATGTCCTCTCAAGAACTGAAGCGGATGAGTACAAGAGCCTAGCCTGTTCGGGTAGATATGGTTCCTCAACAACTCAACTCATGTTCAAGATTGAGGTATATTATAAACTCCAGCCTAGACATGCAAAGAAGACTTCTTCCTAAATCAACTCCTCTCAAGGACGAAGCGTTAGAGAAATAAAAGAACCTAGCCTGTTTGGCAAACATGTTTCCTCAGCAGCCCAACTCCTGTTCAGGATTGAGGCATAACATGAAATCTCATCTAGATGGGTGAAGATGACTTCTCCTCATCTCAAATCCTCTCAAGGATTGAGCAAGATATGTACACGAACCCAACTGTTCGGCCAAAGAAGGTCCCTCAGTAACCCAATTCCTATTCAGGATCGGGGTCTAAATAAAAGACCATGCTCAGACGGCGGAGACTACTTCTTCTCAGCTCATGACCTCTCAAGGGTTGAGCTAGATAAATGTAAAGAGTTTAGTCCATTCTGGCGAAGACGACTCCTCAACAACATAACTCCTGATCAGGAATAAAGCATATTATGGGAGCCTAGACCAAAAAGGCAGAGGCAATCCCGCTTCGATTCAAAGTCCTCCTCAGGACTGACAAGACTACAGGTATACAATACCAAATTTTAGTCTAATGAGATATAGTTTACCATGAAACCTAACCACTACAAAGGTCAGAGACCAACGAGGAAGTATAGTCTTCAGTGCAAAGACAACACTTGTACAAGCTCAGCTACTAAGGGAGACAATAATTGCATCACTACGGGAACACGACCCGCATAAAAAAAGGTGACTATCCTACAACTTAACTCTTGCATAAGATTAAGTTATCACTGTTGATAGAATATGAGCTCAGACAAACAAATAAATGGATTCAGTCCAAACTAAAGCCCTACTTCAGGTGGGGGGTAGATACACCCGCCTACTCAGCCTTATCTAATCAAGCATTAGAAATGGCAAGTACAACAACTACTGGCACAAACATAAAGAAAAAACAAAGGGAAAATTTTGTCATTAATAAAAAAGAACATCCTCCTGCAACTCAAAATTTAGAATGGCCTCAAGGCCAGCTATAGGATCTAGAACAGCAGAATCGAAGTTCATCTCCGCGACAGGTGGATCAGCCTTAGGGCCACTTTGCGGGGAAGAAGAAAAACAATCCTCATTCTCAAAGCGGCCAAAAACCACCTACCTGTAGGCGAAAAAGTCCCACTCTGCATGATCTTGTGCAATGTAGTCCAGCAAATCCAGCTTACCAGCAACAACCTTGCTGAAGTCAGTAATCTCAGCGGCATCAAGGAACTCATTCTCCTTGGTTGCCTACTGCGCCTAAAAGCCAAACAACTCTCCATGCACTCTGGACATGCCACTCTCGCAGTTTGCCTGCAAGCGCTTTCATAACTCGACTTGCACGCTCGGAGTCCCGCTCCTGAGTAAGCTGGGACACTTGTAGCAGAACAACGTCATAAAGTTCCTTATGTTAAGAAAAATCAGCATGTTCGTGATCCAAAGCATTCTAGATTTCAGTAGTAGACTTTTGGGAAGATGCCAGACGGTCAACAACCTCCATCTGCTCAATTGCCAATTTGTCTCGATTTTCTCGAACTCCCTTGAGCTAGGTCATCAAATCGATCCTGGCATCCAAGGCCTCATCCAAACTCTCATGAACTCCTTTCAACCGGACCTCCAAGTCAGCCTGCACAGTCAAAACCTTATCCTGACTCTCGTGGGCATCCCACAGCTGAGCCTCCAAGCCACGACAGACAATCAGCTGCTTTCCCAGCTAATCCATTTAAAAAATGGCATTGAAAGCTGCAATTGCTACTCAGCAAACCACCACTCCATGTCATAGACTTTTTCCCACACATAGTCCACTTTAGTGCCCAGCATACATCAGGTGTGTCATCATCTGATGGGAAACATAACACATGGTTACAAAGAAGTATAGTTAAGAGGCTAATGACAAATAAACAAGTATTAGCTCAACTGCATGGTATCTTCTCCAACGGCGAATGATCAACCATACGAAAAAAAAACCTCCTCAGAAGCTGCAGGGATTCGTTCCTTTGATCAACCTCCTAGTGCCACACATGTCGATAATCATAGTTGAGGTAAATAGCGTCCCGACCGCCAAAGTTGACGCAAGCGCTGGAATGAAGGACTTTGTAGGCCAGGGATAAGTCCCGCACCCCTAACAACTACGACCTCCAAGGAGGGAGGAAACTCCGTGATTCCTTTCCTTTGAGGGTAGCAGGCAGCAAGGAAGCGAAGTGAGCTTGGGGCTTCCAGAGTAACGAATGGGTCGCAGGCAGCGCCCCTTGATTACGCCCAAACAATACACGCGGTCAATTGCAGTAAAGAATGGGGTGTCGATCCCACGAGGAAAAACGATCTACAAAACAAGGTTAAGGAAAACAAACTATGCGAAACTAAAGTTAAGAAATTCTAACAAATTTAAAATACGAAATTGAATTTAATTTAATGAAAATTAAGTTTGGAAAAAAATCACAAGGTTCCAAGAATCCCTCATAGACTTCACGCGCCAACTAGTATTGATTCGCTATGATGACTCAACTACGTGTTTCACATCCCAAACGACGTAATCGGAAAAATAATCTTTTAATCATTAATATACCCTAATGTAAATGAATTTAAGATTTCACTTCTTCTAAGAAAACACAAAGGTTTGTCATATGTGATATCTTAAACTTACGATATATCCGGAGACAATACCGTAATAAATGACGATCACATATAACTAACCTACCGGAATCAATTAATCCTTAAACATTCCACACATAAGAAAAGCGTGACTAAACTTATATGGAGAAGAAAAGATAATCACCGGAGTAATAAAAATCTACGAAGAAATCTATGAAATCTCTGTCACTAAAATAACATAAATTTCTATATTAAATAAAAGTGAGAATCATTAAACATCATTATTCATCGTGAACACTTAAAGCGAATCAATTACTAATTTAGTGCGTTACATCTAGGAGTTCACCTCTTCACCTTGCGTGGGATTTAGTGACTCATGGTGGTGGTGGTCACAGCATCAATCGAGGAGGAATCCATCACTTCCTGTCCGCGCACGAATCCCGAGAAGAACAGCTAAATTTACAATGTGGTGGCTCTTACAGATTCTCGGGGTGTCAATAGCCTCAACTGTTTTTCAGAAATGAAAAACAGTTTCTCCCGCGCGAAATTTCTGCTCTCTGCTGGTTCGTCTTCTCCAGCGCGACGCGACCAACTCCGCCGCTGTTCTCCGCTCCTCGCGAGCTTCCTCTCCTCCCAATCGGCTCCTGTACCTGCAAGAACAAAGAGAGAGGGTGAGGGAACAGGGATAATAACAAAACCGCGAAGGAGGACGAGAAACAGGGAGGTGAAACAGGGAGGTGCTCTCCCTGTTTCGCGGTGGTAGCGAGTCTGTCGCGGTGATGGCGATGGTGCTCGGGTGATGGTGGCGGTGAGAGAGAGGGAGGGAGATGGTGGTGGCGGCTGTGCTATGGACAGAGAGGACGGTGGTTAGATGGTGGGGTTTTTAGCGTGAAACAGGGGCGAGGACGGTGGTTAGAAGGTGGCAAGGTGGTGTTTGGTTAGTGGCGAGAGAGCTCTGTCTCTGCCCAATGGAGGTGGTGATGGTGGCTGGAAAGGAGAGCAAGATCAGAAAACGTGGAAGAGAGCTCCCTCCAAAGAGAAGGCAATAGAGAAACCTAAATAGGGTTTCCCTATTTCCTTGTTAGGCTGGGTTTAGGATTCTAGCTTTCTGGGCTTGGGCTTGGGCTTGGTTAAAGTAAGTGGACCATGCTTATTCGGGTTAGGCTTAGATGTGTGAACCACTCTTTTGTACCACCGCTAGAATCGACAAATTAATCATTTTCTCAAATTTGTCGCCTTAATGCACTTTTATCGTTCACGCGCGCAGATTCCTACAAAAACATAAAAATTGAAATAATTAGAATAAAATATATTAATTGAAGCACTAACATATATAAATTAAGGGTTATAATTTGTAATAATTACATGTATATCAAATACCCCCAAACCTATATTTTGCTAGTCCTCGAGCAAAACAAAATAAAGAATAAAATCCTAACTCACTTTCGTAGGAATCACGGTTGCACTTACCTTAACGTGCAACAAGGCTTTAAACCTCTAGATTACCTCTAGAGGACGAGTTATAGTCTCGTGAGGGTTTCCAGAAATGCTACCCCCAAACATTACTGACTCAATAAAACAAAATCTATTTTCTAAAAACATAATGCAAAAGTGTGAGCATTCTTCTTTATTTTCTTTAGAGTAATTTTCTAATTGCTTAGCATTCGAGAAAAACAACAAACTAAAACTGTCACAAAGGTATATCAATAGAGTACAATAATTTAATAGTATCTAAAGGTTAAGTGAATTTTCATAATCATTCTCAACTCGAAGTGTGTGTGTGAGGAGCCTTATCAACATAACTCTTCATCTCATAGTAAAGATGTGACAAGAAAACCTTTAGAAAAGACGTTTCGACTACAATTCTCTCATGTCGCTCAAAAATGAAACGCTCAGAGATTGGGCACTCAGTTTATATGTGAGGAAAAGAATATATTATGAAAAATGCAAACGTCTCACATATAATTATCATGAAAAACGGAATTTTCAAAGAGTGAAATGAATATGATCTCATGGACCGGAATATTGATTACTTTTGAGAATGTTGAATCAAACACCATAGTTCTTGCCTATTCAATCTCCACATCTATTAAGCTAACTTTCACTTAAGATCAATCAGGTCTTTACTAGGTTGTATTGGGACTTGGATTATGGCAAACAATAATGGACAAAAGGATACAAAGATTTTCTGAGAATGGATACACCCTTGAATAAAACATAGAGCATTGAAGAGCAAATCAATGTTGTACACCATTAACTTTTTCTTCATTATTTTCTTCTTCAATCACTTTTTTTTTTTTTTTTTTTTTTTGAAATGCTTTTCCCCATTGATACAATCCAACACTTTTACTTCGAGGGCGCATGAAATATCCTTTTTTTTTTTTTTTTTTTTTTTGAAATGCTTTTCCCCATTGATACAATCCAACACTTTTACTTCGAGGGCGCATGAAATATCCTTTTTTTTTTTTTTTATTTGCCCATTCCATAAATATATCTCACCGGATACATTCTCAGAAAATTGGGTAAGGATAAAATAATAGAGGTATTACTCCTTGATTGGAGTAGGTATTGGGAATGGGGATCACAAAGAAAAGGCTATCTAAAGGCTCAAAGGGCTGCAAATGGATATTTATTATTGGGTAGGCTAAAAGGTTAAAAATGGTTTAAAGAAAGAAATGCCTATATCACTTCATAAGTTCTAGTTAGTACTAGGACATCTCAACTAAATAAAGCAAGAAGTTCTAGTGGAAAGATTCAATTTTTATGTCATTCTTAAAGCAATCAATAAGAAAATCAAGAATAATGAGATCATCAACGAAATAATGCGGACTCAAGAAAAATCAGAGTGTAATTAATAACCCTCAAGAAATAAAGAATGGCTCAAAACTCACAAGGGTTAAGTCTCCACTATTATTCTAAGGTTTTCTAGTTCAATACTTCACTAATCAACTTCAAATCATGTTGACTTGGCTTATAGTGCATAAATAGTCGAGTTGAAAAGTCTCACGAAATACATCTAACATAAGGATAATATCAAATATCATGTTTTCCACTAATATAACTATGTGACACATGCTAGTATGTGTTTTCTCAAAATTAAAGGCAACAAAATCATTCTCTAAAATTGAAGAGAACTCAAAACCTCTTTTTTTTTTTTTTATTTTATTATTATTTTATTCACCAAGAGTTCGGATTTCAAATGCATTTTCAAGAAGATTTTACACAATTGCCATAATCATCTAAGTATTCAATGGAGATTGAGTAGAACACAAAAATGACTCGGTTTAATTGTAAAATACCTTTTAAACTCAAAGATTTTTGAAAATTGCATAAAAAATCTAATAAACCACACCCCCAAACCTAAACCAAACATTGTCCTCAATGTATAAAATAATAATCATGACAAAGTAAGGCAAAAGAAAAGAGGAGGGTTAGAGTGATATTACCATGGTGAAGCTTTACCAATTTCAATGAAATCTTCCACCAATGAACGCTCAGAAACATAAGAATCATGGAGTTTTCATTAGAAATCGATAAAATGCATACTCGACATTAACAAAGAAAACAAAAAAAAAGGCAAGTTGTAAGTCAAAAATGTTATGGAGCTAACGAGTATGAGTGAAACACAACTAAATAGGGTACTCGAAAATCAATCCAAACTAACAGCAAAGACACACAACTAAGGCTAGGCTGCCTCCTAGGAGCGCTTGGTTTAACGTCTTCAGCCCGACATATATTCTCCCTCATGAAAGATATACCATGAAGTGACGAGGAAGAACATAGGAAACATTCACTTTCAAACCTAGTCTATGATATAAATGAGTCAAAAAGGTTAAGGAATCGTATACCAACAACCTGAAAAGTTGAGGATCAGTCCACTCAAAAATAGCAACCACCTGATGTTTCCTCTTGATAGTGCATAGATCCTTGATGACCCTCGCATAAGTTGGTACCTGTTTAATCACATGCAGCAAAGGTAAGTTAATTTTAACCTGTTTCAAGTGTTCTAGAATCTCACCATGCATTTCTGATTTCTTTCCAGGAGGTCGTAGTGCTTGAGGAAAAAGAACTGAAACTGGAATGTTCTTATTGGGCTCATCCTCAGGGATGCTCTCCTTTGCACTTGGGGAGGTGCTTATAGTTGTGAACGAGCTTGATCCATCTAAAATCTTATCACTCTGAGTAGTGATGGCATTAATCTCTATGACATTCTGAGAGTCTGAAGTAGAGGTTTGTGCCATAAGTTGGCCCTTCGGATTTGCTTGAGGCTGTGACTGAAATTGGTCCTGAGCTTGTATTGTTAATGAACTTGCCAGCCTTGTTATTTGGCTTCTGATCTCCTTGTTCTCCTCTGCCAACTGTGTCAATGCAACCTCAATTTTGTGATTAGTTTTACCTTGTGCCTCTATAAATGCATGCAAAGTGTCTGATAAGGAACTTTTATTAGATTGCGCATTGTACGGAGGTGCAGGGTATGACTTAGGTGGTTGTGCCTGTGGGTGTGTAGGTTGGTCGGCCTCAGACCTCCAGCTAAAGTTAGGGTGATCTCTCCAGCCAGAATTGTAAGTGTTAGAGAATGGTGAGTAAGGCTTCTTGTACATCCCTAAGGCGTTACATTGTTCCTCATAAACCCCTCTCATCTCAGTCAAGGTCGGGCAATCCTGTGCTAAGTGTTCAACTCCCCCGCATATAAAACAGGCGTCCTGTAGCTCAACTCTGGCAACAGTATGTGCGGGCCTACCATCCTTGGTCTTAAGTGCCTCTAACTCCCTAGTTACTCTATTAAGTTGGGCTCTAAGGCTATTCTCTTCCCTAAGTTGGTAAACTCCAGCTGGGAGTGTTCTATCTGTGCTCTCAGTAGCACTTGGACCAGTCCAAGTGTGGGCCTTTTCAGCTAAGTCATTCAGGTACTCAATGGCCTCATCAGGGTCTTTTTGCAAAAACTCTTCATTACACATCATCTCAACGAACTGACGTTCTCTACTGGTGAGCCCCTCATAAAAATAAATGACTAAGCGCCAACTCTCATACCCATGGTGTGGGCATGTATTCAAGAGATCCTTGAACCTTTCCCATACTTGATATAATGTCTCGCTATTCTTTTGGGTGAAGGTAGAAATCTGTCTCTTTAGACCGTTGGTTTTGTGGTGAGGAAAATATTTATTAAAAAATGCTTGGGTCATCTCCTCCCACGAACCTATAGACCTTGGTCGCAAAGAGTATAACCAACTCTTCGCTTTTTCCTTAAGGGAAAAAGGAAAAAACCTTAGTCTAACCGAGTCTATAGCCTCAACTTTGTTGTGAAAGGTGGCCACAACTTCCTCGAATTCCCTAATATGAACATAAGGATTCTCACTCTCTAGGCCATGAAAAGTGGGTAATAATTGTATCATACCCGGCTTAAAATCTAGCTTTGGTGTACTTGGTGCAAACATGATACATGATGGAGTAGCAGTGCGCGTGGGGTGGAGATAGTCCTTTAGCGACCGAACATGATCATCTTCGTGATTACTCATGGTGTTAGAAGTAGGACTTAATTCGGTCTCAATGTGAATTTGTGGGTGTTCTAAATTTGGGACCCTAATTAGTCTCCCTAAGTGGTCTCTAATCCAACTCACTCCCACAATGTTTTTTTTATTTTTATTTTTATTTTTTGAAATTTTAATTTTAATAATTTTTTTTTTTTTTGAAATAAAATAAAATTAAAAATTAAACTGAACCTAAAACCTAAAAATAGAATAAAATAAAATAAAATAAAATGAAAAATGAGCAAGAAAGATAATACCCGAAACCTTCTTTGTAGGATGACGCTTGTTCCCCGGCAACGGCGCCAAAATTTGATTACGCCCAAACAATACACGCGGTCAATTGCAGTAAAGAATGGGGTGTCGATCCCACGAGGAAAAACGATCTACAAAACAAGGTTAAGGAAAACAAACTATGCGAAACTAAAGTTAAGAAATTCTAACAAATTTAAAATACGAAATTGAATTTAATTTAATGAAAATTAAGTTTGGAAAAAAATCACAAGGTTCCAAGAATCCCTCCTAGACTTCACGCGCCAACTAGTATTGATTCGCTATGATGACTCAACTACGTGTTTCACATCCCAAACGACGTAATCGGAAAAATAATCTTTTAATCATTAATATACCCTAATGTAAATGAATTTAAGATTTCACTTCTTCTAAGAAAACACAAAGGTTTGTCATATGTGATATCTTAAACTTACGATATATCCGGAGACAATACCGTAATAAATGACGATCACATATAACTAACCTACCGGAATCAATTAATCCTTAAACATTCCACACATAAGAAAAGCGTGACTAAACTTATATGGAGAAGAAAAGATAATCACCGGAGTAATAAAAATCTACGAAGAAATCTATGAAATCTCTGTCACTAAAATAACATAAATTTCTATATTAAATAAAAGTGAGAATCATTAAACATCATTATTCATCGTGAACACTTAAAGCGAATCAATTACTAATTTAGTGCGTTACATCTAGGAGTTCACCTCTTCACCTTGCGTGGGATTTAGTGACTCATGGTGGTGGTGGTCACAGCATCAATCGAGGAGGAATCCATCACTTCCTGTCCGCGCACGAATCCCGAGAAGAACAGCTAAATTTACAATGTGGTGGCTCTTACAGATTCTCGGGGTGTCAATAGCCTCAACTGTTTTTCAGAAATGAAAAACAGTTTCTCCCGCGCGAAATTTCTGCTCTCTGCTGGTTCGTCTTCTCCAGCGCGACGCGACCAACTCCGCCGCTGTTCTCCGCTCCTCGCGAGCTTCCTCTCCTCCCAATCGGCTCCTGTACCTGCAAGAACAAAGAGAGAGGGTGAGGGAACAGGGATAATAACAAAACCGCGAAGGAGGACGAGAAACAGGGAGGTGAAACAGGGAGGTGCTCTCCCTGTTTCGCGGTGGTAGCGAGTCTGTCGCGGTGATGGCGATGGTGCTCGGGTGATGGTGGCGGTGAGAGAGAGGGAGGGAGATGGTGGTGGCGGCTGTGCTATGGACAGAGAGGACGGTGGTTAGATGGTGGGGTTTTTAGCGTGAAACAGGGGCGAGGACGGTGGTTAGAAGGTGGCAAGGTGGTGTTTGGTTAGTGGCGAGAGAGCTCTGTCTCTGCCCAATGGAGGTGGTGATGGTGGCTGGAAAGGAGAGCAAGATCAGAAAACGTGGAAGAGAGCTCCCTCCAAAGAGAAGGCAATAGAGAAACCTAAATAGGGTTTCCCTATTTCCTTGTTAGGCTGGGTTTAGGATTCTAGCTTTCTGGGCTTGGGCTTGGGCTTGGTTAAAGTAAGTGGACCATGCTTATTCGGGTTAGGCTTAGATGTGTGAACCACTCTTTTGTACCACCGCTAGAATCGACAAATTAATCATTTTCTCAAATTTGTCGCCTTAATGCACTTTTATCGTTCACAGCGCGCAGATTCCTACAAAAACATAAAAATTGAAATAATTAGAATAAAATATATTAATTGAAGCACTAACATATATAAATTAAGGGTTATAATTTGTAATAATTACATGTATATCACCCCTCGGAGCATGGAACTCCAAATATGAGTCACCACCAACGAAAAGCCTCGTGGTGGCATATGGCGTGCTCAAGCAGCTCTTAATTTAGACTACCGAGGTCCTCCACCCGAGCAAGGCTAGGATGCTCCACCTTGAAGGAAAACATCGGGGCAGGAGGGCAAGAAGGTAGACTGTCCAGCTCAGGCATTGTCTCCTTAGAAGCACAGAAAGGTACCATTGATCGGGAAAACTCGACAAGCTCCATCTCTACAATAGACAACGGAGCGAAAAAGGAAGCCCGGGCAGCTCCCACCTTGACCTTTTTGGACTTATGAGTTGAGGGAAGCATCCCCTCCACAACCTTCCTCATGGACAAACTGAAACCCCTTGCAATTATCTTCTTCTGCGTCCCGGAGCGTGACGCCAGAAAAAGAGGCAGTCGGAGTGGCTAGTGCTCGACCCATCCCAACGGCCTTGTAGCACCCCGTAATTTTTGAATTTACTGAATTTTTATATTTTTGTGTGATTGTCTTCATTAAGTGATGGGCATACGTATGAGCTATTTGTTTGTCCATGTGATGTGTAGTTTGTTTATTTAAGAATTAATTTTCTACTTACCTTCCTCTACCGAATCTCGGGACGAGATTCTTTTGAGTTGTATATATTGTAATACCCGCCTAATTAAATAAATATAAAAATTTCTTATTTATTAATTGGGGCATATATTGTAATCTCATTATTTGGAAAAAAAAAGATTTTTTGTTTGTCATGGCTAAATAGGATAAAGTGTGTGTATTTAGCCAAAAATTTGTAAACCCTAATGTTGATGGATTGTTACTCAATTGTATTTGGGCTTTTATTAAACTAATAAATAGGGTTTAATTTTGTTAAAGAGGGTGGGTGCGTTCGGAAGTTCGGTGGGGGCAAATATCCACCCACCTTATAAAGAGAAAACACTTTCTTTTCTTCCTCCTTCCTTCTTCTTTTCCTCCATGATTTCTTCTTCTCATCCGGCGGCCAGAGCTGTGACGAAGCTTCCACCGCCCCAGACTTCTTCCTCTTTGATGAATCTCCTTCTTCGGTGACGGCGACTCTCCTCTCAGTGTGAAATCGGTGAGTTTTCTCCATTCCTTTCTTGTATGTGAGTTTTCTTCATTTTTTTTTTTTTTTGGTTTTGTATGAATTGAAATGTTGAATGAAAGAGGACACTTGATGAATTTGGAGTTGATATTTGATAGGGTATAACAAAAGGTAATACTAAATCATGTCTTAGCTAGGAACGGTTATCCCTTTTTTTATATTTTAGGATTGTATCCATGGAGAGACATAGTCCTCGACCATGAGAGCTCTGTTGATTAATTGGACTGCCATGAAGGAGGAAGATTGAACAATTTTCTCTATCAACCCTATTGATTAACATTTGTAAGGCTGCTCCTATAGAGTACTGAGTTGTTATAACAGGGCTACATAAACTAGGGTTGAACATCATCATTATTTTTCTCCATTATTCCCACTGAAAATCTCATTTTTCTTTTTTTATCAACCCTAAATTAGGTTATCTTTTTGGGGATTTTTCATGTTATGTTTCCTGTTGTTCTTTGAAGTTCTTTCTATATGGTGGGCTTTTAGTTCTTTTATTTTGTTGTTGCTTTCTTTTGGTTATGGAGAATTAGAGTTGAATGGATATTGCAAAATGTGAGACTAATCTCGCATATTTAGTGATGATTTGGATTGGTGAGTTTGATGATTGTGGAAACCATATTTTGGCTGGGTGTTGTTTTTATTGTAGAAGATTGGACTTGAGTATTACATGCAAATGGATGTGGACTTCTTGGTTTCCTATATGAATGAAGTATAAATCTATTATGAATGAAGTATAAATCTATAGGTTAATAGTTTTTTTTGCAACAGTGAGTGTGGGGTGTTGTTTAATTCTTGAAGGTAATATCAAAGTGTCACTTATTTGTTTGGTTATAGTTGTAGCATCAAAATTATCATTACTGACGATTGAGAGTAGTACAATTACCTTTCAAAGCACTCTTAGTTCTTTTGGTGTAAAATTAAAAAAAAAAAAATTAGGATTGAACTAGTGCTATTGTATTAAACATGTAGAAGTTAGGACCTCCCTTTGTGTTTATGCACATTTCTTTTCCATGATTCAACTTCAAAATTTGGTAATATTGGGTATTAGTTAGTATTACATCTATGACAGCATAAATTAACACAACAAAGTCAATGAGATATGATTAGCAGACAATAGTTATGAGATTTATTTTTGAAAGTTAGGAACTTTGTTGCATATTTTTTTCTTCTATTTGCAGCGTTTAAAAATGGATTCTGATTTGGTGCAAGTGTTTTAAATAAATAAATAAATAAGCTTTTGGGTTTGTGTCTGTGTGCTAAGGAATGGAATGAGATAGTCATCACAATGTTTACTGGAGTTTTCGCATTAATAGAACTAACTTAATCAATTTTGCCTGTTGTTGAAAGTTATTTAAACCCTTATTTAGTTTAGGGCTAGAAGAAAATTTTCTAGTAATAGATTTGGCTGGAATTTAACTGAGCACTTGTTTTAGCTTGAGTATTTGTATTGTTATGTGAATTGGTATGCATGTTGTTTTTCATATGATGCAAAGAGATGAGATGTACGTGTGAATTGACAATGTGTCAAATATTACTTGTTCCCCAATAGAATGGTGAATACTGTGGTTGATTTACTTATGGTTGACAAAGTGTCACCATAAAAGAGTTTTGAGTTTTAGTTGATATTTTTTTTTATGCTCTTTTCCACAACTCCGAAAAAAAAAAGGTGAAAAGAAAAGAAATTTGTTTTGTATACAGACTTGCTTGTATACGTGTGATATTATTATGGGTATGCAGACTTGCTTGCATATCGGTGCACCGTTCCATGTGAGTTCGGTTGTACGTGTAGATTTAGGAAATGCTTGCCATGGATCGAACTTCGGGTGAGATGACATGTTCCTCGAGGTGGCACCCCACTTGGAACATGTACGTTCCGAGTGGTTTTGAAGGCAAGGGAGGCACACTTGGGTGAGGTGTGTTCGGCACAAGGAGGATGGTGCGATTGTGGAAAAGAAGCGAGATTTTTTTTTTTTGTATGTGCATGATTACCTTAAAGGAAGAAACTAAATGCTCATTCAACCATTGAATGAGAACTACACGTCTTCCTAAAGGTAGAAAAATGTGTTTGTTTAATATTTCAATAATAGTCTAATATGATTATGAATTGTATTGTTGTTGCATTTATGAGGATTGATAACTCAAAATTTTTATTTATTAGTAATAAATAATGCATATTTATTTATTAGGATGATAACACCATTGCCTCATTGAGGAACTACCTGATGGTGTGGTTATTTATTGTTTGGTTTATTTTAATGTTGTCATGTGCGGATTTATTGATTTTGGGATGAAGATTTCTCACACCAGCTTTATTGCTGACCTAAGTGAGCTTTTGCTTCTTGGGTACATTCCTTTTGGAATGTAGCCGATTAGCCTTTCAGGTTTAGAGATTTTGAGCTGCGTACTGGAGTTCCGCTAGTGAGCTAGCAACGTCAGAGTCTCACCGGGTTAGATTTTTATTTGTTTCAGATGTTTAGTTGTTGCTGCTATTTGTTTATGTTATTATTGAATTTTCACGTCCCGAGTTTTTGGGGAAAACGGATAATCCTACGTGGATTTTGGGATTTTCGTTTTTTCTCGAAAATCGGGGCGTGACAGGCCTCGTCAGAGAACAAACCACTACACTCAATAATTGCAGCAGTAAGTGCATCTGAAAGGGGCATAAGTGGCATCTAGTAGAAGCCGACTTTAGGTCTCTCCTCACGATAGAGAGCAACGACGTCGTGACTCTGGGAGAAAAACAGGTGGCGAGTTTGACATACAATAAACATTACGCCAAAAGCATCAAACAAGAAAAATCAAAGGGTTTACTAACGTTCTTGAAGTTGCGATAGACCAACTGGTTCTCGTGGTCAAAGTACCCAGATCACACAGAAGCAGTACCGCTGCCAATTCTTCGTGTCCTCTAAATGCCCGCTAAAACAAGAGGGCTTCACCAACCAACATGTGCTATAGTTGCATGTCAAAATAGGAGCCATCGAATGAATCAACCTAGTTGTCAGGTGAAGCCCAACAACCTTCGCCCAAGCCAGGGTCACAATCAGAACCTTCCACCCATTTGGCGCCAATTGGGTCGGAGTGATACCATGGAATTACATGAATTCCCAAATAATTTCAGGAACATGGAAGCGTGGACCCACTCTCAACATGGCCTGATACAGAGCTATGTACCCTTCATTGGGGTTATCGAAGACTCACCGTCGCACATGAGCGTTAACCTTAAAGCATTGGGGATCTGATACCGGCTACAAAAGTCGACGAGATACCTCTCCATCATCAGAGACGTTCCAAAAAACTCGATATAGACCATAAGATGGTCAGTGCGAGAATCGAGTAGTCACGATCAGAAAGAAGTTGCACCTAACCCAACTGAAGAGAATTCTTGACAAGAAACAGGAACTCAAACAGGGGAAAATGTAAGATTTTCTCGAATAAGGTCTATATAGACTTGCCTTGTAGGTGAAGCAATCACCAAAAACTGATGGATAAGCAATAACTGCACTGCAGAAGCTGAAAAGGTGCCAAAATATATCATCATGACCTTGCATAGACCCCTACGCACGACTGTTAGTGTCCCAGCACACAGACCCACTAACTAGAGGGAGTAGCTGATAAGACATCAATCAATCATACGATCACAGTTGTACACTTGGCATGGGCTAACCCTAGCACGTAAAAGGCTTCAACGCAGTCACAAGTGGACCCTTGCACTAACTATTGTTCAGCCCGTAAGTTGGGTGCCCAGGCCCAAAACATGCCGACCCAAAAGGCATGGATCTTAGGGCTTGGCCTAGGACAATAAGGCCCGAACAAAGGTCTCAGAGCTGTCACAGGCCTGAGATCCACTCGCACGAAATCAACTTTTAGCCCAATCAAGCATTGAGTCCTAAACAAAGCTAAGTGCCAAAGAGACTCAATCATGCACATGTGAGATCTTATGCGAGATCTCTTCCCTCCATCATGCCCTCGATCGCAATGGCAGTTGGGAAAGAACACTTGCAATAAGAGATGGTGAAAGGTGGAAGAAAAATACGCATACATATTGCAATTTACATACAGTGTTCACTCTGTTGGAGAACAATCAGAACAATGTATAAATTTATTTGAAATAAATAATATAACAATACAAATACTATTTGCATTATAAATTGATTACAACGAAATCAAATAAATAAATCTACTAACTAGTATTGCAAATAGAGGCTTGCGAAATCACTATCTTGAATTGGCGGAGTTGGTATGTCTTGATTTGTAGATAGAGGCTAGTGGATACGCTATGTCCTATAAACAGAATTTGCCCTTACTCGGTGCTGTAGTTCTTTAGGCGTCTGACTACCAGGATTTAACTATCTAATACCAACACCGTAGCATAAGGGTGTTGGCTCTGGCAAATTTACAGAATGTGATCTCTCTCAGAAGTGAAGAATAATGAATTACTCTAGAAAAAATTAATGTATTGAAGAACTCATTTTTCTCTTCAATATATAGAGAACAAAATGGTGTATTGATCAGACACATCCTTTCTTAATTCAAAACAAGGCTTGAAGTGCAAAAGATACATCCTTTCTTAATTTAGACACATCATTTCTTCAAGTTTTGTTATTAGCTATACAAACTCCAACAATACCTAGCATCGATATCTTACTCAAGTATCGGAGTGCCTTCGGCCACCACAACAGTAGTCCCTAGCTTAACTGCTATTGATTTTCGCAAGTTCAAAGACCATCGAGACCAGGGAGGACAAATTTGAACACATCAATTACAAAGATTTATTTCTCAAGCTTCTTTCTTATATCAGACCCAACACTAATTCAATTCAACCAAGCTTTTCTGTTTCTACTCTTTGTTTCTTGCTTGATTTCTTTCTTTTCCAATTTGTTCAAATCTATAGAGAGGGGGGACATGGGTGGTTTTTATGGTGGTGGAAGCTTTTTAAGAGATATTAGCAACAAAAATGCAAAAGGTAAAAGAAATAGGTAGGCAATTGGATGGGTTTTAAAGTGGCATACTTGATTTTTGTAGAGTTACGCACTGTAAGTTTTTTCGTTTTATTTTTTTGTTATTTTTTACTTTGAGATTCGTTTGGTAAAAGTATTTTTGTCTATAGGTTAGTCAGGGCAAGTCAGTGAACTAAGCCACTTTGGACCTCATAATGAAATAATTTTCAAAATTAGCCCCAAACTCAATTACAATACACTAAATAGACTTGAAAATCGAAATAACCATTTATTATTATTATTATTTTTTAATATGCATATTGTACACTCTAAGAGAAAAATGAGGCATATATAGAAAATAGCTTTTTGAATGACAAAGCCACCAAAACAAGAGTGTTCTAATTTTTTTTAAAAAAAATAAAAAAATCCCAAGACAAAAGAAAAAAATGTGATCTCTAGACCACCCTTGTTGCACATCCTCTTTGTTAGATCGTTTTCATTAATTGACAAGTTGACCACACCAGAAATTCATGCGTACGTGATATTCATTCTTCATTATTTGATGGTGCGTTCCTTAACATAGTAAAGTGTTGTTGCATAACCAATATTGGAATGTTGCCTTTAAAGTCTGATGAAGCGAACATGTCACCAAAGAATCCAAGTTCTGGATATTCGTTCCATTCGATGAGTCCAGAAAGGATGGATACGTAATTATTTTGGCGTCTCCCAACAACTATAAGGTCATAGGAAGTTTCCAGTGCTCGAACTGCACTTGCAATATCATACCCATTTGTTACCACTTCTTCTTGATACATATGGCCTTCTTTGAGTGTATAATGAAGTCGGTACTCGTTGATTAAATTATCATCTAAAATCTTTTCATTCAAATCATGTAGTGTGACGTTCACTGGAACAAGCCGATGTACTATCAAATTAACATTTGGGTGCTCAGCCATCCGCATTGCATAATAAAGTGCCTCTCGATCATCAATATCACCCAAGAAGATCACACCGATATTATAAGTAGACCAACAAGTAGCAACAGATTTGGAAACATGGTTCAACCTCCCACGGTCTATAAGAATTCCCACTGAGCATGGTGCCCTGTTAAGCATTTTTTTGTTGATATTTCTGAACTTAGACGATTCCATTATTCCGTTCATTGTCCATTGCTTGTGGAAAGGAATGATTATCAATGATGCTTTGTTATCAATTGCTAGTGTACATATGTCATCGTGGGCTGAAACCAAAGGTGTCATTGTGGTGAAAGGATGTACAATTACAACACCTTGATTTTGTTTCTCATATATTTTGAAGCAGTTAATTATGTGATCTGATGGAGTACTCTTGTAATTAGATAGCTTGTCACGTGGTTTATGGGCAATTAAAAGTGGGGTTGAACGGCCTTGGAGCTCGATAATATGGAGAAGATAAATGAATATTTGACTTCTCTTTGTTGGATTAGACGCCTCTAAAAGGTTGATAATGGTGGGCACATTCTCCTCATTGTAGATACAAACAAGCAAACGCAATTCAGCATTATGTTTAGCATTTTGGATGGTTCTGTTCTTATAAACAATGTATTTCCTTGAAGGATTGTATAGCCAGTAGACTAAAAGTGAGGTAGTTGCTGCTATAGCTAGAGCATACCATACCATTACCGTAAAAGAAGCATATCCAATGAGCTGCATTTTGTGAATAAAAACATAGTATTGTTATTATTAAAGTTCGATCTTAGATTATAGTCCAAAAAGTACAAGAAAAGAAAATGCATAATATAAATTTTTTTTTTTAAGTGAGAAATAAAATCAAACTAGAATCACCTCACCTAAGGCTGTAGGTTGGATGGTTAAGGTTGTGGTGGTAACCTTTACGTCTTGGATTCTATACCCACCAACAACACGCTCACCTTTATATAAAAAAAAAAACCAACTTGATTGGTTTTGGACACGTGGCTCATTGAGTGAGTTCAACTCGCGGAAGTTGCACTATTTTGAGACAGCTTTCTAAGAAGGGCATCCAAGAGTTTTTTTTATCAAAACTAGCACCACCCACCCACACTACGCTCACATATATTAGTTTAGATAAAATGGTAATTTTCATATGAGAGAATCAACATAGCAACATAGTGTTTACGAAACAACACTTACAAGCTCGTCTATTTTCGTTTCTAATTTTGGATTTTGAATTAGTACTATTCAATCATCATCGTCGTCAAATTATTAAATACTTAATTTTTCTATTATTATTATCACAGCTTGATAGTGCAATTTTATAACAAAAATTTACACACGTTAAGATTGATATCATGTAGATGGCAAATTTGTAAATTCATTTGAAGATGGTAAATTGGGGTAAATAAAAGACATTCGTGACTGTCAAAAAACATAAGGGCAAAACTGGAAACTCAAAGGAGCTTTGCTAGGGGTCGAGGGAAAGGGGCGAGGGACTACCCATCCACCTCGAAATGAGTATATCAGCCTTGAGACGCGCGATGTATCTCATCTCGAGGTGGATGAGTGGCTTCCACCCATCCCTCGCCCCTTTCCCTCATGCCCTCCCTCGACCCCTAGAATTTTCGAAACCAAAGTATGTAATAGTTTAAGGTTTTATCTCTCTCTAGAATCTCTTTAAAGGGATATAATAGAGATGGGTTAAGTTATCTTACGAATTTTGAAAACGAGTGACACATTCAGTTTCACTGTTCCTCCGCCATTATTGGAGTTAGATTTTGATTTCAAAGGAAGAAATTTTTTAGGCAACGCCTATCTCGCACCATCATTTCCTCTCTCTCACATCATTCTACTCTCTCACACTACCTACTTACTTTCTCACACCACCATACTCTCTCACACCACCTACTTACTTTTTCACACCACCATACTCTATCCCACCACTACATCACCTATATAAAATTCTATTCGCAGTGGGCACCGCGAACATAAATTTTTTTTTCTTATTCTGCGCGACTTTACTATAATGACCATAACTTACTCATTTCAAAACATTTTCAAGTGATTCAAGTTGTGTTTATTAGATAATTGGGAGTACTACAACTTTGTGTTTTGACCAACTTGAAAATCGATATCAATCGAGCACATAAGTTGGCCTAAAATCAGGAACGCTATTCCATTTTCATTTTACATACAGATTTGCGCGACTTTAGTAAAATGATCTTAACTTGTTCATTTTAAAACATTTTCAAGTGATTCAAGTTGTATTTATTAAATAACCCAGATTACTACAAATTTCATGTTTTGATGAGCTTGAAAATCAATCTCAATTGAGGGTTTAAATTGGGTCGAAAGTTATCCTATTTTTCATTTTTTTTGTTTTGAGTTTGGGTTTAAGGGTTTCAACTTTAAAGGGAGTTTGAGAGTTTTCTAGGGAGAGGGGGGAGATTTGCAAGAGATTTGAATGTGGGAAGAGATTTGGAAGAGATTTCGAATGGGGGAGAGAGGAAGGAACCATTGTAAATTTGAATGGTGAGATGAAAAAATGAAAGTTTTTGTTTATATAGGTGGTGTGAGAAAGTAAAAAAATAAAAAATAAAAATAAATCAATAAATGATGGTGTGAGAGAGAAAATGATGGTGCAAGGTAGGCGTCACCAATTTTTTTTATTGTAAAGGAAGAAATGCTTATAAGGAGAGTTTGGGAGTCTCTTAATTACCTCATTATGTTTGATATTATTAGAGGGTTAGAAGTATGGAAAATTCTAAATGGCGAGGAAATGGGCGAGGGGGTGAGTGTGACCGCTCATCCTCACCCCCTCGAGATGCATGCCTATGCCTTCGATATGCACAATTGCGCAAATCTCGAGGAGAATGAGTGGTAATACCTACCCCCCTCGCCCCTTTCCTCGACAGCTAGAACGACTCTTAGAAGTATACTTAATTTTTTTCAAAAGATCCCTAGAGATCCAATCATTACACATCATGTTTAAGTGGATAAGTCCAATCGACCAATCAAGCTCTTAAGTTAACATATTAGGAAATTTATAACTATTTTTAAATGTGTTAATTTGTATTTGGATCCCATTATTTATATTAATTTGGTGTTTGGATTCAAATTTGTTCAGCTTTGAGTCAAGGTCTCAATACTAGGTTGAATGCTAACTCTATATCCAATAATTAAATGAATTTTATTTTTTTTCAAAATAAGATTAACAAATTATAGATAAAATTAGACTTTGAGGTGCACGTCAGTTTCATGGAAACAACCATGAAGAGCAATCATTTTTATTTATTTTTTGTGACCAAAATGTCTTTCATGTGTTTAAATGAAAATCAAATTATGAAAATTAATTAACAGTCAATGTCTAAATGGCCTCTATTGAAAATAAGATTAAAAAAAAGTTAAAAAAAAATTAATTTCTACTTAGTACCTCCATATATGCCACCTCGAGACCCAACATACACTACAAAAAAAAGCAAAATTAGCTACGGCAATTAGCGACGGTTTTAAAAAACCGTCGCTATTTAAACGGTTTGCGACGGCAAAAAATCGTCGCTAAAATTTCTACTACGGTTTTGGGTACATAAATTAACTTAACCGTCGCTAACCGTTTAGCGACGGGTAAAAATTGTCGCTAATACGAACATTAGCGACGGCATTCCGACCGTAGCTAATGTTTAGAAATTTTTTCGCTAGCTACGGTCCAAAAACCGTCGCTAACGTGATTTTTTTTAAAAAAAATTTTAAAAAACAAATCAGCGACGGCCATACAACCGTAGCTAATGTTTCTGTGATTTTAAAAAAAAAAATATGTGAAAACACCTTAGCGACGGCTTGAAAACCATAGCTAATGTGATTTTAAAAAAAAAAAAAAAAAAAAAAAAAGCTTAGCGACAGTTTTCTAACCGTAGCTAACATGATTTTAAAAAAAATAGTAAACTAATTAGCGACGGCATGAAAACCGTAGCTAATGTGATTTTTTAAAAACAAAAAAAATTTAAAAAAAAGCTTAGCTACGGTTAGAAAACCGTAGCTAACATGATTTTAAAAAAAATAGTAAACTAATTAGCGACGGCTTGAAAACCGTAGCTAATGTGATTTTTTAAAAACATAAAAATTTTAAAAAAAGCTTAGCGACGGTTTTCTAACCGTAGCTAATGTGATTTAAAAAAAAAAAAAAAAAAAAAAGCTTAGCGACGGTTTTCTAACCGTAGCTAACATGATTTTAAAAAAAATAGTAAACTAATTAGCGACGGCATGAAAACCGTAGCTAATGTGATTTTTTAAAAACATAAAAATTTAAAAAAAAGCTTAGCGACGGTTTTCTAACCGTAGCTAACATGATTTTAAAAAAATAGTAAACTAATTAGCGACGGCTTGAAAACCGTAGCTAATGTGATTTTTTAAAAACAAAAAAATTTAAAAAAAAGCTTAGCGACGGTTTTATGACCGTAGCTAACATGATTTTAAAAAAAATATATAGTAAACTAATATGCGACGGTAATACAGCCGTAGCTAAGATTTTTTGTGATTTAAAAAAAATATTAAAAGACATTAGCGACGGTTTGAAAACCGTAGCTAATTTGATTTTTTAAAAACAAAAAAAATTAAAAAAAAACTTAACGACGGCATTGTGACCGTAGCTATGGTTTAGAAATTTTTTGTTAGCTACGGTCCACATACCGTCGCTAATGTGATTTTTAGAAAAAAAATATTATAAGAAAACAACGTACCGACGGTTGTAGGGTCGTAGCTAATGTTTAAAACTGTCGCTAATGCATCATGCCGTCGCTAAATTAATAAAAAATTAAATTTTTTTTTATTAAAATCAGTTAGCGATGGATATTTTACAATTTAGCGACGGTTATATCCCGTGGCTAATTAGCTACGACAGTTTTGCCGTCGCTGAATCAATTAGCGACGATAAATCTAGCTACGGGACAGCGACGGATGTGGTGCCGTCGCTGATTCCTTTTAGCTACGGTTTTAGCTCAATCAGCGACGGTTTTTAGCCGTCGCTAATGTCCATTTTTTTTGTAGTGATATATAATTTATGTTGGGGATAGCAGAAATTCTAGAGAGCGAGGGATCCCATCTATCCCCTTGAAATAAGCAAAATCACTTTGAGATGCACGACATCGCTTTCCTCACCCCTTACCCTCAGTCCCTAGAAGGGCTCTGGGGATAGTGATGACAAAGGTCAGAGATGGTTCGCTAGTGCATACCTACACACCTTCATTAGGGGTTGGGATTGGTGGTGGTTGAACATGGGGTGATGGCCACTGATGATGGATTTAGGAATGCGGTGATTGATGGTGGGTCACTGATGGTTGCAGCCGTGAAGGAAGAAAAAGAAGGATTGAAAAAAAAAATAGTGATTCTACACAACCACGAAATGGGCGAGGAAATGAGCGAGGGGAGTGAGGTGGCAGGGGTGGGAGCCGTTCGCGCGAAAAGTCAACGCATGCATTTCGAGTGGGGTGAACGGCTCCCACCCCGCCACCTCACTTCCCTCGCTCGTTTCCTCGCTCATTTCCTCGACACTTAGAATTTCTGAAAAAAAAATGAAAAAGGGGAAGAAGTAGAAGGGTCGTTTGCAAGGATTTTAAAAATATGCACTAAATATGTAATAAATAAATTTTTTTTTATCTCAAAGATGAGAGAGAAGTATTGTTTTGAAGACAACATTATTAAATTAATCAATCTTGATAGCTAATTGATCTACCTCATGAATTTCTATGATCATCATGCCCAACCATGAACCAACGAAACAATTCGGTGAATCGGGCCCCTAAATTTTTTTATTTATTTGTTTTTTTATATTTTAGGGATCCTAAATGGTTGATATTATCTATAAACAGGGAGCCCCATAATATTAACATTATTTGTTTGTTGTTTAATTGGTAATTGTTTGGTTACGGGTGTGCATTGTGTGGTAATTGTCATGAATTCAAACTAAGGATTGTGATTTTGTTTACCGAGCTCATTTCGGTCTTCTGATTTTAAGAAATATTTCGAAAAATATTTTGGTGTGTAAAGAAAAAATATAAAAATTTTGAGAATACATATAATGAATTTCGAGTATATATGAATATGTGATGAAAAAATAAGATGCAAGAAAAGAAATCTATGAAACAAACATGCAATCAATATATACTTAGAAAATTAGAGGATAATTAAAATCAATATATAAGTAGAAAAAATGATAATTAGAAAATCAGGGGGATGGTTTCAAAAATCAAAGAATAATTAGAAGAATTGATAATACGAAAAAACCCCAAAATTCATGAAAAAATCCTGAAATCTTTCGAAAAATATGTAATTTTTGGTAGTTTGTTGTTGTATTTTTACGGAAAAAAACCTCAAAACTCTCAAATTCTTCGCCATTTTTCTTTTCGTACTTCAAAATAACAAAAATTCTCGTTGAAATTTCGCGAAATCACATTCCTTGATTTTTTTTATTTTTTATTTTTAACTTTTTTAATGCGAGAGAATGCCAAGTTTGAGTTACATCCCTACATTCCTTGATTCAAACCCACTCTTTGTACTTTTGAATTTCGTTTTCTTTTTTCTAAATTGTTGATAGGCTACCCGCATTGGGTCCCTAAAATCTCAGGGTCGGCCGTATGATCATGTCTCTTGTTAAATATAAATTTGGTAACACTCTGAGAACCACCACCTCCACCTCATAGAGAATCACTCGCACCAAACCAGACTAGATGAATCCTATTATGCCACGGGCACTTCTTTATAATTAACAATTATTTTTTTTTTTTTTTTTTTCTTTCATGTTACAACAAAATCAACTACAATGGAGAAGGGTCTAAAAATTATTGATGTTTTTATCTACTTAGAAATTTCAAAATAAATTGATATTTCTTGGACATATATTAAACTTATAGACCACTTAAAAAAAATTGTTTGGAGTTTAATAGCAAGGATAGATATGTACACAAGTTAGAGAATGGTGAATCATTCAATTTCACTATGAACTTGTACATCTAATGGGTGTGTAAATTTCTTTGTCAAAAAAATTTGTCCCCGAATCCCATCCCATCAAAATAATGTTAAAAATAAAACTATAGCTCTAGTTGAATTAATTAGATTATGCTTATTTGGGGCTAACGCCATTGCAAGTATTTTTGTTGTTGTGCTTTTCATTTTTTTCCCTGCATCCGTGTACTGTTTTTTACCCAATCGCATTAGACCGTTCACTACATCAAATGAGCAATTTTGTAACAACCGCCAAACAATATCACTTTTGTGATGTAAAAGTCCACCAAACAATTTCAAGTTAAAACTAAATTTAGACAAAATTTTGAAAAACAGTTTCACTATTAGTTCATGGTTTGATACATTGTATCACTTCATTTGTGAAACTAGTTGGTGAACTATTACGACACAATAGTAATAATTTTTTAGGGTTGTTACAAATATATCAATTTGATGTAGTGATTCTTCAATTTAATTAACTCTCCTATTTATTAAGATGGTTAAAATAACTAAGAAAGAAGGAGCTTGACAACATACCTCTCTTGTGGCTGCATCGCCATAACTTGCGAGATCAAATATACCTAATGTAATCAATATTAGGCCAAGTATGACAGCATCTGTGATGGGTATATGGTAAACGATGAGGCAAGGAATGATAGCTCCGATGAACTTTCCAAATGAACCAAGTAATGAAACTATCAGGATCCACTTGACCGTGTTTGGATTATATTGAAAGTATCTAAAATTTGTGTTAGCACCAACGTATAGGAAGTAGATTGGCAATAGAAATCCTGTAATAGGACATTCTAATTTATACATCAAGGCCGACCCAACAGGTTCTCCATCTGGTATGGCCAAACCCAATAGCATAGGTCCGAATAAGCAATGCAAGCCAAACATTTCCCCCATATATCCCGTTCCGAAGATCATAAGAAATATAGCAACTACGTGAGCATCCTTTATGGTCTCGCCTCTTGGAGTATGTTTGATAACCCAAAGCACATACCTTCGAAGTACAACTGCTATGAATATGATGATGACTAAAGTGGAAAGCAAGAAATATAACTCTCCATAATGCACTTTCTCTCCTTCATCGGCTCTTTGTTGTGCCACAGCAAGTGAAATTGATACCGTCAGCCAGCTAAATAAACCATTGATTCTCGATACAGAAGTAGCTAAGCGCCCAAGCTCCGTATTAAGAATCTTGAGATCAGTCAAAAAGCAAGTGACGACATGAAAAGAGGTCATAGACTGTATTATTGCAATTAGGAGCATTTCGGTTAGTAGTATGTCATCTTTGTGACTTTCAGAAGAACTCAAGATAAAAGAGAAAAGAACTGTAAAAATCATTGGAGTTATAAAGGTTGAGATGGCTATGACCCATGCTTTTCTTGACGACTTCTTTATGGTACCCAAATCCATTTTCACTCCCACTAGGAAGAGATAAACCATGACTCCAAATACTCCCATAGTTTTAAGTTGATACATTGCATAAGGTGGAAAGAAAGTAATGCTATACCAGTCATTTACTCCCAAACCACTATTTCCCCATATGATACCAGCCTGCCATGAGATTATCAATGTTATTTAGAAAAAGTGATCAGTGTTGTTACAATGACGTGATGTATAAGATAGATCTTTAATTGCATAATGTAATGATGGAAAAAATTATAAAAAAATGAAACAATAAAAATAATCCAAGTTGCTATTAACATGGGTGGCATATACCGTTCATCGTATACAAGGTGTAATTTGTTTTGATGCTCAGCATGAATGTTGAAAATGCAGCTAAAAAGTCCAATCATATCTTTCAGCTCTATATTTTTGTGAAAACGAAAGTCATTCACGAAAAAATGAAAAGTGCAGTTGTTGCATTCGTCCAGGAATATGTATAGAAATAAAATGAAACATTTATTCATTGAAGGTAGCCTTGCCTACGGAGTTTGGAACCATGCCACTTTGAGCCCATATTAGCTAGATATCCATGTTGGGAGGTTGGATAGGCGCGACTTGACTTGCTTATATGAGAATGTTTATTTTATAGGAGATACTGTAAAAAAAAAACTGACTAATTTATATTATAGTTCTAATTCCAACCTATTTGCGGGGCAGACCAAGGATCTTAAAAACAGGTCTAATTGTTTATATAGCAAAATGTAACGATTGAAAAAAATTATCAAAAAATGAAAAAAATCAAAATAAAGATATTCCAAGATGCTACTAGCATGCATGACATATACCATTCATCATAATTTGTTTTGATGCTCGGCATGAATGTGAAAAATGTAGCCAAAAAGTCCATTTCTATCTTTTAGCTCTATATTTGTGAAAACGAAAGTCATTCACGAGAGAATGAAAAGTGCAGTTGTTGCATTCGTTCAGGAATATATATAGAAACAAAATGAAACATTTCTCCATTGAAGGTAGCCTTGCCTCCCGAGTTTGGAACCACTTTGAGACCATATTAGCTAGATATCCGTGTTAGGAGACTGGATGAGGTGAGCACATTGTCAAAGGTCTGGTTTCATTGCGGCTGCTGACGAAGCAGTGCTTCTTCTTAGCAATAGTATTCATGTGGATCTCAAATTCACCGTACCTTAGCCATAGCGTGTGATTTCGGTAATTGTTATGTACCAGTAGAGCACGCTCCCAGAGAGAGCGAGCACGTCTGCTTCCCATTGGGCATACTTTACCCAAATCACAATGTTCGATCCTACTCGCCTAATCAGGTCTTCGAACCCATTGCGCTTGTGAAGACTGTAATCTGACTGCTAGCTCGCTGGGATCAATGATCTTATGGTGCTTGGGGGGTCTGATATCAGCAGCATCATCTAGCTCTCGAGATTTTCTTAATATTTGTTCGGCCGTGATTTGAACGGGTGCAATTGTCTTGTTTTTTATCTGTCTCCTACTGGGGTGAGGAAGCCTCACTTCCGTGGCCTTGCGAGTACCATACCCTAAAGAGGGATTCGAAGACATAAACATGCGAAATAGGAGGGGGAAGGGGAAGGGGTTTGCTAAGAAATAGGATAGGGAAGGGGTTTGCAGAGAGGAGGGAGACTGGTTAAGGTTTCAAGGGGTTTGCTAAGAAATACGTGCTGAAGAAGAAGAAGCAGTTGATGAGACTCGGTGGGTTATCCTCCGCATCCACAATGGTTAATGACGTGGATGTCCACATCAACATGATTACTAAACCTGTTGCCTAGCCTGACTCATAATAATTCTTGCTCCTCTTAGGAACAATATCCACGTAGATTTCGTCCTTATTTTTTGGAATGATCAAAATATCTTTTCAATTCTATTATATTTACAAGAAAATCAATAGGTAGGTGAACAGTGACAAAAATAATTTTATATTATACCTAAATCTCTGACATAATTTATTCAAAGCCTTTAATTATTTGTAAACTATACATAGGCCCTTAAATTTTAAATAATTATTTTGTTTAATTATTAATAATTTTACTTATTATTGCAAGGTTATAATAAAATAAAATAAAATAAAACTGAATATTCACGCACGTAGAATGCGTCGACACCATAGTAAATATAAAAGCCTCCTCCTCCTCAAATTTTTTTTTTTAATAAATATAGCTACTAATTATCCAATTTCGACCTACTATTTGCGGGGCAGGCCAAGGATCTGAAAAACAGGTCTCATTATTATCCTTATTTCAAAGCCGTAACTATTTATATTACACATCAAAGTTTTGATATTTTAATGAATGGCCCAATGCCAACAAATGCATTTTGAAAGAATTTGCAACAATAAAAGTGTCACTGAGAGATTGTCAATTCAAGTTAAAAAACAGATGAACATGAATTGAAAATTGTTGGAAGAGCTTACTGAAAAGATTGCTACAGTGGGGGTTAGGCCAAGAGGTTTGAGAAGAAACTGAAGTATGCTAGACGTCAAAGAAACAACAGCGATTTGGAGGAAAATAAGTTGCGTCAGATATTTATGTGTAATTTCTGAGAAAAGGAAGCTTCTTGTTACAGTCTCAGACTTATTAATGCACTCAATTTTGAGGTCTAGTGATGTCGACATTTTTTTACAAGGCTAATGCGATCTAACTGTGGAAATAACGTATGTATTTATATATAAAAAATAAGTTAATATTTGGCAATTCAGGAAGATTAGGCACTGTTTTAGGCCGTGGATTCTTCATTTGGCAGTGATAACTTGCATTTTGCATGGCCAACCTTCATTTTCTCATAGTTATTTTTATTACCACCAACCAAATGTTCCTTTTCCACACCGTCATCATCTAACAACTTTAGCTATGTATCTTTCCATATCAGTATTAACGCACAGAATCTCGATGATATGGCTAATAAAAATGAAAATCAATTAAAAGAATTTTACAATGGCAATTTTGTGAAAAACGTCATTTTTTATTTTTATTTTATTTAACCTCTAGTATGGAGGGACAACTATGGGATCTCTTTTTTTGGTAAAAGACCTTTATTACTTGTCAAAAAATTGATGTACATACTAATGGGTGATCTTTTTTTTTTTGGTAAAAGACCTTTATTACTTGTCAAAAAATTGATGTACATACTAATTGGATGGTGCTTGAGACGACTCGCACTTGACATTGTGGACGCTATTGCATGTGGCAAGCTTGCTGAGGTGCGGTGAGCTCCCGCACGCACTTGCCACTATAGAGTGCAGTAGGACGGGTCCCGAAGGACGTGCTTTGGAGATTACTCGCTTTTCCTCCCAGCGCGCTTGAGTTTGATTGTGTTAGGTTGGCCGTGTTAGGCCAATCGTTCGGGATGTTTGAGTTTGTATCCTGGCAGATGACACCCCATTACGATACAAACAAACCCGAAGTGGTACTGGTGCACGTTGTGGGATGTGTCTCACCACGTTGTGGGATGTGTCTGGGTGAGACACATTCGTAGGGTATGCGCATACCTACGATATGAGACAATTATACAGAATTTTACAGGATGTTTGGCTTCAACCTGATTGCTATACGTAGGAGACTAGGAAGAATTATGAGATTGTCTTTATTTTCATTGCTTGATATCTACCATGTTTGAATCGCGTGTAATGATCGGCATATATTGTAAACTTGTAGTTATTGTGGAATCTGAAATGTTTGTGTTGTTACTTGAACTTTTAGAAACATTATCCTTAGAGACATGGTATGATTTAGACTTTAGAACTTGTTGTTTATTCATTGTTGTCTGACATGTATTTTCCTTGTTTATTATTCTATTATTTGTATTTAGTTCGCTCGCACCAGCTAGCTTTGTGCTTTGCTGACCCCGCAAGGGGTGTGCTTTTATTGGAGTGCAGGCAGTGTTGGCGTTCTTGCTGATCGTGGCGCGTAGGCCCCGGTTTTCGTTGTAGGCGCGTTTTGTGCTTTTTGGTTGTGTCCACCCTGTACGGGTATGTTTTGCTTCCTCTGTGTTTCAGATGCACTATATTGCTATACTAGATGCTTGTATATTGGTTTGTTTTTATGACTCTGGCGGGGCGAATCAAATATATATTTATTTTGTTCAAATTTTATCGTAGTTTTGTTTCCGTTTGATTCTCGTATCAAGAATGTGTTATATTATGATGTTGTGGCCGGTTACAATCCGCCTGTGTACGTGTTAGTTCACGCATCGGCACGCTGCGATTCCCGTGGCGGGTCGGGGCGTGACACCTTCTCTAAGCTTTTTTATAATAACATTGGCGTCTGGTATTGTTCCAATGAAAGTGCCTCCTGGACGAAGTAAGGATGATACATTAGCTAAGGCTCGGCGTGCACGTGCCTCTGTAGACCATGAGTAATGCATGTCAAACTGCAAAACATCATATGCCGATTGACATATTAAAGCTATACAAGGTATCATCAACTTTGAATAAGTCTAATTCAAATGAAATAAAATTATTCTTCACCAAACAACTCACATTAGTAAAGCATGAGGGGCTCCTATAGGAGATAAAATAAAAGAAACCCACTCAACGAGTGTTATAAGTGTAACTAAAATATACACTTTTCATTAAAAGTAAAATGGAATACATGTCAAATATGGCTTTTGTTAATCAACATGAAGAATGTTTGTCTTGACTAATAATGTGAATAAATATGGAATATACATGTCAAATATGGCTTTTGTTAATCAACATGAAGAATGCTTGCCTTGAGGAAGTATGCGGATAACAGAAAATGGACAAAGGTATAGTGACACAATTCTTATTTCATGTACCTGTATGATTTTTCTATCTAAAAAAAGAGAAAAGGAAGGGAGAAAGAATGAACAAATGGTTACAGGTAGCTTAAACAAAACACCATCACCAAGTGCAGAAATGGAGAAAGTTATCAGTTGCTTAAACTATCTAACTACAACAACATTTACGGAAAATCATTAAATAGCTACAACCACGACTAAATAATTCACCTGGCAGCTGCAAACATCAAATGGTGCATCTTCTTCCAAAGCTTTATTTTCAAATGACTTTATACCTACATCTGAATACAATGTGGATCCCTGAATTGTGTTTCCAGTGACTCTGTGGACGAACCATTGCATGTATCTACCCCCTGTCTGGCCGGTTCACTCAAACCAGTTGAACTTGCAGTTGGTGACCTGCCATTTGAAACGCGCAACCCCCTACTAATCAAAGTTAAAAACGTTCAGTTGAGAGCCCCATACGACAAATAAAAAGAAAATCAACAACAACATATAGCATACCATGAGGCTGCAGCTGGAAGAGCAGCAGAGCTACCATTAGGAGGAGAACCTTTAGGATGGCTACCGGGATTCTGTAGGAAATAATAACCGAGTCATGACATGAAATAAACTGATTGCAAAACATCAAGTCAACAAGCAAATCTTGAGTATCAAAGAAACAGGGGTTCATGTTGTTCCATCAGCTGCACATTGAAATTCAATGTAAAAATAGAATGAAGGTCATACATTTGTAGTTAATTTAGCAATAGGTTTCGCAGAAGGAGCAGTGTTGATGACACCAAAATCATCCATAGGAGGAGGCAATGTATTCCTTGAACGCCGTTGCAAATTATTTGTTGAACCCTGTTCCTAGAACGAAAATAAGAGATTATGATTCACATCATCATTTGATGAAACCAATGTAAAGAAAATCAAGGTAGTAGAAGTAACAGAAGTGCAAAATGAAATGGTCTCAGATACAAATACAACAACAGAGTAAGCTGAAGGAAATTAACACAAAGTTTGTGTATGGATTGTTTTATACCTTGAATATGCTGAAATTATCTCATCTTTAGTAAAACTATCTTCTTGGGTGCCAATTTCATGCAAATATAAACAATCTGGATTGCTGCAGGTCTGGACCAACAGAGATACATCTGTGTATAATTGAAATTCCTCACTCTTAAAGTAAAACAATTAAAATCACGCAGTCCATTTCTATTACCAAACTCTAGATCAAAAGGCAAACATTTTAGCATGATTAAATCACCATTCAATCGAAGAAGATACAACAGTTAATTGTGAATGCCCCCAAATAATCTCATATTCCTATATAGAAAAATATCCATGCAATCCTAACGAGAAAAGCTTGAAATTCACTAGAGTAACAGAAGCCAGGTTCAAAAGGAAGGAAAGAAACAAGATAATAAAGTACTTGGGTGGCTTCATAATGTCCAATAGTTATCACATGAATGTAAGTGTCCAGACAATACCATAGTGACTCTTTGACTAATACAAAAATCTCTCAGATGAATTGGGCTTAATAAAGAGTCACGATATTTTTTCGGTGCCTCAACCGCATAGTGAATTACAGGAAATAATATACCAGATGCGAGTCAACTCTATAATACCAATCCCGGCCATAAAAGTGAGAATTCTGATTTGTACGGTAACTTGAACAAAAACATAGTTATTTGTTTAAAATGATATGAGTATAACAATAAGCAATATGTGAGAATGATACTTCCATCTTTGAATTGTCCAATAGTGTGGCATAATAAAAAATAAAAATAAAAACTCAAAATGATTACAACTGAACTTACACACTACATGTGTTGTTTGGAGAATGTTGAATAGCGCCGCCGGCAGTCCGAGCAATAGACACTTTTAGAACCAGCAGAATGCATTTATTGCCAATTCAATACTCAGCTTGCAGAACAGTAGATTTAGAAGGTAAATTATAGTAAAATTTTCCGTACCTGAAGCCTGCAAAGTCAGGAGAAGAATAGACTCTAAAGAATTCTTTGATGTCATCAACCATCATAGGAACGTAAACTCCTTTGTATCCAGCATGTCTGTGAGCAGGATTATGCAACAGAGGGCCTTTACTGTGACCTACTGGATTCGCTATTAGGCCAAAAACTTTTGTATCAGCATTTAGATTCTCAAGTTTATAAACGTGTCTCAGACTCTCCAAACTTGGTAAACCATTTACTATTCGATTGCTACCTAAAGCTCCATAGATAAAGAATCCCCCCAAACTTTGGGCACAATAGTTGGCTTATAAGGCCTTTATCTCCCATTGCACAGGCAATTAATGGCACCTGTAGATGGGCATAAGAAGAGGATGAGAAGAACAACATAGAAATGTACTATAGAAGGCCATGGAGAGATTACATTTCCTTCCTGACCTGGCAATGTGAAAGCAAGTGAAATAATTGTGCTACGTCGGTGATGTAGACTGCATCATAGACAACTTTGATTATATCTGCTCCAGTAGATTGCAAGTGTGCAACGATAGAGCTGAGGTCGTCTTTCAAAGGGGTTGCCTCACCAATATGGCAGGATACAATTACTTTGGTTTTAGAGATGTTTTTTGCATCTGATTCCTCCAAGAACTCAGAAGCCACCTGAAACTCCAAGCACAATGTAAATTCATCACCACGTTAAAAAATCCATTTCAGTTTTAGCATGTTTGCCAGAATTTCTTAATAACAATCTGGTATGGTTTTACATCGTTCCAGAATGAGCCTCATGTGCTTCCAAACTGTAATGTAGAGCTTCTACTTTATCAATGACTATATAAAGTAAAGTGTTTGGAGAATGTTAACGACGTATATCTGTCAATGTGACTAAGATAATGGGGGGTGTTGTGCGTTGTAACATTTCGAATAAAGTAGTTTAGGGTGTTTGTCCAGTGCGTGCATGCATGTCTAGGACACATTTCACAAAACAATTTGAAACATGAACTCAAATGCGAGTCCCACACCCTAGATCAAAAGCATTGAAAGGAACCCCATTGCATAACTTTGATGACAGTGAAGTAAATATGCAAATTTCCTAAATGAAACTATACGAAAACCATGAGAACCTACAACTTGAACTACATAATGCATCGGTGACATAAGATCCTATCATCTCAATGACCATTACTTCTCATAAAACAAACATAAGCTCAAATGAAATGAACATTGGTGAAGTATATAGCACCTCAAGATCAACTTCTATGAACTCTGCATCTAAATTAAGAGCCAAACCCAATACTTGAAAGCAAGTTTTCTTCTTGTGGGCATCACTAGATGAATCAAGCCTGTAATATTCAACAAGATTTAGTTCACAGATTTTGTACTGCAAAATTCAAAGAAGCAAATATAAGAAAGTCGTGTCAACAAGGTAACTCCAATAGCAAATCAAATAAAAAAATAGAAATAAATGATGCATTACATCACACCTACATACAAGAAGGCAAAAATGGAATGAAGGAAAGATCGGTCTTTGTTGCAGAATACAAGCATTACCATTTCTTTGCAAAACCTGAACACCACAAAACCAAGTTTCATCATTGTTTGAATGATGAAACAAACAAAAACCCCAAAATAATGGCTTTCAGATTTCAGATTGCAATCTCAGAACCCATTATCACAAAATTCATAAAAATTGTAAACCTGAAAACTTTCAGTCAATTCTTCTTCGTCTGTGCCAACATCAAACCCTCCACCACATCTCTCACCAAATTCGAACTTAAATCTGCTTAACTAAACTAAATCGAAGCAAAATGGGAGCCCCAAATCAACCCCTAGTATACAAAAAATCAATCTCAAAAAATCGCAAACTTTAGATTTTAGCTATGAGATTCGATTCTCGCTAGCTGGTCATCAAAACCTTCAAGAACAAATCCCTATCACAAAGATTTAAACCCAAACACCACCACTCTCTCCACCCTGAAACATCAATCGAATCCCCTAATCCAACATAGTCATCTCCCTCCAATGATTATTCCTCTCACCAAATCGGCAGTCCCAATCTCCACCGTCAGAGTCTGATTCAACTCAACCTTACTTCTCCACCTCCCCCATCCCTCTCCCTCCTCTGATCCTTTCCCTCCTTGGAATTTATAAACAGAGAAGAACTCACCTGAAGCAGGCGAAGGCGGTGGAGCGGCGGATGCGAGTGGCGTCGACGATGGTTCTCTTCTCTGTGTGCGATGGAGACTAGAGAGGGAGGCGATTTGCAACAAAGGTGTCTTTCTCCATCTTTGATCTCTGTCTCTCCCTCGCTCCCTCCCAAGATCTCTCCCCCTCACTCTCTCCCTGATCTTTGTCGAGCTCGATATCTCTCTCTCCCCTCGCTCTTTTCATCGATCTCTCTTTTCCTGGAACGCGAGGGCGACAAAGAGAGGCGAGAAGTTGCACTGCTTGCCTTTGAGGTTAGAGATGCGAGGGAGTTTTAAAACTTTCGAGAGAAAAAACGCGGTTTTATTTTTTTTTTAATCTCTCACTCTTGTTTGATAGCGCTTTTTGAAGGCAAATGTTACGAAAACTTTGGGCTTTTATAGCAAAAGAGTGAAAAACGCTATGACTATATGAAAACTTGGGCTTTTATAGCACAAGTGTCAAAAACGCTATGACTAATTGCTGTCAATAGGAAACTGTGGTGTAGTGATTCCATGCACCTCGAAGCTTTTCTTCCGTTAAAGAAACAAGAGTATCATCAGTGAGTGATCAGATTACATCTCATTGGGGTATAATACTATCCAGTATTCCCTTCGTAAAAAGCTTTTGTCATACCTTTGTTAAGCACTTCTGCCTCTATAACGAACAATAATGGGGACAAGGGGTTCCCTTGTCGAAGCCCTCTAGAAAATCTAAAGTATCCTTCATATACTCCCTAAAGCAAAGCTAAAAAACCACACTTAGTGATACAGTTGGAGATCAACAAACAAAACATGTTATTGAAGCCAAATCTCCTCAAAACCTTGAATAAAAAACTCCACTCCACACTATCATATGTTTTTTTCATGTCAAGTTTTAATATAACATTTTCACCAAATGTTTTTTTTTCCCAATATCATGAATCATTTTTTTAGCCAAACCAATTTTTTCATAAATAAGCCTCCCATTAACAAAAACTCCCTGCTCATGCGACACCAAATCTAGTAATACAACCACTAGACAGTTACATAAAATCTTACTAAAAATCTTGTACACCATGCTACAGAGACTTATAGGGAGAAAATCCCCAAAATGGGTTGGGAATCTACTTTCGGAATTAGAGCTATGAAATTCAATGTAAGAACCCCTGGTAATGATCTCCTTGACATGAAGCTTTTGGCTGCTTCCAAAATATCAATTTTCACTATTTGCCAACAAACCTGAAACAAAACTGGCAGTAAACTCATCTGATCCAAGGGCACTATCCTGAGGGATATTGAACACTGCTTCTTTAAATTCCTTCATCTGAGGCATTCTCACTAGATCTTCATTTTCTTCCTTGAGATGCATTCAGGAATGCAATCTAAAAATTCAGCTTCTTGCCTTGGCTCCTTGAAAGGAGAGCATGTGGTATAAAAACTGATTTGCTTCCTCTAAAATTTTCCTCTGATCAAATATAACTGTTCCATCTGGGAGTGTCATTAATACTATCTCCTCTTTATCATCCTTCTCCTTCGAAAGTTCATTTTCTTGCAGATTTTCATCTTCCTCCTCTAGAACATGAAAATAGTTATTTTTCAAAATAGCTATTGGCTTCCTCATCACATCCCCCTGCATCACAGATTGATCACTTTGAACCTCTTTCACACAGTCGTTCTTTGCCCTGCTAGTGCCTAATAGAAAATTTGCCTTTTATTTTGTTGTGCCAGTTTTTTCCTACAGTATATTTTAATATGACCAATTAATGGGCAATAATCACAATGCTTAAAACCTGAAAAAGATAGTTTTTGCTAGAAACCCATGCTGCCTGTGAAATTGATCCAGATTTTTTAGGAAGAGGGGTTAAGTTATTAAGTTCCATACACATCCTTGCAATATTTTGGTCTAGTGAGCCCTTTTATATCGTCATCAATCCGTAAAAATGTCGCAAAAGAATCCCTAAAAAGTTTCAGAATCTTATGATGAAAAAACCACAGCGGCAACCCTGGCATTACCCAAGTAAGCACTTTGATCGGGTCTACCTTCAGACTGAAATCTTGATGCCAACAAAACGCTTGCTCCCCCTGTGTTAGTGGTACTGCCGGAAGCGGTGATATAACGCTAGTCTGAGCGTCTGAGGTGTTCCCTTGGTTTCCATTGTTACAAGATCTGGTGGTCATCATCTTCTTGAACTCTGAAGAGCGATGATGTTAATGCTTTGTTAGGAACTTTGTCATCCCCAAAGACGGCGCCAAACTGATGTAGTCAGTTTTCGCTCTCTGCTTGATCTTGACCTGCTGACATGTTGACCTCCACAAAGAACGCACGTGAGCCACGGACCACCTTTGTGGTGGCCGATGGCACTCTGATGCTAAAGTCAAACAGGGATCTAAGGAAGGCTTAAAGCTGTAAACATGGAATTTATAGCGTATCTTTGTTCACCAACCTTATTTGCTTCCTAGTTGGAAACGAAGTGCTGCTGGCTTGCCCATCCGAAGCCGATCCCCGAGATACTTGCCTCAATAGGTCCTACGGGTATTGGGGATGGTTGTGAGACATGTGAGCTTAGTAGGTTGTAGTAATTTTGGTCCAACTGGCGGACTGTATTACGCGGGCTTGACACCGTTTGGGCCGGATCAGTGATGGATTGATTGGGCTTGTTATGCTTTGAGATCATCGCGACACGTGTACTGTGTAGAAGAGATTTTTCCTACACGACTTGTGCTCCGAGATTTGTTGGGGATTCTTCCCTTGTGGAGTGTTGTCCATGTAGGAGAGTTTTCATGCATGACTTATACTCTGGTATTTGCTTCCTAGTAGGAGTCAATGTACTGCTGGCCTGCTTGTCTCAGGTCAAACTCCTAGATACTTGCCTTATTAGGTCTTACAGTATTGGGCTTAACCGTATGACGTATGGGCTTAAAAGGCACCGCTGATTGGGTGCAACCACCTGGACCTTACATCACCTGGCTTTGTGTTGTCTGGGCTTTGCCAGATTGGCATTCTATTGGACCCATTTTACTCTGTTGAGGAGATCATCATGACATGTGTACTGTAAGAATTACTGGACAATTTAATGTATCATCAGGGGCTATTAATAAATATTTTACAACAAAAACCAAGAAATGTAACCATCTTTGATGTCGAAAAAATAACCCAGCTCGCCTTCCAAAAAAAAAAAACATCATGTGCTCAAAGGACAAATTTTATATCACTTTCTTTACTTTACTATTTTTCAAGAAGTTTTCTATAGAGTGGGATTTAATTTGTACCATCAACGTACTTGAGTGACGTTGATATATTTTATTCGACTATAAGTTTTTGTATCAATGGGTCTAGGGAGATGATAGATAAGGTTTTGATGAAGGTTGGAATGATTAGGTTTCCTGAAGTCCTTTTGAAGTCTAGGGTGGATACTAGTGGTAACGAGAGAGAAAACAAGGGCTTGGATAGAGAGAATTGAGAGAGGTTGTTAAAAATCGTAGAGCACAGAAACAAAGCAAAGAATTGAGAGAGTGAATAAAATTATGTCTTCCTCTTTCTTCAATCCCATATTTATAGTGATCAATGGGAAAGGAAGTCGATGCTCAGTTACGAAGCATGCAGGATGTGCGCAATTGCAAGTGTTCCTAGTGGTGGACAATGTGGGAGAGAGATAACTTTAAAATGACATAGGGTCCATAACGAAAGTGTAAAAATAATTTTATTTAAAAAATCGTGATCTCCATAATCATCCCTCTTTTTTCATCGTCTTTATTGCCTTTCTTTCGCTTATTCACAAGTTGACCACACCTGGACTTGATTGTGAAAAGAAATTGTTCTTGCACATTTGACATTTATTCTTCAATGTGTGATGTGGCATTAAACCCTGAGATAACAGAGTGTAGTTGGATAACCAATATTGGAATGTTACCTTTGAAAACTGATGAAGCGAGCTGATGCGGATTTAACTAAACTAAATAAATAGGTTAATTCAGCCCACTTGTAATAACCGCAAGTGCACGGTGCCTAACTGGTAGACAACGGCAAGTACGGGTCGATCCCACGAAGAAGGTGGATGCAATTGAAATTTAGGAATTATCTAAACTAATTTGTAGGAAATGAGGTTACAGCATTTTTAAAACTAAACTAAAAATAAATTAAAAATAAGAAAAATAAAATAAAAGATAGATGAGATGGGTTTTGTGGGCTTGGACTCACCAATGAGTTAGTAAAATTATTTAAATCTAAATTACTGAATTTAAAAACGAAAAGCTTTAGGGATGAGAATCCCTTGCTTACACCGAATATGTGATCGTTAAAATCCAATTCAACTTATATCATGTTTCTATCAAACATTAACAAATTATTTCAAGCAAATACGCTCTTACCAAGTATTAAGTGTATTTTTAGGGCACACTTAATCAAAGTTTAAGCTTAATATTTTTAGCACATGCTTTGAATATTGATAAAGGGTAATTCTAACTACCAAACATATCAAGTTTAATTTCTCGAACATGAAAGGTGAAAGCAATTTATCAAAAATTCAGAAATAAATTGTAATTAACAATTAAGCACACAATTCAGTGAAATAAATCAAAATAACTTATACAACCCATTTAGTTTGTCACAAACTCGATGTGGTGGTACTCAGCAGATCAGCAGGTGGTCTGAACACAAATCCCGAGACAACTGGTTCCAAAACGCTCTGTTGGTGGCTCTTACAGATACTTGGGGTGTGAATAGCCAAATAACTGAATTAACCAATTCCCGCCTCTGCTACAGTAGCGCTACAGTGACGCTACAGTACCCGTCGTCGTCTCCAGGGCGACAGCGGCGCTCTCCCGGCATTCCTTCGCTCCTCGCGACCGTCCTCGACCTCCAAATGCTTCCAGAACCTGCGCAAGAAGAGAGAAAGTGAGGAAATACCAAGAAAACAGAGAAGAAAAATGAGGAACAGGAGCTCCCTGTTTCAGCTTGCTGGTTCCGTCTCGCGAGGTGGTGGCGGTGATTCTCGGTCTGGTCGTGACGGTGGTCGCGAGAGATGGAGGCAGGAAGGAGCTCGAGACGAAGGGAGGCCGAGAAAAAGGAGGAGCAGGGTCTGTGGCGAGGCGGAACAGAGCCGCGGTAAGCTCTGTTTCGCGAGGTGATTCTCGTGCTGGTTCTCGGTCTGTGACGGTGGTCAGTGCGGAGGTGGTGGCGGAGGTAATGGATGATGGACAGGGAGAGGGACAGGGACGGTGGCAGAGTGAAGGTTTGACGCGAAACAGGGTTGTCACACCCCTGTTTCGTGGTGGTGGCGGTTGTGCTGTCCGGAGGTGGTGGTGGTGCTCGGGTGATGGTGGTGGCGAGGTGACTGTGGTGGCGAGGTGGTGATTGCTGAGTGAGTGAGAGATGGATAGGTGGTGGTGGTGATTGTGAATCAATTTGAGAGAAAAAGGTTTTGATTTTTGTCTAATTCTCTTTTTTTCCCTTCTCTTTTCTCCCCTCTTTCTCACCCTATTCTCTTGTATTTATAGAAAATGACCAAGATGAATAGGGATGAGATTTGGGGATGATTCATCAATGAGGTAGGATTGGGCTTGGCATTTGGTTTGGGTTTAGGTTATGGATTAGGTTATGAATTAGGTTTCGGGTTTAGGTTATGAATTAGGTTTCGGGTTTAGGTTATGGATTGGGTTTAGGTTATGAATTAGGTTTCGGGTTTAGGTTATGGATTGGGTTTAGGTTTGTGACTGCTTTATACCACCGTTGGAATCGACTAATTGTTGTTCCTTAACTTGTTGCTTTAATATGATTTCATCGTTTACGCTCAAATTCCTACAAAGACATGAAAACGAAATAATTACTATAAAATATAATAATCGAAACACTAACATGTATAAATTAAGGGATATATTATATAATAATTATGTGAATATCACGAGCATGTCACTAAACGAAAATTCTAGGGGTCGAGGAAGGGGTCGAGGGAAAGGGCCTAGAAGGGCTCGTCACTAAATAATCCAAGCTCTGGATATTCATTCCATTCCATGTGTCCAGAAAGGATGGATGAGTAATTATTTTGGCGTTTCGAAACAACCATAAAGTCATAGGAAGTTTCCAATGCACGAATTACAATTAAAACCTCAAAACCATCTTTTACTACTTCTCGATACATGTTGCCTTCATTGACCGTATTATTAAGTCTATACTCATTTATTAAGTTTTCATCCAAAATATTTTCATTCATGACACTAGATGATCTCTAAGAACAACAGGCCCAAGCATCAGTCTAGCATTGATCCGGCCCAAGCGGCATCAGACCCGCGCGATACAGTTTGTCAACTGGACCAAATTACTATAGCTTATTATGCCCAAACGTCTCACAGCCATCCCCAATACCCGTAAGACCTATTGAGGCAAGTATCTCGGAGATCAGCTTCGAACAAGCAAGCCAGTAGCACTTCGTTTTCAACTAGGAAGTGAATACCAGAGAATACATTATACGTGGAAACTTCTACTTATGGACAACACTCCGATTAGGAACTATTTCCCACGTATCTAGGAGCACAGTTCTAACAAGAAACTTCCCTTCACAAGACGACTCCTAATTAGATAATGATCTCCAGCAAGATTTTCTTCCCTAAACTATGCTACCAATGGCCTGGTCGAACCAGGACTCCAGCACTATAAATAAGACATGAGGTTGGTGAACAAATGTATGTTATAAATTCCCTTTTTATAGTTTTAAGCCATTCTCAGATCTCTGTATGACTTTAGCATCGGAGTGTCATTGGCCACCACTACGGTCGTATGTGGCTCACGTGTGTTCCTTGTGCAGGTCAACAGGTCAACATGTCAAGGTCAAGCAGGGAACGAAAATCGACTGCATCAGTTTGGCGTCGTCCGTGGGGATGACAAAGGTCCTAGCAAAGCATTAACATCATCTCTCTTCATATTTCAAGAAGATGGTGACCACCAGATCCTACAACAATGGAGAACAGGGGGACGTGTCAAACACTCAGACTAGCGTTGTACCACCGTTAGGGGAGTAGGCTCGCACCACCGCGCCAGTAGCAGTGATGAAGGACCCTAGGATGGATCTGCTAGCATTACATATATAGCAGATCGCTAAAGCAGTGGAAACTCTCACTCAACAAACCCTCCACCTGTCGTTGGAGATCATGAACAACACATACCTCAATCTCCAGATGACAACATAGAGCAGGCACATGAGAGTCAAACCCTGCTAGTTCTCACTGTACTAGAAGTGGCAGTGTAGTCAGCGGAGATCCAACTTTCAAGGTAAAAAGACTCACCACACAGAATAGCCCTCTGTCGAGGGGCTCACGACCCAGATGTGATGTATCGCCTTTTTGTTCCCCGTGGACCACATCATGAAGGAGGCTTTGCCAAAGAAGTTCAACCCTCCGAAGCTTGAGTTCTATGATGAGACCGACAACCCGTTCGATCACTTGTGTCATTATCAACATGTAATGGCGCTCAAAGAAGGTTCTGAATCGATATGTGCAGAACATTTCCTACCAGCCTGAAGAAGTCAGCGCTGACATGGTTCCGCAGCTTCCCGCCAAAATCAATCAACTCATTCAAGACACTGGCCAAATAATTCCTGACACGCTTTGTCAGCAGCAAGTGGATCAAAAAAGGCCCGCACTATATACTCTCCCTGAGGCATAAATCAAATGAAATGCTAAGGGAATACGTCATGCGTTTCAATGATGAGCTGATGCTCATTGGCAGCTGCAGTGATGATACCACCGTTACAACTTTTATAGCGGGTCTGAGAAATGGAAAGTTTTACGACTTCCTCACCTTGGAACCCCCTGGATATGGCAAAACTCTTGAAAGACGCCAGAGGTACATCACCTTGGAAGAAATGAGAACGGCCAAAAAGGAAACCCAGGCAGAAAAAAAGCTCTTCGGTTCTAGAGACGAAAATGAGGGAAGGAAACAAGAAGATGAAGATAAAAACAAACGGAAACGTCGTAACAATAGGTTAGACTCAGGTCGCGCCAAGCTAGAGAAATCTTTCAACTATGTCAGATCCAAGACCATAACCCCCCTCAACTCTAGCTTGTCAGAGATCCTTAATTCCATGAAGAATTTGGAAGATCTGAAATGGCCCCCGAAGCAGCGCGGAGACCCCTCCAAACACGACAACATCAAGTATTGCTCATACCACAAGAAGAGTGCCCACGACACCAACGACTGCAAGAGTCTATGGTACGAGATCGAGTATTGGATTCGAAAGGGAAAAATGAAAGAGTTTCTGGTCTTGGAATAAAGGCAAGACCAAACCGAGGAAAAGGGAGAGGCAGTCAAAGAAATCGAGGAGGCTCTGGGCATTATATATGTCCACGGAGTCAGATCAGAAGAAGAACAATCAAACAAGTTTCGAAAGCGGACACTCCTTGAGATGCAAACACAAACCAATAGCGAGAATAGACATGTGTATTACTTTCGAGTACATAGTTGAATCCTGACCTTGACTTTCACAGATAAGGACCTCAAAGGCGACTGTGCGCCGCACAATGACACTTTTGTCATTTCGATTTCTATTGCAAGGTGGAAAGTAAAAAGGACCCTGGTAGACACGGGAAGTTCCCTCAATGTCTTATTCTACAATGCATTCCGTAGCATGGACCTTAAGGAAGAGAACTTAACACCTTCCGGCTACCCGCTGATTGGTTTTAATAGAAGATAAGACTAGCAGTGGTGGCAGGAGAGCCACAACTGAAGAAGATCATGTTCCTGAACTTCATGGTGGTAGATGCACCGTCTACCTATAACCTCATCTTGGGGATGCCCTGGCTTCATCATATGGAAGCATTGGTCTCCACCCTTCATCAGTGCAAGAAGTAAACTGCCAACCACTCGAAATGAACAATTCACATGGACCAACCAACGACACGAGGCTGCCACTGCACTGCTCTAAAGTAGATAGAATGTTCTCAAATACAGCTGGAGCCTGCCAAGCGATTTGAGCAGAAGCCAGACACAGAAACTGAGGAGAAGTCACTCCTCCCAGATGGGGACGAAGACTCAGCAACAATGGCTCAACTTAGTAGTGAAAGACGGTCAGATACTACAGGAATAGTCCGCCATCTGACAAGACGGGATGCCCGACCAAGTAGGCAAGTCGTGGCAAACGGGAGCTCAATCCCACAACTGTCAGCTAGTGCGAAAAGACCCTCCCACACATGCTTTACTCTTCAATAATGTCTATGGTGTCGGCTAAACTTGACAATTCACCAAAGGTACTTACGATCCAAGCAAGGGCCATGCAAATTTACTTCAGAGCCGGATCAACCTTTCTCCACCAACAGTCAATCTATCCAGTTGTTTAGTTTTCTTTCAGTAGTCAGTTTAGAGTTGTAATTCTTAGGAACTTACGTGATTTGCATTCATTTGAGACATAAAAGAGAATTACGCAAACACACTCTATTGATTACTGGAAAAATGTTACAACATTCACCTGGATGGTGGGTGCAAAAGATTACAAACTACAAGTATCCAAATCTGATGCGAAGTACAGTAAGGATTCACTCAAACAGTCCGACTTCAGAAGAGAACTCAGAAGTGACAACAAAGGTACCCAAAGTAGACTACGGTGTCTGCTAGAAATTCCGCTCTGCGACTTCTCTAGAGAAAATGAGTTATGAGCAAGAACAACTATACGAAGAAGGCAAAAAGGCACTCTCAGTTCATCGCTCCGTTTAATCACCCCGGAAGAACGGTTCGCAAACAACAATATGAGCCTCGCGATGAGCTGTAGACATCTTCGCTCCGGCATCCGGCCTCCCGAAGGAAATAAAAGAGGATAGACAAGGGTGTCCATGAGCAACGAGACATTTGAGGTCTCACAGTGCTGCAATTCGGGGACACTTTTCCCATTCGTGATACTTGGGGGGACGCAGAAATACCATCCCAGGGAGCAAAGCCGCATCTGCCAACACTCCGACCAACCATAAATTAGCTTCAAAAAGTATCCCCCACGAGGCGCCACCAAAGCATCGGCGAATAAACGACAGACTCGTCCCTCAAGGGGAATTATGTACTTCGTCTAGGTAATACGAGAAGAAATTACAAGGTATCAATAAACCAATCCGGTGCTCACCCAGAGTGGGTGACCACACATAATAGCAAGTCTTATCAAGACTCATCAGCGCAAATGTCAGAACATTCGTAGACTCCAGTGGAGGAAATCTTCCTTCAGCCTTTGGGAAACCCAAAGCATATCCTTTGAGTAAAAGCATCTAAAGAGTGAACCTTGTAGAAGATAATGCCTACAACGGTGACAAAATGTCATTATATAGACGAATTGACTCACTAAATAGGCGCATCATCATTGAATATCGTATGGGAAACGAGGAGACGACGGTTCCCAAGGAAGCCGCACAGGTCCACGTTCTGTCAAGTAATGATGTTGCACACAATCCCATTAATTGGGGAGGAAGTAATGATACTCTATCGTCTAGCAATCTACGCCGTACATGTGGCACCACGATCCTGAGACAGAGCCTAGTTTCTCCCTATATGGGCCCACCAGCTCAGTTCACTATTCGAGCGACACTCTACCACATGCACTGATGCAAGCGGTAGAGACCCTAGTCATTCTTGACACGCGAAACAACCCTAATATCACCAGCTCATTTAAGTTACCTCCTTTTTTGAATAACTTTCATCGGAATTAGTGGGAACTAATCCGCACAATGCATACCGATTTATGCGTTTCGATTTTGGAAGTAGGCTTGCACGCCCGTAACAGGCGGAGCCCCAACCTAGCTAGGTAAGCTTAGTTAGTTTGGATTGATGACGACAACTCCTGGTTCACCCCAACGCCTAGTTTGTTGCGCGCGAATGTTGATGGCTTAGAAACTGGGAGTCTAGTCAGCCCTGTCACGCCTAATGACGATGACTTGCCAGTGATCGTCGCCCTCTTTGCAGACGATGGTTGTTGAACCCTATCAGGTAGGCCTAGTCAAAGACAATTGACGACGATAGCTTATGGTCAACTCCCAAACCTGTAGCGTGATCTACACAGGTGTAGATGGTTTGGATGGTGGGAGCTTTGTCAAAACCGACTAATGTCGACGGCTTGCCACGGGGCCATTGCTCTGCCACAGACCATGGTCACCGAATTTTCAACTCCCGAACCTGTAGCTTGCTCCGCGCGGGTGTAGAAGGTTTGGATAGTTGGAGCCTAGTCAATTCTGACTGATGCTAACGGCTTGCCACAAGACCACTGCTCTCCTACATACCATGGTTGCCGAATTTTCAACTCCCAAACCTGTAGCTCAATGTGAAAGGGTGTAGATGGTTTGGAAGGTGGGAGCCTAGTCAGTTCCAAACTGATGTCGACGGCTTGCCACAAGACCATTGCTCTTCTACAGACCATGGTCGCCAAATTTTCTCATCTTAAATTTGTACCCCGCTCCGCGTGGGTGTAGATGGTTTGGAAGGTGAAAGCCTAGTCAGCCTCGATTGATGTCGACTGCTTTCCACGAGACCACTGCTCTTCTATAGACCATGGTCGGCGAATTTCCAACTCTCGGACCTGTAGTTTGCTCCGCACAGGTGTAGATGGTTTGGAAGGTGGGAGCCTAGTCAGCCCTGATTGATGCCAACGGCTTGCCACGAGACCACTGCTCTTCTATAGACCATGGTCGTTGATTTCCAACTCACGAATCTGTAGCTCGATCCGCATGGGTATAGATGGTTTGGATGGTGGGAGCCTAGTCAGTTCCGACTGATGACGACAGCTTGCCACGGACCACTGCTCTTCTACAGACCATGGTTGCCAAATTTCCAACTTTCAAACCTGTAGCTCGATGTGCACGGGTGTAGATGGTTTGGAAGGTGGGAGCCTAGTCAGTTCTGAACTGATGTTGATGGTTTGCCATGGGACTACTGCTCTTCTACAGACCATGGTCACCGAATTTTCTCATCTGAAATTTGTAGCCCACTCCGCGCGAGTGTAAATGGTTTGGAAGGTGGGAGCCTAGTCAGCCCCGACTAATGTTGACGGCTTGCCATGAGACCACTGCTCTTCTACTGACCATGGTTGCCAAATTTTCTCATCCCAAATCTGTAGCCCACTCCGCGCGGGTGTAGATGGTTTGGAAGGTGGGAGCCTAGTTAGCCCCGACTGATGTCAACAGCTTGCCACGAGACCACTGCTCTTCTACAGACCAGGATCACCGAATTTTCTCATCCCAAATCTGTAGCCTGCTCAATGCGGGTGTAGATGGTTTGGAATATGGGAACCTAGTCAGTTTTGATTGATGTCAACGACTTTCCACGGGACCACTGCTCTTCTATAGACCATGGTCGCCGAATTATTACATCTCAAGCAGTGCCTTCATGCTCACATAGGTTGACATCCTGTTATCAGCAATGGCCACTTGAGCCGACTCAAAAACTAATTCGCTAAGTGTAGAATAGTACTACACAGGAGACGAACCTGAGCTTACGAAACTTAGCTCGGGCCAAGCGTTCTTGCTTAAGTGCAACAACGCATGTACTCGACTATAACAGTTCACTCATGCCAACGACGGTCCGTTATATAACTTGAGCATCTAACGGCTTACCTCAAGGATGAGCTGCAGTTTGGGTAAATTAACCCACTGCCAAACCATTCACAGAACATTCACTATTGGACATAACTACGCAATAGCAACTCTGAGACCTCATGGAAGAATGGGTCAAAATTACTTGCGGCATAAACGGTTAAGCTCTCAACAACGGACATACCACTCGGCTCCTTGCTAACCTAATGGGACCTACATCAAAATAAAATGACAAGACAAAATGGAAAACATGCTACAGGGAGACCAAACAAAACTTCGGTTAAAGCATACTAAAAAAGAAACATGTTTTCATTAACAGTCTAAAACAAAAGGTACAGAGCTACAAAATTTACTCTTCATCAGGAAAAGATACAAGTATATGGGAATCAAGTTTAATAGGATAGAAAACAGAAGTTGCGCCCACGCACGCCTTGCCATGATCTGGGTCGCCCTCTTCCCCCAACGGCGTGCTCAGAGATCTCTCTGAAATCCGCAAAGGACGTCTTCTTGTAGTAAGAAATATCCCATTTCAGATGTTCTTCTTTCATCAGCGCCAACAGCTCTAACCTCCCATGCACGATCCCGCGGAATTCAAACGTGTCTTGCTCCTCGATAAACCCTACTCGCACGCCTTTACTTCAGCAAGTTCACGCTCCAATAACTCCAGGTTGCATGTCAAGGAGTCAGTCTGAGATTGCTCAGTGGTCAAGCTATCTTTAACTGCGCTAAGTTCATGTTGCTCCAGGAGGAGATGATTATCAGCTTTCCTTGCTAACCGAGCATTGAATTCCACATCAGCCTCTAGCTGTTGTCTCTGGACAACCCACTCAGATTCTTTCCTGGTATTCTCCTCCGCAAGAGACTGCAACTTATAACACACCTTAGTCGCAGTTTCCTGCCCAACTTCTTAATCGTGGCAGATCAGGTTCAACTCTTTTCTAGATCTATCCCTTGCGGACACCACCTCTGCTAAATCGAACTCAAGGGCTTCCAAACGAACCCTCTGGGCCTTAGCAACAACGGCTGATTGTTCCAACCTCCTCTCTTCAAGCTGTTTTCTTAGCGATTCAATCTGGAAGATTGCATTAGAATATGACTTCTGTATATTCAAGAAGCCGCAGGTGGTCCTTCTCCAAAGTGGATGCTACAACCTTCACCTTGTCAGACAGATCAAATTCACGCTCCCCCCTCGGCGGAACAGACCGTATGGAAGTAGGCTCAGCACCAGTGCAAGACCTCTTTGAGCCTATGAAGGGAGCAAGAGTCTCAGAGAGCCCTTCTGTATATGACAAGCTAGGAGCCTTAACTTTGGAGGCATTCCTCTAAACTCCACCCTCAGACTTAACCTTCGACACTCCGAAAAGAGTGGGAGCAACATGCCCGTGGGCCTATAACCCACTGCGACTAAAATTGGAAGGGCAGATAACATCCTCCACTCTCATTTGAGGCATGTTACAAAATGCCTTCATAGCAGCTTCCTCCTTCGAGGAAAGAGGAGTAGTGGGGAACCTCCCTACAGAGAACACACACAATGATCATCATACAATCAGCGCAAAAGGAATCAAATAATGAAATTATACTTACGAAGTGGCCTGAACTCTCACTCAAGTGGACGACCATTGAACTCGAAGTACTTCGAATCCGAATGAGCCATGAAGCAATGTTTTTGCCAGAACTTGAAGTAATCTGACACTTTCCTGAAGCAAGCTGACGACTTCAACTTACACGCAGCGTGATTGTTTAATCAAAGAGAAGTTAGTAACCGAATCACCCTCGGTCGCACGGACACCAGCGTTCTTTGCCCTGGTCAATATAAGAAGAATAATCTTGTACCCATTTTGTAACGACCCGATCCGCACAGTAAGATATTGTCCGCTTTGGGCCCAACTAGCCCGCACAGCTTTAAAAGGCCTCTTTCAGAGTATGCACAGCGGACACTGGGCCCCTCTCTGGCCCTACTCATCCAGATATTGTCCTCTTTGGCCTATTGGGCAGCATTTCGCACCTCCCTCACCTCAAGGATTTGTTGCTTCCACCCATACCAACTGGGAAGGAGGAATACCAAGGAATTCTAGAAAGCCTCAGATCTCGCCAAGCACAAGAAAACAGACACCAGTTTGAAGTATATCGCGGTGCAAACAGAAGAATCCCTCTGGAGGAAGCATTAGCGTCTGATCATTACTCAGGGTGTAAAATGGCAGTTCTTCAGGGACCCCATATGTCTTTCGAATCTGGGCCAGGCTCAAATCGGAGACTGACCTGTATTCAAAGAACTGGAGGCCCTTGGCAAGAAGTTCATCATCGAGGTGATTTTGGTGAGCCATGAAGAAAGTGAATAAGTAATCTATTAAAAGCTGAACAGAGCAGAGTCTCTAAAAATGAAGAAATTAAATAATCAATCTCTGTAGAAAGGGAGATCTAAATAGAGATTGATTTCTCACCTTTTCTCCATTGAACCGACACACGCATCAATTAATGAAGTGTGTCACTCAAGTAACGATTCAGGCTCAATCATATCATGAACAACGTATCTTTTCGAGAAGCGACATAGTGGATCGATGCGATTGCCCACTAACTTGGGGGGAACAGTTGATGATACACTGAAAAGTTCTCTCTTCTACATCGTACATGTGTCATAATGATCTCTAGGAACAATAGGAGCAAGCATCAGTCTAGCATTGATCCGGCCAAAGCAGCATCAGGCCCGCGCGATACAGTTTGCTAGCTGGACCAAAATTACTATAGCCTGCTAAGCCCACACATCTCACAACCATTCCTAATACCCGTAAGACCTATTGAGGAAAGTATCTCGGGGATCAGCTTCAGACGAGCAAGCTAGCAACACTTCGTTTCCAACTAGGAAGCAAACATCAAAGTATACGTCGTACGTGGAAATTTTCACCTATGGACAACACTCCGATTAGAAACTATCTCCCGCGTATCTAGGAGCACAGGTCTAATAAAAAAAAATCCCCTACACCAGACAACTCTTAATTAGAGAAGTATCTCTAGCAAGATCTCATCCCCTGAACTATGTCACTGATGGTCTAATCAAACCAGGACTCCAGCACTATAAATAAGACATGAGGTTGGTGAACAAATGTATGTTACAAATTATTTATTTACAGCTTTAAGCCTTCCCCAGATTCCTGTCTGACTTAAGCATCGGAGTATCATTGGCCACCACTACAGTGGTCCGTAACTCAGGTGCGTTCCTTATGCAGGTCAAGGTCAAACAGGAAGCGAAAATCTACTGCATCACAAATCATGCAGCGTTTTGTTCACTGGAACAAGCCGATTCACCATCAATTTGATATTTGGATGCTCAGCCATCCACATTGCATAATAAAGTGCCTCTCGATCATTAGCATCACACAAGAAGATAATACCGATGTTATAAGTAGACCAACAAGTAGCAACATATTTGAAGCTTGATTCAACCTGCCACAATCAGTAAGAATTCCCCATTGAGCATGGCGTGTTGTTAAGTACATTTTTTATTGACATTTTTAAACTTAGAAGATTCCATCCATGGTCCACATTGCTTGTGAAAAGTAATGTTACCAAAGATGTCTTGTTATCAACTGCTAGTGTGCATACATCATCATGGGCTGACAATAAAGGTGCCATTGTTGCAAAATGATGTACAATGACAGCCCCTTGATTTTGTTGTTTCATAAATTTGAAGCAGTTGATTATGTGTTTAGACAGAGTTCTTACTAGATATCTTGTCATGTGGTTTATGAGCAATTAAAGAGGGGTTGAACGACCTTGGAGCTGGATTATATGAAAATGAAAAAAAAAATTGACTTCTCCTTGATGGATTTAATGCCAATAATAGTGGGCATATTCTCATCATTGTAAATACAAACAAGTAAGCGCAACTCAATATTTTGTTTTATGTTTTGGATTGCTCGATTCTTGTAAGCAATGTATTTCCTTGATGGATTGCACAACCAATAGAATACCATCGGTATAAAATAATCGTATCCTATATGCTACAAACATGGTATATTGTTCAAAAATTTTATAATATAATTGAAAAAAATTTAAGCCAAAAAAATTAAAGGACGGATAGAGGGAGTCTAAGAAAGTTATGTTTAACACAATTTTTTTAGCAATTTTCCAAATGGACAAACCAAATTAGGTCGATCAAATGTTAGAGCGTGACCAACCCGATAACAAAGTGAGGAGTGTTGCATTTTTCTTAGAGATAATATTATATCTTTACATTATAAGAGTGTCTCCAATAAGCAAGCTCAAAAGCCTAGTTTGAGTATTGATTAGTTGTGATGGTGCATTTTTATGCTCTAATTGATGGCCCAAACCTCAACTGCCATTTGAAGTTCAAACTAAAAATTGCATTTCTCATTTTTCGGCTCTATCCGTAGACCATTCTTTAATAAAAACTATCATTTGTTTCTATGGGTTAGCTCCCTCTCCCTCGTCGGTTTCCTCTACGTTTAGAAAAGCTGAATTTTTAACCTACATATTATATACTCTTAGAGAGAAAAGGGAGGCATATATAGAAAATAACTTTTGAATGACTAACCCGCCAAAACAAGAGTGTTCCAATTAAAAAAAAATCAAAAATAGAAAAGAAAAACCCTAGACAAAAGAAGAAAATGTGATCGCCATCATCACCCTTATTGCACATCCTCTTTGTTAGCTTAATTTCATTAACTAATAAGTGACCACACTGGAACATCATGCGAACGTGACATTCATTCTTCAATATTTGATGCTGTGTTCCTTAACATAGTAGAATGTTGTTGCATAACCAATATTGGAATGTTGCCCTTGAAGTCCGATGAAGCCAACATGTCACCAAAGAATCCAAGTTCTGGATATTCGTTCCATTTATTGAGTTCAGAAAGGATGGATAAGTAATTATTTTGGCGTCTCCCAACAATTATAAGGTCATAGGAAGTTTCCAATGCACGAACTGCACTTGCAATCTCAAACCCATCTTTTACCACTTCTTCTTGATACATATGGCCTTCTTTGTCTATATTATGAAGTCGGTACTCGTTGATCAAATTATCATCCAAAACCTTTTCATTCAAATCATGTAGTGTGACGTTCACTGGAACAAGCCGGTGTACTATCAAATTAACATTTGGGTGCTCAGCCATCCGCATTGCATAATAAAGTGCCTCTCGATCATCAGTATCACCCAAGAAGATCACACCGATGTTATAAGTAGACCAACAAGTAGAAACAGATTTGGAAACATGGTTTAACCTCCCACGGTCAATAAGAATTCCCACTGAGCATGGTGCCTTGTTAAGCACATTTTTATTGATATTTCTAAACTTAGACGATTCTGTTACTCCATCCAACTTCCACTGCTTGTGGAAAGGAATGATTATCAAAGATGCTTTGTTATCAGCTGCTAGTGTGAATACGTCATCGTGGGCTGACACCAAAGGTGTCATCGTTGTATAAGGATGTACAATGACAACACCTTGATTTTGTTTCTCATATATTTTGAAGCAGTTAACTATGTGTATTGATGGAGTATTCTTGTTTGATAGCTTGTCATGTGGTTTATGGGCAATTAAAAGTGGTGTTGAACGACCTTGGAGCTCGATAATATGAAGAAGATAAACGAATAATTGACTTTTCTTTGTTGGATTGGACACCTCTAGAAGGTTGATAATGGTGGGCACATTCTCCTCATTGTAGATACAAACAAGCAAACGCAATTCAGCATTATGTTTAGCATTTTGGATGGCTCTGTTCTTATAAACAATGTATTTCCTTGAAGGATTGTACAACCAATAGACTAAAAGTGAGGTAGTCGTTGCTATGGCTAGAGCATACCATACCATTATCGTATAAGTAGCAAACCCGATGAGCTGCATTTTGTGAATCAAAAAATGGTATTGTTATTATTAAAGATTAAATTATAGTCGAATAAGTTAAAAAGAAAAATGAAAATTGCACAATTTAAAATTCCAATAAAGGAAAGAGAAATAAAATCAAGCTAGAATCACCTGAGAAAGTTGTAGACTTGTAGTTAATAAGAAAATTAGTAGATTTTGGACACAACTGAAAAACATTGATTAGCATTCTCATAAGCCCCAACTAGGTTAGTTTTTGACAAGTAGCACATTGGGTGAGGAACCCTTCTAGGGGGGTGAGGGAGGGGTGTAACCACCCATCCTCCTCGTGATGAGTGATGGCATGCATCTCGAGGGGATGGGTGGTTACACCCATCCCTCACGCTCTCCCTCGCCCCCTAGAATTAGCGTTGGGTGAGTTCAACTCCCGGAAGTTGCAGTATTTGACACAACTTTCTAAGAAGGTCATACACAAGAGTTTTTATCAAAACTGGCACCTCCACATCAGCATCTCACTTGCTATGGGTGCTGCCAAGCACAAAACAGGCCCGCCCGCATTGGCCCCTAAAAACTCAGGGTCAGCCATGATGATCATATCTCTTGTTAAATATCAAATCTGGTAATCACTCCGGACACAACCATCTCCACCTCATAGAGAATCTCTCACACCAAATCGGACTAAATGAATCCTATTATGCCATGTGCACTTTCTTTGTAACCGTTTTTGTTGATTTTTTTCTCTTTTTTTCCATAATCGACTACGATGGAGTGGAGATCGGGATCTAACGAATATTGATGCTTTTATCTAGTTAGAAATTTCAAAATAAGTTGATATTTCTTGGATACGTATTAATCTTGACTCGTTCAATTTCACCAAGAACTTGATGAGTACATCTAATGGGTGTGTAACTTTCTTTGTAAAATTTTGCCCCCCATCTCATCAAAATAAAGTTAAAAATAAAACTATAGCTATAATCGAATTAATTAGAATATGCTTAATTGGTGGGCTAATGCCATTGCAAGTCTTTTTTTGTTGTGTTTTTCATTTTCCTGCTTCCGTTTATTGATCCTTGCTCACCCAATCACCTTAGACCATTGTCCAATTTAATTAAGTCTCCTATTAGTTAAGATGATTAAAATAATTGAGAAAGAAAGAGCTTGACAATGTACCTCTCTTCCGTTTGCAACGGTATAACTTGCAAGATCAAATATACCTAGTGTAGTCAATATTAGGCCAAGCATGACAGCATCTGTGATGGGTATTTGGTAGATGATGAGGCAAGGAATGATAGCTCCGATGAACTTTCCAAATGAACCAAGTAATGAAAGTATCAGGATCCACTTAGGCGCGTTTGGATCATATTCAAAGAATCTAATATTTGCAATACTACCAACGCATAAGGAGTAGACTGGTAAGAGAAATCCTTTAATAGGACATTCTAATTTATTCATCAAGGCCGACCCAACAGGTTCTCCGTCTGGTATGATCAAACCTAATAGCATAGGTACGAATAAGCAATGCAAGCCAAACATTTCCCCCATATATCCGGTTCCGAAGATCATAAGAAATATAGCAACTACGTGAATATCCTTTATGGTCTCGCCTCTTGGAGTATGTTTGATAACCCAAAGCACATACCTTCGTAGCACAACTGCTACAAATATGATGATGAAGAACGTGGAAATCAAGAAATATAACTTTCCATAACGCACTTTCTTTCCTTTATCGGCTCCTTCTTGTAGCACAGCAAATGAAATTGTTAACGTCATCCAGCTAAACAAACCATTGATTCTCGATACAGAAGTAGCTAAGCGCCCTAGCTCCGTATTAAGAATCTTGAGATCGGTCAAAAAGCAAGTGACGACATGAAAAGAGGTCGTAGACTGTATTATTGCAATTAGGAGCATTTCAGATAGTTGGATTTGGATACCGATCTCATCTCTGAGACGTTCAGAGGAACCCAGGATATAAGATAAAAGAACTGTAAAAATCATGGGAGTAATAAAGGTTGAGATGGCTATGACCCATGCCTTTCTTGATGACTTTTTTATGGTACCCAAATCCATTTTTACTCCGACTAGGAAGAGATAAACCATGACTACAAATAATCCCATTGTTTGAAGTTGATACATTGCATCAGGTGGAAGGAAAGTATCGCTATACCAGTCATTTATTCCCAAACCACTATTTCCCCATATGATACCAGCCTGCCATGAGATTATCAATGTTATCAAGTAAGAAAAGTGATCAGTGCTGTTACAATGAAGTGATGTATAAGATAGAACTTTAATTGTTTGTATAGCGTAATGTAACAATTGAAAAATAATCAAAAATAAAAAAATCAAAATCAAAATAATCCAAGGTTCTACTAACTATGCATGGCATATACTATCCATCATATACAAGTTGTAATTGGATTTGATGCTCAGCATGAATGTGAAAAATGCAGCTACAAAGTCCATTCGTATCTTTCAGCTCTATATTAGTGAAAACGAAAGTCATTCATGAAAGAATGAAAAGTGCAGTTGTTGCATTCGTCCAGCAATATATATAGAAACAAAATGAAACATTTATTCATTGAAGGTAGCCTTGCCTCTGGAGTTTGAAACCATGCCACTTTGAGCCCATATTAGCTAGATATCCATGTTAGGAGGTTGGATAAGATCGTCTTGAATTGCTTATATGAGAGCGTTTATTTTATAGGATACTGTAAATAATAATAATTAATAATAAATAACTATGTATAGCTCTAATTCCAACCTAATTGCCGGGCAGGCCAAGGATCTAAAAATAGACCTAATTGTTATCCTTACTTCAAAGCGGTAAGTATTTATATTGCAAATCAAATTTTTGGTAATGAATGTCCAACTCCAATAAATTACAAACAAATGAATGAGTATTGCGAATTTAAGTTCTCAGTTGAACGAATTTACAAGAATAAAAGCGTCACTGAGAGATTGTCAATTCAAGTTTAAAAACGGATAAATATGAATTGAAAATTGTTGGAAAAAGCTTACTGAAATGAGTGCTACAGTGGGAGTTAGGCCCAAAGGTTTGAGAAGAAACTGAAGTATGTTAGATGTTAAAGAAACAACAGCGATTAGGAGGAAAATAATCTGCATCTGATATTTATATGTCTTTGCTGAGAAAAGGAAGATTCTTTTGACCGTCTCATTCTTATTAATGCATCTCACTAGTGGCTCTTCAATTTCGGTTTCTGGTGGTGTCGACATTTTTTACAAGATAAGATGAATGAGATCTAAGGACCCGTGGAAATAATGTATATATTTATATATAAAAAAATAAGTTAATATTTGGCAATTCAGGAAGATTAGGCACTGTTTTAGGCCGTGGATTCTTCATTTAGCAATGATAACTTGCATTTTGCATGGTCAACCTTCATTTTCTCATTGTTCTTTTTATTACCACCAACCAAATGTTCCTTTTCCACACCGTCATCATCTAACAACTTTAGCGATGTATCTTTACAAAAAAAAAGACGTTTCAGCAACGGCAAAAAACCGTCGTTACAATGATTTAGCCACGGCACAAAAACCGTCGCTAGTTTAATCGTCGCTATTTGAATCAGCAACGGTAAACTCACTACTACAAATATTAGCTTAGGTAACGCCACTTAGATAGCGCTTTTTTAAAGAGCTATCCAAGTGGGCACTAGGATAGCGCTTATTTGTCTTAAAAAATAAAAAAAAACACTACAATAGCGCTTTTAATTTTTTTTTTCAGTTAAGCGCTATCTTAGTTATGTCTTAGATAGTGCTTTAAAAAACGCTATGGGAAAAAACGTTACCAAAGCTACCATAGCGCTTTTAAAGTGCTTGCATAGCGCTTCCGAAGCGCTATGTTACTTACATTTAGGATAGCGCTCTCGATCTAACCTAGAAGGGAGAACAAAACGCCTCCAATCTCTCGTCCTCCCTCTGTGCATAGCTCTGCCTCCCTCTCTCTCGCCCTGCTCCCTATCTCCATTGCTCTCACTCTCTCCATTGCTCTCCCTGCCTCCCTCACTCCACCGCTCTCACTCTCTCTCGCATTCGAGCTTTGGCTCTTTCTCGACGGAGCGTTGTTACTGGCTTTCTCGATCAAACACTTTGCAAGCAATCAAAACAAATCAAGCTCTCCCCTTTCTTCTTCGTCAACCTCCGAAACAGTTCTCCACCGAACCAGAGAACCCGCCACAGAAGACGGATTTAGCCGACCCAGAGAACCAGAAGAATCGATACCCAGACTCAGCAATCGACCCCATTCTTCAATCTTCAAGCAATGGTAACTTTCTACCCGAACTAGGGTTAGGGTTTATTGCATTTGGGAATTAAAAACTTTGGGTTTTGATTGGAATGTAAATTTTTTGTGTCTTTTGTTGTGTAGAAGCGATCTATGGGAAACTGACTGGAATTGGGAAGCATACGTTGAAGACGGACATTGTTGATATGCTTGAAGGCTGTGCTTTGAGTCCTATGGACATTCGAGTCGATTACAATCGATATTTCAATCCACAAGGAATGTATGTATTCTTATGTGAATAAATTACTTGAAGTTTGAATCTCATGGATGCATTGTTTGATTGAATAATTCATGTATTGTGAATGGATTCAGGGTTCTGCAGTTCCAGTCTCGCAAGGCATTTGATACTGCCATAAGGTTGATTCGAGGGAAGGGTCAGATGTTTCGGCTGGAAAAGGTGATGCTTGTTTCGGATTTGGGTTCGATACTTCTGATTCATGGTGTGTACTTCTGTATGAATGAATAAACTGTTTTATTGTATTTCAGGTGGACCGTAGCATGTGGGAAATTACAACTTCATCATCATCATCATCAAAGCCCATTCCCGAGATTTTCGGGGTCGGCTACATGAATTTTGGTTCTCCAAGCAATGCGATCTTCCCACATTTCCTCACCTAATCCAAGCTCAATGATATCTTCATTCACCGTCTTCATCCAAGTTTTCAACGGTCGTCCCCTCCGTCTACACCCTCCATTAACTTGCCAATCTAAACATTTTCTAATTGGCGCCGTGCTCGGTCTCCTCCGCACATGACCAAACCAAGTTAAACGTCTTTCTCTAATTTTTTCCTCTATGGGCGCTACACCTAAGTATCTCCTAATTCTTTCATTTCTAATCTTATCCTTACGAGTTTTACCACACATCCACCTTAACATACGCATTTCTGCTACTGCCATCCTATGCGTATGTTGTCCCGTAGTAGCCCAACATTCTGAACCATATAGCATGGCTGGTCGAACAATTGTCTTATAGCATTTCCCTTTTAGCCTTGCAGGCATCCTTCTATCGCACAATACTCCTGACGCCATTCGCCATTTCAACCAACCAGCTTTAATCCTGTGGTCTACATCTGCTCCAATAGCCCCATTCTTTTGAATTATAGACCCTAGATATCGAAAAGCCTCACACTCTGGGACCTCGACACCTTCGATCTCAATTGCATGACTTCTCCCTCTTGGTTCACACCCAAAGTTGCACACTAGATACTCCGTCTTCGAACGGCTAATTCTAAAACCTTTACTCTCTAAAGCCTCCTGCCACTTAACTAATTTCTGACCTAAACCTGCACTAGTCTCATCCATTAAGACAATATCATCTGCAAATAACATGCACCAAGGTACATCCATTACAACTTATGAAGGAAAAACCGTAAGTCATAGTATTTTATGATGTTAGTTGTTTTATTTTCTTGTTATGGATTTAGTTGGGTATTTTATCTTATTGATATCGTATCGATGTCCAGTACTCACCTCACACAAAGATTTATTTATTTACTATTATTGTTTTTAAGGTTTCCAATATTGAATAAATGAGTAATTACTAGTTATTTGATGATCAGAATGTAATTTGCTTGTCAGTATTCTCTATATGTATATCGTATAAAATATGACATTCTAATAGACCGGTAAAAAAAATATCACGTCATGTTTGAGAGTCATAACCCATAAGTGTATAGGCATATGCATATATACCACTAACTCTCTTAATCACCAAGGAATGAAATGATTGTTTTACAATTGCAAGTATCAGCATAAAGGTTATTTGCACTAGAATAATCAAATTGGTAATGAAACTCTACTTATTTTTGGAACCCTATCTGCTGATCCTCTGCTCATTAATGTATGGAAAAGCAATGTCCCAACTTTCTCACACTTGATTAGGAATTTGAATGTGTTTTAGCATGCCTTTACATTGCGGATCTCATGATTTCTGTGCTTATATGTAATATATTTTAGTTTTCTCACAAATCGCATTAGCAAGGTCTGGAACAATGCTTCTGGTGATGACACAGTTTTATCAAAATCTGATAACTTATTACATTTTGAAGTAAAAAAAAAAAAAGATAAAAGAAAAGGTACCACAAATTCTATCACATGCCCATTTTTCTCCTCCACACACTCAAATTTTGGTTAATTAAAGAAAAATATATAATCTCTTATTCATCAAGTGAGTAATATATGCAAGGCTTTTTAAATCTATTTTGAAAGAATTCCAACGAAATTCCTTGCAAGGCTTATTAAATCTCTTGATCATAGGAGTATCATGTTTTTAATATAGAACATTGATAATGGAAAGAATTGTTAATCTTCTTATGGATAAAATACGCCTTCCAACTCTATTTTGAACCATCCCAGCAAGTGGGGGTAATTGAAGAAAGTGTTTAGCAATCCAAGACCATAATTTCTGCGAGTGTCATTCTAGATTCTGCCAGAAAACAATTGATGCACATGCCATCATTATGAATCTATATGTTGTAGCCGGACCTGTTATGCCATTATGAATCCATCTGAAGAATGTGGTTATAATTTGTTTGACTGTATCAGGTGTTATTGCAAGGGATTCCAAGACAAGCACAGCCAGATGACGTAGAACGTTTCTTGTGTGGTTGTGACTTTAATCCTTCAAATATGCAGTTGTTTATGAGGTCAGTTTGAAATTTTCGGGGCTTTGGATGTGACTTGAGTTTCTATTTTACAGACCATTTCTTTTTGTAAATTTGCTGCAGGCAGGCATATCCAGACCCTATTAGAATGGGACTTATACAGTTCCGTACGCAGATTGAGGCAATGAGAGCTGTCATGATGAAGAATAGAAGCTTCTGTCTCAATAATCAGATCCTGATGCGGGTTCTTCAGTAAGCAGAAGATTTTCTTTCTTTAGGATCATCGGATGAGATATGTTATAAAGTATAACCTGAGACTAATAGGAGTAGGATTTTTGAAGCTTTGACTGTTGAAATTTTTCAATGTTATTGGCATTATTTGGGAGTTACATCTTCGTGTTTGAAGGAAATGCTAGTGCTAGTGGTATGTTGTTAGGATCATTTTTAGTAAAATGCAATTGCTATGTATAGGTCTGACAGAAAACATTTAACTAAATAATCCACTAATATAAGGATGCACCTATGCATTCCAATATTTATCTGTTTTCCTTTGCTATTATTTATTATTCATAGTGTCTTTCATGGTTGCAATTTTGTTCGGGCCACCAATGTTTTGATTATCTCTACTAGCATCTTCAATAGTACTAATGCCTACCAATAGAAATGAAAAGGATTTTCAGGGTTACTTAATTAGTAGTTTTGTAGTGTCAATTCAGTGCTATACAAAGTACTCATGAAAGAGCTTGCTCAAACTCTAGAGAGACAGTTTGCTGGCAATCCTGAAGCACGAGCTGCAGGAATGGTGATAAATACCATGGGATGGATAGAAGGCGTTGGTTATGAGGTAATTGCTAGTTTAATTTGTGTAATTAAAGGAGTTGGATATTTTTCAATTGAATTTGGTTACATGTGGGATGCCAATTAATGCTCTGAAGTTTTGGTGCAGCTGCTTCTTCACGCCATTGATACGTTTGATGCTAATGTAGTGTTGGTTATTGGCCAGGTAATATTGTGTTTTCCTGCTATTGCATTATTCTGCTCCCAGATCTCTGTAAAAATAGTATCCATCTTTTTAGAGAGATTGTATTTTAGCCCTCAATGTATATTGTATTACCATCATTGGCTGAATAAATTATTCTGTTTCCTGAGTATCACATACTATCTTTGTGAGTTTATGCACTTTCTTGGCATTTATGTTTCTAAACTTCTTATTTTCTTCACTAAGCTTCAATAAACTATGGTATAGGAGAAACTTTGCAGCATGATTTAAGTATAAACCCATTTTGTGTGTTTTACTTAGTAGCAATGTTTAATTAGACACAATCTTCAGTCAGGTCATATAGGCAAGTGGAGTTTTGAGGACCTGGAAAATCTTTTGTTCTCGAATTGACCTCTCATTGCTGAATGTCTAATACATATAAGGTGACATGTTATCCAAACTTTTATCATGAATCCAGAGAATGGCAAACCACTGGACAATCTAATGCTAAGAGATGTCAAACACAAGATAGAGTAGTTCCATCCATTAGAGAATAACACATTATGAGACTAATTTTTGTCTATTCTTTGCAGGTGCAGTGAGCATAACTTTGCAGTCAGGACTTGTGAAGGTACTTCAAGATCGATAGGTATGTCCCAGGCTGGGATGCCACTATGTTGGATCTGTATCTCAATACTGATGGGGTTGTAACCCACCCATAATTTTCATATAACTGACTAGGTACTATCCTTGATTTTATCCCCCATTTTTAAACACTACCAGTTGTGCTCCATATTTGAAGAGATATTTTCATTAACTACTACATTGTTGAGCTGGTGTATGGTGGTCCTTCAATTTGCTTATTTGGTGCATTGATTTTGTTGACTTTCATGATCTCGATATTGTTTCAACGCTTTTATCTGGTTTACTCTAAATCAGAGATGATGGATTGACATGGCACAGTTACCATTGAACCTTAGATTTTATGATTTCTCAGAGAGATCTAAATGCTACTTACCAAAATTTTACTCACTCTAGAATGGGAGGGAACCAAGTTCAACAGTTCACACATTATATTTTGATTTTTGTTGGAGTGATTCTTTGGGTGAAGAAATCACCCTTAAAAATATCAGTTCATCCCAAAATTTAAACATGTGTAGCAAGGAGCCATCTCGAGAGCTATTTGATGATGTATATTAGCCAGTTTGTCAGTCATTCAATGGCATGTGATGTGGTATATGTCCTTGTATTAAGACACATTGATGATTCGTTCTTCTTGGATGGGATTTGATTTAGGTGCATTACCTAAGTTTTACTTATGCTCTGTTTCAGTTAATCGCCCTTCTTAAACAATATATATCTGAAATCTGTAATTAGCGTCAACTTTAGTTGTTGAATAACCTTGCCAGTATTTGTCGCACTAGGCTGCACTTGTATGCATTTCACTTTGATCTGGATCACTTCCTCGTGAAATTTCTATAGACTAGATTTATTGATTGATGATACACATATTTTGTTCAGATTGGTCATCTCTTGCACTAACTGATGAGTTCTTGTTGAAATGAACAGGATTCATATGAACATGGGAATCAGTCTGATGTCACCGAAGAAAGAGATGAGGTCAGGGTAGAAGCTGCAGAGACTGGTTATACTGTTCCTTCACCTAGCCAAGGAGAAAAGAAGGTTGTGCAAAAGGTTTGCCATTCTGGAGATGCAATGGTTAAATCAGTTCCTGGCAGATTCCTTCCTCCACATGTTGAAAGCAGAAGTTCACAGGAGCAACAATTTAACAGCTCCACACATGGACCAGAAACTGGTTCCCCTGAATTTTCATTCTCTGGCCAAGAAAACCTGGAGGCTTAAGCAAATGAGACCCAAAGGCAAGAGTGGTCAGCGAACAACTCGTCTCATTCAAATGGGCCCTCTGAGCACCTTGCACGGCAGAAGTTCTCTTCTTTTCAAATGAATGGGAGTATCTACAATACTCAACCGATCATCAGCTACAGCAAACTTGTTATATTGCAACTCAAGATTCATAGCTTAGTTTGAATTTACAAGCACCCAACCCAAACATGCGTGAGTCTCATCTTTAGGCTCATATGTTAGTGTCGTTCTTGTGTTGAGTTCATGCCCTTAGATTGTATGTAGTGCACGTTTTGATTCTGTTAACTATATTAATTGCTTTTGATACCACAGATCGTGGAGATGAGAGTTCACATGGACTGTGCAGGTTGTGAGAGCAAGATCATCAAGAAGGCACTTTTGAAACTCAAAGGTATGTATATATTACTTACCAACATGCATGTTCTTCTATGTATATATACCAAAATTTCCAGCGTTTTATGCTTTTCATAACATGCATGTACTTATGGTATATATGTATCTCTGTATATGTGTTATCAGGAGTGGATGATGATATTGACATATACACGGGCATGCAGAAGGTGACCGTCAATGGATGGGCAGACCAGAAAAAAGGTCCTTAAAGTCGGTGAGGAAGACAGGAAGAAGGGCAGAGCTATGGCAATTCCCATACAACCCGGAGATAACCAATGGTTAAAGGTGAATCATCAGGGACTGAAATCCAAGTAGCAAGACCATGTCACGAGATTCCTATTGAGTTGGGGGGTGTATTGGAATCCCTGCAACGAGCCAAGTTGTAATTGAAGCAAGAACTCAATAGGTAACCTCAGTCGATACGAGAAATGTCGTTGATGAGAGCAATCGAAGCCCCTCTTCCAGCTAATATGAAGAAGGACCCCATGGAGATTCCTGTCAGATATGGCAGCTAGGGGTTTGGACATCAATGTGGCAGCTAGGGGTTTGGACATCAATGATGTGCAGTTGATCATTTAGGTGTGTACGATTGTGTTATATATTGACTGGTAGATGGGAATTTGAGAAACAGCTAGGGGTCCCGTTACCTGCTGCACTTTGTATGAATGCTTAAATTATATTTTGAATGAATGAGAAACAGTTAGTTATCATGTTGTGTCTTTATTGATTGATTGAACGTTGTCATTATTATATTAAATATTATATTTAGCCCAGAAAATCGGTATCGGAAAAATAGAAAAAACAAATCAAAGTTAATAAAAAAAATTCACCGAAGCTAATTAAAAAAAAATCAACAAAATTAAATAGCGCTCATCAAAGCGCTATGCAAACTAATTTAAAAAAAAAAAATTAGAGCTTACATAGCGCTTTCTAAGGCGCTATTGAAGTTAATTAAAAAAAAAAATCAACGCTTAGATAGCGCTTAATATAAACGCTATCTAACGAAGCGCTATTCAAGTACGCGCCTTGCATAGCGCTTTTTTGAGCGCTATCTAAACTACCATAGCGGTAGCTTAGATAGCGCTAAAAAGCGCTATCTAAGCCTATTTTTAAGCGTTATGCAAGCCTATATTTGTAGTAGTGACTATCCCGTCGCTAATTAGCCACGGTAAAAAAACCGTGGCTAACTCAAAAAATTCCGTCGCTAAAGCTGCTGAAAATTTCAACGAAAACTCACTAATTGTAAGATAGCGACGGTTTTTGCTAAATAGCGACGACTTTTGTACCGTGGCTATTTAGTGACGGTTTTTGCTAAATAGCGACGGTTTTTGCCATCGCTATTCAGCGACCGTTTATTTGCCATCGCTACTTAGCGAGGGTTTTTTGCGGTCGCTAAGGCAATATAGCGACGGTTTTTTGCCTTGGCTATTTAGCGACAGTTTTTTGTCGTCGCTAAATTGCAAATCTAATTGACAACACAGCCACGGTATTTGCCGTAGCTATTTATGGACAACTTTGTTGCAAATCATATTGACAAATGAAATTTACAAATTATAAATTACAAATTATAATTCATTTTTTATAATGAAATTAGTTATTAATGATTGTCCATTTTGATTAATATCAACTACCAGAACTAAACTTAATTGATCAAAATTATAACAAAAATTACACAGTCTCAAGAATATCATACAAAAATTTTTTAAAAAAAATTACAAAGAATCCATACAAAAATGATAAAAAAACCAAAAAAAAAAAAAAAAAAATCGATCTATAGAATATCGGAGATCATAGATCTCCGAGATCTCAGATCTCATGTCTCCGAGATTAGAGATCTCAGAGAGAGAGGCGGCGGAGGAAGGGAGGGGAGAGAGAGGCAGCTGGGATTGATGTCGAGGGAGGCGTCCGGGATCGGTGTCGAGGAAGCGGCGGACTTCTCCTCTGTGGGTTTCTTCTCTGGAGGTTGAGAGAAAATTTTTTGTTGAGAAATTATTTTTGTTTAAGTTGGTTTGTAGAAAAAATTGAAATTTATATAGAGAAAGGTAATTGAAGGGGATTGGTTGTTTTAGTTTCACGTGGATCGATGACGTAGTTTGGTTTAGTGCGTTGGATTGAGCTAAATTTTTTGGTGTTATTGACGGTTGAGATGAGGTTTCACGCGGATCGGTGATATATTTTTTTTAAACTATTAGCGACGGTTTTTTGCCATCGCTAATAAAAAAAATCAAAAACCAATTAGCCACGGCAAATTGCCATGGCTAATCTCTTTAGTATTTTTTTTTTTTTAAACCAATTAGCGACGGTTTTTTGCCGTCGCTAATATAAAAAATCAAAAACCAATTAGCCACGGCAAATTGCCGTGGCTATTCTCTTTAGTGTTTAATTTTTTTTTTTAAACCAATTAGCGACATTTTTTGCCGTCGCTAATATAAAAAATCAAAAACCAATTAGCCACGGAAAATTGTTGTGGCTATTCTCTTTAGTGTTTAATTTTTTTTTTTTAAAAACCAATTAGCGACGGGTTTTTGCCATCGCTAATATAAAAAATCAAAAACCAATTAGCCACGGCAAATTGTCATGGCTATTCTCTTTAGTGTTTAATTTTATTTTAAAAAACCAATTAGCGACGGTTTTTGCCGTCGCTAATATAAAAAATCAAAAACCAATTAGCCACGGAAAATTGTTGTGGCTATTCTCTTTAGTGTTTAATTTTTTTTTTTAAAAACCAATTAGCGACGGGTTTTTGCCATCGCTAATATAAAAAATCAAAAACCAATTAGCCACGGCAAATTGTCATGGCTATTCTCTTTAGTGTTTAATTTGCCGTGGCTATTCTCTTTAGTGTTTAATTTTATTTTTTTTTTTAAAAACCAATGAGCGACGGCAAAAACCGTCGCTAATATAAAAAATCAAAAACCAATTTGTCGTGGCTAATCTCTTTAGTGTTTAATTTTTTTTAAACCAATTAGCGACGGTTTTTTGCCGTCGCTAATATAAAAAATCAAAAACCAATTAGCCACGGCAAATTGCCGTGGCAATTCTCTTTAGTGTTTAATTTTTTTTTTTAAAAACCAATTAGCGACATTTTTTGCCGTCGCTAATATAAAAAATCAAAAACCAATTAGCCACGGAAAATTGTCGTGGCTATTCTCTTTAGTGTTTAATTTTTTTTTTAAAACCAATTAGCGACAGTTTTTGCCGTCGCTAATATAAAAAATCAAAAACCAATTAGCCACGGCAATTTGTCGTGGCTATTCTCTTTAGTGTTTATTATTTTTTTTTTTAAAACCAATGAGCGACGGTTTTTGCCGTCGCTAATATAAAAAATCAAAAACCAATTAGCCACGGCAAATCTCTTTAGTGTTTAAATTTTTTTTTTTTTTTAAACCAATGAGCGACGGTTTTTGCTGTCGCTAATATAAAAAATCAAAAACCAATTAGCCACGGCAAATTGTCGTGGCTAATCTCTTTAATGTTTAATTTTTATTTTTTTTAAACCAATTAGTCTTTGATATTCTTTGATCTGATTTGATCTTCTTTGATCTCATCTTCTTTGATCTGATATTCTTTGATCTTCTTTGAACTTCTTTGATCTTCTTTGATCTCATCTTTTTTTATCTTTTTTTATTTGATCTGCTTTGATCTCATCTTCTTTAATCTGATCTTCTTTTATCTTCTTTGATCTTCTTTGAACTTCTCTGATCTTCTTTGATCTGATCTGATCTTCTTTAATCTGATCTTCTTTGATCTCATCTTCTTTGATCTGATCTTCTTTGAACTTCTTTGATCTGATCTTATCTTCTTAGATCTTCTTTGATCTTCCTTGATCTCATATTCTTTGATCTGATCTTCTTTGATCTTATTTGATCTTCTTTGATCTGATCTGATCTTCTTTGATCTTATCTTCTTTGATCTTCTTTGATCTGATCTGATCTTTTTTAATCTGATCTTCTTTGATCTGATCTTTTTTTATCTTCTTTGACCTGATCTGATCTTCTTTGATCTGATCGGATATTCTTTGATTGATCTTCTATGATCTGATCTGATCTGATCTGTTCTGATCTTCTTTGATCTGATCTGATATTCTTTGATCTTCTTTGATCTAATAAAAAATATATAAAAATCAATTAGCCACGGTAAATTGTCGTAGCTAAACTCTTTAGTATTTAGTTTAAAAAAAATAATAATAATAATTAGCCACAGTTTTTTGCCGTCCCTAAAAAAAAAAATCAAAAACCAATTAGCCACGGTAAATTGCCGTAGCTAATCTCTTTAGTGTTTAATTTTTTTTTTTAAAACCAATTAGTGTCGGTTTTTTGCCGTCGCTAATATAAAAAATAAAAAACCAATTAGCCACGGAAAATTATCGTGGCTAATCTTTTTAGTGTTTAATTTTTTTTTTAAACCAATTAGGGACTGTTTTTTGCCGTCGCTAATAAAAAAAAATCGAAAACCAATTATTTTTATTTGTAAATCTTAGCGACGTGTCACGAGCCATCTCTAAAAATAACCCTCACCAAGGAAACAAGGCATCCAAGGCATCATATGGGCGCTGGCAATAGGCCCGCAAAGGCCCGATGGTGCAGCAAGCTTTTCAAGATGCCTCCGGAAGGTTCTAGAGTGCTCTTGGACATTCTAGCTTAGCTTTCTCTAGATGCCTCCGGAAGGTTCTAGAGTGCTCTTGGACATTCTAGCTTAGCTTTATCTAGAGTGTTCTAGCATGGATGAGTCTAGAACACCCTTGTACAGATTTATGTAGCATTTTCTAGAAGCCTCCTTGTAATTTATGGTTCCTTTGGAGGTGGGAACTTTCTAGATGCATAGAGAATACTCCTTTGAAGGAGGATTGTGGAAAGTTCTAGACTAGAAGCCTCTAGGACTTTAAGGGCCTATAAATAGGCCTTGGCATTCATTTGTAGAGAACATCAACCACTTGTACAACTCTCTCAAGCAATACAAAGCATTCTTTCAAAAAGCCTAAGCACTTGTGCCTTAGCATTTTCCTCACTTAAGCTTTCGTAGCATCACTTAGCATTAGCCAAGCATCGAAGTGCCTTGACTAGTTAGTCCGACGGGAGTGTGACGCTAGTAGGCAGCGTGTTAGCCAAGGGAAAAAGGTCAGCACGTGACACGTGGTATCAGAGCAGCGACGATCGTGGGGCGATCTTGCTGAAGTTGCGTTGTGCTAGCTGCTGTGTGTACGAAGGTTAGGTGCGGAGCAATTTGATCATGTCGGGAAACAAAGAGAGTGTTGTTGGAGGGTCCGTGGTCGAGGAGACTGGAAGAAAGACTAGTCGGACTAGCATGCTTGAGGATCGTATGGCCAAGGTGGAGCTGACCGTAGGCGATCTCCAAGACAGCGTCGGGGAGATGGAACAGAAGGTTGAGTCCTTCAATGGGACGTTGGCTAGCGTCACTATGGATATTGAGCAACTCGATAGCCGCGTCCATGACCTTGAGCTTGGCACTGTGGAAGCCAAGGACGAGACTCAACTTCTCGTCAACCAAGTGGCGGATGCCATGCGCAACGAGATGGGCCAGCTCAAGGACACGCTGATGAGGCAGCTCCAAGCCATCCGAGAGCAGGTTGAGTCCTTGCAATCGGACGTCAACCTATGCAAGGCGGCTGTGGCAGGTAGTGCTACTGTACGAGAGGGACCAAGGATGAAGGTGCCCGAGCCGCCAAGGTACCATGGGAAGCGCGATGCTAGGGAGCTCGACAACTTCCTATGGAGCGTTGAAAAGTATTTCAACGCGATGCGCTTGGACGACGATGAGTCCAAGATCACCACCGTCACCATGTACTTGGGTGATGATGCCATCCTTTGGTGGAGGAGGCGTGAGTTGGATATCAAGAAGGGTCTTTGCTCGCTTAAGACTTGGGACGAGTTCAAGGCGGATTTCAAGCGGCAATTCTATCCGGAGAATGCGGAGGAAGTTGCTATGAAGAGGCTGCGTGGACTGAAGCATACGGGGTCGATCAAAGAGTACGTCAAGCAGTTCACTTCTCTTATGCTTGAAGTCTCAGACATGCCGGAGAAGACTCAACTCATCTACTTCATGGATGGACTACAACGATGGGCTGAGCAAGAGTTAAAGAGACGCAATGTTCAATCACTTGCGGAGGCCATCGCAGTTGCCGAATCCGTGTTCGAATACAAGGCTGATTCAAAAAGCCACAAGGGCGGCAACAAGAGTGGCGACGGTAACAAGGGAAAAGGTGGGGGAGCAAAACCCACCGAAAGAAGCAGCAGTAGCAGCGGCAGCAAGCAGTTCGAGAGGAAGGACAAAGCCAAGCAGTCCTTCTCGGATAGCAAGGTGAAAAACCGCGACTGCTTCTTGTGCGGAGGGCCGCACTGGGCTAGGGAGTGCCCACAGCGACAGAAGCTCAATGCGATGATCGCTGGCAAGAGTGGATCGTCCGGGGAATCATCGGGGGACGAGGCGCAAATGGGGACTTTGCGCTTGCTAAGCAGCGTCAAGGCTACGGTGAAGCAAAGCAACGTGGCTAAGGTAAGTACGCTGCCCCGTTCGAAGAAATCCGCTCTTATGTTTGTGGAAGCCAAGGTAAATGGCAAGGCTTCAAAGGCACTCGTCGACACGGGTGCAACGCACAACTTTGTTGCTTTGAAGGAGGCAACAAGGTTGGGCGTGCAGTACACCAAGGAGCCAGGCACCTTGAAGACAATCAACACAGCACCGGTGCCTATCCATGGTGTAGCACGAGGCGTCTCCCTTCATTTGGGCGAATGGAAGGGGACGGTGGACCTGACTGTCGTCACGATGGACGACTTCTCATTGGTGCTGGGCATGGAGTTCATGGATACGGTGAAGCCATGGACATTAGAAAGGGACGGGTCGATGACTATTGCAAAGGATCGAGAAGCATGCTCTGTCCCTGTCACTCGGGAGATCGTGGAGGCCAAGATGTTGTCAGCCATTCAAGTGAAGAAAGGCGTGCAAAAGGGGCAAGCAACATTTGTGGCCACGTTGATCGAAGATGGGCCTCAACCCAGCGAGGTTCCGAAGGAGGTAGCTGCGATTTTGAAAGAGTACAAAGATGTCATGCCTCCAGAGCTACCCAAGAGACTTCCTCCAAGAAGGGAAGTCGATCATATGATCGAGCTGGAGCCAGGGGCTAGGCCTCCAGCCATGGCGCCTTATCGGATGGCACCGCCAGAGTTGGAAGAGCTACGCAAGCAACTCAAGGAGCTGCTGGACGCGGGGTTCATTCGGCCATCCAAGGCCCCATTCGGTGCACCAGTATTGTTCCAACGCAAGCACGACGGGTCCTTGCGTATGTGCATCGATTACCGAGCACTTAACAAAGTAACCATCAAGAACAAGTATCCAATTCCTTTGGTTGCCGATCTTTTCGATAGGCTCGGTAAAGCCAGGTACTTTTCTAAACTGGATCTCCGATCGGGGTATTGGCAAGTGCGCATAGCCAAAGGAGATGAGCCAAAGACAGCATGCGTCACTCGCTATGGGTCTTATGAGTTCTTGGTGATGCCTTTTGGTCTCACCAATGCCCCGGCTACTTTCTGCACTTTAATGAAAAAAATCTTTCAGCCTTTCTTGGATAAATTTGTAGTCGTCTATCTCGACGATATCGTCGTGTATAGCGACAACTTGGAAGAACATGTGCATCACTTGCGGCAGGTTTTCCAAGCATTGCGGGAGAGCAAGCTGTACGTGAAATTGGAGAAGTGCTCGTTCGCCCAAGACGAGGTGTCTTTCTTGGGGCACCGCATCAAGGCTGGAAAGATCATGATGGAACGGGACAAAGTGCAGGCCATCAATGGATGGGAGCCACCCAAGAACGTTTCGGAGCTACGTTCTTTCCTTGGGCTTGCCAATTATTATCGGAGATTCATTTTAAGCTACTCGGCGAGAGCAGCCCCACTGACCGACTTGCTGAAGAAGAAGGTGCAGTGACATTGGAGTGAGAAATGCCAAGAAGCGTTCGATGATTTGAAGAAGGCAGTCACCGAGGAACCTGTCTTGGCCTTGCCCGATTATGCTAAGTCGTTCGAACTTCACACCGATGCATCAGACTTTGCCATCGGAGGGGTGCTTATGCAAGAGGGGCATCCCATAGCCTATGAGTCTCGCAAGCTCAATGATACCGAGAGACGGTATCCGGTGCATGACAAGGAGATGACAGCCATCATTCATTGCTTGCGAACTTGGAGGCACTATTTGCTTGGGAGTCGGTTTACCATCATGACCGACAATGTGGCTACGAGTTATTTTCAAAATCAGAAGAAGATCAGCCCCAAGCAAGCTCGGTGGCAAGATTTCTTAGCGGAGTTCGATTATGTCATGGAGTACAAGCCGGGCAAAGTTAATGTTGTTGCTGATGCTCTCAGCCGAAAGGCCATGCTCGCTAGTGCAAGCAGCGCCGCTAGCAACCTTCTTGATCGGATCAAGGAGGGGACTTCTCAAGACCCCTTGGCCAAGGGACTCATGGAGATGGCCAAGGAGGGGATGACTCGACGGTTTTGGGTAGAGGATGGGGTGCTCTACACCGTCGGTCGTCGCATTTATGTGCCTAAGTGGGATAATCTTAGGCGAGACATCATGAAGGAGTGCCACGACTCAATGTGGGCTGGCCATCCGGGGATGCAGCGGACATTGGCACTCTTGGAGAGGGACTACTATTGGCCTCATATGCGGGACGATATCGAGGCCTATGTGAAGACTTGTCTTGTGTGCCAACAAGACAAGATAGAGCAACGTGTACCGGCAGGACTATTGCAACCTTTGCCGATTCCGGAAAGGCCATGGGAGAGTGTATCAATGGATTTCATATCGGCCTTGCCCAAGTCTGATGGGTATGGCTCTATTATGGTGGTGGTTGATCGCTTTTCCAAGTATGGAACTTTCATACCTGCCCCACGCGATTGCACGGCCGAGCAAGCTGCCAAGTTGTTCTTTCAGCATGTGGTAAAGTATTGGGGCTTACCTCGGAGCATCATAAGTGATCGGGACCCAAGGTTCACAGCAAAATTCTGGACGGAGTTATTCAAGCTCTTGGGTTCGGGTCTACACTTCTCAACAAGCTTTCACCCGCAAAGCGATGGGCAAACAGAAAGGGTGAATGCCTTGTTGGAGTTATACTTAAGGCACTTTGTGAGTGCCAACCAGAAGGATTGGGCCAAGTTGATGGATGTGGCTCAATTCTCATTCAAATTGCAGCGGTCCGAATCAACGCAACAAAGTCCGTTCGAGATAGTCATGGGCCAGCAGCCCTTGACTCCACAAGCCGTTGCGTCGGGCTACACGGGTAGCAGCCCCGCTGCATACAAGCTTGCACGAGGGTGGCATGAGCAGCTTGATATAACGAAGGTGTACTTGGACAAGGCGTCTAAGAAGATGAAAAAGTGGGCGGACAAGCATAGACGCCCTCTCGAGTTCCAAGTGGGCGACATGGTCATGGTCAAGTTGCTGCCACAACAGTTCAAGGTCTTCCGCTCGGTGCACAAGGGACTAGTGCGGAAGTACGAGGGGCCATTTCCCGTCCTACGGAAGGTCGGGAAAGCTTCTTACAAGCTTGAGTTGCCGCCCAAACTCAAGATTCATCCGGTGTTCCATGTGAGCATGCTCAAGCCCTACCATGGTGATAAAGAAGATCCAACGAGGGGCGAGTCACATCGGGCACCAACTGCGGTCGTGGCTTCCTTTGATCGAAAGATCGAGAGCATCGAGGCAAAGAGGCTCATCCGACGGAGAGGTGTGCCAAGCTATAATGAGTATCTCATTCGATGGAAGGGACTACCGAACAGTGAGGCCTCATGGGAGAAAGAGGACGACCTATGGCAATTCCGGGGCAAGATCGCGGAGTTCGAGGCACAGTCTTGACGGGGTCGTCAAGGACTTAGGTGGGGGAGAATGTCACGAGCCATCTCTAAAAATAACCCTCACCAAGGAAACAAGGCATCCAAGGCATCATATGGGCGCTGGCAATAGGCCCGCAAAGGCCCAATGGTGCAGCAAGCTTTTCAAGATGCCTCCGGAAGGTTCTAGAGTGCTCTTGGACATTCTAGCTTAGCTTTCTCTAGATGCCTCCGGAAGGTTCTAGAGTGCTCTTGGACATTCTAGCTTAGCTTTATCTAGAGTGTTCTAGCATGGATGAGTCTAGAACACCCTTGTACAGATTTATGTAGCATTTTCTAAAAGCCTCCTTGTAATTTATGGTTCCTTTGGAGGTGGGAACTTTCTAGATGCATAGAGAATACTCCTTTGAAGGAGGATTGTGGAAAGTTCTAGACTAGAAGCCTCTAGGACTTTAAGGGCCTATAAATAGGCCTTGGCATTCATTTGTAGAGAACATCAACCACTTGTACAACTCTCTCAAGCAATACAAAGCATTCTTTCAAAAAGCCTAAGCACTTGTGCCTTAGCATTTTCCTCACTTAAGCTTTCGTAGCATCACTTAGCATTAGCCAAGCATCGAAGTGCCTTGACTAGTTAGTCCGACGGGAGTGTGACGCTAGTAGGCAGCGTGTTAGCCAAGGGAAAAAGGTCAGCACGTGACAGACGGCTAAATTACCGTCGCTAATACAAGAATTTAAGCCGTCGCTAAATATTTTGCGACGGATTTTTATAATTATGGGTTGAAATAGTATTGAAAGCAATTAGAGACGATTTTTTACCGTCGCTAATCGTATAATTATCGACGGTATCAAAACACCGTCGCTAGTTTCCGTAGCTATTAAAAAAAAATTTTGTAGTGGAATCTCGATGATATGGCTAATAAAATTGAAAATTAATTAAATATTTTATTACAATAGCAATTTCGTGAAAAATGCCATACTCACTATTTGAATAGCGTACATATAGGTTTTGAATGATTGGACAATTATGCTTATGTCCTGTTCCTCTTCACAGCATATGCACGTACCCATCTTCCTCTTTATGAAAAAAACTTCAAGATTTTATTTTGTCCATTATATCACAGTGAGTCTGACCATTTGGTCTTATCATTCCTTTGTATTTTTTTTTATCTTTTTTTCCAGCTTTTCTAAACGTCGGGGAAACGCGCGAGGGAGAGAGAGCGAGGGATGGGTGTAACCATCCACCCCCTCGAGATGCGTGCTATTGCTCATCTCGCAGGGGATGGGTGTAACCACCCATCCCTCGCTCTCTCTCCTAACGCGTTTCCTCGACGTTTCGTCGCTCTCGTGAGCTTTTTTTCATTGTTACTTCTGATTCAGTTACTATGGACAATATTGATGGGAAATAACCAATCTTTAAACACCATGATAGTGTTGCATCAGTCGGTTAAAGAATCTAATCCTAAGAGCAGTGGCGGACCTAGGATTTTAGTCAAGGAAGGCGAAATGGCAAGTAAAAAAGAAATTTACTCGATTTAGTAAAATAAGAAAAATAAAATTATAAAAATACATTGCATATACCAAATTGAATTAAGTGTAATCCAACTTTAAGCCAAAATAAGGTCACAATATCAATAACCTTAGCAATGGGCAAACGAACGTAATAACTAGAATATATAACTAAAATCACAAAATAATTAGGATAAATATCTAATTGAAGCTAAAATAAAAATCGAAAATTTATAAACATAATAAGATCCTAATACAATTTCATTAAAAAAATGTTTATATAAGGCTCAAATTTTGTACGAGTTGGCTAGTGGCATATATTTTCATTGAATTCTTTAGTTATTATTTTAGATATTAATTTCAAATTTTTTTGGTTGGAGGTTTTACGCCACTTGTGAACAAGCAATTCGTTGCTTTAATGTTTGCAATTACATATAAAATTGCATTGAAAACAAAAAAAGTATGAGAACGTCACACACTACAAGAAAACAGGTGTTTAGCGACGGTTTTAACCGTCGCTAAATAATACAGCGACGGTTGGCCAACCGCCGCTAATAAAGGCGTCACAAAAACATTCGGCGGCGTTTTTTTGCAACCGCTGGTATAACCGTCGATTTATGTTATTTAGCGACGGTTAGAAGTAACCGTTGGTAAACCCGTCACTAAATACCATATAGCGACGGGTGCTAACCGTCGCTAAATATGGGGCAAGAATTGACGTTTTACAATATGCTACGACGGTTCTTAACCGCCGCTATAGTCAGTGGCGCCTACAACGGTTTATACCCGCCGCCAAATTCCAATTGGTATTCTTTTAGTGACGGTTAAAACCGCCGCTAATGCCTGTCATTATTATCATGATAATTCTATTATGCGCACTAGAAATATGTAAACAATCTGTAGTCACATTTTAACCTGTAATCACATTTTTCAACCTGTAAACAATCTGTAAACAACCCACAATTTTACACAACTATTTTATACCGAAATCATTACAGAAAACTTGACTTCAACTATATTGTCATCAACTTTAACAAAAAAAAACCTATATTATCATCAAAGTTAACAATATATCAAAGCTAGTACATGTAGAATTTCTTGAAGTTTGATAGTTAAAATCAAATTTACTACAGCTGAAATTGTACCATGTTCTTGAAAGAAATTAGACAATGCTATGGAGAGTGGAGCCGATGAAGATCCTCATTATTATTTTGACTAGGTGATGAGGGCCTTGCAGTTGCTGGTGAAGCTTGCCCACTTTCTTCGTCTTGTGCCTGAAAATGATGAGTCAACAATATTACTCTAAACTTGAACTAAATTACAATAATTAATTGATTTATATTTAGTAAGTAACCAATATCACTGTTAACTAATATATATTAAAATAATGTAAAGGCAAAGAAACATACGGGTGTAGCGAATAATCTTGCAAACTCAGCAGGCACATTTCCATCCAACTTCTGAAAAATGTATGTAAATGCTCTTTCATATCCCTTCCTCTTTAATTTCTCTGTCTCTAACTGTGACTCCAGCAGGTGAATTCTCTATTGCACTTGAAGATCAGTGTTTTGCGTTGGTTGTGAAGACATCATCCCACTAAACCTACTATTGGTGTTGCCAAAGACTTGAGATGGACATGGCCCGAATCCCAAAGCTCGAACTCGGTCTGAATGTTCTTTTCTTAACACCTTAGCAAGTGAATCTTGTTGTGATATGGATCGTGATGTGGAATCTTCTTTCTCAATCTCTACAATTTTCTCCTACATTAATGAGGCAAGCCATCAAACTTTGAATTCAAAATTTATCTAAACATTAATTAATATAGTTCGATAAAAAAAATAGTTAAATTACTTACACTTATTTGTCTCGCTTCGTCAGTTACATAAGACCCGTCCTTTTTTGTGTGTGTTGCAATATACACATCTCCCCTACTCACAGGTCTCCCAAATTCATACTCCTACACCGATATTATGAAGTCATATAACTTTAAATAATATTGTTGAGAATGATAACTTAAAGTGTGGTAGGATGTAAAATATTAATTACCATCTCAGCCTTTAACCTGGAATTGCTTTTTGATCCTCCTGTGTGTGGATCGGTGAGTTAATAAACAAGGTAAGTGACAAGCATAAATTAAGCCATACCTGTATAATAGTAGTATACACGCCATCCTTGTAACTTTTTGGCACATCTTTCCAAGAGTTGTATCCAACTGGAAAAGCCTTAAAATCGGATCCCAATTCTCCTAAAAAACTTCCTAAGAGACCAGCTGCATCTCCAATAGGTTGATGCTCAGTGTTAAATGGAATCATCACTTTTGTGCCTCTAAGAAGTGACCAAACATCATGTGCCCTCATATGAGATTCTTTTATTAGCCCTTGCTCATCTAGGACAAGTTGATATTCGTTATACTTCATTCAAAATTAGCGACTAACATATTATTTTCTTGAATAAGTTTAAATAACATACCAATTGATTCAGTGAAAAACTCGCACTTTCAGAACAGTTGATGTTTTGCAAATCATACAGTTAGTTTCGATCAACCAGGCAGTGGGTATCCAAAGCTTACTCTAGTGCATTTTCCCTAAGGGAGCTCATCAAGTTCTGACTGAAAAGGAAGGTAGTGATAGTAGTAGATATAGATATACTAGGCGTTGGATTGTTTAAGGGAGCTTGAGTTCTGACTTACTAAGAGTTGTGTCATGCTATTTTTCCCCTTGTGCCTCCGCCACTGCTGCTATTGCCAGTGGATCAACTTGCATCTCCGCCAGACCTTTCCTCTGCAGTGTTGCCATTAGCATCTTCTGGCATTCCCGAGTCTGTTTCATTGTCATCCTCTTCAAGTGTTCCTACTGTCGTTTCATCTGGTGGATGAAAGTGCACATGCACAAAGGTCACATTGTCAGCTCCAATTCTCCTATTTCTCGGTCCAAAGCGAGCCCTCGCGCTAGTATAACGTTCAGACATAACCACGGTAGTGTAGAAGTTTGGGCTATGAGTGTTCGCTGGGAAGCTTAAATCCTGTATGTCAACCAAGTTGAGTTATATCTCTTTGAAATCACTACGTAGAGAAGCTATTCGAGATAAAAAGATCAAGTTGTTTTACCTGACAAGTATACCATGCGGTGGCATTGTATACCTTGCCTTTTGTGCAAATATAAGCAGTAGCCGAACTTGTCTGCAGAGTGGAAGTGCAGAATGTGATAAGCGAAAATGACTTCCTAAGAGTTACAAATGTTCAAACATTTCGAAGTATTGATCAATACCATGTGGAATAGTCCAAACAAGACGGGTCTGGTTGACTGTTCAATCCATGCATCTCCATCTTTAGCTGGATGATGAATTTTGCACTCCTGCAAAATGTGACAGCTCAATAGAAAACGTTAGCAAAAAATTATGTCGATTTTGTATAAAGCATACAAGTTATTCTAACCACAATAAAGCATACAAATTATGTCCTCGAGCTCTTTGTTAGAAATAGAAAAGTGAGTTGTTTGTTTGTTAGTGGTGCTTTAAGATTCCAGCCTAAAAATACCATGTAACATTCGCTTTTTCAATAACATTCTAGGTCTTCTTGATCAACAACACGTTCTCGTTCGGCTTCAGTCTGAGGTGGAAGCAAAGAAAGTCTTGTCAAGGGACTCATTGTTGATCCGAGGAGTGTGTTTCAAAGCTTTTCGCTGGCATGATGGTTTCAGTCTGAAAGCAGATCCGGTCTCGGTTCCATTGTGGGTAGAATTGCCTAACTTTCCTTTGCATTTATTTCATCCTCCTATTTTAAAAGCTATTGTGAATTCTTTTGGTGGTTTCTTACGCATGGATGACCATACTCGTTGTTTATCACGTCCGAGTTCTGCCCGTGTTTGCGTGGAGATAACGTTGGCAGAAAAGTTACCGAATAGGTCAAATAATAAGGGTTTCTGGCAAAAAATTGAATACCCGGGCTTCAAATACTGTGACTATTGTTTTTTGCTAGGACATAATGAAGCATTTTGCAGAAAAAAAAAAAAAAAAAAAACTAGGTCTCAAGGGACATTTGAAAACCTCCCACGTGGAGAAAAAAGCGAAACATGAGAAACATAAGGTGGAGAACAAGGTTATCAAGCAACAATATGTTCCAGTAGCTAATACAAACAAAGGTGCAAATTCTGATGTGGGCACGAGTGGAGATCAAGGAGGGCATGAGTATGGCGAAGTTAGCGAAAAAAAAACCAGTAAAGGTGGAGATGTCAAACAAATTTGAGACCCTTACAGAGAATATTGATGAAGATGAGGCTGCTCCGGGGGTTAACCAATTGGTGGGTATTGATATACACGTAATTATTACAAAATATATCCCTTAATTTATATATGTTAGTGCTTAAATTAATATATTTTATTCTAATTATTTCATTTTCATGTTTTTGTAGGAATTTGCGCGTGAACGACAAAATCGCATTAAGGCGACAATTTGAGGAGATGATTAATTTGTTGATTCTAGCGGTGGTACAAAATAGTGGTTCACATCTCTAAACCTAGCCCAAGTAAGCCTAGAACCACTTAATTTAATCAAGCCCAAGCCCAAGCCCCAAAAGCTAGAAACCTAAGCCCAGCCTAACAAGGAAATAGAGGAACCCTATTTAGGTTTCTCTCTTCCCTTCTCTTGGGAGGCTCTTCCACGTTTTCTGCTCCTTCTCTCTTTTCCAGCCACCATCACCACCTCCACCGGGGCAGAGACAGAGATCTCTCGCCACTAACCAACCACCATCTCGCCACCATCACTAACCACCGTGTCACGCCCCTGTTTCACGCTATAAACCTCACCTCGCCACCGAAACAGTCCACCATCCTCTCTGTCCAGAACACAGCCGCCACCACCATCTCTCTCTCTCTCTCATAGCCACCATCACCCGAGCACCACCACCACCACCGCGCGCACAACACCGCCGCGAAACAGGGAGGTTCCCTGTTTCGCTCCCTGTTCCTCGCCCTCCTTCCGCTTTCTCTCTTCTCCACGGTCTCTCCCTCCTCCACTTCTCTCTCTCTCTCGACCACTGCCGAAACAGACCACGCAACCACCACCATCACCGCTGTGAACAGAGCTCGCGACAGAGCGCCTCCCTGTTTCACAGCCATCGCTTCTCCCATTCTCGTTCTTCCTTCACTTTCTCTTTGTTCTTGCAGGCACTGGAGCCGGTCGAGAAGAGAGGACACTCGCGAGGAGCAAAGCAGAAGCGGTGGAGCAGGGGGCGGTGCGCTGGAGACGAAGGCTAAACCGCGCGACTGTGAAGCGGGAAAAAAACTAATTTTTGAATCAGTTCGCTATTCGCACCTCAGCCCATTGCTGAGTACCACCACAGTGCAGCTGCTGAGATTTCTCGGGATTTGCAATTTTCTCGGGATTCGTGCGCATACAGGAAGTGATGGATTCCTCCTCCACTGATGCTGTGACCACCACCACCATGAGTCACTAAACCCCACGCAAGGTGAAGAGGTGAACTCCTAGATGTAACGCACTAAATTAGTAATTGATTCGCTTTAAGTTTTCACTATGAATAATGATGTTTAATGATTCTCACTTTTATTTAATATAGAAATTTATGTTATTTCAGTGAGAAGGATATCATAGATTTCTTCGTAGATTTTTATTACTCCGGTGATTATCTTTTCTTCTCCATATAAGCTTAGTCACGTTTTTCTTATGTGTGGAATGTTTAAGAATTAATTGACTCCGGTAGGTTAGTTATATGTGATCGTCATTTATTACGGTATTGTCTCCGGATATATCGTAAGTTTAGGATATCACATATGACAAACCTTTGTGCTTTTTTAGAAGAAGTGAAATCTAAAATTCATTTACATTAGGGTATATTAATGCATAAAAGATTATTTTTTCGATTACGTCGTTTGGGATGTGAAACACGTAGTTGAGTCATCATAGCGAATCAATACTAGTTGGCGCGTGAAGTCTAGGAGGGATTCTTGGAACCTTGTGATTTTTCCAAACTTACTTTTCATTAAATTAAATTCAATTTCGTATTTTAAATTTGTTAGAATTTCTTAACTTTAGTTTCGCATAGTTTGTCTTCCTTAACCTTGTTTTGTAGATCGTTTTTCCTCGTGGGATCGACACCCCATTCTTTACTGCAATCGACCGCGTGTACTGTTTGGGCGTAATCAAATTTTGGCGCCGTTGCCGGGGACAAACGTCATTCTACATGGAAGGTTTCGGGTATTATCTTTCTTGCTCATTTTTCATTTTATTTTATTTTTAAGTTTTAGGTCCAGTTTAATTTTTATTTTTATTTTATTTTATTTCTTAACAAAAAAATTAATTAAAAAAATTAAAAATTAAAAAAAAAAAAATTGTGGCCACCTTTCACAACAAAGTTGAGGCTGTAGACTCGGTTAGACTAAGGTTTTTTTCCTTAAGGAAAAAGCGAAGAGTTGGCTATACTCTTTGCGACCAAGGTCCATAGGTTCGTGGGTGGAGATGACCCAAGCATTTTTTAATAAATATTTTCCTCACCACAAAACCAACGGTCTAAAGAGACAAATTTCTACCTTCACCCAAAAGAATAGCGAGACATTATATCAAGCATGGGAAAGGTTCAAAGATCTTTTGAATACATGCCCACACCATGGGTATGAGAATTGGCGCTTAGTCAGTTATTTTTATGAGGGGCTCACCAGTAGAGAACGTCAGTTCCTTGAGATGATGTGTAATGGAGAGTTTTTGCAAAAGGACCCTGACGAGGCCATTAAGTACCTGAATGACTTGGCTGAAAATGCTCATACTTGGACTGGTCCAAGTGCTACTGAGAGCACGGATAGAACACATCCAGCTGGAGTTTACCAACTTAGGGAAGAGGATAGCCTTAGAGCCCAACTTGATAGAGTAACTAAGGAGTTAGAAGCACTTAAGACCAAGGATGGTAAGCCCACACATACTATTGCCAGAGTTGAGCTACATGACACATGTTTTATATGCGGGGGAGTTGAACACTTAGCACAGGATTGCCCGACCTTGACTGAGATGAGAGGGGTTTATGAGGAACAATGTAACACCTTAGGGATGTACAAAAAGCCTTACTCACCATTCTCTAACACTTACAATTCTGGCTGGAGAGATCACCCTAACTTTGGCTGGAGGTCCGAGGCTGACCAACCTACACACTCACAGGCACAACCACCTAGGTCATACCCTGCACCTCCGTACAATGCGCAATCTAACAGAAGTTCCTTATCAGAAACATTACATGCATTTATAGAGGCATAAGGTAAAACTAATCAAAATTTTGAAATTGCATTGACACAGTTGGCAGAGGAGAACAAAGAGATCAAAAGCCAAATAACCAAGCTGACAAGTTCATTAACTGTACAAGCTCGGGGCCAATTTCCGTCACAGCCTCAAGCAAATCCGAAGGGACAACTTATGGCACAAACCTCTACTCCAGACTCTCAGAATGTCAAAGAGGTTAATGCCATCGCTACTCGGAGTGGTAAGATCTTAGATGGGTCAAGCTCGTCCACGACTATAGGCACCTCCCCAAGTGCAAAGGAGAGCATTCCTGAGGATGAGCCCAACAAGAACATTCCAGTTTCAATTCCTTTTCCTCAAGCACTACGACTTACTGGAAAGAAACCGGAAATGCATGGTGAGATTATAGAACACTTGAAACAAGTTAAAATTAACTTACCTTTGCTGCATGTGATTAAACAGGTACCAACTTATGCGAGGATCATCAAGGATCTATGCACTATCAAGAGGAAACATCAGGTGGTTGCTATCTTTGAGTGGACTGATCCTCAACTTTTCAGGTTGTTGGTATACGATTCCTTAACCCTTTTGACTCGTTTATATCATAGACTAGGTTTGGAGGTGAATGTTCCCTATGTTCTTCCTCGTCACTTCATGGTATATCTTTCATGAGGGAGAATATATGTCGGGCTGAAGACGTTAAACCAAGCGCTCCTAGGAGGCAGCCTAGCCTTAGTTGTGTGTCTTTGTTGTTAGTTTGGATTGATTTTCGAGTACCCTATTTAGTTGTGTTTCACTCATACTCGTTAGCTCCATAACAGTTTTGACTTACAATTTGCCTTTTTTTGTTTTCTTTGTTAATGTCGAGTCTGCATTTTATCGATTTCTAATGAAAACTCCATGATTCTTATGTTTTTGAGCGTTCATTGGTGGACAATTTCATCGAAATTGGTAAAAAACTTCACCATGGTAATATCACTCTAACCCTCCTCTTTTCTTTTGCCTTGATTTGTCATGATTATTATTTTATACATTGAGGACAATGTTTGGTTTAGGTTTGGAGGTGTGGTTTATTAGATTTTTTATGCAATTTTCAAAAATCTTTGAGTTTAAAACGTATTTTACAATTAAACCGAGTCATTTTTGTGTTCTACTCAATCTCCATTGAATACTTAGATGATAATGGTAATTGTGTAAAATCTTCTTGAAAATGCATTTGAAATCCGAACTCTTGGTGAATAAAAAAAAAGTGAAAAAAAAGGGGTTTTGAGTTTTTTTTTTAGAGAATATTTTTTTTGTTGCCTTTAATTTTGAGAAAACACATACTAGCACGTGTCACATAGTTATATTAGTGGAAAACGTGATATTTGATATTATCCTTATGTTAGATGTATTTCGTGAGACTTTTCAACTCGACTATTCATGCACTATAAGCCAAGTCAACATGATTTGAAGTTGATTAGTGAGATATTGAACTAGAAAAACCTTAGAATAATAGTGGAGACTTAACCCTTGTGAGTTTTGAGCCATTCTTTATTTCTTGAGGGTTATTAATTACACTCTGATTTTTCTTGAGTCCGCATTATTTCGTTGATGATCTCATTATTCTTGATTTTCTTATTGATTGCTTTAAGAATGACATAAAAATTGAATCTTTACACTAGAACTTATTGCTTTATTTAGTTGAGATGTCCTAGTACTAACTAGAACTTATGAAGTGATATAGGCATTTCTTTCTTTAAACCATTTTTAGCCTTTTTAGCCTACCCAGTAATAAATATCCATTTGTAGCCCTTTGAGCCTTTAAATAGCCTTTTCTTTGTTATCCCCATTCCCAATACCTACTCCAATCAATGAGTAATACCTCTATTATTTTATCCTTACCCAATTTTCTGAGAATGTATACGGTGAGATATATTTATGGAATGGGCAAATAGAAAAAAAAATAGATATTTCATGCGCCCTCGAAGTAAAAGTGTTGGATTGTATCAATGGGGAACAACATGTTAAAAAAAAAAAAGATGTTTCATGAACCCTCGAAGTAAAAGTGTTGGATTGTATCAATGGGGAAAAGCATGTTAAAAAAAATTGCGATTGAAGAAGAAAATAATGAAGAAAAAGTTAATGGTGTACAACATTGATTTGTTCTTCAATGCCCTATGTTTTATTCAAGGGTGTATCCATTCTCAGGAAATCTTGTATCCTTTTGTCCCTTATTGTTTGCCATAATCTAAGCCCCAATACAACCTAGTAAAGACCTGATTGATCTTAAGTGAAAGTTAGCTTAATTGATGTGGAGATTGAATAGGCAAGAACTATGGTGTTTGATTCAACATTCTCAAAAGTAATCAATATTCCGATCCATGAGATCATATTCATTTCACTCTTTGAAAATTCCGTTTTTCATGATAATTATATGTGAGACGTTTGCATTTTCCATAGTATATTCTTTTCCTCACATATAAACTGAGTGCCCAATCTCTGAGCGTTTCATTTCTGAGCGACATGAGAGAATTGTAGTCGAAACGTCTTTTCTAAAGGTTATCTTGTCACATCTTTACTATGAGATGAAGAGTTATGTTGATAAGACTCGTCACACACACACTTCGAGTTGAGAATGATTATGAAATTCATTTAACCTTTAGATACTATTAAATTATTGTACTCTATTGATATACTTTTGTGACATTATTAGTTTGTTGTTTTTTTTGAATTGTAAGCAATCAGAAAAATACTCTAAGGGAAATAAAAGGGAATGTTCATATGTTTTGCATTATGTTTTTAGAAAATAGATTTTGTTTTATTGAGTTAGTAATGTTTAGGGGTAGCATTTCTGGAAACCCTCACGAGACTATAACTCGTCCTCTAGACGTAATCTAGAGGTTTAAAGCCTTGTTGCACGTCAAGGTAAGTGCAACCGTGATTCCTACGAAAGTGAGTTAGGATTTTAATCTTTATTTTGTTTTGCTCGAGGAATAGCAAAATATAGGTTTGGGGGTATTTGATATACACGTAATTATTACAAAATATATCCCTTAATTTATATATATGTTAGTGCTTAAATTAATATATTTTATTCTAATTATTTCATTTTCATGTTTTTGTAGGAATTTGCGTGTGAACGACAAAATCGCATTAAGGCAACAATTTGAGGAGATGATTAATTTGTTGATTCTAGCGGTGGTACAAAATAGTGGTTCACATCTCTAAACCTAGCCCAAGTAAGCCGAGAACCACTTAATTTAATCAAGCCCAAGCCCAAGCCCCGGAAGCTAGAAACCTAAGCCCAGCCTAACAAGGAAATAGAGGAACCCTATTTAGGTTTCTCTCTTCCCTTCTCTTGGGAGGCTCTTCCACGTTTTCTGCTCATTCTCTCTTTTCCAGCCACCATCACCACCTCCACCGGGGCAGAGACAGAGATCTCTCGCCACTAACCAACCACCATCTCGCCACCATCACTAACCACCGTGTCACGCCCCTGCTTCACGCTATAAACCTCACCTCGCCACCGAAACAGTCCACCATCCTCTCTGTCCATAACACAGCCGCCACCACCATCTCTCTCTCTCTCTCTCTCATAGCCACCATCACCCGAGCACCACCACCACCACCGTGCGCACAACACCGCCACGAAACAGGGCACCTCCCTGTTTCACTCCTTGTTCCTCGCCCTCCTTCCGCTTTCTCTCTACTCCACGGTCTCTCCCTCCTCCACTTCTCTCTCTCTCGACCACCGCCGAAACAGACCACGCAACCACCACCATCACCGCTGTGAACAGAGCTCGCGACAGAGCACCTCCCTGTTTCACAGCCATCGCTTCTCCCATTCTCGTTCTTCCTTCACTTTCTCTTTGTTCTTGCAGGCACTGGAGCCGGTCGAGAGGAGAGGACACTCGCGAGGAGCAAAGCAGAAGCGGCGGAGCAGGGGGCGGTGCGCTGGAGACGAAGGCTGAACCGCGCGACTGTGAAGCGGGAAAAAACTGATTTTTGAATCAGTTCGCTATTCGCACCTCAGCCCATTGCTGAGTACCACCACAGTGCAGCTGCTGAGATTTCTCGGGATTTGCAATTTTCTCCGGATTCGTGCGCGTACAGGAAGTGATGGATTCCTCCTCCACTGATGCTGTGACCACCACCACCATGAGTCACTAAACCCCACGCAAGGTGAAGAGGTGAACTCCTAGATGTAACGCACTAAATTAGTAATTGATTCGCTTTAAGTTTTCACGATGAATAATGATGTTTAATGATTCTCACTTTTATTTAATATAGAAATTTATGTTATTTCTGTGAGAAGGATATCATAGATTTCTTCGTAGATTTTTATTACTCCGGTGATTATCTTTTCTTCTCCATATAAGCTTAGTCACGTTTTTCTTATGTGTGGAATATTTAAGAATTAATTGATTCCGGTAGGTTAGTTATATGTGATCGTCATTTATTACGGTATTGTCTCCGGATATATCGTAAGTTTAGGATAATGACAAACCTTTGTGTTTTTTTAGAAGAAGTGAAATCTAAAATTCATTTACATTAGGGAATATTAATGCATAAAAGATTATTTTTCCGATTACGTCGTTTGGGATGTGAAACACGTAGTTGAGTCATCATAGCGAATCAATACTAGTTGGCGCGTGAAGTCTAGGAGGGATTCTTGGAACCTTGTGATTTTTCCAAACTTACTTTTCATTAAATTAAATTCAATTTTGTATTTTAAATTTGTTAGAATTTCTTAACTTTAGTTTCGCATAGTTTGTCTTCCTTGACCTTGTTTTGTAGATCATTTTTCCTCGTGGGATCGACACCCCATTCTTTACTGCAATTGACCGCGTGTACTGTTTGGGCGTAATCAGGTATGAACATGGCTCCTGACCACGCCGAGGTTAGGCACGATTCTACGGAGGAATGCCTCCTGGAGGCGGGGTATACAATTTCGGAGATTGCAAATGTTATTGGAAATCAAAAGCAACCGTTACAGCAACAGGAGGAGGTCAATTCAGGGGAGAAGACTAGTCGCTTCGACGACATGAACAAAAACTATAACAAAAGTGGTTCTCAACCTAATCATGTGGCTGCGTCGCAAGGTGCAGCATGTGGCTCAACTGGCGAGGGATAGTTTGGGCAAGCTGATTCAGGATTGACGCGAGCTGTGAGTGCAACGACGGAGCAGTTGTGGCATCGTGCTCTGCCCCAGCCAGACCTCATTTCGTCCCAGCCTATGCCCTGCATCAAAACAAGGGAAGTTGTTTGGCCCCAGCCAGAACACGACACTAACACAAGGGACGTGTTACCCCAGGCTGATTTTGATTCTCTCGTTGATTTCTCTCCTATAACTGGAATGGTTTCCAATATAGAAGCTCCTCCATCAGCTTCTATTACCCCGTAGCCTGTGACAACTGTCATGTCGCAGGAAGTAGGGGCTGGAACGGCGACACCAACAGTGCTGGAATAGTTGACAGCAGAACATGCTATGTGCACACAACCCGCGGCCATTGACAACTTATCATTACCCGTGGCAGACGGGAATGACCAGGAAGGGAGGGTTTTGTTTGATGTCGCTATCCAGCTGGTGAAGGAGGGACGAGCTTTGCGAAAACAGAAAAAAAAAATGAATATCAATACACTTGAAAGTGCCACAGAAGATAGTGACGAGGCTGCGTCGGATTTGGAGTTTGGGCCGGCATCACAAGCTATCAAGGATTTAGAGCTGGGGGCGCAGTCCGATGAGGCTATTAAGAACAAAGTCAAGTTGGCGGTACCTCCGGGCAATCGTCGTAAGACTAAGAGGGGTAAATCTTCCTCCCGAGTTTAAGATGATGAAAAGTTTTATGTTTTGGAATGCTTGTGGGGTTGGTAATAAGGCCATGCGAAGGAGATTAAAAAATATGGTTGTGGAACATAAAGTCAGAATCCTTATGATTGCGGAGCCTATGATTGATGCTAGTAGATACATGGAGATTGGCAACAAACTCCAACTTGGAGGTTTTGTTTCGAATGACGCATTTGGCGGCAAGATTTGGCTTCTTTGGGATAACTCTCTTGCCCTTTCGGTGGTGGATATGTCGGATCAGATCATTCATTGCCAGGTAACGGACTCTGCTTCGAGAATTTTTTTAATTTCTTTTGTTTATGCTAAATGCTCTATCGATGAAAGAAGAGATCTCTGGTTAAATATGGCCAATTTTGCTGCAAATCATGATATTCCTTGGATGGTCGGAGGTGATTTTAATACTTACTTGCATTCGGGCGAAAAAGTGGGGGAGTTGAGCCGTCCCTGGCAAGCATGTCACATTTTTCTGACTGTATTGAAAATAATGGCCTAATTGATTGTGGATTCTCGGGGCCTCGACTCACTTGGTGTAATAACAGGCGAGGCAGTGAGCGTATTTGGGCCAGACTTGATAGAATTTTTGTTAATTCAGCTTGGTTGACAGATTTGGGTAGTCCAAAAGTGGAACATCTCAGCAGAACTTTTTCAGATCATTCTCCGCTGTTGGCTTCCATGCCAACTCAATCAAGAATCGATTTTGCCCCTTTTCGATTCCTTAATATGTGGACAACCCACCCTGAGTTTCTTGATCTGGTTAAAGACACGTGGTTGACTGACATGGGTGACATGAGACCCATTGATAGAGTGGATGCTAAACTTAAAATGACCCCGGCGAGCTCTCATACAGTGGAATAAGACGATTTTTGGAAATGTTTTTAGCAGAATCCGAGCTTTAGAAGATGAAATGCAACAGTGGGAAACAACTCTTTTGGCGGGTTTTGCAAATATCAGTAATAATGGTCTAAATGTTTATGCTAACTGGGATGTCAATGTTGTTTGTAATTTACATCGATGTTAGGCAGAGTACAGATTGACTCTACAACAGGAGGAACTTTACTGGATTCAAAAATCAGGTGAAAAAGAGTTTAAGAGGGGGATGCTTGCACCAAATTCTTTTTTTTCTTCCACCAAGTCCAAACAAAAGCGACGAGTCATCAATCAGATTACTTTACCGTGCGGTAGGACTATTTCGGAACCTGGTGAGATTCTTGACAAAGCCAATGAGTTTTTTGCTGATCTGCTGTCTTTTCAAGGAACTTGTATGGTGGATACGGATTTGTTAAATTGTATTCCGAAGTTGCTGAGTCCCGGTCAATGTGACACTTTGGTCAAACGACCTTCGTTGGCGGAAGTGAGAGATGTTGTTTTCGACATACCCAAAAATAGTGCGCCAGGACCAGATAGTTTTACTGCTAATTTCTTTCAGTCTTGTTGGGAGATTCTGAGTATGGATATTTGGGAGGCAGCTATAAAATTTTTTGAAGGGGAAGCGATGCCGGCTTCTTTTTCGGCCAATTTCATGGCTCTGATCCCTAAAATTGAGAATCCAGGTTCTTTTTCTGAATTTCGCCCAATCAGTCTGTGTAATGTGATTTATAAGATTTTCAGTAAAATTCTCTGCAACAGACTGGTAGATCTCTTGCCAGGGTTGATTTCTCAAGAACAGGGGGCGTTTGTTAAAGGCAGGTTCATTGGAGAAAATATAGGCCTGGCGCAGGAATTGCTTAGAGACATCAACAGGAAGGTTTTTGGAGGCAATGTGGTGCTGAAAATTGATATGGAGAAAGCGTATGATAGAATGGAATGGAACTTTTTGTTCGCAGTGCTTAAAAAATTTGGCTTTACTGGTAGAATCTGTCATCTCATCTCCAACTGTATTGCTTCTTGTGGCTTTTCGGTCCTGCTTCAGGGAGCCTACAAAGGTTTTTTCAGATCCACTAGGGGCTTAAGGCAAGGCGATCCTCTTTCTCCGTTTCTTTTTATTATTGCCTCTGAAGTGTTGAGTAGGGGATTGAAAGAGGCTTTTGATAAAGGGAAAATTGGGTATTATTATACACCCAGGAATTGCAGTCTTATTTCACACCTTCTGTATGCAGATGACACTCTCATATTTTTAAATGGAAGAAAGTCCTCAATAATGGGATGCATGGAGTTCTTGCAACGTTACTGTAAGACCTCGGGGCAGAAAATAAATGAGGGTAAAAGTTCTTTTATATTGGACGACAAGGCAGTCGCGGAAAGAACGGTGGTGTTAAAAAGTTGTACGGGTTTCCAGTTTAAAGATGCTCCTTTGAAATACTTGGGCGGGCCAGTGTTCCAAGGAAGAGTTAAAATTTCATATTTTGAAGATCTGATAGCTAAAATTCAAGCTCGTATTCAGGGATGGAAGGCAAAATTGTTATCTCCGGGAGGATGATTAATCTTGATTAAACATGTCCTTAGCTCGATTCCAATTTATATTCTTAGCATATGTGTGTTCCTATGAGAGTTTTATTACGGATTAATAGCCTGTTGGCAGACTTCTTTTGGGGGGATTGTGAAGGACGACTGAAGAAAAAATGGGTGTCATGGGATACCATCTGTTTCCCACGGGATGAAAAAGGTTTGGGAGTTAGAGACTTGATGGTTGTGATGAAGGCTTTTCGAATCAAGAGGCTTTGGAGCTAATTACTTCAGACTCTTTATGGGCTACTTTTATGAGGAGCAAATACTGGTTACATGGAGTTGCGTTGAATAGTCAACTTGTGAAAGCTGGGTCTTTACCTTTTTTTAAAGAGATCATGTTGGGCAAATCTTTTATTTTGAGCAATTCGCTTTGGCGTATTGGCAGGGGGAATATTAGTTTTTTTTAGGAAAATTGGAACACAGTAGTTTCTTTCAGGAGATCGCCGGCATTGGTTAGTCAAGGTTTTTGGCTTACAGTTAGCGAGGTGTTTTTAACAAATTTTGAATTGGTCCATCCAGATCTCAGAGGCTTGGCGCGTACTCTTTTTGCAGATAGATTACGTGGTGAGAATTATGGTAAGGACACATGTGTATGGGTACCAAACCCAAATGGGCTCTTTTCTCTTCAGTCGACCTATGAAATGTTACGGAGACATGAGAAGGTCAATGCACTTAGTAAGAAGATTTGGCATGACATTCTTCCTTCCAGAATATCAGTTTTTGTTTAGAAGTTACTCCGTAGATGGGTGCCAGTGGATGGGGAATTATACAGATGTGGTTTGAGTCTAGCCTCTAGATGTCGCTGTTGCAGCTCGCCAAAGAGCGAATCTTTGAATCATCTTTTTCTGGACGGAGATTTGGCGGTGCGGGTGTGGAAACACTTTGAACGGATTTTTGAAGTACATATAAGGAGACCAGCAGAAGTTTCCACGGTGCTCGTAATTTGGTTCAAAGAGCCAAACAGAATTCACAAACAGGTGTGTTATCTTTTCTTACTCCTATGTTCATTTTATGGGAAATTTGGAAACAGATGTGCAAATGTGTGTATGAAAATGTTTCCCCAAATCCTGCCTTTGTGATTTTGAACATTACGCGCAATCTGCGATTGGCAAACAATTTTATAATTCCCAAGCAAGTTAGCAATCACAAGGCACCATTACGGGCTTTGGGGTTGCATGTGATCCCAGTTCGAAGGAAGTTAGTTAGAATTATTTTTTGGAACCCCCCTCCGGTAGATTTTGTGGCTCTCAATGTGGATGGATCCTCCTGTAAGAACAAGGCATCTGGCGGTGTGATCATTAGAGACTCTAAGGGTTTTTGTATTGTGGGAAAGCAATTTGTCTTCGGTGCAGGATCCAACAATAAAGCAGAAATTTTGGCTCTAGCTGAGGGCCTCCGCCTTTGTCTCGCATTGGGTTTCAAAAAGGTGGGTTTTCAAACGGACTCGGAACTTGTTTGTGGCTGATTTAAGGAGACTTTGAAAATCCCTTGGCATTTGGAGAAAATTTTGAAGGACATTAAGCTGTTGGCGACGACAATGATGTTAGATTGCCAACATATCTATAGAGAGGCACCCAATGCGGTTGCGGATGCGTTAGCGAATAGAGCACAACGAGACTATAGGACTGTCTCTTTCGATGGGAAAGATTTTCCTAGGCGAGTGGCAGGCTTGATTGTGCTTGACAGATTGCATACGGCGTACATTCGCCATGGGGAGGAGTAACGGCAGATTTACCCGGATCTGGCACGGCTGCGAGGATCATGCAGGGATAGCCTGCGGTGTCCAGACTGTGTTTCAGCTTGGGCGAGGCTGGGCTGAATGCTGGACTGGTTGGCGTCATGCTGCCTGGGTGTAATTATGTGCTTGGGTTATAAAACACATGAATAAATAATTATATATATATATATTTTTTTTGTCGTTGATAAAAAATAAAATTAAATAAAAAAAATAAAAAAAATAAAAAAAAATAATAATAATAATAATAATAATAATAATAATAATACATTAATGTAAGGTGCATGATTTACAAAATATATGTATTTGTTGTTGTTCCTCTTCCATAACTTTATTAAGTCTTTACGTTTTCTTGAGTTGATCCCTTATATGAGATGGAAATTAGGCTAAATGATGAGTTCAACTGTTTGAATTGCATGTTGTTAGGTTTAGAAGAAAGGGTTTTGTTTGGTTTGGATCTCTAACTAAGCTTAACATAGTATTAATTAAAGTAATTGAATTGTATGAAATTTTGGGAATTTTACTTGAAACTGATTTGTGAATATTGTTTTCATGTTAAGGGTTGAAATTAATGAGATGAGTGATGCATAACTATGTTTTGTTTGCCTTTTTTTACTGTCAGAGTGTGGTAAATTTGTTTTGATTAGTTTTGTATAATGTGATTGTATTAATAGATAGAGTATGTCTTTATGAATATGATTATTATTGTATTTGCATTTGTGTTGTTTCCATATCTTGAATAGCAAAGAGAATCAATCATTTCATATCTTGAATGTGGTGCGAACTAAATTTCACCTCATTTTGAGTTGGGCATTTCATTAGCATGTACACCACAACTCATTCCTTCGTATTCTCGTCTTGGGGTTCATTAACTTAACCAATGGAGTTATAGGCTAATCCACAAGAATGTGTGCATGGTTTCAGAGTTTTAGTCTTCTTATCCACTTCTCAAGCTATAGAGTTCAAAAGTGAAAGGTAATGTTTGGGTCATATAAATTGAATATATGTATATATATATATATGTATAATCCTTTTAGACTAAATTTAGAAGGCCATAAATCCTCAAAATGGGTTCATTCGCTTATTAATCTAACAATGAGGTGATTGGGTGCATTTGCTTGGTTATTGTGTTGTTTGTTAATGATGTATTGTACACATTTTCACAATGGAAATTGATATTCAATAGAACATGTAAACTTTGAATTATTGGTCTTTCTTGGTGTATACTCTTTTTCCTTTGCACACATTTCTTCCTTTTAGAGTTTTTAGTTTATACCCAATCATGACCGCACCACCTTAATTACTCCATCTTATACTCAAGTTGGAAGTCCTTGATCACCTCTTGAATTTGTGATGATGGATAAAGATTGGGTACATCTAAACAGGTAATGTAACCATACATAATTTGGTATTTTAAGAATAGTTACTCTAGATGAGTCTTAGTGAATTTTTTGCTTTTTGTTTATAGAGCTTCCCATGAGTATATGCAAAAAGCATAGAACTTTGTGAAAATGATTGAAAAGAATGCAAAAAGTGTAGAAAAAGTTATATGCCCTTGCAAAGATTGTCGAAACTTAAGCCATCATTGTTATTATGAAATTTTTGAGCATTTGGTGATAGCGGAGATGGATCCTACATACACAAATTGGTATCACCATGGGGAACCATATTCTACATGTGAGCAAGATGAAGACATTGATATGATTGAAACATACAAATTATATAAAACAGCCAACTTTCATGATGAAGACTATGGTGAGCCTAATGAAGAGATACGAGAAAGGGATTTCAATGATAAACTAGCAGATGCAGAAACTCCTTTGTACCCAAATTGTAAAAAATACACCAAGTTGTCGGCGATTGTAATTTTGTATAATCACAAAACAGTGAGTGGGTGTCCTGATAAAAGGTTTGATGAACTTTTGAAATTTTTGAATGATATGCTGCCTGAGGACAATGTACTTCTGAAGTTTTTTGTACCAGGTAAAAAAAATTCTAAGGACGTTCGATCTAGGGTATGAAAAAGTCCACGCTTGTGAGAATGATTTTTGTCTCTTTTGGGAAAGAGTAAGGAATCTAGATAATTGCCCAAAGTGTGGTATTTCAAGATGGAAGGTAGATCGACATACAAAAAACCTAAAGAAGGTATTCCCTCTAAAGTCTTGAGATACTTTCCTATCATTCCTAGATTTAAGAGGATGTTTAGGTCAAGAAAAATGGTTGAACAATTACAGTGGCATACAAATCATAAAAGCGATGATGGGAAGATGTGACACCCGTGATTCAGTAAGTTGGGACTTGATTAATGATAAATGGCCTTTATTTTCAGCTGATACGCGTAATCTCAGGCTTGGATTGGCCACTGATGGCTTTAACCTCCTCTCCAATTTGAGTTCCAAGCATAGTACTTGGCCAGATATCCCTCGTAGAAGACTTACAATTTCTATGGGCCAATGGGGTGAGTTCTTATGATGCCTTCAGTAAAACAATCTTCAATCTGAGAGCAATCTTGATGTCGACCATACACGATCTTCCAGCCTATGGGAATATTGCAGGGTGCACCACACATGGCAAAATGGCATGCCCAATATGTGGCAAGGATACACGCCATAATTGGTTGAAATGCAGTAGAAAGTTTTCATTCATGGGTCATAGAAAGTTTCTTCCACCGACAGATCCATTTCGTAGAAAAAAAATCATGGTTTGATGGAAATGAGGAAAATGGAAGAAATCCTAGAATCACAGGCAGAAGCATTTTCAATGCTCTCAAATATTTTGTGAATGACTTCAAAAAGATGGTACAATGAAGTGAGAAAGAAATGAGGAAGATGACAATGGAGAACTAAAAATGTGGAAGAAAAGGTCAATCATTTTCAACCTACTACCAGAAACAATATATTCTTCCCAAAACAGTATGTTTCTAGCAATAAACAGTAGGGTTCCAGAATAAACAATTGTGTACCTATTGCCATGATCTAAATTCTACAATTTTACAAATAGTTGCTTAGATTGACTAGACCGGAGTGAAGTGAAAGCAAGTCTTCATGCAAGGTGGAAGCGATGAACTGGAGCGAAAGCAAGATTGTAGCCTTCGGGCCTGGTTTGGTTAGCCCTATAGGGTCAGTCATGTAGCCTTCGAGCATAGATTAATAAATTAAATAAATAGATAAAAAGGGTCAACGACCTAATTTTTTTTATTAAAAAAATTTCAAACAGGTGAGTTTTGTGTGTACCTACTTTTTATTTATCTTTTGCTTCAAGTTTACTAAAATGGGAAAAACAAATCTCACAAGCAGTATGTGTTGGATATACAATTAGTTGGGCTTGATTTTTAACATGCCCTCTTTCTTCTTGTAGCTTATTTGGCATGTGGCTTAAGGAAGTCCAAGAAAAGATTGCTAATGACAGAAAATAGCCCAAAATCTCCAGGCTTGGACACTCCAGCAACCCGTACTAGGAGAGCATGTACTAGGTTGGCGCAAAATGATGATGAACCTAGTACATAGCCTTTAGAAGCATCTAAAGCCCCACAATCTCCTCGGAAGGGACCTACATCTTCAAAAGCAAGCTTGGCACCAAGAGATGATGAACCTCCTCTAATACCTCCCGACCAATAAGAGGATCAAGATGAACCTGTAGTTGAAGCCAACCTAAATTCTAAGGTAGTGCACAAACTTCACAAGGAATTAAGCGAAAGAAAGGTCAGACAAAAATGAAGAATATTGTTTTGGTTCCTAATAGTCGGGTTGATGTTGAATGGACTAATGGTGGTCAACCATATGGGCATGGGTTTGTTAGTTTGTCCTCTTACTTAGGACCTCTCGTACGAGAGATAGTACCAGTAAGACTTGATGATTGGAGGAAGCTTTCTTTGGAGCATAGAAAAATATTGTGGAAAGACATAAATGTATGTTCCTCCTCTACCTTTTTAAAGTTGTGGTTTTTTTTTAGTTTTTTATTTTATAGGGGTTGATTATTTTAATGAATATCTTGCAGGCAAGATACAAGGTAGAGGAGGAGTGGCAAAAAGATTACATATTTAAGGAGATGGGTGCGATCTTTAGGGCTTCAAAATCAAAATTGGTTCGGAAAATTCTTGAGGCACCGAATGAAGAAGAAAGACTTAAACTTTGTCCTGATAATATAAAGAAGGCTAAAGAATTGAAGAAATTTGTTAAGACAAAACCAAGTGCAAAATTTAAGGTAAATTTCAGATTACATGTTTGGGCATTCATTTATTGTACGAGTTAATATCATGACATGTTTTCACTATCGCCTTTTTTATTGTAATATGGTTGCAGGCTAAAAGTGCAAAGTTTAAAGCAATGAGGCTAAAACAAGTGCCACACACATGTAGTCGAATGTGGATGGTTCGATTGGGTTTTGATATGGTGATGTCATGCTTAGTTTATAATTTACTTGTGGAAATTTTATTTAACTATTACATTAATTTGTACTTGAGTTAATCATCTGAATTCTTTCTTATATATGCAGAAACAAAAAAAAACAAAAACAAAAAAAAAGCAATAACTCTGCTTCTCTCTCTAGGGTTAAGGTATGGATTAAATCACGGACAAGGAAATATGGTAAACATGTGAATACAGCAGTAGGTGAAGTTATTGTAAGAACATTCTCCATACGCCATTGTATATTCAATTTGATTTTTTATAACAGTTATTGGATTTCTTATACTTATTTACTTTTTTACTTATCTATTCCTTTAGGAAACATTGAAAAAGATTGAATTCCAATCACCATCGTCTTCATCAAGTAATGTAAATAAAGACGCTCTTTCACAAGTCTTTGGTCAGGATCCCAAAGGAATGATAAGAGATGGGAAAAGGAATGAGTAAGACTAAATTATCTTTCTTACAAGCAAGGGAGAAACATGTGAGTCAGCTTGAAGAAGAACAAAATGAAATGAAGGCCAAGATAAGCAATCTGGAGAGTTTAATTGCACAACTAATGAAAAATCAAGCAAGTAAATTAACAACATAAATGCTTTGTTGTTTATTCAAATGAGCTATGTTGATGCTTTGTTGTTTATTTGAGACTTTTTGCTTCTAATTTGAAATCTTACAATGTAAGGCCACCCATTTGGGGAAGATGATAAAATACCTTCGCTAACAAGTGTGAATACTACTTCAATCAACAAGTGCAAGTTGCTTGATTGGACTGGATCAGGGAAACAGTGGCTGAAGCACGATTATCTTCAAGTGATCCAAAAGTATTTGTTAATCATATTCCACTTGGACCGAAAACTGTAAAGGTTTGTGTAGATGTAGCAATGCAACCTCAAGCATAATTATGGAGGCCTATGGCTGATATGGTTTATATCGAAGAAGCTGTTGGTAATGCGATTGCATGGGTTGCCGACAAATTCATTATGAGTATGAGTCAAAAAATGGAGAATCTAACAACATTTCTTTTACGTCGGTAAGAAAAGGACAAAAAAATTAGTTTTTTACAAGTTTGCCTTATAATTTTTCTATCTTATTTTCTCAATAATTTTCTGCCTTATTTGCCTTAAAAAGTTTGCTCCACAATAGAATTTATTTGCTTTATATTTCAATGTTGGCAGAGTACGAAAACTACCTCCACCATCAAGTGCAAGATGCTAGATTGGTGTGGATCAGGGGAAATAGTGGTTGAAGGACGTTGGTATTTAAGTGATCCTAAAGAGGTTGTTCATCATATTCTTCTTGGACCTAATGCTTCGAAAGTTTGGGTAGATTTAGCAAGAAAACTTGACGCATTTTTGTGGATGCCAACACCTGATATGGTTTCTATTGAAGAAGCTATTGGTAATAGAGTTGCATGGCATACTGACAAAGTTATTATTCACACAAGTTTGGAAAATGAGAGCCATGACAATATATCAATACCAAATGTGAGAAATATTTAAAATGCTTCATGTATTTTAATGTGAAAAATATTAATTTAAAATTGTAGCTCATTGCCTTTCTTTTATACTTGGTTTGTTAGAATGTGGCTAGCAGCTCAAAGAACATGTGCAAGTTGTTGGATTGGCGTGGGTCGGGGAAAACAGTAACCAAAGGACGATGGTTTTCAAGTGATCCAAAACAACTTCTTCATAATATTCTTTAGGACGTAATGTCATATGTGTTTGGGTCGATATTGCAACGAAACCAAATGCACATTTATGGAGCCCTTCATAAAAAATGAGTTTTATTGAAGAAGCAATTGGATGTCGAGTAACATGGCCCGCTTACAAAGTTGTTAGGCCCCGTAGTTAAAAGCTTGTTGTTTCTCCTAGACAACCACAGAACTGATAAGTACTTACTATTTTACAATTTATTTGGTTGAAGCAGATATAGATGATAATGAAAAAAAACAAATTAAAAAAAAAAAATCCTACTAACATCTCAGCTACTAAATGATTCACTCAAAGAGCTCGAGAAAACTTCGCCTAGACACAAACTATTGGCATTTATTAAGATGTTGCATCCATCATTGATGTTAATAACCATAACTTCAACCTATAGACTAATTAATACTACTTATCCACGTCCATGGGCGAGGCCTTTTCCACTGTCTGTGTTGCTCCATTTACTACTTTTGTTACTATCAGGATCTTGTTTAGCTTGGCTAGCTCGGCTAGGACTAGATTCAGATGTGTGAGATGTTGTGGTCTTTGTAGTTGGGTAAAAGGCACATGACCAGTGTCAATAGCATCATCTACAAGTTTTTGGTAGTGTTTTTCCACTTCTGCTGCACTTACCCCATTAATTTAGCAATTATTTCCCAGCGACCTTCAACACCCTCCCCATAAGTAGCTAAAGCACTTTCGAACTCCTTATCTTCCTCCCATGTCCAGGAGGGACCTGCACATGAGGCTATGGGAGAGTTTGAACCTGCAGATGAGGCTTTGGGAGAAGAGTTGCCGGAATTGGATGCCAAAGTTGTGAGATTATAAGCTTGAAGGTTTTGAATGATACAGAAACATGGTCATGTTTTGGTCTTTATATAGAGAGTGAGAGGTGTTATAATTGATGTTGAACAAAAGCAAACTTTCTAGATGAAAATATGCAAAATATTGTCACTTTGTAACTATAATAATGTACTTGTATTGAAGATGAACAAAAATAGACTTTCTAGATGAAAATATGCAAAATATTTTACTTATGCCTAACAATCATTTTTTATATTTGTTCATTCAAACCTAGAGTTATGTTTTGACATTACTAAAACAAGCTCAGTAACTAAGCTAAGGCCTATCTACTATATTTCCTATCCTGTAAGAAGCTCCATGGAAAGTAGTCTTTCTGGTCCTTGCAAATGAGGACCTTCCTACATCGATGTCTTATTTTTATTTCTAGTATGCCTGATATGTGGATATTTTTTCTTTCTTGTCTTCTTGATATATTTTTCAGACGTGAAGATAGAGTTTTCGATACATATTCTCAACCTTTTGAAGATGATAACATTGAGGAGTAATTGCTATCATCCTACGTACATGGTTGGATTCTATTTACTAATATGATTATGAAGAACCATATATTTGACTTATTCTGGATTATATGTACCGTGTACTTATTTTGGAAGAATCGTGATTGACTTATTTTGGATTCTATGTACTGTATTGATGAGATTTTTATATAGTTGGATTGTATATAAGTAGCAGGTACAGATTGCAAATGATACCTAAAGCTAAAACAAATGAGCAAAAAAAATTTTGTCGAATACTTTTAATAGCATTTTTTAGTGTCGAGTAATTAATTAAAAGCTTTCTAAAATTGTTGTAGATAAGTATGTCATAACATTTTATAAATGCTATTACAGGATTGCCACAGTAGTCTCAAAAATGCTATTAAAACGATATTAAAATGTAGTTTTATAACGTTCCAAAAATGCTATAATAGAGTGACTTTTAATAGCGTGTCTAAGAACGCTATCTTATCCTATAATAGTGGTTTTGGTGCGATATAAATGACGATTTGTGGTGTAGTGGGCTGACACTAAAGGTGGATTGTTGTGAAATGATGTACAACGACAGCCCCTTGATTTTGTTTTTCATAAATTTGAACCAGATGGTTATGTGTTTAGACGGAGTTCTCTTACTAGATATCTTGTCATGTGGTTATGAGCAATTAAAAGAAGGGTTGAACGACCTTGGAGCTCGATTATATGAAAAGGAAAAATAAAATTATGACTTCTCCTTGATGGATTTAACGTCAATAATAGTGGGCATATTCTCGTCATTGTAAATACAAACAAGTAAGCGCAACTCAGCATTTTGTGTAGTGTTTTGAATTGTTCGATTCTTGTAAACAATGTATTTCCTTGAAGGATACAACTAATAGATTAAAAGAGAGGAAGTTGCAGCTAGAGCATAGAATATTGTCATTGTAGAAGAATCATATCCTGTACGCTAGGAACATGTTATAGTGTTCAAAGATTTTAGAATATAATTGAAAAAAAAAATTTAAAGCCAAAATAATTAAAGGGGAGATAAAGGGAGTTTGCCTGAGAAAGTTATACTTAACACAACTTTTTTTTGCAGTTTTCCTGATGGACAAACCAAATTAGATGGGACAAATGTTAGCGCGTGACCAACCTGATAACAAAGTTAGGCGTGTTGCATTTTCTTAGAGATAATATTATATCTTTACATTATAAGAGTGTCTCCAATAGGCATGCTCAAAAGCCTAGTTTCGAGTTTTGACTAGTTGTGAGGGTGCATTTTCATGCTCTATTTGATGGCCCAAAACTCAATTTCCATTTAAAGTTCACCCTCAAAATGCATTTCTCATTTTTCGACTCTATCGCCTTATTAGACCATTCTTTAATAAAAACTATCATTTGTTTATATGGGTTAGGCCTAAAGGAATGTGATTTCTCGAAAAATTTTGAATTTCACGAGATATTTCTTTTTTTTCGAGATGCCGAAATTTTTTCCAATTTCCGAAATAATTATTTCTTTTATTAGGCTAACCTCAATTTTCATACATTTTAATCCATTATAACTTTACTTTAGTAAAAAAAATTGTTATATAAGTGATTTGTATGTAATATGTAGTTTCTATGACATTATGAGTCTTGTGGAACTTTTTATGTAGTATGTAAGAGTTTTAAATGCTTAAATTATATTGATTACTTTAAACTTACAATCAAAATTTTTACGTTTTTTTTATACATAACAAAATATTTCTTTAAATCAACTTATCGAAATTACAAAAAAAAAAAAATCATAATCCTTGGGCCTAACGTCCCCCAATGAATCCAAGCTTTTTGTTTTACCATAAAGGTATGGGGAGCCAGCCTCCCATCCCCACAGTTTGAGCTCCTCAGGATGAATGTTGAGAAGATATCTGCTAGACAAGACGAATTCTTTCGTTCTTCTTCAATGTTACTTTCTTTCGATCCAGAAGAGAAGAGATTCAAATGGAGATGGGGTGGGTGGTGATGGGAGGCAAGGAGCGTGGATACCAAATCAGTTACCATTTGTTTTCCTCTACCTAGTGTGTGCTTACCAGTCTGTAATTAATTATTATAAATAATTCCTAATAGAAAAACAGAAGTTTTCAGTGGTGTTGGAAGCTTTTTTGGATATTTTGATTGGAGAAGGAAGAATAAGGATGGCAACGGGGTGGATTTGGGACAATCCATCCCCGCCCCGCTAAGGATCACGGATCCCCAAATCCGTCCCGAATATCCGTTTATGTTATTTTTCAAAAACTATCCCCAATCCGGTCGGATTTTCGGATATCCGCCCCGCTCCGGATAAACGTTAAAAAAAATTGTATCTTTGATTATTCTTAGGGATGGCAGTGGGGCGGATTTTCACGGATATCCGCCCCACTCGCCCCGTTTGGGGCGGATTTGGTTAAGGGTGTATGGAGGTTGGGGTGGATACGGATATCCAAACTGTATCCGTTTATTATTTGGAGAGGATACGGATTTGGCCATATCCGCCCCACAGATATCCGTTTAATCAGTTAAATTACTATAATACCCTTGAACTATAAATGGGAAATAAACCCTCATCTCACATTCTCATAATCTCATTCTCACAGTCTCACCTCTCATAGCGAAGGGTTTCGCCTTTCACAGCCAAAGGTTTCGAAGGTCACAGCCAAAGGTTTCGAATGGTCAAAGCCTCTCACAACCAAGGGTTTCGCCTCTCACAGCCAAGGGTTTCGAAGGGTCGAAGCCTCTCACAGCCAAGGGTCGAAGTCGACTCGACACTCGAAGCTCTCACAGTCAGGCCATGGCCATCGTCTCATTTTTCTCCTTCTCTTTTACAGTATTACTCTCATCTCTGTCTCCTCTCCATCTCTCTGCTTCGAAAGAACCACACCCATCCCGACCGCCTTCCTCTCCCCATCAGAGATCTGAGATTCTTTAGATCGATTTTTTTTTTTTTTTTGTATGGTTTTTTATAATTTTTTGTTATAATTTTTGTATGAATTCTTACTGGTGTTACTGATCTAATGAATGAAGTATTAAGATGGATAACTTGCTTTTAGGATTGAACTGAGAGATATCTCACAACTGATGTTATAGAAGAAATTTTTTTAACGGATATTTGGGCGGGGCGGAGGTGGATTTTAAATAAATTTATAAACAGAATGGCGAAGCAAATTTGGAGATTTGTTATTCCTGACGGGGCGGGGATGGATTTGTTCCAATCCGCCTCGTTGCGGTCACTGATTATTCTCAATAACAACTTGAAAATCTTGAAAAACTCGAAAATTTGTATTCTTCAGTCCTTCAATTCTTCTCAATAAGGATAGAGATTTACAAACCCCATCAGAATGTCTTCTTAAAGAAGAACTGAAGAAAATCAACAAACCCCATCAGATCTACAAACCCCATCAGAACTACAAACCCCGTCAGAAACCCCACCAGATCTACAAACCCCATAAGATCTATAAACCCCACCAGAAAAATGTCTTCTTAAAGAAGAACTTAAGAAAATCAACAAACTCCACCAGAAAATCTCATAGTATGAACAAATCCAAGTTGTGGGATGTCGCCATTAGGAACAGAGACGTAGACAGATATCTCGGTGTTAGCCAAGGGACGAAGGATGTCTGGGTTTGCGTCGAAGAGTTTGATACGGCTGATCTGTTGATGGTGGTTTGGGTTTTTAAAAACTATGTTAATTGGGTTGGGGAGGGGAGGTTGTCTGCCAGGGTGTCGTAGTTAACACCAACTGTTCAAAAACATGAAGAAGAGAGTTGGAATGGAGGAAGAAGCCTTGCTACTTTTGCTTGTTTGGGTTACAGAAAAGAGAGTTTCTAAGAAAGGTTGAGCCGCAGAGTGAGAATTTGAGAGAGGCAAAGTGAGAATGGGTATTGGGTAATTAGGGTTAGGGTTATTTATTTTCTTTTAAAGAGCCAGGGGTATTTATGTAATATCAATACTTAAATGGATATCCGTGGGACGGATATGGCCAAATCCGCATTCACCTCGAATATTAACCGGATGTTTTTTGAATATCTATATCCGCTTCAAAATTCGTTTAGCCATAACCAAAACCGCCTCAAATGGGGCGGGAGGGGCAGATATCCGTTAAAATCCGCCCCACTGTCATCCCTAAGGAAGAAGATGGGTTGGGTTTTGATTTGTCAGTAGTCCTTTAGATTGTATAGAGATACACACTATAATTTTTCTTTCATTTTATATATTGTTATTTTGACATTGGGATCCTTTTTGTAAGGGTATTTTTGTCTATAGGTTGGTCAAGGCAAGTCAATTGAATTGACTGAGCCACTTTGGATCCCATAATGAAATAATTTTTAAAATGGACCCCAAACTCAATTATAATAAACTAATGGACCCCAAAATAAAAATAAAAACCATTTATTTTATTTTTTTAAGCTGCATATTATATACTCTTAGAGAGAAAAGGGAGGCATATATAGAAAATAACTTTTGAATGACTAACCCGCCAAAACAAGAGTGTTCCAATTAAAAAAATCTAAAAAGAAAAGAAAACCCCAAGACAAAAGAAGAAAATGCGATCTCCATCATCACCCTTGCACATCCTCTTTGTTAGCTCAATTTCATTAATAAGGTGGCTAAACCGTAACATCATGCGAACGTGACATTAATCATTCTTCAATAATTAATGCTGTGTTCCTTAACAGAGTAGAATGTTGTTGCATAACCAATATTGGAATGTTGCCTTTGAAGTCCGATGAAGCCAACATGTCACCAAAGAATCCAAGTTCTGGATATTCGTTCCATTCAATGAGTTCAGAAAGGATGGATGAGTAATTATTTTGGCGTCTCCCAACAATTATAAGGTCATAGGAAGTTTCCAATGCACGAACTGCACTTGCAATCTCATACCCATCTTTTACCACTTCTTCTTGATACATATGGCCCTCTTTGTCCATATTATGAAGTCGGTACTCGTTGATCAAATTATCATCCAAAACCTTTTCATTCAAATCATGTAGTGTGACGTTCACTGGAACAAGCCGATGTACTATCAAATTAACATTTGGGTGCTCAGCCATCCGCATTGCATAATAAAGTGCCTCTCGATCATCAGTATCACCCAAGAAGATCACACCGATGTTATAAGTAGACCAACAAGTAGAAACAGATTTGGAAACATGGTTTAACCTCCCACGGTCAATAAGAATTCCCACTGAGCATGGCGCCTTGTTAAGCACATTTTTATTGATATTTCTAAACTTAGACGATTCTGTTACTCCATCCAACTTCCACTGCTTGTGGAAAGGAATGATTATCAAAGATGCTTTGTTATCAGCTGCTAGTGTGAATACGTCATCGTGGGCTGACACCAAAGGTGTCATCGTTGTATAAGGATGTACAATGACAACACCTTGATTTTGTTTCTCATATATTTTGAAGCAGTTAACTATGTGTATTGATGGAGTATTCTTGTTTGATAGCTTATCATGTGGTTTATGGGCAATTAAAAGTGGTGTTGAACGACCTTGGAGCTCGATAATATGGAGAAGATAAACGAATAATTGACTTTTCTTTGTTGGATTGGACACCTCTAGAAGGTTGATAATGGTGGGCACATTCTCCTCATTGTAGATACAAACAAGCAAACGCAATTCAGCATTATGTTTAGCATTTTGGATGGCTCTGTTCTTATAAACAATGTATTTCCTTGAAGGATTGTACAACCAATAGACTAAAAGTGAGGAAGTTGTTGCTATGGCTAGAGCATACCATACCATTATTGTCAAAGAAGCATATCCGATGAGCTGCATTTTGTGAATCAAAAAAATGGTATTGTTATTATTAAAGATTAAATTATAGTCCTAAAAGTTAAAAGAAAAAAAGAAAAAAAGAAAATTGCACAATATAAAATTACAATAAAGAAGAGAAATAAAATGAAGCTAGGAAAACCAGAGAAAGTTGTAGACTTGTAGTTACTAAAAAATTAGTTGCTTTTGGACATCATTGACTTAGTATTCTCCTAAGCCCCAACTAGGTTTTGGACACGTGACACATTGGATGAGTTCAATCCCCGGAAGTTGCAGTATTTTGACACTACTTTCTAAGAAGGGCATCCAAGAGTTTTTATCAAAACTGGCACCTCCACGCAAACTAGCACACATAAATTAGCTTTTTTTTTTTTTTCAATACACAACGTTAGATAAAATAGTAATTTTGATAGGAGAGAAACAACGGAGCAACATAGCGTTTACGAAAAAGTTCTTACATGCTCCTCTACTTCCGTTTCTAATTTTGGATTTTAACTTGGTACGGTTTAATCATCATCATCGAATTACTAAATACTTAAGTCCTAATTTTTTTTTTTTATCACAGCTTAAGAGTGCAATTAAAAAAATACACATGTCAAGATTGATATCATTTTTAGGAAAATTTTATAAATTCACTTGAAGATGGGTAATTTGGTTAAATAAAAGACATTAATGATTGTTAAAAAAAAAAACGTAAGGGCAAAACTAGAACCCAAAGTGTGTAATAGTTTAAGGTTTATGTCTAAAATTTTCTAAAGGAGTATAATAGGGATGTGGTAAGTTATTGATATGTTAGTAAGTTAATTAGAGGGCAGCTTAGGAATTTCAAATATGTGTGTGACACACTTAGTTTCACTGTTCCTCAGCTCCATTTTAGTCATAGGAGTTAGATTTTGATTCTAGTGGAAGAAATTTTTTACAAAGGAAAGAAATGCCTATAAGTGCAAGAGAGATATGAGGTCTCTAAAGTACATCACTATATGTGATATTTGTGGAGGGTCATAAATATCATAATGACTTAATTCTTTCTAAAGATCCTTCATTTTTTTAATTTTTTATGACCAAAATGTCTTTCATCGGCCCCTAAAAACATTTTTAGGGCTCCTAACTATTTGATATTATCTATAAATAGGGGCCCAAATTATTAACATTATTTGGTTGTTGCTTAGTTGGTAATTCTTGGTCAATTGCCACCACTCCCTGCAATTTAGATTTTTTTTTTAATTTATAAGTCATTAACCAGCCGACATTGGCCCCTAAAAACTCAGGGTCGGTCATGATGATCATATCTTGTTAATTACAAATCCGGTAATCACTCCGAGCACCACCACCTCCATCTCATATCGAATCTCTCACACCAAACCAGACTAGATGAATCCTATTATGCCATGGGCACTTTCTTTGTAACCGTTTTGTTATTTATTTATTTTTTCCATAATTGACTGTGATGCCAAAGGTTTACCACTTGAATTAATAGAGGTGTAGCGGATGAAATCACACGTCATTGTTCGAACCCAACCCGCCATATGAGAAGGATTTAACAAAAATATTGATGCCTTTTTGTCTGCTATTCAGTTTCACCATAAACTTGATGAGTACATCTAATGAATATGTAACTTTCCTTGTCAAAAAATTGTATCCCATCCCATCAAACTAAAGTTAAAAATAAAACTATAGCTCTAATCGAATTAATTAGAATAAACCTAATTGGGGCTAATGCCATTGCAAGTCTCTTTTTTGTTTTGTTTTTCATTTCCCTGTAGTCTCCGTTTATTGTTCCTTACTTTCCCAATCACCTTAGACCATTGTTGAATTTAATTAACTCTCCTATTTGTTAAGATGATTAAAATAATTGAGAAAGAAAGAGCTTGATAATGTACCTCTCTTGCAACAGCAACGGTATAACTTGCAAGATCAAATATACCTAGTGTAGTCAATATTAGGCCAAGCATGACAGCATCTGTGATGGGTATTTGGTAGATGATGAGGCAAGGAATGATAGCTCCGATGAACTTTCCAAATGAACCAAGTAATGAAAGTATCAGGATCCACTTAGGCGCGTTTGGATCATATTCAAAGTATCTAATATTTGTGATACTACCAACGCATAAGGAGTAGATTGGTAATAGAAATCCTTTAATAGGACATTCTAATTTATACATCAAGGCCGACCCAACAGGTTCTCCATCTGGTATGACCAAACCCAATAGCATAGGTACGAATAAGCAATGCAAGCCAAACATTTCCCCCATATATCCAGTTCCGAAGATCATAAGAAATATAGCAACTACGTGAATATCCTTTATGGTCTCGCCTTTTGGAGTATGTTTGATAACCCAAAGCACATACCTTCGTAGCACAACTGCTGCGAATATGATGATGATGAATGTGGAAATCAAGAAATATAACTTTCCATAACGCACTTTCTTTCCTTCATCGGCTCCTTGTTGTAGCACAGCAAATGAAATTGTTAACGTCATCCAGCTAAACAAACCATTGATTCTCGATACAGAAGTAGCTAAGCGCCCTAGCTCCGTATTAAGAATCTTGAGATCGGTCAAAAAGCAAGTGACGACATGAAAAGAGGTCGTAGACTGTATTATTGCAATTAGGAGCATTTCAGATAGTTGGATTTGGATACCGATCTCATCTCTGAGACGTTCAGAAGAACCCAGGATATAAGATAAAAGAACTGTAAAAATCATGGGAGTAATAAAGGTTGAGATGGCTATGACCCATGCCTTTCTTGATGACTTTTTTATGGTACCCAAATCCATTTTTACTCCGACTAGGAAGAGATAAACCATGACTACAAATAATCCCATTGTTTGAAGTTGATACATTACATCAGATGGAAGGAAAGTATAGCTATACCAGTCATTTATTCCCAAACCACTATTTCCCCATATGATACCAGCCTGCCATGAGATTATCAATGTTATCAAGTAAGAAAAGTGATCAGTGCTGTTACAATGAAGTGATGTATAAGATAGAACTTTAATTGTTTGTATAGCGTAATGTAACAATTGAAAAATAATCAAAAATAAAAAAATAAAAATAAAAATAATCCAAGGTGCTACTAACATGCATGGCATATACTATCCATCATATACAAGTTGTAATTCGATTTGATGCTCAGCATGAATGTGAAAAATGCAGCTACAAAGTCCATTCGTATCTTTCAGCTCTATATTAGTGAAAACGAAAGTCATTCATGAAAGAATGAAAAGTGCAGTTGTTGCATTCGTCCAGCAATATATATAGAAACAAAATGAAATATGTATTCATTATAGGTAGCCTTGCCTCCGGAGTTTGGAACAATGCCACTTTGAGACATATTAGCTAGATATCCATGTTAGGAGACTGGATGAGGTGAGCACATTGTCAAAGGTCTGGTTTCATTCCGGCTTGTTGGGTAGGCGCGTCTTGACTTGCTTATATGAGAGCGTTTATTTTACAGGGGATACTGCAAATGATAATAATACCAATACTAATAAATATAAAAGGCCAATGTTCCTGATGTCCCCAACCCGCCCCCCCCCCCCCCCCCCCCCCCCCCCCCTCCCCAAAAAAAAAAATAATAATAATAATAATAATTAAATTAAATAAATAACTGACTAAGTATAGTTCTAATTCCAACCTATTTGCGGAGCAGGCCAAGGATCTAAAAAAAAGGTCTAATTGTTATCCTTACTTCAAAGCGATAAGTATTTATATTACAAATCAAATTTTTGGTAATGAATGTCCAACTGCACTAAATGCATTTTATAAAATAATGGTACAAACGAATAACTATTGCCAATTTAAGTTCTCAGTTGAAAGAATTTGCAACAATAAAAGCGTCACTGAGAGATTGTCAATTCAAGTTTAGAAACAGATAAATATGAATTGAAAATTGTTGGAAGAGCTTACTGAAATGAGTGCTACAGTGGATGTTAAGCCCAAAGGTTTGAGAAGATACTGAAGTATGTTAGACGTCAAAGAAACAACAGCGGTTAGGAGGAAAATAAGTTGCATCTGATATTTATATGTCTTTGCTGAGAAAAGGAAGATTCTTTTGACCATCTCATTCTTATCAATGCACATTACTGGTGGTGTCGACATTTTTTACAAGATAAGGTGAATGAGTTCTATGGAACGTATTTATACATGAAAATAAGTTAATATTTGGCAATTCAGGAAGATTAGCCACTGTTTTAGGCCGTGGATTCTTCATTTGGCAATGATAACTTGCATTTTGCATGGCCAACCTTCATTTTCTCATTGTTCTTTTTATTACCACCAACCAAATGTTCCATTTCCACATCGTAATCATCCAACAACTTTAGCGATGTATCTTTCCATATCAGTATTAACGCATAGAATCTCAATGATATGCCTAATAAAAGTGAAAATTAATTAAAAGAATTTTACAATAGCAAGCAATTTCGTGAAAAATGTCATACTCACTATTTGAATAGCATACAATAATCACTCTAGCCCCTCGGTTTTAAATCAAAACCAAGATTTGACAAGTATCCTCATGTGTTGTTCTTCCAAGTTGGTATGATTTCATTCACATCTGTCATTTATTATTTTCGTAACATCGATGATTTAATGGGGAAGTGCAAAACATTGGAGGGACTAAAAAGAGCTCTGCTCTGAGGCGAATTCAGGGGCAAAACTGGAAAATTTTTCAGTTTTTTTTCCTTCAATCTTAACCGTTCCAAGATCTTGGGAGCACATCTCCACCATTGAATAGCACAAACCCTACAGCCGCCACCACTCTCTGGCCGACGAGTTGCTGGGAGGTTGTTTTCCTTGGACGTTCCTGGACGGCTTGGTCGGTTTGATTCCTTGACTGTTTGATTCCTGGACAACTTCTGGATTCCCTGGACTGTTTGTTCCCTGAACGAGCTCTGTTTCCTGGACGAGTTCTAATTCCTGGACGAGCTCTGTTTCCTGGACGAGTTCTTTCCCTGAACGAGTTATGTTTCCTGGACGAGTTGTGATTCCGTGGACGGCGACTTCCTTTTCGATCTTGGATTTGTTTCCTGGACGAGTTGCAGTTTCCTGGACGGTTTGTAGATTCCCTGGACGGGGAGTTGCTCAATCGATTGGGTTCGCTCCTGGACGTATCACTTCCTGGACATCGATTACTAAATCTGTTTGCTTCTTGATCGATCCTGAAAGTCGAGTTTTCAAGGGTTGGCATTCAATCTATGTTGTCACTCCATCCAAGGAGTAGATCTAGTCCGATTGGAGGCGGCTAGGTTTCTTCATGGCGGCGACACAGCCAGCCAAGGGGGCTGCCCCTGCGGCTGGCAAGGAGGGGGATGGATCTAGGCGTTCTGTAACGACCCGATCCGCACAGTAAGATATTGTCCGCTTTGGGCCCAACCGGCCCGCACGGCTTTAAAAGGCCTCTTTCAGAGTATGCACAGCGGACACTGGGCCCCTCTCTGGCCCTACTCATCCAGATATTGTCCTCTTTGGCCTATTGGGCAGCATTCCGCACCTCCCTCACCTCAAGGATTTGTTGCTTCCACCCACCTACTGGGGCTCCACAGGCCTCTTACTATGGGGATCCAACCTCGCACATATATAGCACATAACCATCCCGCACCCAGGCGATGTGGGACTATGATTCCCCTTGGTAGCTAGCCCAACCCCTCTTGGGATCCACGAGCCTGTTGGGCCTATTGGGCTCCAACCCTCACCCTCACCCTCCCCCTCAGGTCCGCCCACACAAGGGTCTCACACGTTCCTTTGCACAGGTTCTTGGGAAGGCGATGAAAGATGACCTTGACAATAAGCCGACAGATTCTACGACCTTTAGGAAAGACGGAAGTCCGGCTCTGAGGCTATCTGATTCGGATGTTGCAAGAGGTGAGTCTCATGTTTCTAATCATATTGTAGTTATGAAATTCTCTAGTTTCAGACCGTCGCTAGATTCGATAAGAGACTCCATCCATAGATCTTGGGGGATATCCGGTGAATTCATAATGGGTCTTATTGATCCTAGGCATGTGATGGTTTATTTACAATCTGAAGATGAAGTCAAAAAAGTATTATCAAAGGATTCTTTTACGATTCGGGGAGTTAGATATAAAATATTTCGTTGGCATCCTGGTTTTAGCCTACGGACGGATCCGGAATTGGCACCAATATGGATTGAACTCCCTAACCTTCCTTTCGCCTTTTTTCTCCCTGCAATTATGAAGGCGATTGGAGATTCCTTCGGTAACTTTCTTCGGATTGATGATGGTACTAGATACTTTGCCCGCCCAAAGGTAGCGCGAATGTGCGTAGAGATGGAAGTCTCTAAACCTCTCCCACATAGGATCTGGCTTGAGAGTCCGAAATATGGAGGTTATTGGCAAAAACTTGACTATCTAGAATTCAAATATTGCGATCATTGCTCATTAATTGGGCATGAGAATGACTATTGCAGAAAACTGGTTGGAAGTAAGAGAGTACAAACTAAAGGGGAAGGAGAAGCAGAAACAAACACAGTTTGAAGCAAAGCAAGACAATCATGTGCAAAAGCAAAAATATGTCCCAGTTACCAAAAAAGTGATGGAAGGCAATGGAAAAATAGGAACCAGCGGAGCAAAAAATTCTCAAGGAGTCGAGATTACTAGTGCACTTGTTCAAGAAACCAAGGAGAACACAAGGGGAAAAGAATCTGAGAATGTGATTTCGACGAACAAATATGGGTTATTAGCGGCAAAAAATCCGGAAGGAATTGGGGAGGGTAATGACGAAGAAACAAAAACCCAAGAGGATCTCAAGATGGAGGCTCAAAACATGAAGATGAGTAAGACTAAGTTGGAAAATACACAAGAGATTTTAAGAGAAGTCGGATACACAACGAATGAAATTAAAATGACAATGTTGACGAAGAATTGTGATGCAGCCAAATCTGAAGGAGGATCTGAGAATGTGGCTCCATTGTGGATGGTTTTGTTTGTGGGGGATAGTAGCTCTAATAACGCGCAAGAAGAAAGTAGGTCAGGCTGTGATATACCTTCTTATAATCCTGCTGAAATGGAGGAGGAACAACCGAGAATTCCTGCTGAAACAGAGGAGCAGTGATATTCACATAATTATTACATAATATATCCCTTAATTTATATATGTTAGTATTTCGATTATTATATTTTATAATAATTATTTCGTTTTCATGTCTTTGTAGGAATTTGAGCATGAACGATGAAATCGTATGAAGGCGATAATTTAAGGAATTACAATTGGTCGATTCTAGCGGTGGTACAAAGCAGAGGGATAACTATCTAAACCTAACCCTAATAAACCTAGGTCCACCTAATTTAACCTAAGCCCAAACCAAAAAAATGCTAACCTAAAAACCCAAGCCCAATATAATATGAGAACCCTATTTAGCTCCCCTCATCTTAGAGAAAGGGGGACCTCATATCTTATTCTCTCTTCTTCCACATCCCTTCTCCTTTTCCTCTTCTTTTTCCACGTTCTTTCTCCCCTCCTCTCTTTTTCAGCCACCACACCACTCCACCCTGCCGGCAATCCTCGCTCGATAGGAGAGCCGGCAGCGATAATCCCGCCATCACCTTTCATCTCGTCGTCTCTCTCGTTCTCCCAGCCAACAACCACCTCCTCTTTCATCCCACTGAAACAGGGGGCGTGACAACCCTGTTTCACGTCATCACGCCACACAGCCACCACCACCATCGAGCACCACGTTCTCCGCCATCACCCGAGCACCACCATAGCCACCTCGCGCACACAACAGTCCCTGTTTCTCCTCTTTCACGAACCGCAGCCCCTGTGTCTCCCCTTTCTCGGCCTCCTTCCTGTTTCCCTCTCTCTTTCTCACTATTTCTCTCTCTCTCACGACCACCGTTACGAACAGACCACGCGACCACGCCATCAGACGCCGCCTTCGCGAAACAGAGCCTCACCACGACTCTGTTCCGCCTCGCCACAGGACCTTCCTCCCCTCTCTCGGCATCTCTTCGTCTCGACATCCTTCCTGCCTCCCTCTTGATGGTCCTGCTGAAATAGAGGCGCAACAGGAGATACAGGGGCCAGCTCTTGATGGTCTTAGGGTCCTGAAAAGGCCAGGGCACATCTAGCGACCAGGGCCTGAACTGATCAAATCAGATTTAGGGATTAATGTTCTGCAGGATACGCTAGACTCAACGGCGCAAAAGCTAAAAATTGGTGAAGTTCGGATGCTGAAACAGAATCCGCTTGAACAGATGCCGAAACAGAATCAGATTGAGCATCTTCAGCTGAAACGTGGTGAACATGAGGCTATAAGGTACTCCGATAATTTGCAGGAACAGGCTAAAGACACAACTGATCACATAATTCAGGAACAGGGAGATGGTAAAAGGTTAGACCGTGACGCGGTGTCGGATAATGAATCCGATACTAAAATGTCTTCGAACAATTTGATTGATCCAGGGTACCATTCGGGTGAGGTCAAGATGAAAGAAAAAAAAAGAAAAGTTCTAAGAACGGATCGGTGGTGGGGTCTCGGAGAGTGACGAGAAACATGGCTATCCCAAGTGTTAGTAATGATAGATAACATCATGTTTTGGAACGCACGGGGAGTTGGTAACAGGGCGACCCGATGTAGACTCAAAAAGCTGGTTAAAGATAACAATATTCAGTTACTTGCTATTGCGGAACCTATGATTCACTCTGCAAGACACATGGAGATCGCAAGTAAGGTGAGTTTGCCTTGCTTTGCAACGAATGATGAGTATGGTGGTAAAGTTTGGCTCTTCTGGGATAATAACTTACAAGTGGACGTACTGATCAACACGAACCAACTAATGCACTGTAAGGTTCATATTCTCTTTTCCAATATCGTATTCTTCATTTCTTTTGTATATGCCAAGTGTTCAGTACAGGAGAGACAAAGTTTATGGGAAGATCTGGAACACATTGCAATGGGTATGAATGAATCATGGATCATTGGTGGAGACTTTAATGTGATTGTTGAAGGTGGCAAAAAGTTAGGAGGACGCCCTCCTAAGAGTTTGGCGATGACAGAATTCTCCAGCTGTATTTCGAGTTGCGGGCTTTCTGACTGTGGTTTTGAAGGACCTAAATACACATGGTGTAACAATCAAAGAGGGGAGGACAGAACCTGGGCTCGATTGGATCGTTTTCTGGGGAACTCAGAATGGTTAATTGTAATGCAGCACGCTCGAGTTGATCATCTACTTAGAGCTTGTTCGGATCATGCACCTTTGTTACTTTCTCTACCATTGTCTCAGAGAGCAGGTATGTCTCCTTTCCAATTTCAGAATATGTGGTTAACTCATGATGGTTTCTTAGGATTTGTAGAAAGAAATTGGAATGCTGTCGTAGAAGGCAATGGGTCTATGTTTAGTGTGGCCTCCAAACTTAAGCGTCTTAGAGGCGCTTTAAAGAGATGGAATAAAGAAACCTTTGGGAATATTTTCAGTACTCTTAGAAGGTTGGTGGATGAAATTGAAAGACTGAAATTCAGTCTACTGCAGGGTTGGGACCCAAGTGATATGACTAATTTAAACAGATGTCAGGCTGAACTTAAATTAGCGTTGGTACGAGAAGAAATTTACTGGAAACAAAAATCAGGTGAAAAAGAATTTAAAGAAGGTGATGCATGCACTAAATTCTTTTTTACATCAGTTAAAGCCAAACAGAAAAAAAGAGCTATTAACAAAATTCATGATATGGCGGGGAATTTAATCACGGATTCGAGAAATATTATTTTGGAAGCTAACAATTTTTTCGGATCCTTGCTTTCATCGGGAGAGCATAAGGATGATCCTGAACTTATGGATTGCATTCCGAGTCTGATACGAGAAGAGGATTATGATACTCTCATGCAGAGGCCAGAGTTAGAGGAAGTCAGGCAAGCAGTTTTTAGTATTCCTCATGATAGTGCCCCGGGCCCGGACGGATTCACTGCTGGATTCTATCAGGATTGCTGGGACATTATTGGCCTCGACATCTGGGAAGCTGCGAAGGAATTTTTTGCTTGTCATGCTCTGCCAGGTTCCTTTTCTTCCAATTTTTTGGCGCTTATTCCTAAAATAGCAGAACCTATCTCTTATTCTGATTTTAGGCCTATTAGTCTGTGCAATGTGGTATACAAAATTTTCAGTAAAATTCTTAGTCTGAGATTGGCCAAGCTTCTCCCAAATATTATTTCACTAGAGCAGGGAGCCTTTGTTCAGGGGAGACTCATTTCTGAAAATATTGGGTTGGCACAAGAAATGATGAGAGAGATTGGGAGAAAGGTCCATGGAAATAATATAATATTTAAATTGGATATGGAAAAGGCTTATGACAGAATGGAATGGGGATACCTCTTGTCAGTCTTGCGCAGATTCGAATTCAATAACAGAACATGTCACCTGATTTCGAACTTTATTACTCATTGCGGGTTCTCGGTGTTGATGCAAGGCAGATATGACGAATATTTTAAATCTTCGAGAGGCCTTCGCCAAGGAGACCCGTTATCCCCTCTTCTATTTGTTTTGCAGCAGAAGTGCTGAGCAGAGGGCTCTCTCGGGCTTTTCGTAGAGGAGAAATTGGCTTTTATCACACACCCAGGATGGCCACCCCGATCACCCACCTATTATATGCTGACGATACATTGATCTTTTTGAATGGCTGAAAAAAGTCCATGGAAGGATGTATGTGGTTTCTAAATAGATATTGTCAGGTTTCAGGAGAGAAAGTTTATATTGCAAAAAGATCTTTCTGTATTGATGAGAAAGTCCAGGCAGAAAAAATCATTGCTATCAAACTTAAGACATGCTTTGTCTACAAGCAATCTCCGTTCACATACCTTGGCGTTCCTATTTATCAAGGTAGATGCAGAGTTTCTTTCTTTGAACATTTAGTCAATAAAATCCAGCAGAGAATTCAGGGCTGGAAAGCCAGGCTTTTGTCGCCAGTGGGTAGATTGTCGTTGATAAGACATGTCTTATTGTCAATGCCAATTTATTCCATCGCAGCTACAGTCGTCCCTGTTAAGGTCCTGCAATCTATTCAGAAATTGATTGCAGACTTCTTTTGAGGAGATCATGAAGGGAGACATAAGTGGAAATGGATAGCTTGGAGGAAAATCAGTGTTCCAAAGGAGGAAGGTGGTCTAAACGTGAGGAGTTTGGAAGATATCATCAAAGATTTTCGAATTAAGTCACTTTGGAATCTTATAACTTCAAACTCTTTATGGGCAATATATCTAAGGCGTAAATATTTGCAAGATGGGGTTCCAATCAGAAAGCAAGAACTTAAAGTCGGGGCGTCTCCGTTCATTAAAGAGTTGATGGTGCACAAAGATTTTATTGTTGAAAACTCCACGTGGCGGATCTCTAAAGGCATGGTGAGTTTCTTTGAAGAAAAATGGGCTAAGGATGGAATTTTCAGTAAAAATGAGGCGGGGGTGACGTATGACAACTGGCCTTCCCTACGAAAAATGCACAAGGAAAATTTCAGAATGCTAAACCCGGATATGCAAAGAAAAACTCAGGGGCTCTACAAGACAATAGTGCAAGGTGAAGTGGGTGATCGAGATACAAGAATTTGGGTTCCAAACAATGATGGTGGCTTTTCGATTAGTTCAGCTTGCGAAATTCTAGGTGCTAAAGGGACACCTGATGACTTTTGGAATTGGATATGGCATCCTTTATTGCCTTCTAAAATCTCAATTTTCATCTGAAAAATTATTAGAAGGGCATTACCTATTGATGGTGAAATTAGAAGAATTGGGTTCTTACTCGTGTCTAAATGTGTATGATGTTTTCATTCTGAGGAAGAAACTATGAAACATCTTTTCCTGGATAGCGAGTTAGCAAGAAGGGTGTGGGGACACTTTGATTTGGTGTTTGACATGCACATTCACAGACCAGTTGAAGTTTACACAATGCTTAAGGCATGGTTTAGGAAATCGAAGAAATCATCGTTGTCAGGCACCCTCATCCACCCTACTCCACTTTTCATCCTATGGGAAATCTGGATCCAAAGAAATAAGAAATTTTTTGAAGGAAAGGAGGTTTCGCCATGTTACATCATTATTAAAGTTCATTTTTGGATTAAGTGCGTGGCCAAATTTTTTATTCCTAAATGAAAAGAAACCAATGGAGCATTGCTCAGTAGGTTGGGCATACAGGTAAAGAGTGTAAAAATGTCTCCTCCTCGAGTTCTATATTGGGCCTTCCCTCCTACAGGATGGTATGTGCTAAATGTGGATGGCTCTTGTGTGGATAATACTACTACTGGCGGATTTGTTATCAGAAATGACGAGGGCAAATTTGTAGCAGCTAGTCAGTGTTGTTTTGGTGAAGGATCAAATAACTCTGCCTAGACGAGGGCCTTGTTTGAGGGTCTACAATTTTGCATTAACCTGGGAATTCAAAATTGTGTGATTCAAACAGATTCTATGTTGGTTAAACGATGGATTTACCAAGAAGCTAGTATTCCCTGGTTTCTTAGCAATTGGTGGAGGGAGATTAGGACTACGAGTAAGGCATTGACGTGGTTCTGCGTACACGTGTTCAGGGAGACTAACTCAGTGGCGGACGCTTTGGCTAGATTGGCGCAAGTGGAGCTACTGTCTAGAACTTATTCTTGGGAAGTGTTGCTTAAAAGAATAAGGTCCTTAATTATTCTTGACAAGAATAAGACGGCGTATATTCGGCTCTCGGATGCTTAATGATAGTGTCAAAAAAGATCATATGGATTGGGAGTGGATTTGTTGCGAGGAACTTATATGTAGCTATGGTTTTTTGGTGTTTGGAGTTTGCTAGATATGAGCTCAAGTGGGAGATTAAAGTGGACTGGTGCTTGTCCGCTAGCACACGGCGTACTTACGCCACGGGGAAGAGTAGATGCAATTTTCTGTTTTTATTTCTGGGCAGTGTTCGGAGCTGGAACAAGATGCGAGGGTTATGTTGGGCACTCTGTTGCAAAACAGAGTGTACCCTGTTTTGTGCTGTGCTGGGTGCTGAGCTAGGTGCTGTGCTGAGTTGCTGCGGCCTGATGCGAGGTTTATGTTGTGATGTGTTGGGTGCTGAGCTAGGCGGACTGCTGAGTTGTTGCGGCCTGCTGAGATGATGCCGAGGTGTTGTCCAGTGCTGGGTGTTGTCCAGTGCTGGGTGCTAGGTGCTGAGTTGTTGAGATGTGCTGGGTGCTGGGTGTTGTCCAGTGTCGCGATGGTGGCTGCGAACATGCTGCTGCGACACAGAGTTCGTGCTGCGCTAAATCTGGTTGGGACTTTTTGCAATTTGTTTCTTTTCAGGATGCAACGTTTTGTCTTTGCAACTGTTTTAAGGACAGTTTTTGTTTTTATTTTGTTTTGGTTTTTAATACGGGTAACGTCGTAATGTACCCCCGTAGCGTATGTAAGGCAATTTTTGATAAGTAATAAAGGTCTGGCATTCCATAGTTGCCCCTCCCCACTGGAGGTTAATTAAAAAAAAATGATTTAATGGCAGTCTGATCTCATATGGGGCAGTAATGGTTTGGGAGTATCTGAGTGGTAAGTGGTATGTTGAAAATTTTATTCCACCTCATGTTGAATTATCAATACCAATTTGTAGAATAATCTAGAGAAGTTGAGAGGAAATGTTTTCTAGAAGAGTTGAGAATTGAGAAGAAGAAGAAGAAGAGAACTAGGTAGAGTTCTCTAGAAGACTTGAGAATAAGGGAATAAATTGTGGATCTCTAGATAATTCCTTCACTTTCCTTGAGAGATTATAAATAGACAATGAATGTTAGAGGTTGAGGCATCCAAGACTTCTAGTCTTGGGTCATTGTTTGAGTCTTGTATGTTGTGTATGAGAGAAATGAGTGAAGTGTGTGTGAGAGAAGTGTAAGTGTTTTGTGTAAGCATTAATGTGTAATTGTTGTTGTAGTATGTAATTGATCCTGTGTGTGAGAATTCTCAACAATTTAGTCTTAAAGTCAGTTCACTGTTCACTGGAAGACGACGGTAATGTTCACTATTAGTATGTACGAGTACTATTCATTGTTCTGCGTATAATACTATTCATATGTACAATCCAAGATCAATTTTCAAGGAGATTGCTCGTGAGACTATGAAGCCGATTGGTCATGGACAAGTGAAGTCATACTTGAGGTATCACACCAAGCACCGACACAGTGTGTCCGTGTATGTAGACGTAAAGGGCCCTCGTGAAAGGATTGGTAGGCAGGGTGATGAAGGTGACGTAGGCTACGACAAGGGATCGTAGGGTGGCATTGTGCCAGAGAACACGTTGTGTTGTTATGCCAGAGAGCACATTGTGTGTAGTTGTGTTAGAGAGCACATTGTGTGTGGAAATGCTAAAAAATGCATTGTGAGTAAAGATGCCAAGTGAACATGTTGTGTGGATGTGCCAAGGGAGCACATGAAAGTTGTGAGTGTGTGTGCCAGGGGAGCACATGAAATTGATGCAGTGTGAAGATTGTGTTCGTGAACCAATTGGTCATGATATTGGATGAGTGCAATGTGTGAACGTGAAGACAGTGTTTGAATGTGAAAACTGGCGAGCTGGTGGTGAGTGAGAAAGTGAAAATCAGCAAGTTGGTGTTGAGGGGGTTGTTGAATTATCAACACCAACTTGTAGAATAATCTAGAGAAATTGAGAGGAAATGTTCTCTAGAAGAATTGAGAATTGAGAAGAAGAAGAAGAAAACTAGGTATCGTTCTCTAGAAATTTTGTAAAGAAGAGAAGAAATTATGGATTTCTGGAGAATTTCTCCACCTCCCTTGAGAGATTATAAATAGACAATTGATGTTAGAGGTTGAGACATTCAAGACTTGTAGTCTTGAGCCATTGTGTGAGTCTTATGTGTTGTGTATGAGAGAAATGAGTGAAGTGTGTCTGAGAGAAATGTAAGTGTTTTTGTGTAAGTGTGTAATGTCTAATTGTGTAATTGTTGTTGTAGTAATGTAAAATTGAGTAATTAATCAATCCTGAGTGCGAGAATTCTCAACACCTCATGGAATGGCTCAACTTCAACCAACTTCAACAAATGCACTTTTCATTTTTCACTTTTTAGTTGTGCATTTTTCACTTTGTGCATGTAACGCCTTGATCTTACGACAAACCCTAGCTCTTCTTTGTGGGCCCATGGGCTCAGCCCACTATTTAAGCAGTATTCTATCACGTGCCTAACACGAGCATTAAAAACCCTAGTCACTTTAGACACACAGGTCACACCTGCATATCACTAGCTGATTTACGTTACTCATGTCATGTCTCTTCAAAACTCATCCGTACGATGCACTCCACTCGCGGATGCAGGATCGCACGCCCATAACAGGCGAAGCCACGACCTAACTGGGCAAGCTTAGTCAGCTTCGGCTGATGACGACAGCTTTTGGCTCGTCTTGACACCTAGTCCCACCAGCACGGATGTCGATGGTTTAGGAAGTGGGAGTCTAATCAGTGTTATCATGCTTGGTGATGACGACTCGCCAGGGACCATTGCCCCCTTCACGAACAACGTTCGTTGAACCCGATCAGGTAAGCCTAGCTGGTGACGACTGACAACGATAGCTTCTGATCAAAGCCCAGACCTGTAGCCCCTACTGCCCAGGTGTAGATGGTTTGGAAGGTGGGAACCTAGTTAGTTTCGAGTCTTTCGACTGATGTCGACGGTTCGCCACAGGACCACTGCACTTCTACAGACCATGGTCGCCAAATTACAAACACCAGACTTGTAGCCCCTACTACGCGGGTGTAAATTATTTGGAAGGTGGGAGCCTAGTCAGTTCTGACTGATGTTGACGGTTCGCTACGAGACCGTTGCTCTTCTACAGACCATGGCCACCGAATTTCCAACCCCAGATTAGTAGCCCCCACTGCGCGGGTGTAGATGGTTTGGAAGGTGGGAGCCTAGTCAGTCCCAAACTGATTCTGACGGCTTGCCACGGGACCATTGCTCTTCTACAGACCATGGTCGCTGAAAACTCCCAAATTTGTAGCTTGATGTGCACTGGTGTAGATGATTTGGAAAGTGGGAGCCTAGTTAGTCCTGAAATGATTCCGACGGCTTGCCATGGGACAACTGCTCTTCTACAGATGGTGGTCGTCGAATCCCCTTGCCCCAAACTTATAGCCTGCTCCTAGCGGGTGTAGATGGTTTAGAATGTGGGAGCCTGGTCAGTCCTAAACTGATGTTGATGGCTTGCCACGAGATCATCGCTCTTCAACAGACCATGATCGCTCAATTCTCACATCCCAAACAATTAATCTGCTCCGCACGGGTGTAAATGGTTCAGAAAATGGGAGCTTAGTCAGCTCCGACTGTTGTCAACGACTCGCCACGCGATCACTGCTCCCTCGCAAAACAATGGTCGGCAAAAGAAATCACAGCTCAGGCAGCATCTACACTCTCGCACAAGCTGGCATTCCATTATCAGCAATGGCCACTCGAGCCAACCTAAAGATCATCCCGCTGACACGCAGACGAACACTACATGGAATGCCAGCATGAGCTTACGAAACCTGACTCGGGACAAGCACTTTATCTCAAAGACACTGCATGTGCTTGGCTACCACAGTTCACTCATGCCAGCAGCAGCAACCGACGGTCAGATATACAACGTAAGTCCCCAAGGACTTACCTGGAGGATGAGTTGTGGCCTGGGTGACCTAGCCCACTGCCGAACACCCACTATTGGGTGTAACTAAGCAATAGTGACTCTGAGATCTCACAAAAGAACAGGTCAAAATCACTCACGACGTAAATGGTCAAACTCTCAACAACTGACAGACCACTCGACTTCCTGCTGACCCAACCAGACTTGTGTCAAAGTAAAACGACAAGGCAAAATAGAAAGCGCGAGACAGGGAGACCGAACACAATACGGGCATAAAGTGTACTCAAAGTAAACATGTTTTGATTAACAGTTGAAACAAAAAAATACAAATGCACAAAGTCTATTCCTCTCCAAGAAGGGGTACAGAAACTGGATAACTAAGTTTAACGGTGGTAAGAGCTGAAGTTACATTTGTGCGCGCCTCAATCTGAGCATTATGATCCAGATTGCCCTCTTCTTCTAATGACGCGGAGACCACTGCTAGGTCTGTGTATGATATCTTCTTATAATACTCGAGGTCCAATTTTAGATGCTCCTCATTCATTAGTGCCAGCAGCTCTAATCTCCCACGCACGACCCAACGAAATTTACATTTTCCCTGAGCCTTGAGAAACTCTTCCTTACGAGCATTCGCTTCAGCAAGTTCACACTCCAACAGCTTCAGCTTGCCAATCAGCACATCAACCTGATACTCCAGTTGAAGTTGCTCTCTAGCCTTCCTCGCTACTCGAGCATTGAATTCCACGTCGACCTCTAACTGCTACTTCTGGGCAGCCCAATCAATCTCCTTCATGGCTCTCTCATTAGCGAAAGATCGCAACTCAAAAAGCGTCTTAGCCGCAGCTTCCTGCGCACCTCTAGATCATGGCGAATGAGATCCAACTCTCGCTTGAATTTGTCCCTTGCGGATACCGCCTTTGCCAAACCAAACTCAAGGGCCACCAGACGAACCCTTTGAGTCTCAGCAACAACGGCTGACTGTTCCAGTCCCTTCTCCTCAATAGCTCAATCTCAAAAATCTCAATACCCTTTCACGAGCTGCCTCAACCTTCATCCCAGCAGCATCCACCTAGCTCAAATGAGACATCCCCAACATAAGGTGCTTTAAACCTTAGTCCATACGCCCTGCTAGCGTATCCTCCTCGGGTTTTGGGGCGTGGTCCATCCGCCAGCTATGACGTCTACTTATGTGCTTCCTTGAAGCATATTCCACGTCAACCTCCTGGTGCCAAGCCTGGTTGCTCATTTTCACTACGTTCGGAGCAAACAAACTTACCTGCGTACCCAGATGGAGCTCTCCCGAACGCGAAATTACGTCGGCACCGTCCTTCATAGTCGCCACTACACTCAGGTCTTCCTCTGCATCTTTCCCTTTGTTACTAGTGGCCGGCCTTTTATTGCGAGATGACTCAACGGAATCTGAAAGAAGAGAGGGAAGCAAGTTGTCCAACGGACTCTCCATCACCCTGATATGCGACCTGGAACGATATGGGGAACAATGCAGACTACAAAAAGGATAAACCACTTCACCGCGACCACTATCGGATGATCCATCAGCGGAACGGTTGAACTCTGAGACCTCAGGCGAATCCTCATCAGAACCTTCCAGTAAAACGATTATGGATTGGTCAGCACCAGTAGAAATTGCCATAGCATCCAACATCAGCTTTTCGTTTAAGGCCTCAGCCTACTCGGTACTCAGATTCGACACATCTTCAACCTTTGCTAATCGAAGATGGTCCCTCTCCCAGCCGAATACTCCAGTCTCCGCTCTGATAGGCTAGCTAGGTTCACGCTCCGCCTTCACTGAAGCTGACTGTTTGCAAGCCGACTAAGTCCTAGCACGAGACTTCTTAAAACTTACAAAAGAGGTGAGCGTCTCAGAAAGTCTTTCTGTGTAAGACAAAACAGGAGTTTCAACTTCGACGACTTTCTTTTTTCTAGAAGGGGCTCTACCTTAAGACTTAACCTTTGGCGTTCGGTAAAAAGTGGGGGCCACGTGCTAGTTGGCCCACAAACCACTGCGGCTGAAGTTAGCAGGACATATGACTTCCTCCACACTCATCTTCGGCATGTCACGGAATGTCTTCATAGTGTTTTGCTCCTCTGGGGAAAGAGGAGTAGTAGGGAACCTCCCTGCGAAGAAACATATGCAATGATCAACGTACAATCAGCACAACGAATTCAAATATGAAGCTATACTTACGAAGTGGCCTGAACTCCCGCTCAAGCGGACGACCCCTGAACTTGAAGTACTTCGAGTCCGAATGAGCCAAGAAGCAGTATTTCTGCCAGAACTTGAAGTCATCTGACAACTTCCCAAAACAGGTCGGCGACGTCATCTTGCAAACCGCGTGATCATTCAACGGCGGAGAAGTCAACAACTGAATCACTCGCAGAGTCATGCGTACACCAGAATCCTTCGCCTTGATCAAAATAAGAAGGATGATCATATACCCATTGGACACCAACTTGACAGGAGGGATTCCGAGGAAATCCAAGAAGCCCCAAATCTCGTTAAGAATAGGAAAACGAACTCCAGTCTGAAGTATTCTGCTGTGTAAACAAATGAACCCTTCCAGAGGGAACATCAGCGTATGATCATCCTTCAGAGCATACAATGGCAGGTCCACGGGGACCCCAAACTTTTTTCCGATTTCACCAAGGCTCGACTCAGAGATCAACTTATCTTCGAAAAACTCGATGCCCCTGGCCAAAGTTTCATCGTCAAGATGGTTTTGGTAAGCCATGAGGATCTAAATAGGGATTGGTTTTCCGCCTCTTCTCCACTAAACCGACGCACACTTAATTAATAAAGCGCTCAGCTCAAGCAATGATTCAGACTCGATCATCATGAGCGGCGTATGTTTTCGAAAAGTGACTTAGCAAACTAATACGATGGCTCACTAACTCGGGGGGAGTAACTAATGATACACCAAAATGATCTCTTTTCTACACCGTACACATGTCACGATGATCTCGAGAAATAATAGGCCCAAGCGTTAGCCCGACACTGATCCGGCTCAAGCAGTTCCAAGCCTGCACAATGCAGTCCGCCAAGCGGACCCGAAATCACTGCAGCCTGCTAAGCCCAAGCGTCTCACAACTATCCTCAATACCCGTAAGCCCTGCTAAGGCAAGTATCTCGATGATCAGCTTTGGACAGGCAAGACAACAACATTTTGCTTCCAACTAATAAGCAAATACCAGAGTATACGTCACGCATAGAGACTTTTATCTATGGACTACTCTCTTATTGGGAACTATCTTCCGTGTATCTAGGAGCACAAGACTAACAGGGAAACTTCCCTTCACAGCACAACTCCTAATTAGATAAGGAACTCCACAAAGATCTTATTCCCTAAACTACGTCATCGATGGCCTGGTCGAACCAGGATTTCAGCACTATAAATAAGACATGAGGTTGGTAAGCTAAGGTACGCTAAAAATTTCATGTTTACAACATTATGCCTTCTTCAGATCCTTGTCTGACTTTAGCATTAGAGTGTCATCGGCCATCACAACGGTGGTCTGTGGCTCATGTGTGTACCTTGTGCAGATCAGCAGGTTTGCAGATCAAGTTCAAAGCAGGGAACGAAATCGACTGCATCAAGTAGGATTATGAATCTTAACTAGAAGTATTTTTATTTTCTAAGTAGAGTTGAATTAGGAAATTGGCTACTCTTTGTCTACAAGATACAATGATAGATTTTTCTTTAGGCAACGACTTTTTTAACCACCAAATCTCATCTTTGACACCACCACCCTTTTTTACATACTAAATGACACCACAAATAAAAGGGTCATCTTTTCTCTCCCACCATTTCTTATCAAGAACAACAACAATGGCTCCAAATCCCTGTTGGCTCCACTTAATCACAACCACCGCACTAACTTCACCTTATTTAGACTTGTAGGACATCCCTCTTTGCATGGATCCCCCATATTTCGAGAAATCACATTCCTTGATCCCAACAGGTCCACCACTTATGGTGTACATATTGTTTTCAATCCCAAATTTCAACCTTAACACATGCATGTCAACATTTTGTGTAGACACATTTTTAGGTGGTCTGATACCTATGGTGCAAACAAATACGCTTAAATTAGGTCTTTAAAAATAAAGTTTTATCATCCAATACATGGTTGAAACTTATCAGTGTGTACATTAAAACGTGTTTCCACGACATGTTGTAAACTGTCATTCGTGAAAATTATTCTCTCATTGAGTTTTTCATGAGGCTTCGCATAGAGAGAGGCGATTTGGGCTTTCTAAGGGTATTTCCGTCCTTATTCCATTGATCTTTTCTTGGCCACTGGATCTTCAATCCTGGAAGGTCATGGCCTTTCATTTTAGGGTGTTTCCTCCCTCCCATGGCGGCGCAGACAACCGCCGATGGAGGCGTTGCTTCGGCTGAGCATGGGGTGACTCAGCCGCTTCGTCTAAGCCCTCGCTTTCATTTGATCAAGCTTTGGTCGCTGTCAGAGGTTCTACCTTTAACAATGCTCCTATTTAAGGGACTAGTTTTTTTAAGAAAAAAATTGCGTTGTCTCTCACGGTTTTCAATGCTATTCGAGGAGAATCTTATGTCAAGAAATCAGTGATTTTTTTAAGTTTTTGAGTTTCCATTCGTCTTTGGAGGCCATAAGAGACATTATTCGACCATGGGGCATTAATGGTGAGCTCATTATTGGTCTTCTAGATCCAATACATGTGATTGTGCGTGTTCAACCGGAATAGGAGGTGAAGAAAGCATTGTCTCGTGACTCCTACCTTTTCCAGTAGTGTGATCCAAGGCCTTTCGTTGCCACCAAGACTTTAGATTAAAGGCAGACCCAGTTTGTGCTCCTCTATCGGTTGATTTGCCAGAGTTGTCGCTCCAGTTCTTTCACAAGGCGATTGGGGATTCTTTTGGCAACTTTTTATGACTTGACGATAGTACCCGTTGCTTCACTAGACCTAGAACGACTGGAATTTGCGTGAAGATGGATCTTTCTCGTCCTCTTCCAAATAGGATTTTGATTGATAAATCCGAAAGCAATGGGTTTTGACAAAACCGGATTTTTCCTGGCTTTAAATATTGTGAATATTGTTCTTTAATTGGCCACGAGATTTTGATGTGTAGGAAGAAGTTGGTGACAACACAGAAAAACAAGATTATGTTAAAGAATGATCAAAAGTTGTAAGAATGAGGGAGAGGAAAACAGGTTTACCGGCTTATCCGAAAAGAGATTAGAGATGGGGAGCATGGCACTGACCCTAGTGAGGCAAAGAATTTGCAAGGCGTGCAGGCGGTGAATCCAGAAGCGCGAGTGCAGGGGTGTCCCCGATTAACATTGATGCGTCCAAAAATCGTCATCCTGCGAGTTTGACTTGCAAAAAAATTGTTAGACTGTCAATGACCACTTTTTTGGTGGCCAAAGGCACTCTGATGTTGAAGTCAGTAACTCTGTTGGAAGAATGATGTAAATATGGACAAAACTTAGTTAAAGATGCATACATTTGTCGAATGTTTCCTTTACCTTTTATAATGGTTGTGATTAACTCTCTGCGTGACTTAAGCATGTGAGGTGCAACGGAATGAGATGTTTCTTATAACAGTCTCCTCCTTTACGGATATGCGTTCGAGGAGGCGTTACTCCCTCTACGACTCTTTTCGGTGCAACGTTCCTCTTCTTTATGAGAAAACTCGTGTAGGGCTTGGATCCGTGCTCTGATTCGTTTGGGCCTGGATTTAGGTCCTGTTTGTTTTCCTCATTGGCGGACCTCCTCCAGGACTTTGCAGTTGGTTTTATTCTTCTTGTGCCTTATGAGCTAGCCCAATAGATTGGGTGTTGTATTCTCGTGATGGATCGGTCTATTTTGATGTATCATCAATTATTCCCCCCTTAGTTAGTGGGTATGTTCATGTATCCACTAACTATGTGACTGTTGGTATTTCGATTGCGCTATTGCACTGAACTTAAGGTTTAATAACTTTCGGCTGGCTTATCGTCTCGTTTACTTCGTTGTCTTTTCATTTTCGCGCACATTTTTTGGGAGTTTTGGTGTGCCATTATGTCCCGTATGTCGCTCCGTGAGCAATCTCTTCGTTTCCTAGTTGTATAAAGGGTGTTGCGACTACTTTCCCCCTTCTTTACGCCATCTTTGTTGTAGATGTTATTTCTTCTCCCCTATTGTCTCTTTTTCTTTGTCTTTTTTTTCTTATTCGCGCTGTTTGTTGGCAACATGTTGGTCGGTGATTAGCTTTCTACATGTGAGGCTCATTTTTCCCCAAACAAAGCTTCTTAGACTACTCTGGATAGTGTCCGTTCCAACTATGTTTTGCCCCACGACCTTGAAATTGATCTTCTTCGTGAAAACGACAATTTTTGTTGTCCGAGGAAGGGATATATTGCGCTTTATCCTCGCATGTTCTATGTTGGTCTTCGGTTCCCAGTTCTGGAGCTATTCTGGTCGTATCTAGACTTTCTGGGTATTCCTCCTGCTCAGATGGGCTCGAATGATTAGAAGGTTATGGTTTCCATGTATGTCAGGGTCATTTTTTCTGGTATTCCTTTAACCGTTAGAATCTTGCACTCTTTGGTGGGTTTAGCGTGAAACCCAACCGTACTTGTTTCCTACATTCTCCTGCATGTTTTAGCAATCTTAATGATGACATCAGGGGTTGGTCGCGGGATTGGTTTTATACGTATGTCGGCTCTAGCTACTTCAATTTGCCAGGTGTTCAAATAATAAGGTCTTTCTGGATTCCTATTAAGCACCGAAATCTGAAATTGACCATTGAGGAGCAGGTTATTAGTGAGCGCTTCTTGGAGCTTGCAGCAGTTCTGTTGGACACCTATCTTACTGATGATATGGTGAGGCGCAATGGTCTATACAGCATGAGTGAGACTGAACGGGCTCTGTTAACCGAAAGGCAGGTCGCGGAGATCGTTGCCTAAGAGCGCGTAAATATTTCAACGATACATTAGCAACTTTGCAACAAATGCCTACTGGGAGTAAAAAAATGGTTAAGGCATACATAAATGCCACATAAGACAAAAAATTATAAACAATAGTTTAGCAACCCATTTTAACCATTTATTTAAAAAAAAAAAAAAGTGACAAGGACGGCGACTAGATGCTTAATAACTTTTGAATCTTTTTACTTAGCAATAGAATGCAGGTGTTTATTGTCAGCAGCCAAACTTTCATCCAACCTTGTTGAATACACCACTGCAACATCCTATCAACCACCTGCAAGCAGTCATAGTCCCAGCCAACAATGTGTGAATCCAACCTAATTAAGTCATAAATCCAACATTATTGAATAAATGAATTATGAGCTTTATACGGATTTTTTTTGCTCTATGGGCATTTTGCTTGTCCAATACGGCATAACTACCAAGTAATTATTGCACTTTTTAACTTGAATCTTCTATTTATTTACAATCAACCCCATCCATATAATCATTCGAAGCTACGTGTTATTTTCCCACTCAACAATGACAAAAGGAGTAAAAATCCCTATGAGCAAAAAAATTTATTGGATTAGACGAATTTCCTTGGAGTTTCACCATATTTCATCTAAAAATAGTTATTGGTTGATGTTACATTTTTTTAGAGAATTTATCACCTAAACCAATCTATCAAATGAAAAAAATACAATAATAGTAATTTTGATATTATTTGCAAAAACAACCTTGATCTCAGACATCATGATTTACGAACAAAAAATAACATACGACTAAAGATACTCTATGAGTTTTAAGGACATATTCAACCTATGGCATTGGGTCATCTCATATGTTTTCTCCTAAATTATTGGGAGATTGGAGATATTAAAAAAAAAATGAGATAAAGAAAGTGATTTAAAGATTTTTTGTAAATCATTTTAAACCTTGGTTGACAAAAAAAAATTTCCACATGCAATGATAGCCATAACTTTGTGAAGTAAATGGGAATGATTATATTTGCATCCGAAGGCAACAAGGCAAACTGAAAGTTGTGGGAATAACCATAATCGATAAATGTTTGCAAGAAAAAAATGACTAAATAACTAAATAAGAAACTCTAGTGACATATAAAGTCATTCACCGACCCACCCAATAATAAAAAGGAAATAGATCATGCATAATTCTATCAAGGGTCAAATCCCAATCACTATAGCCAATTTGGAACTAGTTATTATGGTTCGTAAAATGATATTGGTTAAAAAAATTAGATATTTATTGGTTTTATATCTAAGTAGTACTAAGCATTTTTACATCTCCAATCCTATGTACTTTCATCTGCGTTTAAAAATTATTTAGATATTTATTACTTCTTCACCTTTAAAACGGATTATTATTGTCACTGGCACATACAAGCGTCCATCCCTTATCTCATATTCTTAGTTATATACTTTAGATAAGGCAATGACTACTCCACACCATCAAAAATGTTGTCTCACATCACCATGTATTTTATTTTATTTACTAACCCACACTATCCAAAAAATTGTTTTTGAAAAAACAATAACATAAAAACATGGTAACTTTCGACCAATTTAAACCCTCAATTGAGACTGATTCTCAAGCTTATCAAAATACAAAAAATTGTAATACTCTGAGTTGTCTAATAAACACAATTTGAATCACTTGAAAATGTTTTGAAATGAACAAACTATGCTCATTTTACTAAAGTCGCGCAAATCTGTCTCGCAATGAAAACGAAGTAGTGTCCCTGACTTTCGGCCAACTTATGTGCTTGATTGAGATCTATTCTCAAGCTCATCAAAACATAAAAATTGTAATGATCTGAGTTATATAATAAACACAATTTGAATCAATTGAAAATGTTTTGAAATGGGCAAGTTATGGTCATTTTACTAAAGTCGCACAAATCTGTCTCGCAATGAAAAGGGGTAGTGTCCCTGACTTTCAGCCAACTTTTGTGCTCGATCGAGACTGATTATCAACCTTATCAAAACAAAAAAATTGTAGTACTATGAGTTACACAATTTGAATCACTTGAAAATGTTTTGAAATGAGTAAGTTATGGTCATTTTACTAAAGTCGTGCAAATTTGTCTTGCAGTGAAAACGGGGTAGTATCTCTGACTTTCGGCCAACTTACATGCTCGATCGAGACCTATTCTGAATTTTTTGAAAGCAAAAATATTGTAGTGCTATGAGTTATCTAACAAACACAATTTGAATCACTTGAAAATGTTTCCAAATGAGCAAGTTATGGTCATTTTACTAAAGTCGTGCAAATCTGTTCGAAAAAGTCGGTTTTCACCCATTCGCCTGGACCTCTACGAGATTTTGAAAAAACCTCACCTGGACCCTTGCGACTCGCAAGGTGCATTGCAAGATTTTGAAAAAACATCCCCTGGACCGCTGTGAGATTCTGGAAAAAACCTCGTCGGGACCCTTACGACTCGCAAGGTGCATTGCAAGATTTTGAAAAAACCTCGCTTGGACTTGCAAGATTTTGCAATAACCTTGCGAGATTTTCCTTATTTATTGTTCATTGCGAGGTTTTTGCAAATTTTTGCATTGTTTCATGCGAGCAGTACATTTTCTTGCCAAAATTCTCGCATTGATTCATTTTTTGGTGAACTAGTGAGTAGAGACTAAATAAATAAGGAATCCTCCAAGGAAACTGAAATTTCAAATGTTATGTTAACAAAACATTAATTTTGTGAAGCAATCGACCCAATCGAATGGGGGAAGCAAGAGGAAAGGGGAGAGAAATCGAACAAATTGAATGAAGGGGAAGAAGAATCGAGTGCTTGCGATTTACGTTTTACGTTTTGAATGCGAAAGGGAAGATGTGTTGCATTTTTGTTTTGAATGGGGGAGAAAAATGTTGATTTGCTTGTTTATATTGGTGGTGAGGGAAAGCAGTGGTGGTGTGAAAAATAAAGCAGGTGGTGTGGGAGAGAAAAAGTTGAATTGGTGGTGTGGAGTAGTCATTGCCTTTAGATAATCTACAAATTGTCGCCCGGTCCTCTTATTTCCGCTCCTTTATCGATCAAACCAATCATTCACCAAACTATTAGTGTTATATTCACTACAACATATGTAGGATTAGAGAATGTACATTGCACGTTAATATATCATTTCAATGGCATCCATCTACACGTCCTTGTAGCAGGGATACAGAAAAGTGGGTTACCTACTAGGACATGCATTTTGCGTCATGTGAGTGCATTTACTAAGTTATCAAAATCGATGTTAAAACCAAAGGTTATAAAATGAAAACATTGAAAATAATTTATTAATATGTACAGGATTTATAGGAAGAATTTGTAAATCAAGTACCACAAAATATAAATTAGAAAATGAGTACTTAATAAAAATGTTAGGAACCAAGGGGATTAAAGCTATACCAGCTAAACAATTTTCAGCAGAAACGAATGCAGGATTAAATTGGAAAATAGAAAGTTTTATACAAAAACCTATATTAGTCCCAGAAAATAATATAAGTTATAAAAATCAAGATGGAAGTATTAGTCTTAGATTCGAAAACTATAATTATCAATCAGGACAATCTAGCAATCAAAATCAAGATTTAGATGAAATAGAAAGTTCTCTAATGAATATAGTATGATTAATTTACTTGATGAAAAATATGATGAGATAATAGCAGAACATGGAGAATTTATATCTGCCAAACAAATGGAAGAAATAACGAACAAAGAATTTAACATGCAGTACGTGAATGAAATCTTATAAAATAAATTAGTACCTAGTATGATAATGAAAAGTCGAAAATAAATGGAATCATAAAAAATGGAAGGAAGTAGTAGCAGTACAGTTAATAAATAAATTAAAAAAAAAAAAAAGTAGAGTAGAATTTGATAACCCCGAATTTAGAGATGTAAATTATCCAATACGAGGAGGATTCTCAATACCTAGAGGGAAAATCAAACATGATGAAAACATAAACTATAAGGGTTATGGTAAAAGAAAACCTTCAGATAGTATTACTAATTTACCTTTGGCTAGTCAGACATGAACAATATTAGAATTAACTTCATGGAATCCACAACTATGGCCTGAACTAATAGATAGATGGGAACAAAATGCTGCTAGAGCTTGGCAAAATAGAAATCAATCCGAAAATGTGGGAATACTTAGAAACTTTATTAGGAGAAACAGTAGAAATATTGTATAATACTTATAAAAGAGATAAACCAGAAAAAAAAAATCAACTAAAAAGCTTAGGAAATAATCCATATAATTTTACAAGTTTTATTAGAGAAATGAGTATAGGAGTAGATCCAACCAGAGGAAATATTTCTATAAACACTATAGCATTAGCAGAACTAGATCAATTACAATTTACAGATTGGAAATATTTAGAACAATTTTGTAACGACTACGCTTCTATAGCCAGCAAAACAGAAAAAGTGTTCGACCTTGAAATAGGAGATAAATTCTTTAGAAAATTACCAGGAGAATTAGGAAGAGAAATAAAAAAATTGTTGAAATAAATATAATGGTTATATTTCAGGAGAAGTAGGCATTGGACCACAAATTATGTATACTTACTCTATAGTAAAAGAAAAATGTACACAAGCAGTTATACAAAAAACACTTAAAAACAATCTTACAAATTTTGCAAAGATGTAATTTATACACCACAACAATATCAAGAATATAGAAGAAGAAATAAACGATTTAAAAAGCAAATTAGACATAAAGGAAAAAAAAAAGTTTTCAAAAAAGAAGTTTTTAAGAAAAAGTAGAACATATAGAGATAAAAAAAAAATATCCTAAATATGTTAAAAAAAAACCAACATCTAAAAAATGTAATGTTTCATATGTGGAAATCCAAATCATCTAGCTAATAAATGTAGTCAGTGAAAAAATAAAAAATATGAAAACGGAGCAATGATAATAGAAGACTTAGAAGAAGATGTAGTGAGTATAGATAGTAATGATAATAGTGAGAGACTAAGCATAGCAAGTGAAGAAATCTATTATTTTGATGATATAACTAGTGAAAAAGACAATAGTGACGACGAATATACTTATATGAACATAGATGGTTGTGAGGATGACTGTCAATATTCATATATGAATAACAAAACACAAACAAATAAAATACAATTAGAAGAATTGTCAGAATGCAAACATGGGTTTATACATAAACATGGATCTAATAATATGAGATGCTATATCTGTAATTATTTTCCAAGTATAGAAAACCGACATAAATGTAAATTTTGTAAAAGAGAAATTTGTAAAATTTGTTTAAAGTCAGTATTTAACATAGGCACAAAAAGCAAACAACAAACACTAACACAACATCAGATAGAAATAGAAAGAATAAAACTAGAACATGAGAAAAAAAATACTTTAAATAAAAAAAGCAAGAATTTTATCATATAAAACAAATAGAATATTTAAAAGAATAAAATACAAATTTACGAACAAAAATAGAAAATTTACAATTCAAAATACAAAGTTTAGAGACTAAACTTAGTGAAACTTTAGAAAATGCTAAACCTTTAATTGAAGAATCTCACAACATAGACATTAAATCTATTCAAAGAAGTGAAAAAACTTATTTACTACCATCAACAAACTTATTAAGTGTCTTTACCAGAATAAAGTTTTATAATGGATAAACAAAAGATATAATAGCAATGATAAATACCGGATGTACTAAGTCTAATTTTGAAGTCGAATACGTCCCTAGTCAATATATTCACTCTTGATAAACCAATTTATGCTGAACAAATGGATGGAACTATACAACCAATTACTTGATGTCTTTGCAATTGTCTTTGAACCAATTACTTGATGTCTTTGAACTAGTTTGATCCATATAATAGTTACACAGAATATTTTCCTTTACATCAAGTTTGGTTAGATAAAATTAATCATAGACTTATTCGTCTTAATTTTATTCAAATTTTCAATGGTGGTATGTTAATTGGTAATGATTATGTTCAATTTTTTAACGCACCGTCGTTACCCCTACTGATTATTTAGTCAGCTGACTTCCAAATCCACATTTTCTTAATCCTTCCTCAGAGTCTCATGCGGAGCGTGGCGGTACTAATAATCCAAAATAAAAATAAAAAACACCAAAAATATTAAAAAGACTAAAAGTAGGAAAATTATAAGAACTAGACATAAATGAAGATGAAATAAATCTAGACGATATATCTTAAGAGAAAAAGAATTTAATACAGATTTAATTAGTTCAGAATATATATTAAATAGTATACAAAATTCAAACATTCCAAAATATAGAAAGAATTAGAGACTTGACAAAATAATAAGAATAGCTTAAAAAACTCAAATGTTAGGAAAATACCCAATTAAATATTGGGAATGAAATCAGTATCTAATAGAATTAGACATAATAAATCCAAACATGTCTATACTAACATCATCTGGTAAATACTCTCCAATAGATATAGATGAATTCAAAGAACAAATAAATGAATTATTAAAACTATGAGTAATTAGACATAGTAATAGTAGACATAGGAGTACAACTTTTATGGTTAAAAATAATGCAGAAATCAAAAGAGGAAAAGCTAGAATGGTAATTAATTATAAAAGGTTAAATGATAACACATGCGAGGATAAATATAAAATACCAGATAAAGATCAATTAATAAACTGTATACAATGAAATAAAATCTTTAGCAAATTTGATTGTAAATCAAGATTTTGGCAGACAAAAACGGCACGACAATCTGTTCCCTGGACGACTTTTAGTTGTCCTGAAGATCATTTTGAATGGATAGTAATGTCTTTTGGACTTAAAAGTGCACCAGCAATATTTCAAAGAAAAATGGATAATTTTTTTAAAAATATAGTGAATTTGTATTGGTATAAATAGATGATATTTTAGTATTTTCAAAAACTTTAGAAAGTCACTACGATCATTTGTGCATAATATTCAATGAATTTGTAAAAAATGGATTGATAATAAGTAAAAATAAAATGGAGATAGGAAAAGAATATATAGATTTTTTTAGGAATGAAAATAAGACAAGGTAAAATAAAATAACAAGAACATATAGTAAAGAAAATTTCAGAGTATTCAGATAAAATAGAAGACAAAAAACAACTTCAATCATTCTTAGGACTTCTAAATTACAGATAAAAGATCTTAGTAAAATCGGACCATTATATAATAAAACAAAACCAAAAGGACAACATTTTTTTAATTATGAAGATATAAAAATAGTAAAACAAATATGCCCATAAGATAAATTTTTGTCTCATAGTGCCCCACCACTTTTCATTTCAAATGCTCAATCATGATGTAAATATGCCCATAAGATGCAACATGAGTCTATCCTATATAGTTTCCCACAATTACACCTTAGTCAGCCGTGCTGAACATGACTCACCTGACATGCCTCCATACACACAACGACACCACTCTGGATATGTATGTTCTCAAGCGAGGTGTTGCCTCGAGGACATGTTGCCATGGAAGACCGATCGTGTGGCCCAATTATATGTCATAACACGCATCGGGGAAATCCAACCTGAATAAAATCTCAAACATCCTCAAGGCCAAGGCAATGATCAACTACCTACGGGAGTTCCTTTCTTGGATGAGAGATCAACCACATTCTCAAAGCCATGAGGTTACTCCCTAACAAGGTTTCACGTACTTTCTAGTGTTGAACGAGTGAATTGCAAATAAGAGCATACATATCCATAAGGCTAGAATTGTGGGAAAATGTAGTTTAAAATGATGCAAATCAATTATTGAATTAATCTGTAAATACCACACTTGAAATGTTCAAATGACTTTCTAGATATAAATACCATTAGACCTCCAACGACCCATCAACAATGCCAAGTTCAATAACATTACCCTGGACACATTTATAACCACAATAATATATCTCATAACATTGTAATGCATCATTTCAAACAACAAATCACATTTTCTGAAATACCATTTTATCAAATTTAGAAGAAAAAAAAGGACGTTCTCGCTCCCTTAAACCCAACTGAAAACAACCAATAAACTCTGTTAAAGCAATCATCTAAAATCAATTTCAACAACACTCAACTCAGTTGTAAATATCCCTCTAAAATCAATTGAACAATCCCCAAACTCAGCTGAGACAACCCTTTAATATCAGTTAAAACAACCCCCAAAACAACCATTAAAATCAGCTGGAAATAGCCCCAAAACCTGCCAACTCAGCTGAAACAAAATTTAAAACACCTCTGAACTGCTACTACTTGGAGTGTAAAATAGCTACAAGTCTATACTGATTTTGGAGCAATAGTAGTCTAAAAAAAACCCAACATAAATAACAAGAGTTTCTAGGGAGAATAATGTTGAATTCTGGGTGCAACAATAATCGAGAAAGAGTGTTAGCTAATTTGAATTGGCTTGAAATATCAGCCAAATTTAAGTGCCCGAAAGAGACAAGATTTAGTGTAAAACAATGCCTGAAACAGGGTGTTAACTAGCCAGTATTGAGTCTTACCCTCTCATGCAACAAATACTAACTTAGCTGAGTTATAAGTTCACAAAGTCATCCAAACCATCTTCATATGCTAACTTAAATCTCATACCTTATGCAAACTCCTCAAGACAAAACTTCAAACTAAAATCCATGAAGATGAACTTACAGAAATACCACTCTAAAGCCAAATTAGAAACACCAAGAACTGAAATGTATCAACTATGATCTCACTCACAACATCTTCACAAATCATACCTCTAGCATTCTAGCATGTCACCCAAATTGAATTCCAACAACTCTTACCAAACAAACAACATGCATTAACAACCAAAAAAATTTCAACCCCACACAACCAAATAACACCAAAAGTTTCTCACAACAATATTATTACACCGATTCCAACTATTTCCTTCATGGGTTTTGCACCTTAAGTGATTCAGAGAAACCCCATTTCAAAACCAAACCAAAAACTGCAAAAATCATAACAAATAAGCAAAACCCACTTCAAATACAAAGTAAATAGAAAGAGTGGGAGAAAACCCCACATGCAAGCTTAGATCTACTTTCTTTTTCCACCAATTCCTCTAAGAATCAAACTTCCACCTTCACATTTTTCTTCCACCTCCACTTTGATAACATGGGTATCACTTTGTTATCCGAATAGTGGGATTTAGTTTCACTGAGTCATACCATCAAACAGCTAACAGACAATTAAACAACAACGTGACAACACAGTAAACAATAGCTTTGTGATTGAAGAACAATCAATGTTATCAAAGGGACGCGAGGGAGAAATAAAATAGGAAGAACCCATAAACATCACAGACCATGGAGAAACAATAGCACAAACAAACTTCAACTAAAAGAACAATCTAAAGAGGAGATGAAAATGAACTCAACGATTTGATTCTCACACCACGCAAACTCGAATCAGACCCCTGAACCAACTTCGAATCAGATCCCTGAAACATGCCCTGAATCATCCCTGCAACACGCCCTGATCCAGCCCTCTTTACGCCTGTAATCTCTCTCACATCACCGATCACCATCAACACCTTTCTCACCATAGTTTTCCATCTCTATTCTTCCCTTCTTTTGTTATCTCTTTGTCTGATCACTTGCAATCTCTCTTGCGATTTGTTCCTGATGCTGAAATCAAACCAAAAGAAGGAAGATAGAGGAAGGATAAAGGAACAAAAATGAGGGAGGTTGGGCCGAATGAGAAGAAGAAAACGTGAAGGGGGAGAAAAGATGAAGGTAGAAAGAGAAAAGAAGAAGGAAGAAGGGTTTTTCTTTATAAGGTGGGTGGTTATTCGCCCCCACTGAACTTTCGAAGGCACCCACCCTCTAAACTCACTAAATAAAACCCTAAATTTTGAAATTTACATTCAATTAAATTAAATCTATTTTATTTAATTCAAAATAAAATAAATTAACTTTATGAAATTTAGGGGTGTTACATTATACACACGTTAAATGGAATCTCGTCCCGAGATTCGGAAGGTAAGAAACTTAACTGAATTTCGAAAAATACGACTTGTCAAACGAACTAAAATTTTAAAATACAAATTTCAATTGAATTTTATGAACATAAATATTTATTGTCATTGTAAAAGTACGGGTGTTACAGGAAGGAACACCTGGAAAACTCATTTCACAAGATGACAATCAGATGATTTACAGTGAAGAACTAGATATGGCTGAGATTCCATTTTCCTCCTACACTAGACAAAATTAGTTGGTACAGGAATATAAAGAAAAATGGTTAGCAAAAGATGAAGAATCACAATTTCCCGATCAAATGACATAAGCGGTGACGAATATGGTACAAATTTTTATGATCAACTTGATGAAAATGGAATTCACAATCTAGATAATGCATTAGAAGGATAAGACATGGAATCATGACAAATGTCACCCATAGGCTACTGCCCATGTGTAATGATTCCCTCTTTCCAAAGCCACGTCAATCAGAAACTACAGCAAGTACTCAGAAGCTACAACAATTCCAGCATCAGCAAAAATCACTTTACTCAGAAGCTACAACAACTACAACATTCATAGCCACTTGAATCAGCATGAGCTTTATCAAGAATCTACTTTTGTCAGCCTCATCTCTTTCGGGTAGATTCCCGAAGAGATAAGCCTCTCCAAACGCCATACACCTGTAAAAAGATCAATAATTGAGATCCTTCCTCCCTTTATATAAGGAAGCATTCAACTCTGAATCAAGGCATCGAGAAAATCTAGCTAAACAACTCTTTGCTATTTAGAAATCTTCAGCAAAAAAGCCTTCTTGTAAATTTGAAGACCTGTAATCTTTCCTCTGAAATATAAAAGCTTGAGGATCTGTACAAAGTGTTCAAATCAATAAAAGTAAGTTCTTTTCTTTTTTACTTCGTTTAAGGGGATCCCAAGAGAGAAATCAATATAGTCATATAGTAATTTTACTCTAAGGGTGTGCGTGGTTGCATGAAATCCAATGCCATGAGAATCCATGAGGGGGGTCCAAGGAATGGGATTCCAATGTTCATTGGACTTTCATTCCCACCATTGATCACAAAATCAAATGGTAGATGTGGAGTGATATATCAATTTAGCCTAAAATGTAGGGGTCCTTTCATGGATTCCCATGGCATAGGATTCCATGCAACCAAACACACCATAAGATTGATCTAGTCATTGCCTGAATGATTATATTTTATAAAAAACTAAATTTTTCCAAATCCGCTCTACTAATTCAAGACACCCTTGATATGACCTCTGAGTTATCCTTGTTCTGGTTGAAGTACCAATTAGCCAACTATGTAGCATTAGGGAAAATTACCTTTGGGAATAAACATGTCATAAGAGAATGTATTACAAGTTTAAAGACTAATTTAATTTTGAAAAATACGTTTTAAAATATAGAGTTGTGAAATTAAGGGATGTGAGATCATTTAAGGTTTTTAACATTTTTCCTAAAATAAGAAAGAAAGGCAATGAATTTAGAATAATCTATGAATATAATTTCTATAAATACCTGATGGTAGATTATGTTGAAAAGTACTGAGTAGGACTTGCAATTACTGAAAAAGAACTTTTACTTGCTTGATTTTACTGTTATATGAAGAATCAGAGACAAATTATTGATCCTTACTTTGTAGTTTATATAACCTAGGATGATTTAAATAAAGACATAGTAAATTTCGACGATAGGTAAAAAAAAATAGTATATAAATTTACAAAAAAAGGTGAGACAGAAGTTTGAGTTATTTACATCGTACTCTTGCCATATGGCCTCTAAACTTAGATATTTAGTTAAGGTTTTTACTTGTGTTCGAGAATGTGCAATGTATGTTATCTATTTATTATACAAACTAGGACTAGGCAGATCTGGGTAACCGGCCCGAAAATTAAAAATCGAAAATCGACCCGATATTTTTAAGCCCGCAATTCTGAGGCCCGAGACTGGGCCGAGTTGGGCCAGTTAACCAAGGCCCGGTTAACCGAATTCCGGGCCAGTCTCGGTCCAAAGCCCAAACAGTTTTATGAAATCAGTCCAAAGCCCACACTGTTTAGACCCAAAACCGACACTTATTCTCTATCCAAAATATGTTCTTCCCATTTCTTCTCATCCAATCTATGATCCAAAGTTGGAAGCTTTTGAGCAAATTCGACCCCCAAATCGTCGTTGGGACCGGGGGTTATGTCTCTGCTCCAATCTGCCTAGTTGCAGCTCTTAAAGGATTGAAGGTAGTGATTCAAGAGCAGAACTCTATCCCTAGAATGGCAAACTGGGTTCTTTTCACGGTTTGCGAATTTGGTTGTCACTGGGTTCTTTTCACGGTTTCCTTCCTCATTGAAGAATTTTCCTAAGAACAAGTGTGTTTTGAGTGGGAATCCAATTAGATTGTCACTTAGGCGGTATGTTTCGAAGGCAGTAGCTAGGTCGCATTTCTTCCCTAGGGCACCCAAGACATGGAATTCGGAGTCGAAGGTTGTTTTAGTTCTTGGGGGATTGTTGGGTGCCAATGCCATTAATATTGCCCTCCTGAACGTGTATTATCAGATGTTGCTGGGACCACACACTTGTCGTTTTACGCAGAGGAGTCACAGGTCGCACTCGCAGTGTTGCACATCGCAGTGTTGCACAGGGAGTCGAGGAGGAGAGGAGTTGCACAGGATCAGGGAGGAGAGGAATCGAGGAGTCGCACACTCGCACAGGAGACTTGAAAGGATTAGCCGAGGAGGAGAGGAGATGAACAGTAAATGTTTTTGAGGGTTTTTAACTTTTTATTCATACCCGGGCCGGGCCGATTACCCGACGAGTTTCATAAAAGGTACCCAAGGACCGGACCAGAAACATCGGCCCCGACGGGGTTTTAAGACCAAAAATTTAATAATAAATAAAAAATTGATCCGAACATACCCGATCAGTCCGGTTGTCGGTTCGGTATTTTTTCGGTCTAAATGCTCACCCCTAATATAAACTGAAAAAAAGAGTAAGACTACAGTACCTGGTCTAGCATGCCTGGTGCGTGCCTGGATGGTACCAGGCACGTGCACCGCATGGTACTAGTCACGTGAATGGCTTGGAAAAAAAAAGGGATCTAATTTTAACCTAAAAACGGGGAAAAGGCACGTGCCTGGTACCATCCAGGCATGCCAGACCAGGCAACGTAGAATTTTTGCTGAAAAAATAGCATTGTCATCCTTTCTGCGTACCCCACTCTCGATGTACCCCAGCCTTACATATTGACACCACATCCGTTGAATCTTGCCCACCAACTACTGAGTTAGACCCTATTTGTACTCATCCCCTATCCAATTGATTGCCATTTTTTTTCTTCTGAAAAAACTATAAACTTAATACAATCACTATAGCATAAAAAAATGTCACTTCTATCATATTTCAATAATAAGCTCCATAACATGTCCAACACCACCAATACAAACTTATTACCCATGTTTATGTAAATACAAATGATCAGGAACACAATAAGAAATGCATGTTGAGTTCATTAGCATTAGATGAAATTTTAATGAAACTTTTCCGATGTTGACACATCTTGTCATCTTGATATCTTGATCAAATCATTCGGCCTCAACAATATGCAGTTCGACATTTCCACTTCGAGCCTACAAAGCTTAAGAAACAATTTGTATCGTAAGAAAAATCAAGAACCTAACACTATGCACTCTCCTATTCTAAATTAACTCGAAGTATTAATAAGTAATAACTATTTTATGACCAGTTTTTTTCTTTAAGGGGGGTGTATTGTATATGGATTCTTATGGAATTGATAAATAATTTGAAAAGTCCACGGACTCTTTAAATTGTCCACGGACTTCTGCTGATTTCTTAAATCCATAGACTTTTGCTACAGACTTTCTAGAGATTTATGAAAATCCACGGACTTTGTATGAACGACTTTTACAGATTTCTAATTATTTGCAAGATAAAAAAAAAGTTGGTAATGACATATCCTCTGACAAACCAAATATATTAGACATTAGAGAATAAGACATGTATCTGACAAAAAAAAAAGATAACCAGGCAGGTAATGACATGGAATCGCAATCCAACATTCAACAAAATCAAATCATTCAACACAACCAAATTAAAAATCATCACTTGCAAAATGAAATAAACACACAGTATTTAGCCTTATGCATATAAAAAGTATCAAACTACATGACTTAAAATCCAAATGGCATATAGCTTATTAGTTTTATGCATCCCTTTGTGCCCAAGTGATCCAGTCAAGTCTTTGGTCTGGACACATCTTCAAGAAGGTGTCTTGCTTTGTTTTAGTGTTAAGAAAATCAAGCGCAAAAAACTGAGCACCATTATTCAATCCTGGGGTCTCTTGATTAGCAATCCAAATTTGTTGTTCGCTGATTCTCTCTTCTCCATTATGCCACAAATTGTTTTAAAACTGGTGACAATTTCACCAAATCCAAATTGAATACACTTGGAGTCATTTGACTTCATAAGCTGATCATACTGCTGCTTGATCTTTCGTTGTGTAATACTTGACGAAAACGTAAACGGATAAGAACAATCAATACACTGATGCTTATCATGTTGTGAACCTGCCACATTACTAATCTCAACGCCGGGGTCATAGCCGCCATCATCAACATGCCTCTTCTTCTTACCCTTTTTCTTTTTTTTTCTTCCCACCAAGCTCCTCACTCTTTCTACAATCATCATCCCCACCTTCCTTATCCAACTCCGACCCATCAGAGACACCCTCATTACAAACCACCCCCATTACTCCCCTCATTGCAATCAGAACAAATGGGGGCACACAGAGAGGCCAATTTAGGCGAATTTGAGGTAATAAAGTCTACAAACAGCTGGTGGGCCTTATTGCTTTGATGGATTTTGTTTATTGTAGATGAAAGGGAACATCTGCAGATTGAAAATGGGTTATGGGTTGATTCATCTTCGTCTCCTTTGACTCTCCTGAATCTCTTGTACAATAACACAAAGAGAAAGCACATAGACAAGAGGGAACAAGAAAGGAACACAAGGGGTAACACGGGTTCAACGATAGATGATGGAGATTGTAAGAAAGCCATGAAAATCGTTCATTTACAGAGAATAAGAAGAAGATGTGATAAAAGAGAGAGCTTTTGGTGGAGTGTTGTGTATTTTGTATAAACGTAAAGGCAGGTCAGTCATCGTCATCTCTCTCTCTTGTGTTTATGTGAAGATAGAAAAAGAATCGAGAAAACAAGAGGATGGGAACCAACCTCTTCGCGGTTGGCACAAGGAAAAACTTTGGGAGACTTTTTTTTCACGTTGAAATCTTTGATATGGAGGCTGGCAAACTATTGAACTTTATTATTTATACCTAACACTACAAAGTCCATGAGAATCCATGATTTTCTAAATCCATAAATATGAATGATATTTTGAATACCCTAAAACTTTTGTGGACTTTCTGAAATCCATATTGAATACCTCTAGACTTTGTGGATTTCAGAAAGACTTTTTAAAATCCTGATTGAATACCCCTAGACTTTTGTGGACTTTTTAAAATCCAAATTGAATACACTTGGATTTTTAGAATCCATGGAATTTATTAAATTGCCCACAAAATCCAGATACAATACACCCCCTAAGTGAATAATTTAATTAATATGCAGCTAGTGCATTTTAAAAAATATGCCACTTCGAAAATTTTGATTCAGTAAAGAAATTTAATATCACATTTCAACCATTACAACCAAAATCCATAATCCATATATCAACTACCATCTTCAAAAAATCAACTCCTAAAGTAGACCGACTGAATCAAATTAGCAACTCATTTTCCAGGAAGTATCAAAGAACATAATTCTAGTTTCATTTAAAATACAACAAGATGTCAGTTATCGATAATAAAGAAGAAATGAAGTCGGGTTACCCTTTTAGCAATAAAGGGAAACACGGTAAATCTTGTAGCTCCACGTTATGTAATAATGGCGTTTGTTGTGTTCTTTAGGCTTTTTAGCATTGAAACCTATTATCAAATAGTTAAAGGTAAATTAATACATTGAGCGAAAAATGCAGAGTGTTACACAAATGATACATAATATAAAGTGTACGGTCTAATAAAGCAATTAAGCTTAATTACCTGTAGAAAACTAATCATCCATGAAGAAATCCGACATGAGAAACTTGTACATATGATAAAATTGTAGTGGCTTGAATGATAGATGGCGTTGAAAGGGCATACGAGCAAAAGTATGAAAACCTGCAAAATAATAAACTTGAAATTTTAGAACTTGAATCAAAATAGTTAAAAGTTTTATGATTACGTATTAAGTATTAACCACAACACATGAAACTTTGAAATCAATTAGGCCAATTTTCCATAGGAAACATACCGGGATTACACTAACAGAAGCTCATGAATTCTTTGTATTTGAGTTCATGAATACCCTTTTGCAAGGCAAACATATCTTAAGAGGGCAAGTATAACTTGGATTTTCATGATGAATCGTTGTGACTCTTGTTGATGCAGCTGGTTAAGCGAACATCCAATCTTTGGAGTTGGCACCATGTCAAAATCTTGTGGACGATGATGCCACAGAAGGGAGCGATGGAGTTGTTTTTTTATTTTTTCGATCATAACCTTGTTTGCCCTTTGAGTGTAACTGTAAAGGTAATTAGATTCCTATTTTTAATTTTTAATTTTAAAGTAACCTGCTCTAGTCTACACCCCTTCATTCTCTATGACCATCCAAATCTCTCGAAAATCCAACTTGCCAAAGTTGCAATCTATCTAACATTTCACATTGCTTTTTTACTGTTCAAGAACAGTAACTACACTCTGTTTGTCCTACGTGGCACCTCTTATGTTTTTTAATACAACTTAAATCTAAGTTACTCTCCCCGCAAGAAACTCAAAAACTCACACTCAAGAACAGTACCCACACTCAAGAACACTCAAAGACTCAAAAACTCAAAATCTCAAAACACTCAACTCTCCCGCGCTCACAAATCTCTCTCATCTTGCAACTCCTCTCACAAATCTGTGAATCCCTCTCTCACGCAGCAGCAAATCACTCTCTCACGCAAAAACACTTCTCAAATCTCTGTTAGTAACTCTCTGAACAAATCCTCTGTTTCTTCTTTGAACAAATCCTCTGTTTCTTCTTTGATGCACAAAGTATGTTTCGTATTTGGTGACGCAGGTATGCTTCGCAGCTCTTTGGTCACGCAGCTCTTTGGTCACGCAGCTATTTGGTCACGCAGCTCTTTGGTCACGCAGCTCTTTGAACAAAGTATGTTTCGTCTTTGTTTCACTATTGTGATTTTGATTTGATCCGACTGTTATTTGAGTTTTTGTTGATTTTGGAGTTTTGTTGAAGAAAGGATGATTCGTTTCTAAGGTTTATCTAAGGTTTATAGTGTTCAATGATTTTGGAGTTTTACTTATAAGTCTCTTTGAACCAAGTTTTGTTGGATTTGATGTGGAAAAAGTATTATAGTGTTCAATGGTTTTAGTGGGTTTTGTGACGCACTTTTCTCTTGATGAATGTAATTTTTTCTGAGTGTTGACAAATTGAGTTTCTACTTTATTTGGATTTACAATGTGATGTGAATCATTATCAGATTATTCTGGTAACTTGGGCTTGGCTCTTTCATTCCAACCTGATCTCACGGAGGGTGAAGAGGAAATTAATAAAGATATTGCTGCGCTTAAGGAGGGGCTCCATCGACAGGTGCCGCACATCAAACTTTTTACCTTTGTTTATGAAAAGTATACACATATTTGTTTCCCTGTTTGTCTTCCGAATTTGTTTATATAAGTGCTTGCATGATTATATCTATGTGCCTTAGTTCGTGGGCACACATTCATGATGCATGCTTCTCTGCTTGGCTTTTGCTAAACCGAAAAAGTGAATTTTGAAATACATGTATTCCAGACCGACCAATTGTGTTATTTTTGACAAACAGAGTGCCAATTGTGAATTTTTGACTGAAGGTTTTAGTATTCCGTCACTGCTTAATAGTGATAGGTACATGTGCTTTGGGAATTGTTAGACTGTTGTTGAAAATTGGGCATGACATGTCAAGTAAGCATCACTGCAAAAGCAAATGTTGAATTGCATGTGATGTGCCCAGAATCGAAAAACATTAAAAAGAGAGTGAATAAATTACCTTATTGAAAGTTAGGGTTTTAGCTGTAGAGAATCGAAGTTGATGTCGAAGAAGAAGAAGGATGTCAGAATCTCAAAAACTCAAAATCTCATAAACTCAACAACTTGATGTTCATGCATATGGAGAGTTGCAAGATGAGAGAGATTTGAACAAAGTATGTTTCTTCTTTATTTGAACAAACTCTCCTAAATTCTTCTTTATTTGAACAAACTCTCCTAAGGGTCGGGCTATAAGGGTATTATTGGGTTTGTAATCCTTCAAAGAAATGGTCTATCCTTCAAAGAAATGGTCTATCCATTGAGTCAAATATGTTATTTACCATATTAATTACCATATTGATTTCAACTGCAAAATATTGGAACAAGAAAGTTTTTCAAATATTGATTTAACCAATATCGGCCACGTAATTCAACCATATATCTCAGCCATGAGAACACTTCCTATTCTACATGTGCATGATACTTTTTAACCTCTTTTTCACTTTGCTGTTTTATTGATAGTCGTGTTTGTGTGGTTATGTTCCTTGATTTTTCTCTGTGTTGATAAGTAAACACAATGACTTTGGGGGAACATGAAGGTGGTGATGTGAAACAATCATCAATGAGTGCAATAGCTGCAGCAAAGAGCATAAGTGAGGAAAATTCCATTTCTTTGTTATTGGCAGGTTCGGGTGGGCAATTTGTGTGGTTTGTGATTAGGTTTGGGTTAGGGTTTTTGGTTTAAAGTTTTGGGGTTTACTGGGTTTTGATTGTTGAGGTGTTATGGTTTTTGGTTTTGGGGTTTTTGGTTTGTGATTGTTGAGGTTCACACCCATTTAAGGTTTGTTTGGTTGAAATTGGGGTTTGTGAACTTCATACCCATTTAAGTAGTGAAGAATTGATGCACATAATATGTTTCTTCTATATTTCGTATTAGTAATCTAAGAATTGATGCACAAAATATGTTTGATGAAATTCCTGTTTGATGAAAATCCTCTTTGAACAAATTCTGTTATAAAGTAGTGCAGAATTGATGCACAAAATATGTTTCTTATTTAATTCGTATTAGTTATCTAAGAATTGATGCACAAAATATGCACAAAATGGGTTTGATGATATTCTATTTGAACAAAGTATGTTTCTTCTTTATTTGAACAAACTCTCCTAAATTCTTCTTTATTTGAAATGTCCATTTTCTTTGATTAAGTAATGGTCGGGCTATAAGGGTATTATTGGGTTTGTAATCCTTCAAAGAAATGGTCTATCCTTCAAAGAAATGGTCTATCCATTGAGTCAAATATGTTAATTACCATATTAATTACCATATTGATTTCAACTGCAAAATATTGGAACAAGAAAGTTTTTCAAATATTGATTTAACCAATATCGGCCACGTAATTTAACCATATATCTCAGCCATGAGAACACTTCCTATTCTACATGTGCATGATACTTTTTAACCTCTTTTTCACTTTGCTGTTTTATTTTTTTTTTTAAATCCAAACTACCATTTTTAATAATTGTTGGATCTTGGACTAAACTCAACCTCAATGAGTTTGCTTGCTGCCAGGCAGGCAGCTTGCTTTCCTGCAGGCATCCAGGCAGCTTGCTTGCCTGCAAGCATCCAGACAACTTGCTTGCTTGCAGGCAACTTGCTTGCAGGCAACTTGCTTGCAGGAACAGCAAGGTTTTGATTGTTGAGGTGTTATGGTTTTTAGTTTTGGGGTTTTTGGTTTGTGATTTAGAGATTCACACCCATTTAAGGTTTGTTTGGTTGAAATTGGGGTTTGTGAACTTCATACCCATTTAAGTAGTGAAGAATTGATGCACATAATATGTTTCTTCTTTATTTCGTATTAGTAATCTAAGAATTGATGCACAAAATATGTTTGATGAAATTCCTGTTTGATGAAAATCCTCTTTGAACAAATTCTGTTATAAAGTAGTGAAGAATTGATGCGCACAAAATATTTTTCTTATTTATTTCGTATTAGTTATCTAAGAATTGATGCACAAAATATGCATCCAGGCAGCTTGCTTGCTTGCAGGCAGCATGCTCGCTTGCTTAGTGCTCCTATATGTTATCCTTTATTAGTGATCTACATAAACATTGATGTTCATGCATATGGAATTTTGCATGCCATTGAGTATGCCAGAGTTGCAATAGTGATTGATAACCAAATTGATTACGAAAGCACATTGTTTTGGTACAAAACATGTGTGGTGGTCTAGCTTAATATCTAAAGTTGAAATGTCCATTGAGTCAAATATGTTATCATCCATACTATTTACCATATTGATTTCACCTGCAAAATATTGGAAAAATAAAGTTTTTCAAATATTGATTTTACCAATATCGGCCACATAATTCTACCATATATCTCAGCCATTATAGCATTTCCTATTCTACATTTGCATGCTACTTTTTATCCTCTTTTTCACTTTGCTGTTTGATTGTTTTTTAAAACCAAACTACCATTTGTAATAATTGTTGGATCTTGGACTAAACTCAACCTCAATGAGTTTGCTTGCTGCCAGGCAGGCAGCTTGCTTGCTTGCAGGCAGGCAGGCAGGCAGCTTGCTTTCCTGCAGGCATCCAGGCAGCTTGCTTGCCTGCAGGCATCCAGACAGCTTGCTTGCTTGCAGGAACAGCAAGGTTTTGATTGTTGAGGTGTTATGGTTTTTGGTTTTGGGGTTTTTGGTTTGTGATTTAGAGGTTCACACCCATTTAAGGTTTGTTTGGTTGAAATTGGGGTTTGTGAACTTCATACCCATTTAAGTAGTGAAGAATTGATGCACAAAATATGTTTCTTATTTAATTCGTATTAGTTATCTAAGAATTGATGCACAAAATATGCACAAAAAATGGGTTTGATGATATTCTATTTGAACAAAGTATGTTTCTTCTTTATTTGAACAAACTCTCCTAAATTCTTCTTTATTTGAAATGTCCATTTTCTTTGATTAAGTAATGGTCGGGCTATAAGGGTATTATTGGGTTTGTAATCCTTCAAAGAAATGGTCTATCCTTCAAAGAAATGGTCTATCCATTGAGTCAAATATGTTAATTACCATATTAATTACCATATTGATTTCAACTGCAAAATATTGGAACAAGAAAGTTTTCAAATATTGATTTAACCAATATCGGCCACGTAATTCAACCATATATCTCAGCCATGAGAACACTTCCTATTCTACATGTGCATGATACTTTTTAACCTCTTTTTCACATTGCTGTTTGATATTTTTTAAAACCAAACTACCATTTGTAATAATTGTTGGATCATGGACTAAACTCAACCTCAATGAGTTTGCTTGCTGCCAGGCAGGCAGCATGCTTGCTTGCTTGCTTTCCTGCAGGCATCCAGGCAGCATGCTTGCCTGCAGGCATCCAGGCAGCTTGCTTGCCTGCAGGCAACTTGCTTGCAGGCAACTTGCTTGCAGGCAGCATGCTCGCTTGCTTAGTGCTCTTATATGTTATCCTTTATTAGTGATCTACATAAACATTGATGTTCATGCATATGGAATTTTGCATGTCATTGAGTATGCCAGAGTTGCAATAGTGATTGATAACCAAATTGATTACGAAAGCACATTGTTTTGGTACAAAACATGTGTGGTGGTCTAGCTTAATATCTAAAGTTGAACTGTCCATTGAGTCAAATATGTTATCATCCATATTAATTACCATATTGATTTCACCTGCAAAAGAAATATGGTGAAATCAATATGGTAATTAATATGGATGATAACATATGGTGAAATCAATTAGTTGCATCAAATGAATGGTTCGAAAATTTACTTATTAAGTGGGATACTAATTCTTCGCAAGAACAATAAACCGACTTTGTGCTAGGACGAAAACATTAGAGTGTTTTGGGAAAACAAAGAGAACTGGGAAGGTCGGCTCCTTACCCCCAGGCCGCCGCCGCTAGGGTTTGGGAAACAACAGCGAGGGAAGGAGGTTCTCTGGAGAGATTCACAGGACATTTCAACTTTAGATATTAAGCTAGATGAGTATGATTAATTTGGTTTAATATTTGCAATATCTCTCAAATCTCTTCGATTTTTCACTTTTGTGTTTTCATCCTAAAGAAATATGGTTGCATGTTGTGATGGGTATGTTTAATTTGGTTGAATGTTGTTATAGGTATGTTTCATTTTTTTTAAATTTCATTCAAAGCAATTTCCTAAATGTTCATCAATTACTGGGACATTTATATTCCAGTAGAGAGTCCCTCTCTTTAAAGGAATGTGACCCTTCTACTAACTTGCTATTCTTAGTAACCAACCTTAAAAAGTTCTCAATTAAAATGTGATGTTTGTGGTTTTTTTTTTTTTTTTTTTTGAATGCCAGACCTTAATTACTTATCACAAAAAATGATTTACAAACGCTACGGGCGTACATTACGACTTTACCCGCATGAAAGCCAAAGTAAATAACTAAAAACACAACCCGGACAGCACCCGCAATATCAGTTTCGCAGCCATAGAACACGCAGCACTACGCGCGTTCCTGCGACAAAGCCCGACGCGTGTCGCAGCATCTCAGCAGGCCGCAACCTAATCAAAACAAAAACATAACAGCAGCATCAGCGGCAACGCAGCGCAGCAGCAGCAGCAACAGCAAATCCGCGGAGCAGCAGCATCAAAAGCAGCGCAGCAGTAAACGCAGCGCAGCAACAGCAGCAGCTTCCGTTCTACGAGGACACACTCTGTTCTGCAGCGCCTAACAGGACACACTGGCCTGCCGAACACACTCGGACAGCACCTGAGTTGGACCGGCAAGACGCGGCTCCGCCGACTGTCAGCACCGCACCAGCAGCTCCTGGCCGTTCCTGCGCCCAAGCTGACATTACAGCAGCTCAATGTACCTGCAAGTATTCTCCAATTAATCAATGCAGTCCAGCCCTCGCAAGTTTCCCCGCACAGCGCACCCATCACTGTCCTGTTTCGCAAAGCTGGAAGCCAATCGCCACAACATATCGCAGCACCAGCTGATCGCCATAAGTCCGCAGCCGGACTGCCCAGACGCAACGGATCGCCCCAACATGTGATGTTTGTGGTTTGTTGTGAATCCTTCTACTAAATTGCTTTTCTTCAAATGTTTAATTAACTCATTTCCTTCAAATGGTTAATTAACTCATTTCCTTCAGATGTTGACTACTCATGGTGATTTTTCTTCTTCTTTCAACAACCATATAACTAAGCATGTATACTCTCATTCTACACATTTTATTTTTTTGGGATTTCATTTTCTACTGTTGAATGTTGTGATAGGGGGTTTTCCTAGCGCCTCTACGTCTTTATCAAATCTCTTCTTTTTTCACTTTTGGGTATTCACAATTTCATGGTTCTGGATTTTTTTTTTTTCATTTTTTTTTTCATTTTCCCTGAAGTTTGATTTTTATGATGGAATTCAAAAAGATTACCATCCACAACAAAGGCATCCAAAAAGGTTCAACTCTAAATTGTTTATTTCTTCTTTCTTTCTATTTCATCGGAAACATTACATTGCATCGGAGCTGTTCTTATTCAAGACATCTTGAATTCTCCTTTCTTGATTAAGGAAACCAGCAATCCAAATGAAAACTTTTCTGTGGTGTATGTCAACAAAGGATTAAAAAATCATTTTCCTATTCCTGAGGTTGCGGTCTATCATTTGGGTCAGTATATCAGTTGGGTCAGTCTATCAGTTGGGTCAGTGAACTGGAGATTGGACTGTCTTGCGCGCAAGACGAGTGCAGTCTGGGTGCTGTATGGGACTGGGTGCTATCTGCAGGAACATTATTTTTGCTCCCTGTTTTTCTGTAAAACAGTGGATGCTAGGCTGAGACAGGCCCTGCGAATGGCCGGTTTTGGCTGGCGGTTCGGCTGCGAGGCAAGAGCAGCCAGGTTCGCCCTTGCAGTCTGGCTAAGGCAGGGAGCGGTGGGATGCTTGGTGCTGGACGTGCTGCAGGCGCGAGGTTGCAGTCTGGACAGGGGGGTGCGGTGCTGCTTACCCTGTCTCAGTTTTGCTTGCTGTTTTTCTCTTTTTTCTTATGCAATTTTTTTTCTTATTTATTTTTTTAAATTACTGAATAGTGGCTTTTTTTTATTTTTATTTTTATATATAACTGAGTAGTGGCTTATATTTCTCAAGTCCAGTTTCGAGGACAGTGTTGCGGTCTTTTTTGTTTGGTCTAAGTCCTTAACTTCGTTCGTTTTATATACGGGTAAAGTCGTCATGTACCCCTGTTTTGATTGTAAATCGATTTATTTTTTAAATCAACTTCCCATTCAAGAAATATGTTGTTGATGCTTTTTTGATGCTTATTGAATTGATATTGAATTGATGGTTGTTCCAAAAATATAGCTCAATTGTAAATATTTTGTTGCAATATAAAAACATTTCCTTTTTCTTTTCAGGGATCCCTAACCTTTCATTGTACTTGACCGTAATTATGGACCACTTAGTTCACAATCCACCCTACTCCGAAATGATGATTTTCGGCCAGGTACTATAGTAGGTTGATACTACTACATCTTACTTCTAATTGGTTGTCTCATATATATGACACCTTCTTTGTTTGCAGGTGGATTCAGCCGTAGAAGGAACTGTAAGAAAAATGCATAGTTTTTCCGCCATCTATCTTACAATTTTCACATTAAAATTACTCACTTACTTATATGTTTGCTATAGATCAAATTTCTAGAAAAACAAGGCGTCAGGGTTACAGTTCGTGATGAGCAAGTTGATTCAAACTTGCCGAGGACAGTAAGAAATTTTGTTAATTTCTCTTTTCACTTATTTTTTAATAAATTAGCCAAAGATTTTAACATGTCATCCTTTTACTAGGAGCAATTTCTTATAGATAATGGCCTCAGGTCCAATGTTCCAAAGCAACAGGTATTATTTCTATTTATTTATTTGTTTTTACTTTTTCACTATTTCTAACAATAAATATATACATATTTATTTATACCAAGTTATCTGTTTTTTTTTTTTTTGTTAAAGCCAAATATGGATATGGGAAAGGGAAAAGAAAATGTCCCTATAGACAGTAACGTTTCCAAGCGCGCGCTAGGCCAACGTTTGCGTCGAGAGAGAGAAAAAAATCAACCTAAGTTAGACACTACCTTGACTGCTAATGTGAATACTACAAAACAGAGAATATCCAAACTCCAATGCTTTGGGGTATGTACATATGTTTTTTCCTAACAAAATGTATATTAGTATCTACATATGATTCTTTAACCTTACACCTTCGAAAATTAAATTTATATTTGTGTGTGTTTCTTTCTAGGGAAAAGGAAAAACAAAAGCCACAATTGCCGAAAAGGGAAAAAGCAAATTTGTTGGGGTGTGTACAACATTCTTAACTTTCAATGCGTGTGCTGATCTGTGTACTGCAATTATCTATATTAATTGTTTTTACCGTCTTATGCTTATTTACTTAAGTTTTTTATGCAATGGCAAGGAAAATGCCGGTTCTATTCAAAAGGGTAAACGAAAAGTTGTATTTATTCAGGTATGTATAAGTGCGTAACTTTATTATTATTTCATTGTTTACCGTGTTATATAGGCCCCTTCTTATTTTCCCATTGTCTATGCACGTTTTCATTGTTTAGATTATATGCATGCCTTAATTCTTTTAGTGTGTAATCATTTACCATTTTAAATGTATTTTAGGATAACAACATTGTTCTGAATATTAATTCAAAACGTTCATCCGCACAACGTTTGCGTCGAGACAAAGAGAGAATTTTATGTAGGACGCCTCCTGTTCAAATACCTTTTCCTTCTTTCACACCCAATGATCGCGCTTTTCCACAAAAGCTGCGGCAACAATCACGAACGGCTGTGCTCAATATCATCCCTCCCCGATGCATGGATTTTGAATTTTTTGCTGTGTTAGATCAAAATGTGTTGCCACCACAACAACCAAGGAGGTGTTCATTTTCTACGCCTAACGCATCCCCAAATGCACCAACAAACATGTATACTTCTTTTTTTCTATTTTCTCATATAATTTAACTTTATCAAGTTTTCTAAATTTTAACTCATTATCTATCTTACAATTTGTTTAGGCCAATTACAAATGACCGACTTCCTAATGACGATACTTCCCGTCATAGTGGTTTGGATTTCCGGCATGAAATTGACTCACAAGCTCATCAAGAAGAAACACGTCATTTCTTAGGCAAAATGAATTTTTTGTGTCCTCATTGCTCAGCACTACATTGGAATGATGAAAAATTGAAGGCATCTTCGTCAAGGAATCCTTTTTTCGGGACGTGTTGTTTGCAAGGAAAGGTGAAGCTGCCACTGTTATCTACCCCTCCACCATTGCTTCAAGTGTTGTATGAGGGAGATGATGTTCAATCAAATAATTTTCGTACGCACATTCGCGAGTATAATGCTGCGAATGCATTTACGAGTCTTGGTACTAAATTTGATCCAAGGGTACTCAATGGAAGGGGTCCCACAAGCTTTATTATTCATGGAGAATTACGACATCAAACGGGAGCGTTAATTCCGCAACAAGGCCAAGATGCAGTATATTCACAGCTTTACATTTATGATCCCGATTCAGCATTACATACCCGCAGTCGTCGAAATCCACGCTTGAGATTAGATGTGCTCAAAATCATTCAAGATGCTTTGTTGCAGTATAATGTGTTTGTGGAGAAATACCGTCAAGCATACGAGATTTTGAATCAGACAAATTCTGTTGACCAAAACATACCTGTGTATTTACACTATAGTTGTCATAAAGATCGGCGGCGTTACAATCTTCCTTCATCAAATGAAATAGCAATTATTTTGCCTGGAGATGTCCCTGAAGTAAACACAACCAGAGATATTGTCGTATATTTGCGAGGAAATCAAGAGTTGATGAAAATTAATGAATGTCACCCAGCTTACTTACCGCTTCATTATGTGCTATTATTTCCGTATGGCGACTTAGGTTGG